>OY728123.1:784551868-785801868 GCA_963277665.1 Viscum album | reverse complement strand
TTGAATATGTACTTCATAGGGATGACTTCTTGGGATAATGAAATTACAAGATTCCATTTATAGTGGGTTATATTGGACGGATTTGAACACCAGAAATGGAATCACCGATGAGGCAACACAATTTGTGCAGCATGTGGAGGCAATCCAACTCATGTTTTTTTCCTTTTCCTTTCTGATCGTGACTATCATGTAAACGGAAGGGATTGTTGTCCAATTTGATGATGAAGATCTCCCAATATACTAACATGGTATGAATACCCATCATAGGGTAGAAGATTCATTTTCAACTGGTGGAGAGTTTTCCGGACATTATGATGAATGTTCTGCATGCATTATTCTGACAACTTTTCTTGAAGGATGACCTGAGAAGTGGTTGTGGTCCAGAAAAAAACTGGTATGTCATCCCTAGAAAGCATTCTTCTCATAGTATCATATTATATTGTTATTTTTCCTTGGCTTTCCTACTTATTATGACCAATATGGATGCTCAGTGATTATTTCACCCCGAGTAGTGGGGATAGTGCGGATTTTATTGATGCATGAATGGTGTGGGGTGGATTAGACGACAAGCACGGCCTCGATCCGTCTCTTTGTTGACAGAGGATTTCACTTTTCATTGAAAGAGTTTCTAGCCAATCCAACCATATCTTTACAAGTGCCTTAGAAAATGAGGGTTTTCTGATATTTGGGCCAAAGTGGGGAGGACCATCATACCATTGTGAATTTGGACTGCGGGGAGGACCTTTGCAGCCAAGGTTGTTGTTTCAAGGACTACCATCATATATTAGCGTTCTCCCGTAGTGATATTTTTGATAGCGTGTAGCCTAAGAAGTTCCTTCATGGAAGACCATTGTAAGGGGAGGATCTTCTTTTTATTTTCTATCATTGTAGGGAGGACGATTACAACAACTCTCATCATAGAGAGGGATACCATTATGGATTGATATATGGATCCAGGGAGAATGTATGCAGTGTATATTCTGGGGAGGACCTTCAGGTATACTAAAATGAGGGTAGGTCCTTCTCGTTACTTGATTTCAGTACAGGGAGGTCCTTCGCACTGACAACAATCATGACAAGGACTATCATCATAGCCTAACGTTTGACTATAGAGGGAATAATAACTATAGTGTATACCCTGGGAGGACCATCAAGGCAGACAACATTAAAAAGGGGACCATCTTGTTGTTCCATATTATGGAAAAGGGGAGGTAAACCCTCACATGTATCAGAATATAGGATCTCACAATCGATCATTCTTGTCCCATAGAGTATGTCCCCCATGGGTGCTAAAAGGTGGACCTTCAGAGATGCTGGTAGAAACATTGGTGGGAGGTCCTTAACAACCGCTACTGCTACTTCCATAATCTGATAATGAATCGATAGAATCATCAACCTATATCTATATATGTCTTATGGAAGCAAGAACTCCATCTTTTAGTGGATTAAAATCATGAATGTGATCGTCATTATCCATCTACCTTTGGCCCCTTTCATTTTTGCGCACTATCTTTCAAGCAATTGGTGATGCCTGCTGTTGATAATGTACTTCATATATAGGTCCATGTTTGGATGGTTTCCATGATTTAACCATGATACAACCAATAATCATCATGAGTTTTGGCATTGATATATGCATTTCCTAGATTGGCCACCATATTGGAATAGTGTTCCCAAGTTGGAATGGGTGTTTGTTCTTGAACCAGTTGTCCTTGTATCATAGAATATAGTTATCAACCCTCATGGACTATATCAAGGATGAAAGTCTTATCTAAAGTAACCATCTTATTTTGTGGAAGGATCACCCCGACTATGGATATGGGATCGTTTACCTGACTCCTCACTTTTTCCACAGACGCGATGTCATCTTGACAGGGTTGAAGGATATGGTATAGAATTGATGTTTGATCCCGCATCGTTACCAGAATGTTCTATGATATGTATTTATATGGAACGGGTATAAATTCCCATTCTGATGTCAGATAAAGAGTTTGTGTCTACTCTAGTCCTCCATGTGTTTCTAGTGGGTACAATCATTTCCCCTATGCTAGGGAAGATGAAAAAGTCTACCCCTAACTTTTTGTTGGGATACACCAGTTACTTTATCTAGTTTCCACTATTTTTGACCGGTGGTCTTTATATTTGTGAGTACAAATTTACATATTCTTGATTGTCGTTGTATTTATCTCATAGGATTTATTTGAATCTATTGGAATTTGACTTTTCTTATATTTTATTTCCATCATATTTGATTGGAAAGCTTGATATTGGTATGCAGGAATTTGCATCAGCCCATTGATTACCACCGTATTTGAATGGTGGGCTTCATATTCATTGGAAATGTAATATGACAACCCATAGTTTTCCAACATATTTATATGGCGGGATTCTTGTCAGTCAGCATCTATTTGTGTCTACATGTATCTATTTTAAAATCTATTTAGATGGAGGGATTCATGTGCATCAGTAGGGATTTACATTCGCCTATAATTTTACACCCTATCTATGTGGAAGGACTGGTGACCATTGGTGGGAATTTTCCCTATCTCGTATTTTTCCACCGTATATCTGTGGTGGGAATCATAAGAGGGATTGGGGATATTAGTCTGCTAATAGGTTGTCGCTGTATTTCCATGGCAGGATTCAGAAGGGGGATATCGTTGTATGTCTTCATGTGCTATGCCATTGTGTTTGTGTAGAGAATCTCCTCCTTATTATGCAGTGTAATAACCACTCTTAATTGTGTGTTCTCTGCCCTCCGTGGGAATCTTGAGGGGCTCATGTCTATGGGCCTTAAAATGGTTCCCTCAGCACGATATCCTCTTTATAGAAAAGATATTGGATTGTACGTCATAGGTGGTGACATCCTCTGACAAAATCCCTCAAGTGGGGTTCCTACGTAGCTAGGATAAAGTCATTAGGGTTGACTTTATATGCCTCCCTATGATAAGGGAGGTACTCATTGTTGCATTCTAGGGATAGGCTCTAGAAATGATTTGAGACATCCAGTGGGGTCATCCTGTACTGGATTGCTGGCCGTGATTAATGAGGAAGCTGGTGAGATTTCACTGATTAGAGGGGCTGTTTTGCAGCCTCCAAAGGGGAGAGAGTACTATTTTCGTGGTACTCTTTGATCAGTATGTTTGAAACCCAGAATTGAAGACACTGGGTAGGCGATGGAGTCTTGTTATTTCTTTGGGACCCAGCCGCCTATGTGGTTGCAAACACACACATCTGAGAAAGTTGTCATGATGTCAATGGATTGAAGGTAGCTCTGTGAATCTCGTTCAATATATATTACAAGTAAAAAAAACAAATCCCGATCAAAGTAGCATATGATGATAAAATGAATTATTCTAAAAATCTCTTTCCCCTCTTCCATTTGAATGCAAAAGGAAATTAAGGTGGTGTGACATGACACATTGGTTAAGGATTCATGTTAGGTTTACCATTTTTGTTTTGGCCCAAGGTGCATGTGTGGGAGCGAACAAAATGGTCAAAGGGAAAATAGATAATTAGTTACTATTATAGAGTTTCACGTCAGGTTCACCATTTTTGTTTTGATCCGATTCACATTGTTACCCTTTTTTGTGGGAATGATGGTCGCACCTGGACTGGGTATTATATCCTTCCTGTGTCATGAAGGAGGTGTTATAGTTGAGTGGTCTGGATAGTTTATTATAGGGGGTTTAGTGTTTATGAAATTATCCCATGTCGGGTATAATGTCCTCTGATGATCTCTAGTGGGTTAATTTGTGGAACTAGAAATACCCAACAACCATTTGATCCATTATTCATGGAACTGCCTTCCAAAGGCAGGTTCTCATAGGATGATTTGTCCAACGGAACATAAGGACTTCATTATTATAGAGGATGTGAGGTCGGGATCATCACAAGCTTTTAGGGGGAATTATTTCCTATTATGGGACCCTCTTATAGATATAATAAATGTTTATATGTTCATGAATCCTTGGTACATTCCCAGGAATGTGTCCATGGATTACCCCTAGGTCGCAAGATCAATCATAAATATTCATGGGTTTAGAATCATTAGTAAGTATCCACGGTCCTCTAATGATGAAGACATATGTGTGTATCCATGGGTCTTCATCAATGTTACACTTTTATTGAAAAATTAATGATTCGTTGGTATTTTACAGAGACAATAATGTTTTAAGAAATGTGGTAAGGAACTATAGAGATTATCATCATCTAGGGGAGAGAGATATCATTTCAATATAAGGATTGAACCCATAATATGGGCTTCCTATGTTTCATCATGAGAGGAATTAGATTCCACGTAGTTCGATGTCACTTTACTGGACACATCACCTTTTAAGGTCATTTGACAAAAACCATTTATGCAGTTTAACATCATGAAACATGTACATCTAGGAAGAAGATACCCAGTCAAGATTTCATGTGGGACTTATGCTTAATCCTGCTAAGATTCCCAAAAGAGATATGGTATCCTAAGTGAACATGACCATATTGGGGATATGGCCTAGATAATATTATGGTGGTTTGGGTGTCGAGTTTGGACCTCAGAGAGGCTTCCTACATATCCCAATTAATTGAGAATCAAATACCTAGTATTTTAGTTCGAGCTGAGACTTACATCCTTGAGGTAGGACATATTATAGGGCATGATTTGGTATTACACAAGGGAGAGTCCCATTTGAGAGAAACAAGTGGGGATTACTCCTCAAGAGAATGCCCTAGTGAGTTCGGGGAAATTTTATTGGTACTGACATCTAAGGAGAACGTCCCATGAGATCAGGCCTTAGGTAGGAAACCTATGTATCCTTATTAGAGTAGGATTCTGAGTTCTCTCAGTTCATTGTGATGTCTTTCACATTAAGGCCACCTGATGTGGTTTGGGTTGTTGTGTTTGGGGATTATTCATGGGGGGAATGCGCACTGAGCAAGGGCCTTTAGACAGGTTTTTGACGTATCCTGGTTTGAGCAAGAATCATATTCATCATAGTTCATTGCATTTGAAGATAATATGTAAGAGGAGGCCCATGATATGAGGTTATGTAGATTTCCTGATCACCACCTACCTATAATTGAACATGAGTAATTATCTATGTGAGAAACAAGAGGAGGCAGTGGATCTAGATATCAAATGCCCCACTCATCTATTGATAGATGGTACTAGAGCACAAAGGTATTGCGATAGAGAGGGGATTTGAATGTGTTGATTTACCCTCCTGTGTTGATATCATGGATATCCATATCCTATGTTCTATTCAGGTGTGTATTGGGTTGAGCCTAAGATAAGAAAGAGTGCAACCTCCCATGGAAAGGTAAGGGGATAACCTCTAGATGTGTTCATTGAAATGAGTTTTGGGAAAGTGGAGAGGCATCCTCCTTATCAAAGGGAGAAGCAAGCATGATCCCTTTTACTTATCAATGTTCCTCGTGGAATGGAATGTCTATTGAATTCCCTTGATCCATAGAATTGGGAGGTGGATGTGAGTATCCCATGGTCCATCCCCATGTTACCATGGGAATGTAAACTTAGGGACATTTCGAGTAACCCAACCATTGTGGGGATTACCTACAAGTCCCAGCTTACCATGGGTATTAAAACTCAAAAGGTTGTGATGATGTGGCTATTGGTTATATCATATGGTTCAGGTGGCTTGAGAAGAGGTTTTAGTCTAGTGCAAATGGACTGGTTTGTGTAGGGGTTATAGAGTGTGTGGTGGAAATGGAAGGAGATTGTTAAATCTGAAAAATGGAACATCCCATGGTACCCAATTATGCATGTTTTTTCTTCATATAGGATGGGGGCCTCCCCATGTAGTGTATTTCTACGTTGGTGGAGGGACCGTCCAAGTACCATGATTGTACATGGTCATATATGTGGTTTATGTAATGTGTTGGTGCCTGGGACCAGTTTAAAAATATGTAGCATGATTCTATGAAGTTCCGAGTTCCATCCATGTATCGAAGTTATACGCCACATAGAGTTCCACCTATGTAGTCTTGTACTATGTTTAGTTCTAGAGTGAAGAAGTAGAATTGATCCTTCGGCTCATGGGAAGTTCATCCACCCCTAGGATATGGTTAATGGTCACCAATTAGGTTCTCGATCTTTGAATTAATATCACGTTTCCCTATTTTTATGCTATGTGGTGGGTTTATACCTGTGATAGGTCATATAAAGAGGAATGAACCTCATCAATTGATCTCTTCAGAAATTAGTATGACAAACCCATCCAATCTTCTGAAGACCATTCTTCTTTATTTTTCTCTCTTCAGTGTCCCTTTATAGAGTGTCGGGGAAGCAGGATCTATGGATCTATCAACACCTTTTACAGAAGCACAAGGGGAGATCATCTAGCTTGTAGTTGACTTGTTCAATAGAGTCCTTTGGGGTTGTGGTTCATAGTACAAAATATCCTTACCTCAATCCCATGAAGGAATTCATCTTATTTGTAAGGCGCTGCTTGTTTTTTCTGGTCCATGAACTATTGTGTACCCAAGGATGGAATGTGGGGGCAAGTTTCTCCACCTTCATTTCACCAATGACATGGTTAGTGTTGGGAATCATACGCAAGGATGAAATTATCTTCCTAGATTCCGCCAATGACACCATTTACAGTGGGTGAGGCCAATTCCTTTATTCTGCATACTTCGTAGTTTTCTACACTATTATCTACGGGCTATCACCCCATCGGGTTTTGCGAACTATCAGTTCACGGCTGGCACCTACCACATACCATTTTTGAGATTTTGTAAATGGATTTGTTATTTTCCTTTTCCAAATTTTGCATCTTTAAAAATAAATTCTAAACCCTTCCTAAAATGTGTATTCTTTTCCTTTCCAATATTATTGGAGTATTTAATTTCCCTTTTCAATGTTTTCAAGACCCTACACATACGGAATACCTTTGTTCATGACCATTGAATGGAAAAATAAAAAGGGTGAGCTCATATACTCAATAAGGGAAAAAGGAAGATATAATCATATAATGAGCATATGGGTTTGATAATATAAGAATAACATTTAAAAATCATTC
Source organism: Viscum album (assembly GCA_963277665.1). NCBI lineage: Eukaryota > Viridiplantae > Streptophyta > Magnoliopsida > Santalales > Viscaceae > Viscum > Viscum album. The sequence goes on along the minus strand of OY728123.1, from coordinate 785,794,837 downwards.
CCTTCATATAATAGATCATAAACCTAAGTTAGGGACTAAGTCATTCTAGTTAAATTCACATGAACCTTAAAAGAATCAATTCTCATAATCCCTGAGAGCGTAAAAGATTCCTAAGACAAAGATTTGTGGAATATAGATAAGAATAGAAAATTATTTTCGTAAAGGTTGAGTATCATAGAAAAATTTATCATAGTAGAATGGGTTCACTCCCCTAACTATTTTACTAGTCATGGTTTACTCATAAGAAAATCGTAGTGGACAACGTACCTTAATAAAATAGGTTTACTCACTATTCTAGTCATATCTATCTCATGATTTTTCAATCTTTACCCAATTAATTGGAGGGAGATATAGGTCCCACCAATAACATAATTAAAATAATACAACCATAATATCATAAATAATTCATCATATCAGAACCCATAAAAATAAATGGGATTCCTAGCACATTTATCATATCAGAACCCGTGAAAAGAAATGGGTTTCATAAACATTTCACTATAGCATACCCCAAAGATGGGAAATGGATTTCATAAAACTATTATCATCATAAAGAAAAACCATACAGAGAAGGGATAAAAATGATTTCATTTGGTCATATCCCTTATATATCTTAGTTAACATCAAATGATTTCATTTTAGATATAAAATTATTTTTAAATGTCACTTGGCATATTTCTTGAGTAAAATATACTTTTGATTTTTAAATTACTTCATTAAAATATATGAATTTACCAAAACTTAAATAAAAACTTTTATTTGATAATTATGCTTTGAAAAATTTAAAATATTCTTTGAAACATAGAGTTTTCATGGTGGTGGAAATTTTCATTCATATTTTACACATTAAAACACTGACTCCTTCAACATGTTTTGCTAAAATGTAAAAAGAGCCTTGTTTGGAAAACAAATAAATATTCCTTTTAATTTTTTTTTATAAAAAAGTACAACATGTGTAAAAATGAATTCGTAAAATATTTTTAAAATAGTAATAAAATTATTTAAAATATTTATTTAAAATAATGACATGGATGAAAAAGGATTTTCAACAGAAGATGAAGAATAAGTCGATTTTTCTTAAAAAAAATATTTTAAATTCTTGAGTGGATAAAGAGGATAATGTGAAAGAAAAACCTGTTTTTTCACGATATGACCATTGTAGATTAAAATTCATGAATTTATTTAAATATATTCCATAATATTTCATTTTCATAAATAAACAAAACCAATCAAAATAAAAGAGGTGATTTTATCCTAAAACTCTAAACACATTGGTAAATTTTGGATCATAATCCCCATGAAAGAATAACATTAAAAAATTGAAATATCATTATAATAATTAAATTTTACAATTTACTTTTAAAATGTGTGGTATATACACTTCATAATATAAGATAGTCCCACAACATAATGTATGCCCCAAAGAAGACAAATTGATACAAAAACCCCCATACTTTAAGTCTTGAATTCCTTCAAACATGTTCTAAAAAACTATATAATAAATATATGTTTTTTATACATCAATTTCATAACTGTAATAGTATGTATAATACCATATATTATTTACTTATTACCATTAATTACCTATTATTTAACAATTATATGTTAAATTCATGTTTCGGGTAAAAACGATTTCATTTTAAATGTATTTTTTGGCGTAGTATTCAAGGTACTATTAGTTTGATCATGGTTCCATCATTTATATAATTATAAAAATGATTTAAATATCATATAATTTCATTATATAGGTATTTATATTGTTACATTAAATTTATAGATAGAAAATTAATTACACCATTCATAGAGACGGTAGGCAGTACGTATGCATGAAAACTATTTCCATTTTCCCAACATATGAAACAAATTAATGGTCAATGGAATATTACCATTAAATAATAATATTTAATTCCAATATATAATTTATTTTCACTGAAAACATACTTATTACTTTCAACGAATATCAAAAGTGAAGGACGAATAACATTGCTTCGCGAGGCGGTGGTCTATCGTACAAACAAGAAACATTATCAAATTCCCACAGAATGGTAATTAAGATATTATATTCGATATTATAATTAAAAATTATAATAGTTTCAAAAATATCATATAAATATATTAAATCTTTCAGTATATACATATTTGATATGTGGTGATGGAAAATGAATTACATCAGTTCGCAAGGCGGTTGTCCATCATATACACGATCAAGGGGTTTTTCCGTATTTGATGGAAGAATAGAAGTATATAGGCTACGAAATTAATATTATAACATATAAGTATATGATATATACTTTAATAATTATATTATCATATTTGGAGAATGTTTTATGGAGGTGGAATAAAGAGTATACAAAAAAACAAGCTTGTGATTATTACCTCTTCCTCAAAAAAACTATGTAGGGTTATAACTAAATAATTATTAAGGTATTTTAGTAGTTCATTGCTGAACCAATGATTTTTCGAAGTTAAAATAGGATAAGAGAGGGTGTGGTCTATTATAAGTGGGGGAGAGGACACACATGTACTATTTTAAAAGAATAAAGAGCATTCGTGTTTTTCTCATTCCATATAGATCCAAAATTTATCATTATCAAGGATTAGATGATATAATGTCCAAAACATTCCATCCAATGTGATTTGGATAATTTTATAGGCTATTTTACACCTTATTTTTTTGTTTAACCCTAGATAAACCTGTTTTTATCTTAACTATGGTAATTATTTTTTACTGTTTTTATTATTAATTTTGACCAAAAATTATGTTCACCATATTATATAATACAAATTATGATGATTAGAAATATTGAATCCATTTTTACAAATTACATTTACAGAAGTGGAAATTTTTAATTTAAAGTATCCCCCAAACATGTGATGAAAAATATGTTATCCAAAGAGAAATATTTTATATGTATATAATGATCTATTATCGAAATTCAATATCATATTTATTCCAATGAACTAAATTTGATTAAAAAATTATAATTAAACTAATTTTAATTTCAAAAAAAATTTAAATTATATGTAACTTTGTAAAAAAATAAAACAGAAATGATGTTTTCAATAAAAGTCAGTATTTTATACAATTCATCAAAAAATTAATATTTTCATAAAATTATTACAAATTCAATCAATGATAATTTTTACATGTATATTTAAAATATAAAATTTAAGTTTTTCCGATAAATATATAAAAAGTGGAAAACAAATTTATTATTTTACCACAAAATGAAATAAAACAATTTTTTTGAAAATAGTATTTTTCAAACATATAATGAATTTACTAAAAATTAAATGCTTTTTAATAAATATGTTTTATTTATATAAAAACATTATACTTAATATTTAAAAAGTTTTTATTAATATTCATACCTCCATGCTTAAAATCTATGCTATAATGGTCTTTTCTAAATTATAATATTAATAATATATCAAGGTTTGTTAAAAACTAAATGTTGCATGTAATGAATGCTACCAAATAAATTAAATTTATTCAAAAATATATATATCATAGAATATCCTAGTGTTATATTCTACTCACCTTAAAATTATTTTCACCCTCTAATTTTTTTTACTTTCATACAAATATTTAATGATGCCTCTGCCTTGTTTAATCCTCAAGTCCCCACATAGATTCCACAATCTAGGGGGTTCTCCATAAAATTTTGATTAGGTGATTTGAATTATTTTGTAGAAAATTCCCTATACAGTCATAAATATCCATCATTTGTTCCACATAGTAATTATCATGATTCTGTGGTATAGCCCTTGAGTTTTGTACATTTGGAGGATCAGGTATGTAATTCCTCAAGATAAATATACAGAACACATATTAGACATGGGAGAGGTTCAGTGGAAGCATAAATAGATAATCTACCATCTGGATATGATACATAATTTTAAAGGGCCCAATATACCTATGGATTATATTCCAATTATTCTTGAATTTCATAACCTTATTACTTTTAAAACATCTTGAAAACACCTTTTAAACATATTTAAATTCCAAATAACAGTGGTGATTTTCACTATAACTTCTTTTATGACTATGTGCTACCCTTATGTGTTGTTGGATGTCTCTATCCTTATCTATGAATTCAATAGCAATTTCGGGTCCAAATAGATTTCGTTTTCCAAATTCATCCAATTAAATTGGAGTTATTTACTTATTTCTATATTGGGATTCATAAGAATCCATATGAATACTTGAGTGAGTGTTCATGTTATATAAATACTTTACTATAGGAATATGATGATCCCAACCACCATTGAAATCTGTAGAAAAAGATCTTGGAATATCATCTTGGGTTTGAATTATTCTCTCAGAATGACAATCTTTTTTATTATGATACGTGGTGCTGAAACTAAACATCATATCAAGATCTTTTTGAACACTTTTCCAAACCATTGAGTTAAACATCAGATCCTGACCAGATATAATTGAATTTGGTAATCCATGCAACCTTACCAATTCCTTAATGTATATTTTGAAAATATGATCCATATTGAAGTATTATTTGATAGTGATTATGTGTAATGATTTTTTAAATTCATCAACTAAAACCCATAAAATATTATTCCATTTAGATGTTTTGTGTAGTCCAATGAAAAAATACGTGGTGATGTTTTCCCATTTATATTTCAGTGTGGTAAATTGTTGTAAAATCCACTAATACGTTTTCTCTCATCCTTAACTTTATGACATACCAAGCACTGAGATTCAAACTCTTCAATATCTCCATTCATGAAACCAACTATAAATAATCTTTTATATCTTTACACGTCTCTGTAATTCAAGGAAGAATATTAAATGATGAACTATGACCATTCTATAATAGTTATTTGTTCAAATATGGTGTGGATGGAACACATACATGGTTCTTAAACCTTGTCATTCAATCATGATCAAGGTTAAAATAAAAAACATTTCTCATGTTCTATTGTAGCTCCATATCATCCTTTTGTGACTCTTTTAGGATTTCATGTATATATGGTTGAACAATTATTTAATAAAAATAATATTTCTACCCTTGATTTAATGTTTCATGATCCATCGATACAAATATATAAATATCTGATCTTTCTTTATCCTCGTCATAGATAAGCTAGTATGATCGTTTCATCTCAAAGCATCAGCCACCTTTTTCTCTTTCTGAGGGTGCTAATGTATTGATGAGTCATAATACTTAATCATATCCAAACATATTATCTTGTTCATATTAAACTCCTTCTATCTGAATATATAAATTAAATTTTTTTATCAATATATATATCACAATTTTCACGTTAAAGATAAAAACATTTATCTTTATTGAAAAACATACCACAACTGAATCCAAAGCATGGGATGGGTACTTATACTCATGAACCATAAATTTCCATGATGTATAAGTTATAACCATGCCATTATACATAAGAAAATATCCTAATACCTTATTGCATGTACCACTATATATTACAAACTCTTCTCCACTATAGGGTAATATATGCACAAGTTCACTAACTAATATTCTCTTCAGGTCCTTAAAATTTGAGCTTGTATTCCTTCTGAGTTAACAAAGTTATTGGATTATATATGCATGAGAAATTATTCAAAAACCATATATAATATCTTTATAAACCAATGAGAATATAGATCTCGGTCTCTATGGTTGGTCTAAAAAATATTCAATAGACTCCATCTTTGATGGATCTATCGATATACCCTATCTTGAGATTATATGTCCTAAGAATGAAACCGTTTATATCCAAAATTCATAATTTGTAAATTTTTAATGTATTTTATCCTACCTTTGGGGATTTAGTAAATTTATAAAATGATCTTCCTAATCTTTCTTGATCTTAGGATAAATGAAAAATTTAACATTGAAGACTACCACAAACTAATCATGGTAATCTCTAAATACTCTATTCATTAAATCAATGAAGAAAGTAGAGGCAATAGTAAGACCTAATGAATCACAATATACTCATTGTGTCCATAACTTTTCATAATATTGAATTTTTTTATATCCTAATTCTTGACCCTTAATTGATGATATATAGAATGGAGGTCAATTTTGGAAAAGTATTAATATCTTCATAATATATCAAATAGGTTATCAATACGAAGTATATGATACTTATAATTGATCATGGTCTTGTTCATCTCTTGATAATCAATGATGAGTCAATTTGATCCATAATTCCTTTTAAATAACAAAATAGATGCACCCTAAAAGATAGAATTCACTGAATGAATCCCTTATCAGAGTTCTCTGAGAGTTTCTTCTTCAATTCCTACAACTCCATTGGTGAACTTCTAAAGGATTATTTAAATATGTATGGAATCAGGTACAAGTTATATCGACAAATAAACATCATTTTTTAGTGGAATACTAGGAAACTCTTCTGTAATAACATCAACAAAATCTCATACTATAGGTATATCATTGATGTTGTGTTTCTCCCCAACCGTCAGAGATAAACCACCCCCCCCTTCAAATACAAATTAAAACCCATACAATGGATTTTATTTCCATAAAAAGTTGATATTTATCATTACACATATATTAAGATCATATGTTGTTTTGGAATATCAAATGTGACTTCTCTTACATAAAAAGTGATATGGTATTAATGAAGTGAAAGTCAACCCATGCCTAATATAACATCAAATTCAACTAGAGGGAGAATAACATCATTTTAAAGAATCGCATTCCCAAAAACATAAACCAGAGATGAATCATAGACTTGTGATGTGATCATTGTAACGTTAGAGGTTTTCATAACTAATTCGTCATTTATATTTTTTGGTGTCATTTTTACAACCATATAAAATTATTCTAATATAAAATAGTGGGTATATCTTGAGTACAATAAAATATTACAATTCTAGAGTGTATGGTAAGTGTACCTTTAACCATGTTGTTATCACAACACTCATCTAAAACAGTGATGTCATGGTATATAACTTTTTCTCTCAAATTAAGAGGTAGTTTTCATTTATCATCATCATTAACCTTCTGATTTTGGAATTGGTGAGAAAAATTCCCATACTCCTGGAATTTGAACTACTAGAGTGTGGGTTGTGCATTTTGTAGAGTGTTCTCTCTATTCTAACTATTAGGTAATTTCTTCCGATCACTTTAGAAATAAATTGAATAATGACCTTCCATCCCACCCTTAAAACACATACAATTCCCCTTATAAAAATTTCCTTGATGTTACCTACCACACATTGAGAATGAAGGAAATGTCATCATCCTTTCTCTATGGGTTTTAGAGTTTCCTTTAAAATCAATAATTATTTTCTTATCAAAACCATGTGATTGATGGGTATCCCCAATATATATTTATAACTTGATAGTATAATGAATTATTTACTCATATATACAAAAGTCCATTATGACCAATTCCATTTGGAGACTTGGTTTTAATTCAAAAAACAATTTATCAACAATTATTTCAGGTTAGATGATAGTACCAAAAGGGTAACTTGTGAGTCTTTTAAAATTCACATCATATGTACCAGAGGGTTCATCATACTTATACTATAACTCAATGAATTCCTTATCTATTTTCAAGTGAAGAAAATGAGGAAAGTACTAATTAAAAAATAAGTTCTTAAACTCATCCAATTCCATGGAGTCAACAGAATCATATTGAATCATATTCTGGATAAGATTTCACCACTGATCCTCTTCTCCATCCAAACAATAGACATCCAAAATGAATTTTACCTTATTTACACTCCAGATAATGGAAAATATATTTTCAATGGTATTCATCCATTTCATAGAAACTAGTGGATGAGTAGAACCAGTAAAATAGGGCTGATGTTGGTTTATGAAGGAATAAATATAATTTTGTTTTCTCATTTGATATTTTTGGAGTTTGGCATGATTCATACCTTGAGAAAAAAATTATCATAGAAATGATACATTTCATTCCACTTCCCATAAAATTTTGTTTCTTATGAGTAAATTCATTTAATTGTTCTTGACACTCATAATCAACATAGTTCCTTCATGTTCAATCCATTGACTAAAACTAAAATCATAGTGTAATAAATAATAGTTATAGAGGAGAACAATATGATCATGAACATTGACTTATAGGATGCCAAAATCAAGACACATTATTTTCAATCTATGAAACCTTAGGCTTAACCTAGGTTATCTGTGGTCATTATTTGAATCCTTCAGGATGGTTCATAAAGAAAATGTGAAATAACCAAATAATATCCCCTAGTTATATATAACTGGGGGCATGTATTAAGGCTCATTTTCATGTACTAGGTAAGGATCGAGTCAAGACCGATTCGCCCTTTTCAGAGTTGTTAACCAAGTTACATTTTTTTCTAGGATCACTTAAACTTGTAGTATCTAGATATGGATATATTACTATATATCAATCTAATCTCTACCTTAACAATACCATATAATGTTATATCATACTTAGGCTAATCCTGAGGTTTCTCACTAAAATTTTATCACCCTAGATTCTAAATAATTATCTAAACATTGATATGATGATAAATATAATGATCCATAATTTTCATTCATATATATTTCATTTAATAGATAAATATTCCTTACATTATATAAAAATCCATGCTAGAATTTTTCTAGTTCCATTGGAATCATGGATACATAATTAAATGGTTTATAATTGGGATATATCATCTCCCACTATGTAATTCACAACTATAACCCTTCTAATAAAAATCATAAATAATAAATTTAATCATAACCAAGTAAAGGAATTATAAAAAAGGGTAATCTTAGATGCTCAATAAGGGATAAAAAATGGGAATATCAGAATATCATGATAATAAGGGAATGAGAACATGCAAATAACATTTTAAAACCTTCCTCTGTATATCATTAATCATATACTTTATACATGTCATAAATCTTGGTAGTTCAAAATACATGGATCATAAAGGAATCAAATATCATATGTTATGACAACATAACATTTTTATAAGACATAGATTTTTTATATACACATAAGCATATAAAATCAATTCATTAGTTATCAAAGATCATTACCACCAATATCATAGTGGAATTGGTTCATCCTCTAAACCATCATGGTCCACTCCCAAGATTAACATAGTGTAAAAAGTCTCTTATTGAACTAGGTTCACTCACCATTACAATCCTTTTTTCTCATGATATATCAATCTTTACCTAATACTTCTGAGGGAGATATATGTCAAACATTTTACATAATGAAAATAATATATATGTGTTCCATAATATCATAAATCATTCATCATATCAGAACCCATAAAAATAAATGGACTTTATAATGAATTTATCATATCATAACCCAAGAAAAATAAATGGATTTCATAAACATTTCATCATAGCATAACCCATAGAAAAGAACGAGGGTTTCATAAAAATAGTTTCCTCACCAAAATAAAAAATTTAAAGAAATAATAAAATATGATATCAATAGATCATATTCCTAGAAATGTTTATCTAACATCAAATGACTTCATCTTAAATGGAAACTTATTTTTAAATATCACTAGGAACATTTTTTCAGGAAAATATCTATTTAATTTTGAAATAAATACATTAAAATATAAATATTTCTCACATATGAATGAAATAAATTCATTAAAAAATATACCTAGGCACTTGTAAATTAATATTTAAAACATTTATTGGTCCAGAAAGTAAAAAATATCATTCATTCGACACACACTAAAATAATGATTCCTTTCAGATTTTCATTAAGAAATCAAAAATCATTTTTCAGAAACCAAAAAAAATATTCCTTTTAAATCCATTTTTGTAAAAATTAAAACATAGAGAAAAATAACATTAAACAATATATATGAAATTTGAATTCCTTTATTTAAAAAAATTGGAAAATATGAACTTTGAAGAAAATTTTTTTTGGACCGAAGAGGGCGATAAAGTTGGTTTTAAAAAATGTATGTTGAACTCTTGAGTACACAAAGAGAGGAAAACAAAAAGAAAATTTATTCATAGAATAAACATAGTATAATAAAATTAATGATTTTTTAGATATAGGCTATAATATTTTCTCATTGGAAGCGTAATCATAAAATATCCTGATAAAATATGAGATTGCATCATAAAACCCATACCACTTTTGTAAATTTTGGATCATTTACCCAATGAAATAATAACATTAAATGAAACATAAAATATCCTGATAATAAATAATTTTATAAAATTTACTAGTAAAATGGGCTTTATATATACCTCATAAAATAATATATGTGCACAACATAATGTATGTCCCAATGAAGAAAAATTGAGATAAAAATCAGTTATCATAAGTCTCAAATTCCTTCATAAAAATTCGAACATGATATTTAATAAAACAAATTTGATAAATATTTACCTAAGTCCTTTTATTGCTCGTTTGTTGACAATTCCTTGTTAAAATTATGTTTTGTGTAATAATCTTTTGTTATTTCCTATATTTTTTATTTTAAATTCTTGGTCCTTTTAAGTTTATCATGGTTATATAATTACAATAATGTTAAAAATGATATAAATATAATATATATTCATTATATATGAATTTATTTCTGTCCATAAAGGTGAGTGATATAAAATTTAATTACACCGTTCACAGAGACGGTAGGTCGTACAAACGCATGAACGTTGTTTCCATTTTATAAAGGACGAAATGAAAGAAAAATAAATAATGTATTAAATTTAAATAATAATTTTTATTTCACATATATCTCATATTTTCATTATAAATATCTTCATTACATTCCATGTAAATGTAAATGAGGAATGAAACACATCGCATTGCGTGGTGGTAGTCTTCCATACACACGAGTGGTGTTACCGTTATCCCATAGAAATGAAAATAAGAAGTTATATGTGATATTATAATAATATATTTTTATTTTTTTATTAATTATCATATAAAATATGTTAATTACATCATTATATTCATCCATTAGAGACAGTGATGGAAAATGAATTACATCGGTTCACACGATGGAAATCCGCCATACACACATTGGACGATTTCATTTCACATTTGATCAAAGAGAATATGGATGTAGGTTATTATATTAAGATAATAATATCTCAATATATGTGAGATATTAGTGTTATAATATCAAAAAATATAAATATTATTTGAATGATGTGGAATAAGAAATAAAACAAAAATAAAAGTTTATAAATTTTACCTCTTCTTCAAAGAACCTCTTTTGGTTTATACATAAGGCCTTAATAGCAGGGTTTCCAAATTGGAATAAGGGTGATATAATGTTTCATAGGGAATTAGTAATGGTATTTTGTTAGGGATTTTTTTAACTAATGGTTTTTTATGTTTGAGTTGGAGAGGAGAGGGTGTGGCCTTTTATAAGAGGATTAGAGGGCACATATGGAATTTTCAAAAGTAATAATTTTTAACAGTGATTTTCAAATGAAAAAAGAATCAAAAGGGGATCATTAATAACAATAGATTCTATAAGTTATAAATATTTCTATAAAATTGGATTTTGAAATGTTTTTAGTTCATTTTTCCCCTTTACATTATGGTTTAATCCCAGGGTAATCATGTTATAACCTTAAACATAATAATTAATTTTTAATGTTTTTAAATTTCATTTTGAAAAAAAAAATTAATATTAAATTATTATAAAATATTAATTATGAATATTAAAAATATGTAATAATTTTTTACAAATTCCATTTACATATGGAAAATGTTAATTTAAAATTAAACTTTCATACGTGATGAAAAAGAGGTTTTCGAAAGAGAATATTTTCATAAGTATATATTGTTTTATTATAAAAATTCAATATGAAATATTTTCCAGTGAAACCAATTAGATTAATAAATATATAATTGTACTAATTTAAATTTTAAAACTCTATTAAATAATATGTAACATTTTTAATGATTTGAAGAGAAATGGTGTTTTTAATAAAGGTCAACATTTTTTACTATTTAGTGAAAAATTAATCAATTTAGAAAATTCCCAAAAAACTCACTCAAAGATAATTTTTACAAATAGATTTTAAAATTATATTTTTTTTAAATATATTTTCTATAATTTGAAAAAATTATTTTTATTATTTTATCTCAAAATTAAATAAAAACATTATTTGAGAAAATTGTATTTTCGAAATATAAATAGACATTACAAAAAATTACGTAATTTTTTATCAATATTTATTATTTTTATAAAACCATTAAACTTAATATTTACAGATTGGTTATTAATATTCATACCACGAATTCTAATGGCTATGTTATAATGATCTTTTCTAAATAATAATAAAAATAATATATCGTGGTTCATAAAAACATAATGTTCTGAGTAACGTAGGACATCAAAAAAATTAAATTTATTAAAAAAATTAATAAAAGTTTTCTATGTTACAATATTAATATATTTATGAAAACCCCATCCCAAATTACAAATCTTCCATTTAAAACCTATTTTTCATCAAAAAAATCCCTTTATTCATTATAAAACCAAAAATAAAATTCCATTTCAAAATCTCCATAATTTCAATTTCAAATACCTAAAATATCATTTAAAAATACTTTCAAATTTGAAATTCTCCATTATTAACATCAAATCCAAACCATTTTACTCCTTAAAACCAATCTTCTATTTTACAAAACACAAATCAAACCCCAATCAATAACATCACAAAACACTTAGAATATTCTCATGAAGGAATAGTGGCTGTGCATTTAATGGTCACAAGGCTTAGCGGACTATGATCCAGTCATGAAATTTCCATTGGAAGTTATGTTAAACCAAGAAGTCAGGAATGGAACACCGAGAACATTCTCATGAGGTAATATAGGTTTTTTATATCTTGATCATGTGGTTTGGTGGATCATGTCTAAATCATGAAACAACCATTGAATGTCAAATTTTATCATTCCCTTGGGCTCCGCAGGGGTCAATAGGCCATGTGAGATCACTAGAAAGCACTAGATCACTCCCATTATAATATCAAAAACATTTAAATCCATTCAATAATTCATAAATCCTTTATAAAATTTTTTAAACCATATACATTTGAAAAACAAATAAATGAAAAATACTCATAACCAAACATCCAATGGGTACTTGATGCTCTATTCAATAAATAGCTTACAAGGTTCTCCCTGCAAAAACCTCCAAAGTTCTAAATTTCATATCTATATCTACCAAACACACATAATAATAAAGTGTTACTCTAGAACTCAAGATGTATAAACAACCAAGTCTTACATACCATTTGTTGTGAACCAGCTCGATTCATCCATCCATCAGATACATCATCCAATTGGCGACATACTTGGTGCATGTTCCTGGTTGATTTGTGATGGAAAGGGAATCTAATAGTATAAAATGGTAAAAAATTCACTTTAATAAAAATTATTTAAATCAGTAGTAAAAAATGGGGATGACCACAATATATATTAGGGACTTATGTTCCAGTAGAAAAGAAACTAAATATATATAAATAATTTAAACAAATAAATATTTCATCTCACCCTCCAATTCTTTCTATAGAAACAACCACTAAGATCCATCACCAGATATATACATATATAGTGTTCCAATAATAACCATATCTGAATTTATAAAAGTCCTACTTGGAAGGTTTGAAAATGGAAACTAAATAAAAAAACATCCAATATTCCTCTATGTGACTCCATGAGCTACCATCCAATTCTCAAGAAAAACTTTCTACATGAGAAAGAAATACTGAGTAAAAATATAACGTGGAATTGAGATTTAGTATAAGAGTGAACAAAATATCAGTATAAATGAAAAATAAATCCACTTATGATGTGTTACAATTAAATAAAATATTTGGTCATCATAGTTTGAAATGCGTAATTTAAAAATAGTTTTTTCATGCATGAGAGCATAAAATCCAATTTCATATTTTAAAAAGTATTTTTTATTTTCCGTAAACTAAAAATATCACTTTGAAAACAAATTATAGGGTCAATGTCATTTTTAACTAAACACCCGTTTAAAAACTACCCATTATGTACTTTTGAAATATATTTTACAATTCACATTATAAAACCATTTTACATTAAATGAATATTACTCACAAAAGAATAAAAAGACTAAAAATCATGGGAAATATAACGCAATTAAAATTCAAGAGAATGTTTCAGAATTAATAATTTAAAATAATCTTCATGGAAGAAACTACGTAAGGTTGATAAAGGATAGGAGAAATCTTAAAATACAATTCTAAATATAGAAACCCTCAATTAGTGGAATCAAACTAGTAACACTTCCCTGGCTAATTGAGATATAACATAGTTCAATATCATTGCTATTTTAAAGGGATCTCATACCCTCTATGTTCACCAAGCCATGTAATTGAGTTTCCTAGGAGGTTTAAATAATATAAACAGCCAAAAAATAGCATATATATCATCAATAGCCATCCAAGAACAAAGTTAAACAACACATCCAAGTTCCTCAAGAAGGACCAATGGATATTTCCATTGAAAATAACCTAAAGGACTAAACAATTATTTAAATAGTTAAAATAGATAATTATAATTTATTTTAGGAAATCAATTAAAATATTTTTATAAAATTGAGTTTGTCCATCAAAATTTTATTCCCAAGGTTTCCCTTTATTTAAGTTATCATATATACTTACACCCACACGGATATATATATATCATAGTTTAAACATTAATACACTCTCATGTGAGCTTATATATAGTAAAATATATATGTGTGTGTGTGTGTGTTTATAACCATGTATATGTGTATAAACACCAAACACATAAAGAGTAATTTTCAAACCTCCCACTTTTATTCAAAATATATAATGAAATACTTTAATAATACTTGGAATTTCAAGAATTAATTAAAATGATTAGTAAAATTTAATGTCTAATTGAGAATTTATTTTGAAAACTAAAAAAAATTAAAATATCAAAACACATTAGTAAAATCTATTCAAGAAATCAACCGAACTCAAAGTGTGAAAAGTACTCGATAAATAATTTTAAATCACACAATTTGAAGGAAAAATCCTATTTCATTCAATGGAAACCACATGAAACTTGATCTCCCTTTCAAATATATTAATAGATATATTTATCATTGTAAATAATCATCTAAAATGTGTATTTAAAGAACATGTAGTAAAGTTTTTTAGAATTTAAATCATTAAACATGGGAAAACCTACGTCAAATGAAAAGAAATTCATCACTATTGATATAAGTCCCTATAATATTCCTTAAGGTGGTCCTCACAAACTATAGGTTCAAAAAATTGACTTTTATAAATACCCCATCCCATCTAGGGTTTCTACAATGGGTATTTACGATGAGGGGAGAAGATAGAAAAATTAATAAAGGAAGAATGGAAGATGACATATGTTATACCTTGAATATTAACAACCGAATTGTAAAGAAATCACCATGGAATCATCATAGAGGGAGAGGAAAAGAGGAGTTGTGGTGTGCCTCAAGGCTCTATTACTATGTGTTGTAAACCCAATATGGAGTATAGGGTGTAGGTTCAATTTTATGGTAAATACATCGAGTTCTGGTTATGTAATTCTCACATTTTTAATATTATAGGAAAGGTTCATGGTTTGGAAACATAGTTCCCCAAACTGTGTACTAATCATGTGCACCTCACTAGTTAGACAAAAAACCCTTGTACAATTCGGTCGAATAGTCTGGGATCCATGTGAAACCATTGAAAAATAATCTATTAAAATTATATAATCACATGCATCAATACCAAATGATTTCCACTAATTATACGCCAACTGTGTGCTTTGGTTAAAATTTCAAATTTTTTAAAAATTAAACTGGTTCATTTCAAAAATAAAGGAAAAGATAAAAATTTTATAATAAAATAAAATAATCATGATAATATAGTTTGTGGTATAATACATTACCACCAACCAACTCAAAATAAAATAAATAAACCCTATCCCATATGCATTTAATTTCATATAGAAATATAGGACTCTTAAAAAATACTAAAAGAAACTCCTATGAAAATGTCTCCAACATCAATCAGGAACTACATGAGCTATTAATGTCTAGCCTGATAAATGACCCCATCCTAGAAATTTTTAAATATAAATTGGGGTGACCATATATATATACTCACTAGGATCCTCCCACAAACTCTTTTCACAATTTGTTGAATAACTTTACAAGGGCCTCCACGAATAAATAGTAAAACTAGCTCATTACATATACTGGGTCATCAACCGCCCAACCTCACAAATTCTCACTTAAAAAAATCACATATGAAGATAGTGACACAATGATTATGAAATATTGATGGAAATGTACACTAAACCAACATTCCCTCTTAATAAGTCATCCTAATTACATAATACTATATGTATTATTTCTCTCATCCCTTCTATAATCACATCACCACAATCACATAACCATATATCCACATCACTACCCCAACTACATATCCACATCACAACCAAAAAAATTTATCCAAATCATATCTAAAACATCAAAAGCACAAATCAAAGCCGCAATTCAATGTATTTGAATATTTTATTCCTCTGCACAGTATGTTATGTAATCATGTTGGACAAAAATATTATTTCATAGTTCTTCTATATAAAAACTCACCATGCACCCACAACTCCACATCACTACCAAATAACAATGTATCATAACCTCATGCCATTACAACATATTCTATATCTGGAATATTGATAGAGGAAGGGGGAGCTGTTAGCTATTTTTATCACCTACATCCTATATATTGGAGAAACATCCAAAACTTAAGCCCTCATATGAGTGTCAGCCATGTTTACTAACTCATGTAGTGGTGATTAGGAAATAATAAACAATATAAAGAAAATTAAAAAAACACAAATCTATCCTAAGGGTCAATACTATTAATTTTAATATTTAGTTCGACCATGACCACGATCTCACAATCACTATTGAACATCATTAATCAGTTTAACCTCTATCTACAACACATACAAACCCCAACACCACCACAAAATAGCCACAAAACAATTACATAATACCGTATTTTAGAATTCAATATCAATTCCATATTTACCAATTTCTAGTCACATTAAATTTGTTAAAATCTTTAATTTCCTTCTCTTACAATTTAAAAAATCCACTGGAACTTCTCTAATTATATTTTTATTTAACACATATAAATTTACTATCAAATAATTTATTAATTCCATCCCATCATTCATATTATCACATCTTAGTCAATAATTTATTTTCATTTATAAAGTAATATTCAATATTCTAGTAAATTGAACCACATAGCCACATCAACATCTCTATATCACTGCAAATTATTTTCTTCACATCATCTCATCCTCCTCTACCAAAATAATCCAACCACACAAGGCCACCACCATACCACAACATAAAATAAATCAATAATTAAATTCTATAACATCCATAAAATAACAAGGTAATAGGACAAAAATCCTTAATAAATTACAATTCATGTTATTTTATTCCATTCCATTATCATTTTTAAGTTAGTTATTAGTTTTAAATATGTTTAAGACTCCAAAAAAATATATGTTATTTTAGGATACCATAAATAATTCAAATGATAATAATCATTCAAAATTCTGGTAATATTAATGAAAATTGATAATTCATGCTTAATTAAATCACCTCCCATTTTAGTTCATTTAATTATGCATGTATAGAATCTGTATTTGATCAATCTCAATTATTTAACAAAGTAAAACAATGTCATATTAATTCCCTAATTACCTGGTAAATAAATATTTAAAATTAGGAATCTCCAGCCTCAAATTGATCTTTAACAATCTCTTTGAAAAAAACAAGATGAATTATGATTATCAACATTACCAATATTCTAATAGGGAGCCTCAACAACCTAGATACATCATAATTCCATCAATAGTATTGAGTCATTTCCTAAATGTCTTATTTCATATCTTTTATTTTTAAAATAATAAGTCACTTCATTTTGAATTTTATTTTACATTAACTTTTTTGTATATGATCCAGTGTTTATAATTAACTTCCAAATCACTAATTTTTGGTGAGATTAATTGTATCCTAGTAATTTATACAACAATGTGAACTTGACATAAATAACATCAATTAGAAGATAGTAATTATTTCATGTTTGTTATAATTATACCCAAATAACCTATAGAAGTTTGATACATTTATTATTATAAATTGATACCAATATTTGATTAATATAAGATACTATAATTCCTTCAATAAATATTTTTTAATTACCCCAGTGCATGTTAAATTCTATTTGTATGAGTTTTTTAGTTTATAATTAGATATTTTGTGCGTGAGGTGTTTGATATAAAAGATCTATGGTTTTTTGGGAATCCTATACATTATATCATTTATTATCAATGATATTATAGGGAAACAAATGTGGTTATTTCTAAATACTGAGTTTAATGATGCCTCTGTAAGGAGTTGATACGATCTAGGTTGACTGAAGATGAGATAGTGGATATAGTTTCCAATTTCCTTGTATTGTTACTCTAATATTTTTCTTATTAACAATTAAATATCTTACATCAGATAAGTTCAATGTTATTAATGTTTTAATTTATGATGAAATTTTTTCTTACCATTTTAATCTTATCTATTTGGAGTTTATAAATTTCATAAAGTTTTAATTATTGATTATGAGAAAATTGGATGTTTTTTTCATCTTTAATTCATCCTCCCATCTCTTGAATTTTCCATATCTAGTATAATAAATAACACAACCAAATAAAAATAAAACAACTCCATGTAACCATAGCATGTATTTTGAGAAATAAGATAAAGGAATGAATATGATAAAAGGATATAAGGCACCTTGAATCAAGAAGTAATGATCTATAAAAAATAAATAATTGAAGGAGAACATTAAATTTATTTTCAAAATTATAGACACAAAATCAATGTGTGAAAACGATGTTAGTTCCTTCAAATTATTATAATATACAAATCGCAGTGTGTAAACCCTAATTATATAGGGTCAAAACCTTTCCAAGTTTAATAAAAAAATGTTAGGGAATAGTGGTGACCATAACACTATAATTCTTTAACCCCCATCAATCATGGTGATCACTGAAAAATATGATGACATTGTCAAGTGATCCAAAATTACCGAGATTAAATAACATCCACCCATCACATTTGGAAAACGGTTAATGAAATCAATCAAGATATTCTCCTACATCCACAGAAAAATTCTAATGGCTAAAAGAAACAACATGGAATTTGATGCTCATATTTCACCCACAAACACACCTAACATCGAGACATAAACCCCAATATATACATCTTTATACATTGAATCCAAAACTAAACACTAAATCCTTGTTACATCTTCTAACTACCATGATTTCCAAAAAACATTGAGCTAAGAAACTCCTACAAAACAACCACTCACATCACTAAAAAGATGAAAAACTATATACGAAAAAATAATAAATTATAATCACCTTATGACCATCCCCCATGAGTGTCCTCACTAATAACATGATCTCTATAAAATTTCACCACAAGATCTCCCAATAAAGACACCATAACCATATAAAACATGTCTGATTTCATTTTCATCTGATACTGTGAATCTCTATTACTATCACAAAAAATTTAAGGATATATGGCTATAAGCTCCTCCATCATCCTCAACGCATCTCCAAACTCACGAAAAAAATCTCCAAGAGGCTTCCTTCTTAGAAAAATAGCTACTAAATTTTCTTTCCCAAAGGTCTAAGACATATTAAAGTCATATGTAAACAATAAATCCATCTATTTATACTGACATAGATATAAATATCACCATGATAACATATAATTAAAACTTTGATGATT
This sequence comes from Viscum album, assembly GCA_963277665.1. Classification (NCBI taxonomy): domain Eukaryota; kingdom Viridiplantae; phylum Streptophyta; class Magnoliopsida; order Santalales; family Viscaceae; genus Viscum; species Viscum album. The sequence continues at coordinate 785,775,003 of OY728123.1, read as the reverse complement.
ATAACATCAATAAATTTCACAAAATTGTGGTAGTTGGATCATATTATAAATGAAAATATATATTATATGGAACAATACAAGGGGGGTGAATTGTTTGTTTAAATTTTTTTTGTTTAAACACTTAAGAAGAATCTTAGTTTAAGAGATATTAAAAAAATTAAATTCACGGACATTACAAATGATCTAACTAATATTGGTTCTGATGGATATGATATGATATGATATGATACAAAAAGTAATAAAAAACAATTGTATTTTAATTGAATACAATGATCAGAGTATAACAAAGGTAAATGATTCTACTATACAACGTATAAAATCAGTTAATACAATTTCTCATGAATGTATCATAATTAAAACAATTACAATATAAAATTAAATGAATATAAAGAGAAAACATAATGATTCCCTTTCTATTACAAATAGAAACTGAAGAATAAAAAGTAGTACAATTATTTTATCGCAAATAGTAGGGTATCCTTTCTCCTAGGATAAAAGTTCTATCTTGTGACCACCCTGGTAATCCCTCAATACGATGATCAGAACGACTGTCTTCCTATCCATGGAAACCTCGATTAAGAAGGTAATCAACACCTCTATCTTTAAAACATTTGAAATTACTCTATACAATGATCGAAAGAACCATCTTCCTATCCCTAGAAGTTTTCGATCTTTATGAAAATGATTGGTCACATAAAGATAAACAAAGCACTTAACGAAATACAAGAACTAGGAACAAGATGTTCACGTCTTGTATCTTCCAGGCGTTTTTCATGAAGCAAGAGAGATGTCACATAGTCTCTCTCTAGAACATGGAGGATACAAAAGTTGATTTCTTTGGTTCGAATGACCTCCTATTTATAAGCCTCATGTTCCAAAGGTCATGTTTCCTCCCAAGATTGTATTTATACAAAAATTCGAATGGACTTGGAAACCTAGCATTATAATGGTAAAAAAAATGGAATACATGAAATCATTTTGATTCATATATAACTACATTCACAAACTCATTTTGGTTATAAGATAGTAATCAAAAAATAATGAAGGAGTTATTATGATGAATTAAAATGAGAAACATGTAGGTGGTATTAGGGAGTACAATGCATAACTTGCTTACGATGCATATCATATATACGAAACATAGCATAGTTATCGTGCATAACATGATTACGATGCGTAACATAATTACAATGTATATCATGGATATGATACACGGTTACGATGAATAACATGAATGAAATGAATATTATGATTATGATACATATCATGGTTACAAAACACAACAGTTATGATGCATAACGTGATTAGGATGCATAATGTAATTACGATGTATATCATGACTATGATGTATATCGTTATTAAGATACATGTGGTTATGAAAAAATCATATGTGGTTAAGATTGTAAAAAAATTTATGTGGCTAAACCAACATATGTGATTACTATAAGAAACAATATATTTGGTTACTTTGGAAAACAACATCATATGACTACGATGTAAAACAACAGAAAATTATTACAAAGTAAAACAACAACGTATGATTACGATATAAAACAACATATAATAAAAAAATAAGTAATGATTTTCAAAACAAAAAGATATATGGTAAAGTCAAAACACATTTTGACTCAACCATCTCCCCCTTTTGGTAATCACAAAACAAAAAAAAACAATAACGATTTATCTCTCCTTGAGTTTAGTAACTCTTCTGAAAGTAATAGTGAATATGACTAATTCCACCTTTGGACTAAAATATCACTAAGGATTGCATTCTCTCAACATTTACATGTGATTTATCCCCCTTAATAAGTTATTCACCCTTTTTCTTTTTATTAAAGTAATTTCATCTTTTTGAAATTAATCTCACCCTTTTTATTTTCAAAAAAAATAATGGGAAAGCATTATTTTCCTACAAGGTGTTTGAGAAATAGAGTTGGAAAAAATCGGAATTACTTGAAATGAATTTTTTTTATTATAAAAATATGCAAAAAATACATTCTTTCACCTCTTTTTTCAGATGATGAACACAGATATCTTCATCCTTTTCAAATCTGTTATATCCTCTATCAAATTTTTAAGATATTTTTATTGAGCTTTCAACATCAAATCATATTCTGCAATAATCATTTCTTATTTTTTGGATCCTTTCTTCCTGAAGTTAATTTATTACTTCTTGGGCTTTAAGACTTACTTCCTAGGAATTGAAATCCTACATTCTAACTCTATAGGCCTTCTCTAAAATTAAAACACTATTTGAGAGCAAAAAATGTCATTACAACCATCTTCCAATTTTTCCTTATGAATTTTAATCTCTTTAAAGGATAATCCTTTTGAGGTACTTGATCTTTGAAATGATTATATTTTTTCATTATAATCAATGAAAAAAAATTGGTAGACTGAATTGAGGTCATTTACCCATTTTACTAATTCATCAAGCTTGTTTATGTGATACTTGATATTGTCATCAATGTTTTACGACCATTTAACAACATTATTACAAGCCTTTCTATACTTAACATCATGTTCTTTGAATACATTAAAACTGGATTCAATCTTCAAAAAACTATCCATCAGAATTTTGACAGAATTCTCTCCTTCATTATGACTATCTACAATGATATCCATCCTGGTTTCAATTTTTGAAATGAAATGGATAGTATTTTCCAATCAATTTAAGGCTTGTTCAATGTACTGAATTCCCTTCAATGTGATTGTCCTTTCTAAATCTGTATCATCATTGTATTCTATAATATCTCCAAAATGAGTTATAGTGCTGATAAATTTAGATGGATGATTCCAATTCTTATCATATTCTACATATTATTCATATTTGATATTTGAGTGACTTTCTTGGATGTATTTTTTTGAGAGACTTCTTTTGAAGGATAAGAATTAGGAGATGTAAATTTAAAATATAGAACTTCTGATGATTCTACTCAATGATTTGTCTTATTTGTATCTTCATTCTCTTCCACTTATTCTTTTTCTTGTGCTTTTTATTTGTCACCTTGTTCTTATTATTCTTATTTCGTTTCTTGATTAAGAATTTGGGTAGCAGATATTTCACATTCATGTTTCTCTTTCCATTTCTCTATTGGATCCAGTTGAGTTTGAACAGGTGGTTCCCTTATTCCAATTCCAGTTCTGGCATCCTTATCTATTTTAAGAAGATAATAAATATGAATTCCTTGAGAATTTATGTTCTTCTATCTCTTATTCATTTCTTCTTCTTTTAATTTTTTGTCTATTTTTATTTTCACATCCATGGTTTCATCTCGATCAAACTGAATTGAGGATCACCTTATTTTCATTCTTCCTTCTTCTTCATCCAGTCCTCCAAAACCACTTCTAGTAATTTTTTTGTTTATTTGATTTTAGGTGAGTTATAGCCTTAGCTATATTTATTATTATTAAAGTTTATTTGGTGTTCTTTAATTTTTTTTCACTCCCTTCAGCTACTTATATTCCTTTCTATGCTTCCAGATCATTCTCAAACATTTTGTTTTCAGGATTGAATCATAACATGAGTCTCATGATCATATCCATACTGATGAGTGGTTCCTTAAAAGTTTTCAAATCTGACATAATTGAGACATTTCAAAAACTTAGGAACTCTTTCAAAAAATTGCCAAGGATGGTGGGAAACATGATCAGCGGAGACATTGTAGAACAAGATATATGTTTCTTGATTGTCATGAAAATGAATCACATAAGATTCAACTTCCTCATATTCACTATATAGTCAAGAACATCAAAATCCTAAACTTTCAGAGATTTCTTATCACACATTCTTGGTACTAGGACTCCTTTCATACTAAGGGAAATGAGACGATTGTCAGCTGATAGATGATTAACCTTCATATTATCATCATTAATCTCAAAAATAGATTCCTCTAATAACCTTTTATCAAATCTCCCATCAAGTTCTGATAATCCATGGGAAGGAAAAAAGGGAATCACCCTCAGACAGAACTCCTAGGAATAAGGATTCTTGTTTTATTGAGGTTGTTTATTTCTTATCATACATCACAAAAAAATGTCTTCAGACCATTATCTGTCTCCTTTGTTTTATAGAATTGTAACACATCCTTATAAAACACAAAGTCTTGATCTGATTATGGTCCTTCAACATAGAGTGATTCCCACCCGTGGAAATTTATTATCCTTTTAAACGAAGAATCAAAAGACTTATAATAATCACAAGAGAATAACCTTTCACCTTGAAAGATCATAAAATAGAAATATTTTGGAGACATTTTCTTTGTAGATAAATTGGTTGACTTAGACATGAAATACAATCATGAACCCTAAATATTTCCCTGGTTATAAAGGCTAAGGAATTTTCTAATTACCAAAACTGAGGTAAACTCAGATTAAGAACCGTGCTGGGTATTTATATAGCATCAGAACATTGGTGAAAATCAAAAATATTTCGATGTGGGATGAGTTGGGAGGGCTTGTTTTAAAATTTAATTTGATGGTCAATATTAGATATAAAATATAAAATGGTTGAGAATGACTTAGAACTGTTGAGGTTTACTATAAAATAAAATTGTATTCAGAATGAATCTAATTTGCGGTTAAAATAAAGAATTCAATAACCAAAAAATTGAAATATAATGGAAAAAATATGTTTTTAAAAGTTTTACATGTCAGAGTATCAGAATATATAAATTGGTTTCAATATATTTTTCTTATGATAATTCAACCACCAAAATATTAATACTGAGAATCATGCGAAACTGATAAGAATTCTAAAACCGATAAAGTATTTTAAAACTGAAATAACCTGAAACTGATAAGATATAAAACCGATAAAATGTCAAACTGATAAAAATTAAAACCAAAAAAATGTAAAACTGATAAAATGTAAAATTGATAAAATGTAAAACCGATAAAATTTAAAATCGATAAAATTTGTACACTCCCACTTTGATAAGAAGTAACTTAATTTAAGGATATTTTTTAAACAAGAAGTATATCTGAATGATTACATTATAGTGATCATTTCTAACTTCTGTTTAATGTATTAAAATCTATTGGAAGATAATGGTTTTGTGAAGATGTCATCAAGTTGTTCTTGTGTTCCAATGAATTGTAAAATAATATCTTTTTTCTTTGTGTGATCTCCAAGAAATTAGAGGCTAATATCTATGTGTTCTTCATGCGAGTGATGTGCAGGGTTTTTACTAAGAGAAAAACACTAGTATTATCACATAGTATTTGATTTTTGGGAAAACACATTCCATAATCAGTCAGTTTGTGTTTTATCCACAACACTTGAGCACAAAAACATCCAACTGCTACATATTTAGCTTCAACAGTGGAAAGTGATACTGAGTGTTGTTTTTTTCATGGCCAAGAAACTAATGAATCTCCTAAGAAATGAAATGTTCTAGATGTACATTTTTTATCCATTCGAATGCCACCAAAGAAAAAATAAGAAATGATTTTTAAACCAACATAATTTCTATAAAAATAAAATAGTCCAAAATCCATAGTTCCCCTTAAGTTGTGAAATATTATTTTCACTGATTTTAAATGGTTTTACATTGGATTAGATTGATATCTTGAACATAATAACACTGAAAACATTAATTCTAGATGACATGTTGTTATGTATAACAAACTTATTATCTTACCTGTAACGCCCCGACCCCATTTACCCAGATTCGGTGCATTATTTTAATACATTGGCATGATACAAGGAATTATGTCCTGAAAGATCAATCAGTTTAGTAGCTTTTGATGTACTATATACATTCATAATTTTTACATTATATCAGGAAATAAAAACATCAACAACATTTTTTCCCATTTTGAACACACTTATATCCTTATCATATCCCTGCAGGTCAACCATAAAATACTTCTTCACATCATGTGAAAAATAAAACATAGAAAGGGGGAGCTCAGATGATTTGTAAGGATAATAATATAGCGAAAACATTCATAAATAAGAACAAAAATTTTATGCAATGTATTAGACTAAAACAAAAGCCTTTTAAACATAAACATCAATACAATATTTAAAGATAAATCCAAATAATGCCATTTAAATATTAATATGGATATTATACTAGTCGAATAATCACATACAATATCAATATCCACTTTTATAATGATGGAATGCATAATGCCAAACTTCATAACCACATAGTCAAGGCCTTATGCCAAGACTGCATATAGGATTTTGTCAAGGCCTTGTTCCAAGACACTAGTTTGTCTCATTAGGCCAACCGATGCATCAAGGAGTTATAGCGGTCTCCACCCGTCACTTACTAAGTCCAATGAATTTTTCATAAGAAATGGTTTAAATATAACATAAAAATCATATTAAAAATAGCATACAAAATGTAAGTACTTTATCCATAAACCATGAATGGTATAAATATAACACATCCACTGTCAAACATATCACAAAACCTTCAATATCATATGAAAGTTTTGTATCATAATAAATCCACCTCGATCAAGAATAATATCATGTAAAGGATGTTGACATAGTTAAAATTGATCAGAAAAAATAATTAAGAGAAACATACCTTTTTCTTGAAATAATTTTAATGTCATATAAAAGTAGTCATTTAAAACATTGTTTTTAATCTAAGTTTCCCATACCACTTTGAAACTATTGAAAGTAATTAAAATTATAAAACACTCATGTCCATATAAATAAATCAATAAAACCATTTTAAAAACATGGACATTAATGATAAAGGATTAGAATAATAAATATTTAAAACATTTATAATTATGTTTTAGTAAAAATTCCCTTAAAAATAATCCCTTTGAACAAAGTTTTATGAAACATGTACACGAATAATAAATACTTCCCAGTAGATACTTACGTAAAAACAACCTTGGATAATAAAGAGATTTTGAAATTAACCCTTACCTTGTAATTTTCATTAGTCAATGGTATGTTAACCATCTTTATAATAGCTAAAAAATTGTTTTTAAATTCTACAAGAACTATTTACATAAATATGATATCATATATCATCATTTAATGTTTCTTTGTCAATAATATTTAAGTAGTATCATCATTTCGGGAGTTAACTGATTCGTTTTCCTTTATATGCTTGGTAATGTAAGCCATGTTTGTTATGGATATGATGTATTTGTTTCATGTACATAATTATAATATGTTCATAAACATTATTTCTAATCATAAAATGAAAATTATTCTTGAATGATTACAATGGGGAATGAAGCTCATCGTGTACGTGGAGACGGTAATCCGTACGTACGCACGAGCGACAATATCATTATATTGATGGAAAAATAATATGTAATTGGATGGTATATAATATATACAGAATAATTAAAATTATATATGTATTATTTACATCAGTTATACTCATTTTTATTCTCATAAAAATAATGAAGTGTTTGAATAACAAATTACACCACGACGTGGAGATGATCTGTACGTACGCATATATGGTGACTTTGTCATTTATAGGATTGATAGAATAAAAATTATGGTTGTAACATATTTATAATAACATTAAAGTATGTATAAGGTAATTTATTTATTCTTTTTGAGTGGAATCAACAAATAAAGTGCAAGTGGAAGAAGAAAAGAACATTAAAGTGGTGATTAAATATTTACCTCTTTTTCAGGTTCTTCCATTTCATTTGATCAAAATGGATCCTTGGGTTGGCTTTCTGACCAATGTAAGGCCTCTAGGATTAAGTGAGGATATTTTGGAGGATATATAGAAAGGGGTTGGTCGAGAAAAAAGGATTTTGAGGTTTGATATTAAGAGAAGGGGAAGTGACCTTTTATAAGAGAGGTGACGGTAACTTTAGGAAAAGATTGAAATATTATTTTATAATAGAATTATTTTCGGTTTTTAATGTCTCCAAAATAAATTATTTAGTTTATAAGGTGGTTATGGGTCTACAAACTCTCAACCAATACGTTTTAGATGGGTTTAGGTCATCATATTATCCTTATATTTTAGCTTTAACTCTTAGTTAAATAGTTTGACATTTACCATGTCTCTTTGTATTTTTATATTATATGGTTAATAAACATACTATAACAGGACAAGAGAACCCCTGTGGTTAATTATTAATATATATAAACATATCAAAGTACTTTTTCCAATCCTTAGTTTTTTAGGAATATTATATCAATTAATAATATAGTTTTAGTTTTAAAAACTCAATGATGTCAATTTTGACAGTATTTGGTATTTGATTTTCTAGAAAGCCATAAACACTTCATCAATTAGAATAAAATTTATTTAACCAACTATAACATGTCATATTAACCTTTAAAATTATTTTAATTCATCAGAAGTCTCAATTTACATTTATCTGAATATTTATAATATCAATTATTTTAATTTTTCATTAATAAGGTCATTACTGCATCATCATTGTGTCATAAATAAATGAAATTATATAATGTCTAAAAATTATAAATAAAATACCATTATATAGGAAATCTTTTTATATTTTTAATTAATATATATAGTCTAATTTATATTACGTGTAACCCTATATTAAAAATGGTTTAGTTATTAAAATTTAAATCTAACTCTTTTAACTCTTCTTTAAATAAAATAATAGTAAATATCATAATCTAATAAAAGTGGACCAAAGATGATCATATTGTATTATTAAGGTTGTTTCTTGGTCGAATTATACTTTTCCAATATAATTAGGACATGTGTTATGGTAATTATGATATCATTTTTACCCTTAATTTCCCTATTTACTTTTAACCGCGGTAAATAAAAGTCAAAACATACTATTCACCAAAAAATATTTTCATCTTATTGAACCAAATTTTACTTAATGATATTAACCATATCTCTAGAATTTTTTAAAATCAACTCATAGAAGCGGTAAAATTATGTTTTATGCAAATTTTCAAACGCTCCTAGGAGGTGGGTTAAAGGCGGTAAAAAGTTGAATATTTTTTATATATCTAAACTTATTATAAAATGACTTCAATGAATTACAGTGAACATATATAGGTATTATGTATCTATTTTGACCTAAAAAGATTTAAATAAAATAATTTATTTTTTAAATAAAAATTTGGTTTTAAACATTAATTTTGTGTTTACACTATTCATCAAAAATTGAATGTTTTCAGAAAAATACCAAAAATTCACACTAAGATAATTTCGATATTCCGAATCCAAAAATGAAGTCCATTTTGAATGATAAAATTTATAAAATTTAAAAATTTTGGTATTACTATTCATAACGAATAGTTTGATTGGTTGTGGTGTGTTTGAACTCGAAGTTGCGTACAACACAAGCTATTGTATTATTCAAAGGGAAATGTACTCTGGAAGATTGGGGTGTTGCATACCTCTAAGAGATGTTTTATCTACTAGTTTCCTAGCTTCATCAAGATCAAGTAAATTTGAGTTACCGATTGGAGTGCTTATAATTTTAGTGTTGTCATATCCATACTTTTTATGATAATATTCTATATACTTAGGTTTGGATGTATAGGTTCCTTCTAGATTTTTGAGAGATTTGAAAACCTAAAAAATATTAACTCACCCATCAAAGTCGTTTCAAACTCAGATTTCATGAGATTCACAATGGAATCAGTTAGCGATTGCTGAGTTGATCTGAATATGATGTCCTCATCATAGATTTGAATATTAAAAATGTTTTTTTTTCATTTTTATAAAAACTGTTGGATCTCCTGTACCTTTAACATAATTTGCTTGTAAAATAAATCTTTTATGTCTATCATACCAAGCTCTAGGGGCTTGTTTAATTCCATACAAATATTTGGTATGTTTAAAAAAAGATAAGTATGTTTTCAGTCTACAAAACCTTGATATTGTTCTATAAAAACTTATTATTGTTCAAATCCATTATGGAAAAAACATTTCACATCCATTTAAAAAGTTTGATGTTAATAAATTTTGAAAAGGTTAATAAAATATGAATAGATTCAATTACTTCTACTGGGGAATAGGTTTATTCAAAGTCTATTGCCTCTTGTTGGATAAACTCTTCAGAAACAAGTATTTCTTTATTTCTTATAAAGACTCTATTTTCATCATATTTGTTTCTGAATCCCCATTTTACAGCAATTACAGCTATTTCATTGGTATTTCAACTAGGTCTAGACTTTATTCCTTTCAAATTCATTTAGTTCATCTTTAAATGCTTTATCAAATTCTCATCACCTAAGGCCTCGTTAGAATTTTTAGGTTCAAATTGAGATAGAAAAAAATGTTCTATTTCATTTCATAAGAAATTTATAGTTATTATGGGATGATTTACATCACCAATGATATTATCACTCGGATGATTCCTAAGAAACAACTGATTTGGGTTTTGAAAAACCTATTCATCAACATAAGGTAGAAAGTCTTCTGGGATAAATATTTCAGAAACATTTTCTTGAGTATTTCCTTTTTCAGAAGAGTTTTTTAAAAAAGGTTGAAAATAAATTTTTGAAAACACATATGTTGATATAAAAAGTGGTTTTTTAAAAACAAAAGTATCAGTTTCTTCAAATTTAACATTCATTGTTTCCTCAACAGTATAAGAGGATTTGTTAAAAACTCTATACGCCATAGAAGTAAGGGAATAACCAAGAAAGATTCCTTCATTGGATTTGGGTGAAAATTTATGTAAGTTATAATTTGTATTAAAAATGAATATTTTCCAACCAAATACTTTGATGTAAGAAACTTTTGGTTTTTGGCCAGTCCATAATTCATAAGGTGTTTTATTATGAAAAGGCCTAGTTAAAACTAGATTTACAGTATAACTTTCTGTATTCATAGCTTCTACCTAGAAATTCATATCAATTGAGTATTCAATGAAAGTGGTTCTTATAATTTCATGAAGAAAATGATTTCTTCTTTCAAAAACACCATTTTTCTGAGGGGTTCTTGAAGTATAAAATTTGTGAGTAATAACTTTATTACTATAAATAGTTTGAAAATTTTAATTTTGAAATTCTTCACCAAGATCACATCAAATAGTTATCGTTGGTTGTTTTTTCTCATTTTTAATGTGGGATAAAAAAAATTTGAAATAAAAAAAGGCTTCAGATATATTTTCTAGAAAATAGACCCATGTAAATCTGGTATAGTCATCTACTAGAAAAAATACATATTATTTTCCACTAATACTTCTAGTTTGTGTAGGACCAAAAATATCCACCTCTACTAACTATAATTCATTAGAATTTATAACATCATTAATTAATTTAAAGATAGTTTTATGTTTCTTTCCATATTGACAAGGATAACAGACATTTGAAGGATCAATAATGAGATTCGGTAGAACATTTAAAAGTCTTTTCTTTAAGAGTTTACAAAGGTTCTTAAGATTACTATGTCCTAAAGTTCTATGCAATAACCAAGATTGGTCTTCAATTTCACTTAAGCAAGGTAGATCATGGATCCTAAGGTCTCTTATGTTTTTTGTGTATACATTTTCACGCCTATTGGAAGAGATACTAAATTCATCCTGGGAATTGTGAACTGAACATTTATCATTTTTAAAATTCACAAGGTTACCTTCATCACATAATTGACTTATGCATATAAGGTTGTTCTTATGATCTTTAAAAAAAATATTTTAAATTAAACAATTTCCAAAAAGAAAAATATTACCAATACAAATTATCTTTCCTTGAGAATTTTCTTCGAAGGTAACTCTTCCACCTTTTATCTCAGTGATATTTTCAAAGAAATATTTATTTACAATCATATTTCTAGAACATCCACTATCCATGTCCCAAATATTCTTGTTGTTCATACACGTTTTATTTTCCAGAAAATGAAACATTTATATTTTTGAAACCCAAAATTGTTTGGATCAAGAAATGTTAGATAATAGCACATCCACATTTGTTTTTCAAATTGAGATTTATGAAATCTTAATGATTTGGTTTTATTTAGAGAAAAATTAATTTCCTAGTGTCCACCACTCTAACACTTAGTGAAAAATGGGGCACTTTTAGGAAGGAAATAGTTATGTCTAAAAATAGGTATTATGAAAGAATAATCTATTAAATAATTATTTCATAGAGAATGAATCTGAGAATACATCTTGTCATTGTTTCCTTTACTATAAGTAATTTGTGATAATAGTATCTTAAGAGAAAAAATTCTTGATTTTAGTCTTATGACCAAAATTTCATTATCCCAAGAAAATATATTGAATTTTCTTTTTGTTTCAAAATCAATTTTCTTAAAAAAAATCAATGTCATTTGAATGTTTGTACTTCTTTGAATTTACATCTATTAGATTTTTTGAAATATTTCATAAATCCAGAGTTTTATGATAAATATATTTTGAAAGATCTTGTACTTATATTGTAAGGATATTTATTCTATAATTTTCCTTATAAATCTTTTTCTTGAGTTTGAAATTCTTATTCTCAAGGAGTTTGGAAAATATGTATACTTCTACAAAAGATGGTAAATTATCCTCTACTGAGGAAGATTCTTCATCTAAAGTGTAATAATAATTATCATCATGGTAATTGTCAATTAAAGATACAACTATAAGAGATTATACATTGTGTACCGTATCCATGAGACAATTATTTTCAATAGGTAGTCTGGATATAAGTCTAATATTCTTCAGACTAGAAGATTCATATTTAGAAGATTAATTTGCAGAATCACCACCATATTCACTCTAAGTATCATTTGCCTTTGATAATTTCTTATTCTTAGACATATAATAACATTTCTTGTCTCTTTCATAAGGTTTTTCCTTTCTATCATTCCTTTTAAGAAAAGGAAAATCTGGTCTGATATGACATGCTCTTTTACATTTATAACAAGTTACTTATATGTCTTTCTTGTCCTTTCTATATTTATTTTTGAATCTGTACTAAATATCATTCTTTCCCAATATATTGTTCATTCTTCGAGAAATATTGGAAAATTAATTCTCTGAATGACCACTTTCACTGGATTCTGATATAACTATAGCTTTCTTAGATTTGTATCTGGTTACCTTTTCTAGTTTCTTGGATTTAGATATAGTATTAATGGCTACTATTCCATTACCATTCATCTTCATGTTAAAATCTGTAACCCTTTTTATTCTTGTATCATACTGTAATAGAGTACCAATAATTCATCAAGGGTGATTTGAGTAACTTTCATGTTATCGTCAATAGATTTTCTTTTCGATTCCCACTCGTTGGCCATTATATCAATTTTCTTGTCCAGAATAACTTCATCATCAAGGGATTTTTCTTCCATAGATTGAAGACTATTGATGGTTGTCACAAATATTTGTTTAATCTTACATACCAGTTCTCTATAAGGAAAAACAAAACCATGATATTCCGCTTGAAGCATGGATCTTCTTGTTTCTATAACTTTAGATGTACCAAAATGTGTGACTTCCAATTTATTCTAAATAATTTTGGATGCTTCGTATGATTATATATGAAAATATATATTCCCGGTCAATGAAAATAATAAAGTATTGCATAACTTGTAATTTAGTTCATATTCTAGTTTTCTTGGTTGGTGACGGTTCTGACTTCTTTGTCTAGAATTTTGTAATCTCCAATGACCATCACGAAACTATCTACTCCAGTATTAACAAAAACATTCATCATTCGATATCTCATGTACTCATAATCATTCCTATCAAAAATAGGTGGTTTACTTTAGTTCAATTTATTAATTGATCAAATATTCATTCTTTCTATCTTATAAAACAACACTTTTCCGCTACACACATTAGTTTAGAAGGTAAATATAAACAAAGGGTTTACAACAAAAATACAGTTGTCTAACAGAAATAAATAAAGTAAAACAAATTAGTGGAAACCTTCCTCTGATACCAATTGTTTGATCCAAATATAGATGTAAACGTATATAACATGGAAAAATAAAAGAGGGGGTGAATTGTATGTTTTAAAACATTGTATTTAAACTCTTAAAACAATTATTAGTTTAATATATCTTAAACTAATACAATTTCCGACCAATAAAAATGATCTAACTGATACTGTATCTGATGGATATGATATGATATGATATGATACCACAAGTAATAAAAACATTTATTTTAATATAATACAATGATCATAGTATAACATAATTAAATGATTCTACCATAAAGTTTATTGAATCTTTTAATAAAATAGGTAATGAATGTATCATAATTAAAAAATTCAATGTAAAAGTAAATGAACATAAAGAAGAAACATAATTATTCCATTTCTATTAAAAATAGAACGGTGAAAATAAAATCTAATACAATTCTTTTATCCCAAAGAGTAGGGTATCCTTTCACCTAGGATAAATGGTATGTCTTACCACCACCCAGGTAAGCTCTCGATACAATGATTGGAATGTCTGTCTTCTTATCCACAGAATCTCTTGATGACGAAGTTAATCGGAACCTATGTCTTTCAAACACTTGAAATCCCTCGATACAATGATCTGCAGCACCATGTTTCTATCCCCGAAATCCCTTAATCGTTATTAAAATTATCTGTCTCCCAAAGCAAAACAAAGGACTTATTGAAATACATGAACTTGGAACAAGTTGTTCACATCTTGTATCTTCAAGTATTTTTTTTTCAAGCAAGAGATATGTCACACAGTCTCTCTCAAGATCATGGATTATAAAAAATTTGATTTCTTTGAGTCGAATTACCTCCCATTTATAGTCCTCAGGTTCCATGGTCACATTTCCTCCAACGGTCATATTTCTCTGAAAAAATCGGAGAGACTTAGTCACCTAGAATTATTACCGTAAAAAAATAGAATACATGACATAATTTTGATTGGTATATAACTAACTTCATGACATTGTTTTGGTTAGAAGATAGCAAGTACAGAAGTATGAATAAATCAGTATAATTAATTAAAATGAGAAACATGTATGTGGTATTAGTGAGTATGATGTATAAATTGGTTACGATTCATATCATAGATATGAAACATAGAAAAGTTACAATACATAATGTGATTATGATGCATAACATAATTACAATGTATATCATGGATATGATATATAGTAACAATTCATAACATGAATGCAATACGTATTATGATTACAATTCATGTCATGATTATGAAACATAGCAGTTAAGATGCATAACATGATTATGATGCATAGCGTAATTACGGTGTATATCATTATTACAATGCATATCATGATTAAAATACATATGGTTACAAAAACATAATATGTGGTTACGATTGTAAAATAATTTATGTGAATAAAACATCATATGTGATTAGTATAAGAAACAATATATGTTGTTATGATGGAAAACAATAACATATGATTATGATATAAAACAATAGCATATGATTACAATGTAAAACAACATATATGAAAAACTAGAAGTAATTTGTGATTTCCAAAAAAAGATCAATGAGAAAGTTAAAACACATTTTGACTCAACAGTGGTTATTCCTCAATAATTTCAAAATTAACACTTTTTCTCCATTTAAGGATCATTAGTAGCACAATAAAATTCATGGATATGTATATTCTAAGACAAAAAATAGATCACAATTTTCTATGTTATTAGTACAAAACCTAAATGGAGATAATAATCCTTACGAAAAAATATAAAACATGAATTTTTCCTCCAAACAATGAACATGAGAACTGATCAGCTTCCGCTATATATACACAAACACTAATTGGTATTGATTTCACAAAATACATCCTCATTAATTCTTTTTAAATGTGGTTAAACTATTTATAATTTAATAAAAATACGGAATTTTTTCTTATAATATTCTATAATAACAAGGAAACTATACAACTCAATGATATTCTTAGGTTATTCCCAAGAAAATGTAGTTTTTTCTTCAATAGATCCACTTTTATACCCTATTGTGACACAAAATAGCTAGTAAAATGCACCGAAAGTTTCAAAAACAATCCCTTGGATACCATTACATGTAGATAATGTCACCAAATAACTTTTAGAACATTCCTAAAATTCATAGCATGATCCTCCTCTAAAATTCAATACATGATAATTTTATTGATGAACACTACCAAAAAATGATCCAAGAACACCGAAAACACTGAGTTTAATAAGACCATGAAATTGGATAGTTCATTTGTGACACCAAATGAAATTAATATATATATGAAGTCCACATAAAGATACCTTAAAGAATTCCTCTGGATATCCACCTTCTTCATCCTCATCATATGATATCCACACCACTAGAAAATTTTCAATAAATAGATAGTTACCTTTAAAGGATTCATTAGATTATAAATACATGTGATGAGATATTACTTCTATACACAACCAAATTCTATCAGATGAAATATTTGTAAACAAAAAACTATCACCCAATGGTTACATATTGGTTTGAAGAAAACCTTCTTAAATATATCATCAATAAAAATCTATAACTCTGTAAATTTTGTTTAATAAATATAAATTAAAATTATGAAATTTGTAGGTTTTAATTATATCCCAATATTTATACCACATCTACAAGTGGTGTCACAGTATATTTTTTAAAAACATCATGGGACTCCCCGATAACCCTATGAAAACCCACTAATTACTCTAATAATAAACTCTATATCAAATAAACTTATCAAGAATAAAATTCTCTACACACAAATAATCTATTAGATAAACATTCTCACCAATGAGCACTACACATTGGCCTTCTGTACCAAATAAAAAACCATCCTCTAAAATAATCAGCAATTGCCTACAATGAATACAACTAATCCATGTTAAAAATTATATTGTATTTTTGTATCTATAGTATTAATAAAATCCTGAATTGAAAATATTTTTATATTATCATTTCAAATCCCTATACGCAGAGCGGGTCATGGAACAAAAATCAGTTCACGACAACAGTATGCAGATGGAGGCATGCGGTATGCGGAAGGCTCGAGGTTCACTGGATAGATGCATTTTGCAGGACATGAGGAGTATATGGTGGAGTTAGTACCAAAATCAAGGATTTGGTAAATATTGGATTTATGGATTTTTCGAATCCATTTTTACCTATATAAGGAGTAGTAATCCTTTTTTTAAGGTGAGAGACTCATATTAAAATTCAGGAAAAATTTGGAGATGTTCTATAGAGTCCCAGTCCTTTTCTACATAACATTACATGACTTTAAGCATAATTATACATCCTATTACAATTCAAGGATCGTTAAGTCTAGTTTCTTGGAAGACTACATACATAAAACATAAAACATGGGTCTAAAACACTTCTTTATTTAATCTCCATAAAAAGATCCTAACATTCTTTGAGCCCTTACATCTGTATAGAGTACCATGGGGAACACATGAACAAAGGGATGAGATATAAATCCCAATAAGGGAATGAACGTAAGAATATAGATTAAGAACAGGAGTTAGAAGGCGTGATGGAATGATATCTAAAGCATGGAACATATGAAATCACAACATATAAACATGGGATCATATAAACATGGAATCGTATAAATGTGGAAGAATCATAAGACATGTCTTTAGTATGAGTCAAGGATAACAGCCAAACTCATTCCCCAATGTAGTATGGGTCAAGGCTAACCGCCAATCCCGTATCGAATAGCAGTACGGGTCAAGGCTAACCGCCAATCCTGTTTCACATAACATTTCATGAGACTTAACATTACCCAATGCATTGGAGCTCTATATGGGCACACCCATATTAAATTTCATGAATATGTTTTCCACATAAATAATCATACATAATCAATCTTACATAAACATAAGGGTTACCCATGGAAAGCATTGGGTACCACAATCATGACATAAAGCATAACCAATGGGTGTATCATGAAAGTGACTATAAAAGAAAGAATTATAACATACATGGAATTTCATAAGTTAAAAAATTAATATATCATGGAATGTGATATCAAATAGAAGTTACAACATTTAGGAAATTTATTTGAGAAATTTTAGCAGTAAAACATTTTTATGTGGTTTTAAGAAATATACTATTCAGATCTTAAAATAGAAAGGAGTATAAAGTTGTATCTAAAACCAGAATTTTACTAAGAGGTTTTTTAATAATTAAAATAATTATTTTATAATTACAATGGATTCTTAAAACATTGGATGGAGCACACTTTTAATTAGGAAAAATTTTGGGTAGTTCCCTTAAAACATGTTTGCTTATGAAAAGTACTAAGGAGGGAATATTTTAAAATAATGTATATCCCCAAAAATGGGTGATGAAAGGTTCTTTATAAATTAATTTTGTAAAAATAAAAATAATGTAGAATATGAACATAAAAAGATAATATAACATATTTTTTATGTAAGGAATGATAAGGTTGCCTGAAAGAACAAAGGTGGTTCGGGTAGAATTTGTTACAAATTATCAACATCGTGTCGGGTGTACCTAAGAAGGATTGATGAGAGAAAGAGGGGTTTATAATTACTTATAAATCATGAGGGTGTTATGGGAGAGGTTTGAAATCATACCCCATCATTTGGTATTACACATGAAGAGGCATAACATAGGGGACAATCTTGATTAAGAGTGAAATGTAGAGGATCCCTTACCTTATGTCTGGTGGTGTTCTCCACCTGTTACTCATTACATGAATAAAAAAATTAGGATTATTAATTAATAACTCCAGAACCTATGATATATTCTTAATATTTATATAATCATTTTAAGTTCATTTGAAACCATTTTTATTGGTTATGAGGTTCAGTTTCATTGTTCAGGTCCATTTTCCTACTTGGATTTAATGATCTGTTTACTTATATACATTTTTATATAAATATTTAAGAGGAATGAGCTTATCCAAAATTGAAGATGTATTTTATTAGTTAACATCTAAGAGATTTAATTCTTATATAGATTCATTAAGTTATTGGAAGTTAAGATGAATTATTATATAAAAACTTTGTGATAATAGTTTTGGTTAATCGGTGGGTTTGATTACAATGAAAATGTTTTTCTTTATAACATAATGCCATTTGTACAAAAGGATTACATAAACCTAACTACGATATATTACATATATAATAATCTAGTTCAACCATGACACAAATGGTTTCATGACCAGAATTAAATATGATAATAGAAATTTATAAATTGTAGTCCTTGAATGTTCTAAATTAACAAATCTCAAACGGTGTTTTCATTTCTTTCAAATAAAAGATGGGGAAATAAGAGAAGATAATGATGTATCCCATTACAATAATATAATTCCATTACATGTATTTTATTGGAGTTATCATGTCTTTTGGGTGAAGAGATCTGTGGAAATAAACAAGAAAAGATAAAGTCTTAAAAGAAATAAAAGAATTGGAAAGAGGAATTTACCTCTTGAGTTTGTCTCCTTTGAGAACCACTTAAGGGGAGAGGTTTCAGATTTTTAAGAGACTAGGGGATTTTCGATGTGGGGGAGGATTTTGGGGATATATTTGGGAAGAATATTGGAATGTAACAAGGCTTGGGAGTAGTGAAGAGAAGAGGGAGTGAGTGGTGGTTTTATAGTGGAGGAGTGGAGGGTTTTCATAAATGTTTATTCATTACTTTATTAATTTCTCTCAGGAACTTAAATAGTGATGATTAAATGACCAAGAATAGTAAATGGTTAATGTAAATTCGAACCATGGGTGGTGAAATCATCCATGATTCTAGGAATAGTCTATTTACATTATAATGTATATATACAGTAAATTAACGTATTTTACTATTCATAAAAAATTCCAGTATTTCAGAAAAATATCAAAAATATGCCCTAACCATTTTTCGACATGTAGAATCCAAAAATTAAATCCATATTTCAAAAATAATTTTCTATAAATGATAAATTTAAATATTAATTAAAATCATAATTTACTCGAAAAATAACAACTTTAAAACATTTATTTTCTTAATCCAAGATATAGTTATATCGTTCATTCACTTGTATATTATTTATATACTATCATAGACAAGGTTACTATTCATTAGGGTATATAACTATTCATAAGGGTATGTTACTATTCAAATGGGAAGGTTACTATTCACAAAAAAATTAATTTTTCCTTATCGTACTCTAAATAACTTACTAATCGTAACTGTGTTTGTCAGATTTTCGGAATTAGAAACACAAAAGTGACAATCATATGTTTAAAGGTCGCATAGTACTTAATAGTTCATTGTGTTGTAATTTCATGTGATTATATGAAATTTTTATAATAAATTTATTTCCATCTATAAAACATTGGGAAGTTACAAGTTCGAAGTGGTTTGCAGGAAGAAGAATCCCTGAAGGGAGTAGTGGTTCGTGGTGGAGAAAACCATCTGTGGAGGAAGAATTTAGTTTACAGACGAAGTAAAGAGGTACATAGAAGAGATAAGAAGTATGCGGGGTAAGTAATTACATGGAGAAGGGATGCTAATGGAGGGGCTAGGCGGTACACAGAAACATCATTGGTGCTTTGAGGAGGTGATCCATGAACCATACCCGCTACTCAGTATGCGGAGGTGGTGATGTGGTACAAGGAATAACCAAGAATGCCTGAAAATTGACCAAATAATTTTGTCAAATTATGTTCCATAACTGATCAATGTTCAGGAATGTAAATTACATATGTGGGTGAAAACTGGAATTTAATAGAGAATCCATTTACAGATAAAGATGCCTGATTTAAGGATAAAACATTTAATCAATCTTCATGCTGATAAACTGAGTACACATTTTTTGAAGGTAGTGAGCTAGGGGAGTCAATGGAGATTTTTTGAGGGACGCAATGGGATATCACTATACCTTTTTAAAGGAACTGTGACAGGGATATAGTGATTTTACCCAGACATTTGTACTGTACAACTAGTAAAGATTAGTGGATTTTGGTTTGACTGACATACAGTTAGAGTATTCTAATTATACATATCCCTTAGTGGTGAACCAAGTAAAATTGTTGTGTCATTGCATTGCATGTGATTGTTTTCTTTTTGCACATTATTTTCAGACTGGTTTAACAGTTTCCTATCAAAGTGGAAACAAGATCCATCCTCTTAATAGAAAACATGACATCCTGATTCACCCCTCCCCTATCAGGGTATTCTAGGGTCCTTCAAGTGGTATCAGAGGGTAAAGGTCATTGGTGTTAAATCCACCTTTTTCATCATGGATAATTTAGTCAATGTTATGGGAGTCCCCCTCTTCGATGGAAGTAATTTTCAGATTTAGAAAAACAGGATGAGATATAATCTATGATCTATTGGAATATAAGTCCTATTTTCTTCTATTCTAGTAATACAAGTCACTAATCCTACTTGGTAGTATATGATTGATATAAACAGGAAAATGCTTGATGTAGATTATAAAGCACATAATGCTCTCAATGAATCTCTTTTGGATCAGATCTATCTAAATGTAATGAGTTTCTCATCTACCAAGTCAATGTGGGAGAAACTTGAAAATGTTTATGAAGGGGAAAGAAAAGTGATGGAGGAAAAACATCAAGTCTTGAACAATAGGTTTGATGACCTGAAGAAGCATCCCGATGAAAATATATATTCCTTCTTCATTCTTATTATGAAATTGGTAGGATCAATTCGAGGTCTTTGAAAATAAATCAAAGACATTGATATTGTAAATAAAATACTGGGAAGACTTCCACCCATTTACAATTCAAAGGTGTCAGCCCAAGAGGAAAGGGATATTTTTAAAAATTTCTAGCTGATCTTCTAAGCAGCCTAGTGACATATAAGATGAGAGTGAAACCAAAAGATGCTACAACTTGTGTAATTAAAGAAATGGCATTCAAATCCATGGAAAAACTGAAAATTTCAAGAGATTGTGTTGGTGGATAAGATGAGGAAAAATAAATTCTTTTTTTCATTTCCAATATGTTCAAGAAGGGAAAAGGGGAATTTAAATGTAAGTTACCTCATTCTTTTTTTCATTGTGGAAGAGTTGGGAACATTTCCTCTCAGAGCTAAAGAAAGTTCGATGATTAAGAGAAAGAATATAAAATCATAGAGAAGCCTCATAAAAGGTTTTTAAAAAATAGAGACATCAAATTTGGAAAGAAATTACTTAAGAAGGTTTTTTTCTGTTAAGAGGAAGATGATGATAATGAATTATATGAAGAAGAAGAAACAAAATTTAAACCTGAATACTATACCTCAATGATGGTTACAATTGAAAATTCAGAACTATAAAAAGATAAAGCTAGCGACCATTAGTTGACAACTAATGATGATCCCAAGTTGAAACATAAGGATGATTTTAGTAATATTGAGAATAAAAATAATATATGCAGTAAGTGGAAATAAATTGTAGAATAATCAATAAGATATGTTGATCAACTTGAAGCTTAAATTGAACAACTTGAAGAACTACTGAAAGTTCAGTCATCAATAATAGAAATCACAGACGATGTAGTGGAAATAATGCTTAAAATTGAAGAACAGGGTAAGGTCATCAGCGACCTTAACTCAATACATTATGAGTATTCCAAAACTGTTGAGGGACTTGAATAATAAGTTGTTACTCATAAGAGTAAATTAAAATGTGAACCAAATTCAAATGAAGAAAGGAAGGAAATACTATTTAGAAGTTTCTCAGATACTAAGCTAATAGAGAGAAAAAAAATTAGTTCTGATGGAGGTGAAAAGATTTTGATTGATCAAATACACACATGAATGGGAAATTGTGGAATTGGTTGTGATGTGGAAATTTCAAATGATACAAATAAAGTGAGCTAGAACAAAGGCAAGCTGAAATTTTATCTTGTTTAAAATCCACCAGAAGTTCTAAAAAAGAAACCCTTAAATCAAACTGAATGGAGAACTGAATATTATCCACAAGTTTCCATAAATGACAGGCAGTCAAACATTTTTCTTGAGGGAGAATTCATGAGGTGAAATAGAAGTGAGAAGACATTTCCTCTCATGAAGTGTCAGTTTGGTGGATACCTGGGCCTTACCATGTCATACTATTAAGAGGCATGGAGCTATATGACTGGAGAAGAGTTAGGAGTTAAACTAAAAATAAAATATTCATATCCTAATTATTATACAAGAAACTATTCCTAAGGATATTGTTTTCATTTTTCTATATTTGGACATAATGTTATGTATTGAAGGCAGAGGTATGAAGGGAGAAATTCATACAATTCACAAAGATAGGTCAATACTTGACAACCAGACGATGTGGCTATTGGAAATAGGTTTTATCCATTGAAATAAGAGTATTAATATGAAGGACCTATCCACATGGATGAGAATATTTAATGTCCATTAGAGTCATACACTCTTTCCACCATCTCAAGGAATGAAAGGAAGAAAATTGAAAAGTCCTACCTTGAAAAAGTCTCTCTCCAAGATAAAAATAACAATAGTAAATGGATCCATGATAATGGATGTTTTTCCCACATGACAGGTAAAGATGAATTATTAAAAAATGTTAAAATGGGTTGATCGAACAGTACGGTTTGCTAATGATGGTGAATTGAAGATTAAAGGCAGTGGGAGTACTGAACATGCTAATGGAGAGCAAATGTAGACTGAAGTTATTTACAATGATGGTTTTCCTCACAATATCCTTAGTATGATTCAACTCTGTGAATCAGGTATTATTGTGAATTTCAATCAAAAATGATGTACTATAAAGGTAAAGATTGGGAATTAACTCATGAAAGGATGAGGGATGGAAGACAACTTGTATCAGGTTGACAGTAAATAAAATATTTGTTACATTAGCAATGAAGAAGAAAAAAAAATTATTATAGATTGGGACACATCTATTGGAAAGACATGGAAATGATATCTATGCTAAAGATTGTCACGAATATTCCAAACCTGAAGCACAAATGGGAAAGGCTTGTGATGCTTGCATACAAGGAATGTTGGTCTGCAGTTCCCATAGGCCTAAGAAAAGAATGTTATAAAACCATCTAGATATTATCCATACAGCTATATGTGTCCTAATAAATGTTTCTATAACTCATAGAGAAAGGTTCTTCATTATCTTTATAGATGAACAATGTAGAATGGCATGTGTGATGGTAATACACATGAAATGAAAAGTGATCAATTTAATGAAAAGGTATTGTCACATCATTGAGAGTGATACTGGATGGATCCTATAAGTTCTATGATCTGAATTTGGAGGGTAATACACATCCATTGAGTTTAAAAATTACCTATATAAACATGGAATATAGCATGAGGTTGATTCTGTGAGAAATCTATAGCAAAATGGGGTTGTTGAGCATCAGAATTTACAGGTGAACCACGTTGCTAGAACTATGCTGATTGAGATCTGTATCTCTCACCATTATTGGAAAGAATATGTTCAAGATATAGTGTACGTTAAAAATTTAATAGGGATCTACATGGGAGACATGAATACACCATATTAATTATGAAATGGAAGGAAACCCTCTTTGAAATATTTTCATGTTTTCGGAAGAAAATGATTGACCTGAAACAAAGAAATAAATCAAGGTAAGTATGGTGACAATGCAGACAAATGAATATTCATTGGATAATAAATGAATATAAAATCCATCTAGTGTTTCAACAATCAATTGATAAGGATTATCGAAAGTAGTGATGTTGTGTACATCATTTAAAAGACTACAAATGCTTCAAGGAATTCTCATGAAGATGTGATAGATGATGAGGATGAATGTGAACTTGGAAAAAAATGAAAATACAGAAGTAGAGGAATGTGTACAAAACTCTCAGGGGTCACATCAATATTTTTATCTGGAATGAGAATAAGAAGATGAAACTTTGATAGAATAAACTACTATTGAACCTCATAGAATAAATCAAATAGTAGAAATTTATCAGTCTAACATCATAGGGGACTGGAAAACACCCATGAAAACATGGATAAAGATAAATACTACACAATATGTCTTTCTTTTAGTCATGGAACCATCCTCATTTGAAGAATATGAAAAGGATGAATCATAGGCTAAAGCGATGAATGAAGTGCTAGATCATATTGACAAGAATGAAAATGGGATCCAGTAAAGAGACGTAAAAATCAAAATGTTAATGTGATCATAATCAAGGTGTGATTGGTGTGTAAAGGATATTCACAGATTAAAGGTGTTGAGGTTGAAGAAACATTTTCTCTAGTGGATAAACAAGAATCAATCTTCCTATTTCATTCCATGGAAATCCAAAGAGGGTATAAAGTGTATCAAATGGATGTTAATACATATTTTCTAAAGTATGTTCTTCATGAATAAGTCTACATTGAACATTAGAAATTATGAAATGACAGTCTGAAAATTAAACAAATCACTCTATATAAGAAAGTCGGTACTATGGGCATGGTACTCTCGATTGGATTCATACATCAAAAATGTTGAATTCAAAAGAGGTTGATTAGATCACAATCACTATGTGAAGAATTCTCATAAGGACCAGTTCATGGTATTAGTGTACGCTAATGATATTATTTTTTGTGGAAGCAGGCAGGGATCATTGGATTATTCTTCCAATCACATGAAATAAGAATTTGAAATGTCGATGATTGGTGAACTCACAAACTTTTTAGGCTTGAAGGTGATTCATAAAAAGGATTTCACTTTTATTTATCAGGAAATATATGCAAGAGATCTATGGAAGAAATTTAATATGCATGATTCCAAACCAATGTCCACTCCAATTTCAATTGGAAAAAAACTTGGAAAGCATAAAGATGTGAATTCTGTGGATCCCCCAATGTATTGGAGAATCATAGGAATCTTACTGTACCTGATAGTAACACAACCAGATATTGTATTTTCAACATGCTTACCAGGATAATTTCAGAGTAATTCAAAAGAAGAATATGTGGTGCAAGTGAAAATAATCATGAGGTGCATTCAAGGAACTCACAATTAAAGATTATATTTTGCTGTAGGATGTGATGGAGAACTATCAGCATCTTATGATGCTGACTTGGCTAGAGATTTAGTGGATAGAATTTTCACTAGTGGTAGAGAATTCTATGTTGGTAAAAAATTTGTGGGATGGATTGACAATAAGAAAGAAATTACTTCTCTTATTATTGTTAAAGCTGAATATATCTCCATAACAAAAGCTTTCACTCAGCTACTTTGGATGAAGCAACAGCTGAATGACATTGGTAATGATGTAAAACAACCAAATGTGGTTTACTATGATAAAATGAGCGCAATTTATCTTAGGAAGAATCTTATTCATCATTATCGTACAAAACATATTGAAATAAAATATCACTTCATCAAGGAAAATGTTGACCAAGGAACCAATAAAATAGATCATCTAGGAATTGATAAGAAACTGGATAATATTCTTACTAATCCACTGGCAGTGTTTGAGAAACATCGGATGATCCTTGGTGTTCAACCACCTCCAACTGCATAAGGATGCCATGAAATTTACCCTCTCCCATGTTATTACTGTTTTAATCTACTTATGGAAGTGATGAAGGGTTATGGGGGAGATACAATCTAGTGGGAGCTTGTTTTTTATCTCTACAAGTCAATATTCGTTTCATTAGATTTATTTTAAATAGGGACGAATGGATAAATTCAATGGAGAGTGAAACATTTTTTGGATATAGGAAAGATGCTAAATAATGAATGTCAAAAATGAAAATATGGGGGAGAAAAGAAAAGCATGAGAACTCAATTCATGTCCTCTATCTAGTTTTATACACTTAGTACTACTCCCATAGACATAGAGTGATGGTTCAATTATTGCTTAAAGTATTGGGTTTTGATCATGGCTAGCGCTTCGGTGAATTTATCTAGAGATTTCCAACAAACCCAAAGGGGGAGATTGTTGGAACCAAGACTGTTCGTTGATAACAATGGAGTATGGTTTGTGTTTGGGGTAAATTTTCACATGGATGACCAAAGGGTTTTCAAAGAATATTGGGAACGGTACGTGGAGTGGTTCACGTAACCGAAATTGGTTGGCAGTGAAGGTATTCCAATAAAGGCATGTGGTACATAGAAGGATGGAGGTTTGTGGGATAGCTAGAGTTCATAGGAAAGGAGCGGAATGTGATGGAGGCTATTCCAAAATTAAAGATTTGGTAAATCTTGGATTAGAGAATTTTTAAGATCCATTTTTTCCTATATATGGAGTATTAATCCCCTTTGTTAAGGAGTGATATTGAGATTAAAATTCAGGAGAAATATCAAGAAGTTTGAAGTGGTTTGCAGGAAGAAAATCTGTGAAGGGATTAATGGTTCACAGAGGAGAAAACCATTTGCAGAGGAAGAACTAAGTTAACTGATTAAGTAAGGAGGTACGAGGAGTAGGGTAATATGTGGAAGAGCAAAACAGTACGTGGAGTATGGGAGTACGCAGAGAAGGGAAGTTCTTAGAGGAGCTAGACACTATGTAGAAACAATAGCGGAATGCAGAAGAGGTGATCAACGAACCATACCCTCTACTCAGTACATAGTGGAGGTGATGTGATACGTGGAACACTGATGAAATCCCGAAAAATTGACCAATTTAGTTTGTGAAATTATTTTCCATGACTGATCAGTGTGTGGGAAAGTAAATTACATCTTTGGGTGAAAAAATTACTTCAACAGAGAATCCATTTATAGTTGAGGATGTATTATTTAAATCCAAATCATTGAATAATATTTCAATTTGATAAACTGAGTACAAATTATTATGAGGTAATGAGCTAGGGGAGTCAATGGAGGTGATCTGAGGGATGTGGTGGGATATCCCAAGACTTTTGTAAAGGCATTATTCCTAGGATAGAGTGACTATACCCAATCTTTTGTACACAAAAACTATTAAAGATTTGGGTTTTTTTGTATGACATACATACTATCGACGTATGCTCCTTGGATGTAGCCCTTAGTAGTGAACCAAGTAAAATTGTTGTGTCATTACTTTTCATGTCATTTTTTACTTTCTGTTCTTTCTTTTTAAATAGTTTTAATAGGTTTCTATCAACATGAAAACTAGATCCCCCATTATAAAAAAAATTCTTACACCCTAATTCATCCCTCCCCTCTCATGGTGTTCCAAGGTCCTTCATGGCACACATAAGTAATACTTAACTAGACTCTAATAGGGATAGTTGACAACAAGTCCTCTGAAAGACTATCCATGTTATTTCCTGAGCTCAAACTGACATAGACACTATAATAGTGTATAAATATCTCAAATAAAAATAATAATAATCAAATATTGAAGATAAAAATATTGTACCTGGTATAATATCTAGGTTATGTAGCACCAGAAACTCCATGTAATGAAAATTATCAAGCCTTTCTCATTTTCCATGACACCTCCTTTGGGGACTACATTCATGAACACACTATGTCCTAAGTACCCATGGAAAATGAATATCATGATAATATCCTATTGTGGCATTATCTTCTCTATTTTTGGGTGAAATCATGTTTACCCTACTATTGCCGATAGGGCCACGTTTCTATCTATTAATGAGGCTACAAAATAAACTAAACATTATTCTATGAATAACTACAGGAAATAGATAGGAAGTATAATTGGTGATGTCACTTACCACTTCAAAAAATAATAATTCCACACTAAAATTTCTGATAGAGACTAAAAAACTTCTAAAACTATTGAAATGTGTATAAAGAAAATGATATTTCCACCCCAAGGGAATGAACCATGACTGACTATACATCTGAGAACTCTATATATAGATCTACTCCTTGATAAATTCTAATTAATTCCCTCTTCAAAATAAACTAGTTCACAAAAACATCATCTCTATCACATCTTCCTTATTCAAGACCACAAGCTTCCTCTACAGTATAAGTGGGGTGACTTGGTGCTCAATCACTACAAGTAATGTATAACAACTACTATAATACAAATATGATTAGTATATCATTTTAAATTTATAAGCCCCAAAATTTATAGGTTTTATATAATTGGAAATGTATATTCATATTACATAAGTACATATTTGTCACGACCCGTCCTTGGGCCCGTGTTGTGACTACCCCATGCCCGCCTTCCATAGGTCAGGGGCTGGCGACTAGCACCAAAGGCATAAATCCCAGTAAAAAGGGAAGTCATTGCCTTTGTAAAGTAAACAAAAACCACAGAGCAAGAAAGCAGTAGAACTAAACACTAAGTAAAAACTGAGTACAACAGTAAGTGTGGAAAAAGTTAGTGGGCCAGTATACAAACCCAAAATGAAAATAAGGTACAACTGGAAAGGGAAAACGTCAACTGTAATGTAAAGCCTAAATGTCATGCTATACACTGGAAATCCCACCTGAAGGGTGAGTACAGATAGCCTCCACAGCTCCTCGGGTCCAGCCGTCTGCTCCGAGTACGTCCCACCCAGTGGTCCTCCTCCAGGTACCATCCTGCTCCGCAAGCCTCAACCTCGATCAGTGTTGTCCGTCGTCTGCAACCAACACAACGTAGTGCAAGCATAGCCCTTGCAGGGTTGAGTATAAGATACTCAGTAGGGACCCCGAGACCCCCAAATGTCTCCCAGAATCCACAAAGGATAATCCACAAAGGAAAGATACAATCACGAAATAACATCTGACACTACTTAGGTATATGCCCATACATATACCTAAGTCATCAATTCTCGATCGGCTCCAACCTCTTAGCCCATATACATCCCAGTCCACAGAGGAAAGAAAAACATAAATCCACACAGGATAGCACAACACAATCCACATAGGAAAGCAAAACATGATTCATCTCACGCAGGTATACTTCTTCGTATGACGATATAGATTATCCGATATAGCCACTGATTCATCTAAGCCGTAGGACCCAAAAAGTATCGATAGGTACTAACCCCCGCAATGACCCACAAAGGATCTGACCCACAAAGGATCAAAAGGTAACTAACCCCCGCAAAGACCCACACAGGATCTGTAGGCATTGGCTCAAACAGAACCGCTGAGCGCTGACCCACACAGGATCGGTAGCACTGATCCACGTAGGATCGCTGAGCGTTGTATTCCTCACCTTCGAATCCACTAAGGATCTCTGTACAGTCGTCGTCGTCACAGTCGCAAACGCAGCTAGCTCTAGGGTTCCCGCACACAGCAAGCTTGTTCGGGAGGGTCCGCTCCACGAGCCGAGAGGCTGATACATAAACTGACACATATTCTAGATTTTATGTATCCTAAAGTTCTGTATCGTCTATATGAACTCAATGTCGTAGACGGCGGGTCAATCGGATGCCCGGTCTGAGAGTTATTGGCTTTTTCGTCCCAGGGGCCCTGTTGGTTTTTAAGGCAAAACCAACCCGACCATACTCCACCTGTGTCCAAACCTCGGGCGGAGTAATCCAAAAGATCCGTCTCACGTAGAGGAATCCATAAAAGTCGACGTTACATCAATAGAATGTCCGGAGCTCAAGATATGAGTGTTTCCACTCCGAGGGCCTGGTTGGTTTCGTGTACGAACCAACTCGGCTGAACCCAAAGTATTCTGAAACCTTGAGTGCGATATACCGAAACGACCGTCTCGATCCAAGGATCACATCGCAACAAATGGTGCGTCCGACCCGGCCCGATACCCCCAGGGTAGACCCTAACCGGGTCCGGGTCCGGCCCGCTTGGGCGCGCCCCGGCCCGGCCTGGTGGACCAACCCGGCAGCAGGCTCGGCCTGGGCGCGGTGTGCTGGGCACGCTGGCCAGGCGCTCGGCCAAACGGACAAGCCGTTGAGCAGGGGGGGGCGCCTGCCCCCCTGGTTTTGTAACCGCGGCCCCCAATTAATTGGAGCCGTTGAGCTGGCCGCCGGGGGTTCGTAACCCCCGACCTTCCTTTGTCTGGCTGGCCCACTTGGCTGGCCGGTTTCTGGCGCCACGGACTGGCGACGGCCGGTCCCCCCTACCCCGACGTCGGCGGCTCGAAACCGGCCGTCGGTCACTCTGCTCCGCCGTGGCCCGGAACCGACTGCGGCCTTGGTTCATCCAGCGCGGTGCGATGGCGCCGCACCCCTCTGCTGAGGCCCCTCTCAGGCCGCAGTGTCTTCAGGTTTCTCCGACGCGGCGCGACGGCGTCACGTCTTTGTTCGATTTCAAGGCGCGGAGCGATGGCGCCGCGCATTTCTCACCACACGATCCCGCACGGTGTGAAGGAACCGTGCCATTCCGTTCCAATCTACATTAGAAACCAACATGGATAATGGAGGAGGGTCGGCCGTGTTTGTGCGGTCCGGACCCCTCTCGTTAATCGATAACAATTGGTCATATTCCACGGAGAACGTCAAAGTAGTAATCACAAACAAAATAAATAAATACACCCCTACCTTGAGCGTAGATTGAACGGAGGTTCGTCAAACGAGGATTCGTCGCGGAATATCCGTCGCGGGAAGAGGCGTCGTGGAAGGAGACATCACGGAAGGAGACGTCAACCTCCGAGGAATCCGGCATTCTTCGCGTTCTTTGCATTCTTCGTGTTCCTCCACGAAGAGGATGAAGAAACTCAAGACTCCCTTAGCTTTTTCTCCCAAAGCTCTCATGGAAACAAGACTCCAACAAAAAAATTAAGACACTTACTTATTTTATTAACACAACATATGGTTTGAAATTCAAAAGTTTGAATTAAACCACAAAATTAAATTACACAAGTTTTCATAATTTATGAAGGGTTATGGAAGGTTAGGGAAGGTGAAGGGGTAGGGTTCGTGTGGGCCCCACCACCCTCATAACCTATAAATGGAAGTTGGGTGGTTTTCCCCAACTTCCCCCCAAAGAATAATCCACTAAAAGTAAAAAATAAAAATTGTTGCATAATTTTTATTTTACCTTCCACATAAATTAACAACTTCTATCGTGTAAACGCAACTCCGGAAATGGTGTTCCTAAGCAATTACCGGAACTGGGAATCCATCAGTGCCCTCAGAATTCGATTCCGAGCAATGGTTCAAAAGATAGAAATTCCCGCTCGTTCGTTCACTGAACGTACCCGAGCTAAACTTCGGATAGAAATTCTGGGCACACTAGGCCTCGAAATCAAGTGTCGTCAGAAACTACGTTCTTGTAAAATCCCAATGAAAATTAAGAAAAAAATTTCATTGAATATTACGGGTCTTTACATTACTCCCACCTCAGGGCTGTATGTCCTCGTAAATATACATCAAAACTAGGGAAACAAATGTGGGTACTGAGCACGCATCTGAGGCTCCCGCTCCCAAGTGCTCTTCTGGAGGTTCTCATGCTACCACCTGATGCGCACTAGAGGAATAGACCGCCACATAGGACCCGCTCCTGTCGATCCTCGATCTCCACTGGGACTTTCGTAAAAGTCACCCCCATCATCAATGTCCTGCTCCCCATGGTCAATGATATGCGTCGGGTCGTGCACATATCTCCTCAGCTGAGATACGTTGAAGACATCGTGCACCCGGTGCAACTGAGGTGGTAGAGCCAGGAGATAAGCCACCTCGCCAATCCTATTGAGGACCTGGAACGGTCCGATGAAGCATAGAGACAACTTGCTACCTCGGCCAAATCTCTGTAATCCACGTCGAGGTGAGACACGCAAGAAGACGTGGTCGCCATCCTCTAACTCTAGTGGCCTCCGCATCCTGTCAGCATATGACTTCTGCCAGCTCTGAGTTTTCCTCATCCATTCCTGGATGACCTGGATCATCTCTGTCGTGGCCTGGACCATCTCTGGTCCCACAAGTGCTGACTCCCCAGGGTCTGTCCAGCATAAAGGATATCTGAAAGTTCGGACGTACAACGCCTCGTGTGGTGCCATCCAAATGGTGGAGTGGTAGTTGTTGTTGTATGAAAACTCCAACAAGGGTAGGTGTTCCTCCCAGCTGCGACCAAAGTCGAGAACACATGCGCAGAGCATGTCCTTGAGAGTTTGAATGGTCCTCTCCGTCTGACCATCCGTCTGAGGGTGAAATGCAGTACTCAGACGTAGCTGCGTCCCGAATGCCTCCTCCAACCCCTTCCAAACCCAGGAAGTAAAGCGATAATCTCGATCAGAGAGGATAGATGATGGCACACCGTGAAGCTGTACAATCTCCTGAACGTAGAGATGCCCCAAGCTCTCAACTGAGCTTTGCTCTCTGATGGGTAAGAAGTGTTCCGACTTGGTGAGTTGGTCGACAATCACCCAAATGGAGTCGTGACCTCTAGAAGTGCGTGGAAGTCCAGTCACGAAGTCCATATATATCCTGTCCCACTTCCACTCCGGGACCTCCAAGGGCTGTACCAAGCCTGCTGGTACCTGGTGCTCTACCTTCACCTGCTGGCAGGTGAATCATCGAGAAATGAACTCTGCCATAGCCTTCTTCATGCCCGGCCACCAGTGCTGTCGTCTGAGATCCTGGTACATCTTCACCACTTCAGGATGTACCGCCAAGGGTGAAGTGTGAAACTCTATCAGAACCTCCTCTCGTAAAGCAACTGGTACTAAGGTACATCCTCATAAAAGGACGGTGTGCTCTTCTCCACTGGAGAAACCATCCGGTGCCTGTCCTGAGGATATCTGTGCACGCTACGTCTCACAGTCAGCGTCCCCACGTTGTGCCTCTATGACCCGCTGAAGTATTGGAGGGGTAACTATGAGAGACTGAAGGAAGGCTGCCCCATCTCTATCCATGAAGGATATCTGCAAAGAGGGTAGTTGCTCTGTCGCCTCCTCTAGTAGTTGAATTCCCACCCTCCTGCTGAGAGCATCGGCCCCTAAATTCCACTTCCAAGGAGTATAGACTATCTCAAAGTCATAGTCCTGGAGGAAGTCGAGCCATCGTCACTCTCTCAGGTTCCGGACCTTCTGAGAGAAGATGTACCTGAAACTCTGATGGTCAGAAAAGTCTGTAAAGCGCTCGCCCATCAGGTAGTGTCGCCTTGTCTTCAGAGCGAAGACCACTGATGCTAACTCCAGGTCATGGGTAGCGTAGTTCTGCTCATGCGGTCTCAACTGACGTGATCCATAGGTGATCACGGCCCACTCCTGCATCATAACACATCCGATTCCGGTCCCTAATGCATCACAGTAGAATACGTACCCTGCTCCCTCCTCAGGCAACCTCAAGATAGGTGCACTGGTCAATCTCTGTCTCAGCTCTTGGAAGCTCTGCTGACATCTGTCTGACCACACAAAGGGTTTCTACTTCTTCGTAAGAGCTTAGAGTGGTGCTGAAACTCTGGAGATGTTTGGAAGAAATATCCAATAGTATCCAGCTAGTCCCAAGAAACTGCGCACCTCCCTCATGCTCCTGGGTGGCTCCCAAGCTAGGACTGCCTCAATCTTTGCAGGATCCACCGCAACTCCTGCCTCAGAGATGAAATGTCCCAAGAAGTGGACCTCACGTATCTAGAACTGACACTTCGAGAGCTTTCCATAAACATGGTTCTCTCAGAGTGTGTCTAGTAAAACCCGCAAGTGGTAGGCGTGCTCCTCCTTAGTCGTCGAGCATATCAAAATGTCGTCGATGAAGACCACGCCAAATCGATCGAGGTATGGCTGAAAGATCTTATTCATGAGGGCCATGAACACTGCTGGAGCATTGGTTACGCTGAATGGCAGAACCAAGAGCTCATAGTGGCCATACCGACACCTGAAGGCCGTCTTCTGCACGTCCTCATCCCGAACTATGAGCTGATGATAGCCTGACCTGAGGTCTATCTTTGAGAACCACCGTTCTCCATTGAACTGATCGAAGAGGTCATCAATCCTCGGTAGCGGATACATGTTATTCACTGTCACCTTTTTTAGGCAACGATAGTCAACACAAAGTCGCAAGCTCCCGTCTACCTTCTTGGCGAATAAAATTGGGGAAGCCCAGGGTGAAACCCTGGGTCGGATGAACCCCTTTCCCTGCAAGTCCTCCATCTGTACCCATAGCTCTCAAAGCTCAGCGGGGGCCATCCGATATGTTGGAGTCGATATCGGGGATGTCCCAAGGTACAGATCAATATAAAATTCTACCTCTCTACGAGGAGGTAGTCCTGGAACGTCGTCAGGGAAGACGTCCGCATACTGATCCACCACTGAAGGAAAACCAGAACTCTGCATGTCAACTGCTCCTAGGATGAGGCTAGCCAACTGATGTGTGATGGGATGTCCTCTCCTCTGTGAGAGTCTGTCCTGTGCTGTAAAGGCTCCCTTCTCACCGGTGAAGATGAACCTGCTCCCGTCGGTGCGTACACATCGCACCTTGCGCCTAATACAGTCAATCTGAGCATGGACTGTTGATAACCAATCCATGCCCAAGATGACGTCGTAAGGCCTCGATGGCGCTACAAGAAATCCCAGTCGAAGCTCTCCCCTCCTAGAGTAAGCTCACACTACCGGCACCAGTGTGTAATCATCGAGTCTTCTCCTATAGGAGTCTCTAGCCGTAAGGATCGAGCCAACGACTCTGTCGGAATCTCCGAGCTCCGAACAAGGGTAGCGGCTATGAAAGAATGACTCGCTCATGTGTCTATAAGAACTGCAGCAAGGGTGGAATAGACATAGATAGTACCTCGAATCATCTCGGGTGCACCGTGGTCGTAGGCCTCTGCTGCCTGGAGTTGTTCCTGTCTCTGCCCTCCAGCTCCCTATGGCCGGGGTGGACCTCCTGGTGGTGGTGGTGGTAGAGCCTCAAAGCATCGCCCACCACCTGCTGCTCGGATAGCTCCTCTACCTCGTCCACCTGCTCCCTGCGGACCGCCACGGTCGACCCTCTGCCTCTACCTTGGTGGTCCCGCAACCGTCTGCTGCTCCTCAGCAGGGCGGGTCGGGCAGTCATGAGCCATGTGGCCCTGCCCGCCGCATGAGTAGCACTGCCTGCCTCTCGAAAGACTGGAACCGCGCTATGTGCCCCGCACTACTGAGCGATTATCCTGACGTCATCTTCCTGAGGGTCTAGTATGCCTGGACCCATGATTCATCTGTCGACTGCCTGCTGCAGAAGACTCTGCCACGTGCCGCCTCGTAGTAGGTCTCGATGCAGAAGAAGGCTCAGCAAGGAAGATCTCAATCAAAAGGGCTCTCTCCAGTACTCCTTCTTGAGTCGGAATGCTGAGGGAGATCAGCGATGCCCTGATCTCGTGTCTCAATCCCTACTCAAAGGTCCGGGCCCAGAAGAATGCGTCCCGTACCATGTCTGTCGAGTAGCACGAGAGATCGGTAAATCTCACCGAGTACTGGGCGACTATCAAGATGCCCTGCTGCAGCTGAAGAAGCTCTTGTATGCGCACCGCGCGGAGGGTGGCTGGGACGAACTCGGAGCAGAAGAGGCTCTCAATGTCCTTCCAGAGGAGAGATGCGTCATCATGCACCTGGAGCATCAAGCTCCACCATCTGCCTGCTGCCGCGTGCAGTAGGCTCGCAGCGAGGATCACCATGAGGTCTGCTGGTGTCCTCACTAACCTGAAAACTCTCACCACTGCCTCCAGCCAGTCCTCGGCTGCCTGGGGGTCCGTCTCCCCGCGGAACCTGGGTGGTCGCTGGTGCTGGAACTCATGTAGTGAACTAAGGCGACGTGCATCATCAGCGGCTGGGGCTGGAAGCATCGGTGGCTCAGCGGGTAGAGGTACCGCCAGTGCCTCAGCTGTCAAAGGGCCCTGTACTGAGGCCTCGTCGCTCGGTGTTCTGTCGTCACGCACAACTCTCGGAACCCGAGCTGGCTGCCGTCGTGCGGACATCCTTAAAAGAAACAGGTGTGCCATGGTCAATCAGTATACCTGGTGAGCTGACATAAAGTAATCACAAAAAAAACTTGAAACACACATGCAATCAATGTTTTCGTGCATTAAGTCGGAAATCAGAAGTCAGGGTCCTAGTGTACGGATACGTCAGCTGCCACACCAACACTGGACTCTTTGGACTGATAACCACACCCAATACGCTTAACACTATTTCTCCACATAGAAAAAGATCAGATTCCCATGTTCTGTGTTAGAACCGAACTCCTCTGATACCAATTTGTCACGACCCGTCCTCGGGCCCGTGCCGTGACAACCCCAAGCCCATATTGCATAGGTCAGGGGCTGGCGACTAGCACCAAAGGCGTAAATCCTGGCAAAAAGGGAAGGTGTTGCCTTTGTAAAGTAAACAAAAACCACAAAGCAAGAAAGTAGTAGAAGTAAACACTGAGTAAAAACTGAGTACAACAGTAAGTGCAGAAAAAGTAAGTGGGCAAGTATACAAACCCAAACTGAAAATAAGGTACATCTGGAAAGGGAAAACAACAACTGTAAAGTAAAGCCGCAACGTCGTGATATCCACTGGAAATCCCATTGGAAGGGTGAGTACAGATAGCCTCCACAGCTCCTCGGGTCCAGGTGTCTGCTCCGAGTACGTCCCAACCAGTGGTCCACCTCCAGGTACCGTCCTGCTCCGCAAGCCTCAACCTCGATCAGCGTTGTCCGTCGTCTGCAACCAATACAACATAGTGCGGGCATAGCCCGTGCTGGGGTGAGTATAAGCTACTAAGTAGGGACCCCGAGACCGCCGATGGTCTCCCAGAATCCACAAAGGATAATCCACAAAGGAAAGAGACAATCACGAAGTAACATCCGACACTGCTTTGGTATATGCCCATACATATACCTAAGTCATCAATTCTCGATCGGCTCCAACATTCGAGCCCAAGTACATCCCAGTCCACACAGGAAAGAAAAACGTAAATCCACATAGGATGGCACAACACAATCCACATAGGAAAGCAAAACATAATTTAGCTCACACAGGTCTACTTCTTCGTATGACGATAGAGATGATCAGATATATCCACTGATTCAACTAAGCCGTCGGACCCAAAAAGGATCGATAGGTACTAACCCCCGTAATGACCCACAAAGGATCTGAACCACAATGAATCGAAAGGTAACTAACCCCCGCAAATACCCACACAGGATCAAACCCACACAGGATCTGTAGGCACTAGCTCACACAGAACCGCTGAGCACTGACCCACACAGGATCAGACCCACACAGGATCGGTAGCACTGATCCACGTAGGATCGATGAGTGCTGTAGTTGTCACCATCGAATCCACTGAGGATCTCTGTACAGTCGCCATCTTCACAGTCACAAACGCAAACAACTCTAGGGTTCCCACACACAAAAAGCTTGTTCGGGAGGGTCTGCTCCACGAGCCGAGAGTCTGATACATCAACTGACACATAGTCCAGAGTTGATGTATCCAAAAGTTCCGTATCGTCAATAGGAACTCAACGTCGCAGACGGCAGGTCAATCAGACGCTCGGTCTGAGAGTTATTGGCTTTTTCATCCCAGGGCCCGGTTGGTTTTTAAGGAAAAACCAACCCCACCGTACTCCACCTGTGTCCAAAAATCGGGCGGAGTTAGCCAAATGATCCGTCTCACTTAGAGGAATCCATCAAAGTCGACGGTACGTCAATCGGACGTCCGGAGCTCAAGATATGAGCATTTCCGCTCCGAGGGCCCGGTTGGTTTCGTGTACGAACCAACTCGGCCAAACCCAAAGTTTTCTGAAACCTTTATTGCGATATACCAAAACAGCCGTATCGATTTATGGATTTCATCGCAACTGACGGTGCGTCAATCTGGGGCACGTAGAACATGTTATGGGTGTCCGACCAGAAGAGATTCGGTATTAAGGGGTTCGGGCTCGGTCTGACCCAGCCCGATACCCCCAGGTTTGACCCGAACCGGGTCCGGGTATGGCCTGCTTGGGCGCGGCCCGGCCCGGCCTGGCCTGGGGGCGGCGCGCTGGCCAGGCGCTCGGCCAAACGGCTGAGCCGTTGAGCGGGGGGGGGGGGGGGGGCTGCCCTCCTGGTTTTGTAACCGCGACCCCCAATTAAGGGGGGTCGTTGAGCTGGCCGCCGGGGGTTCGTAATCCTCGGCCTTCCTTTGTCCGGCCGGAGTTTCTGCCGCCACGGACCGGCGACGGCCGGTCCCCCCTACGCCGGCGCCGACAGCCCGGAACCGGCCGCCAGTCACTCTGCTCCGCCGCAGCCTTGGTTCATCCGGCGTCGCGCGACGGCGCTGCACCCCTCCGCCGCGGCCCCGCTCCGGCCGCGATGTCTTCGGGTTTCTTCGACGCGGTGCGACGGCGTCACGTCCTTGTTCGATTTCATGGCGCGACGCGACGGTGCCACGCATTTCTTGCCGCATGATCCCGCACGGTGCGACGGGACTGCACCATTCCATTCCAATCCACATTAGAAACCAACATGGATAATGGAGGAGGGTCGGCCGTGTTTGTGCAGTCTGGCCCCCTCTCGTTAATCGATAGAAATTGGACATATTCCATGAAGAACGTCAAAGTATTAATCACAAAAAAAAAATAAACCCCTACCTTCAGCGTAGCTTGAACAGAGGTTCGTTGAACGAGGATTCGTCGCGGAATATCCGTCGCGGGAAGAGGCGTCGCGGAAGGAGACATCGTGTAAGGAGACGTCGACCTCTGAGGAATCTGGCGTTCTTCGCGTTCTTCGCGTTCTTCATGTTCTTCAACGAAGAGGATGAAGAAACTCAAGACTCCCTTAGCTTTTTCTCCCGAATCTCTCAAGGCAACAAGACTCCAAAAAAATAATACACTTAATTATTTTATTAACACAACATAAGGTTTGAAATTCAAAAGTTTGAATTAAACCACAAAATTAAATTACACAAGTTGTCATAATTTATGAAGGGTTATAGAAGTTCTGGGAAGGTGAAAGGGTAGGGTTTGTGTGGGCCCACCACCCTCATAACCTACAAATGGAAGTTGGGTGGATTTCCCCAACTTCCACCTAAATCTTAATCCACTTAAAGTAAAAATAAATATTGTTGCATAATTTTTATTTTACCTTCCACATAAATTAACAACTTCTCTCGTGTAAACGCAAATCTAGAAATGGTGTTCCTAAGCAATTACGGGCACTGTGAATCCATCAGTGCCCTTGGAATTCGATTCCGAGCACCGGTTCAAAAGTTAGAAATTCCCGCTCATTCGTTCACTGAACGTACCCGATCTAAACGTCGGATTGAAATTCCGAGCACACCGGGCCTTGGAATCAAGTTCCATCAGAAACTGCATTCTTGTAAAATCTCAAAAAAAATTAATAAAACATTTTCCTTGAATTTTACTAGTCTTTACAATATTATAATTTATACATTATTTAAATCCTTCAATATAGTCCTCCTAAAGGATTTCAAAATCAGCTTAATACACTAATCACCTAGCCACGTACATCAATGTAAGGGTGACCTAATATCCAACTAAGAGGAGGAATAATATGTTGTAACCTAATAGATGATTCAATATAAGTACAAGGGTGAGAATAAGAATCATCATCATATAATAAGAATAGGATCATCATCATAAGAATATAGAAATAATTAGAAGAATACATGGAATATGGAATATGCATAATAATGAAACATCAAAATATTGTAGAAAAAAGTCATTCATAGAATGTGAACACTGATAGAATAAATTTTACAAATAAAAATATAATTACAAAACTCACTCCATTAAATATTAAATATGTAAGAATCATGTTCATGAATAATAATCTCATGAGATACTTTACAGTACCCAATGTATTGAAGGAATATATAATTTTATGTCCATATGTCACTTCAAAATATGATCATAATCATGAATTTTATATATAAAGGAAACATATATCAATCATAAACATGAAATAAACCAATGAAAAAATAATTTGTTTTATAATGAATTTTTAAGGAGAATAGTGAACAACAAACTTTAATGTTACTAAAAATGAAGACGGAATATTATTTTAGGAATTTTAAGGAGAGACTATAAGAATAAAATATTTATCACCATTCATGATACTATATAATAATTTATCTCAATGAATTAAGAACATACATACCGTATAAGAAGAAATGGTTAATAAAATAAAGAGACATTTAGGAGGAATTTTAGAAGAATCCATAGTAAAATATAGTAGAAGAAAAGATAATCCCAAAATAAAGATTCTAGAGTTGATTTCTCCATTACCTAAGCTACCATTTTGTTTAGTAACATTTAAAACTCTTGTATGACCAAATTGAGATTATTTAAATATTAATACAGAAGTAATTTATATTCATTTATGTTATTGCAATAAAATTTAACCATTATAATTTAATTGATAATATTATTCTTAATGATTAAATGGTTTAATGTCTTGTTATTTTGAATTATATCATTTTTTTTCATTTCTTAATATTGATACATTGTTAATAATATAATAGTGAAATTGATTCAAAGAGAACAAAAAAAAATATTATTAAATATTTATACATTATAAAAAATATCTATACCATCCATTAAGGCAATGATAAATAATGAACTGATAATATCCTCATAGGTGGTTAATTGACCATTAATGGGATACTCTTAGAAAAGGAAATAAAGACAATATATATAATAAATAGTACATAATATTTATATGGTTGTATAATAAAAATTATTGACCTATTATTTCTACTCTCCTTACATATATGCCACACACTAAAGTCACTTTTAAGTGTATATTCTTGTACTATATTTATTTCCCTTCAGTTTGAAGTGTTTGGGGATAGAAATTATAGATTTTGGGCACTATTACCAAGTAACATTTTGTCAAATTGTTTTTATAACCATAGAGGAAAATTTTGAAAATATAGGAAACCTTGAACTCATTGTTGATCCAATGGATTCCACACGGTTGGGTAAATTATGTGGGTACACCATGTTGCTTTCTTGAAATTGAGTTTTTGAGTATTTGGGGATATTTTTAATTAAGGTTTTCACCTATCCATCATAAAATTGGATAGGAAATATAAGGGTACTCTTTTTCAAGTTCCACCTTATTATCTATGGATTTGTAGTTGATTTTATCAAGATTATTCAAGGTAAAATCTTGGTTTTCTTCCCCTTCTTCCTTATCTCTTGTTATTCCTCAGTTTCTTCTCCATATTCTTAGTCTTACATTCCATAATATCCATGTTTGAAAAACCTAGTATCTAAGGTTGGTATAAACATGGAAATTTTTTCATTTAGATAATTATAGTATTATCTTGTGACAAAATCTATAATTATTATTTGAAGGTGACATGATTTCTTTAGATTTTTTCAGGTGGTTATATACATTTACATTTATCTTATATTATATTTGTTCATGAGATTTATAAACATGTTTTTTTGATATAATGTACCAATAAATTCTAGTTTTGAAGAAGTTTTTTTTTGTTTTTCTTATGTTAGTTTTTTTTATGTTGGAATGAATTCAGATGTTCAATGGTTCTTGCGCTATATACAACTAGAATAAATTTTAATGAAATCTAAGTGTTTAATAAAATTAATAAGAATAAATTAACAAATGAACTGAAAATTAAATTTGGGTTCTATAATTTTAAATGTTTTTAATATATTTCTTAAGTGATATTTATTAAATTAAAAAATTGTTTAAGAAGGGGTTAGGGAATTGTTTTTGATGAATGCATATTTATTGTTGGAATTATTACTTTTTTTGAAATGTTTTTAGGATTCAAGTTATGTTTTCTTAGGATCATGTTGTAAAGAAATATTTTAAATTTAAATTTAATTTCTATTAAGAAATTTTGTCCATATTTATTTGTATTTTATGCTCCTATTCAGGTGAATTTTTATTTATAATCAAATTTTCATTTAAAAATAGTATTAAAGTGGTTTTTAAAAGATTATTTTCTGAATATAGAAGGTTGGATTAAAACTAAAGTCTAATTAAAACCTTTTATTATTTTTTTGAATATCACAAGATACATCATTGGATTGATCCCAATTACATTATTATATATAATATTTTTTTATACATTATGATGAAATTGAATATGATTTTATTCTTATACGAATAATAAACAGTTTCCTATTAAAGGGTGTAGAGAGGCGAGATGTGGGAATGGTATTATAATGGTTTTTTAATTCTATGTTATTAATATTTAAGATTCATTAGACCCTATTTTCTTAGATGGGAAGACTAGGAAAATTACCATTAGCAATTGATATGCTCTCTATATCGTTTTGATTATGATACAAAAAAATCTAAACAATATGATGACATGGTTATGGTTTACTTTTGGTACTTCACATAGTTCTCCCCATAGACTTTTTCATGGAAATAGTTTGGTTTGGTTCCATCAATGATTTACTATGAAGATCCTAGGGTGACTTGACCTTTACTATCATAGGGTATATCTCATGATTCTTGATCTTTATGTATAATTATATTTTCTTCTTTCAGGTAAATAATATTATAAAGTGTGACATGTTCTACTTGAATTTTATTTCCATATTAATGATTCATTATTGTTTTCTTTATCTTAAAACAAATTATTTATATTATTAATTCTTTTTCCCATATTATTACTTATATGAAATTAGTTATTTATATTAATATTTATATTGTAGTTTATCTCTAGGTCATGTTTTTTTCTATTTTTATTATTTATATTGTTCCATATATATTTCGACATCGTGTTTTCTAGATTTTCCTTTCCAATTTTGTCGGTTTAAACCAGAATTTCAAATGGATTTAGAAAT
This sequence comes from Viscum album, assembly GCA_963277665.1. Taxonomy (NCBI): domain Eukaryota; kingdom Viridiplantae; phylum Streptophyta; class Magnoliopsida; order Santalales; family Viscaceae; genus Viscum; species Viscum album. Next base: position 785,731,628 of record OY728123.1, on the reverse strand, counting down.
TAAGAGGGAAAATCCATATTTTTAAAACACAATTATTATTATTCCATGAAATTAAGGTATTTATTTATTTATTTTTTTAAAAGGGTTTTCAAAATAATTTCCATGATCTAATCCTCATAATTTGAATTTATGATTATTTTAATATATACTAATTTTATGTGGGGTTTTTAAGGTTTTTTCGTTTTTTGGGTAAAAATAGTTGGAAAAATAGAGTAACAAGGTTATATCACATAATCAATAAAAATTTATGGAATTCCTATTGATGGATCTACTCTTTTTATCAAATATTATTACACGGTTCACAAAATCATACTATCAATCCGTGTATAGTTCTTTTTTCCTTGGATTTATTATTTTTCCTCCCTTTCTTTCCAAACTGATTCCAATATTGTTCATTGTTTATATATGGTTAATTAATGGAGTTTTTCTTATAAATGAATGTTATTTCGTGTGGTTTGGTAAATTTTTATGTTTTCTTTCTGGGCATTTTACATTTATATTTGGTTTTATGTTTTGGAAAACTAGTTGTGTGATGGGTAAAAGGGGGGATTTCGTTGGATTATTTGTTCACATAACTATTTTTAATGATGAGGGTGATAGTAATTTTTTTACTCATGAAAATTTCTCAAATGAGGTTGGTTTTGGATAGAAAATCTAGAATTCTCCTGAATGAAAAATCATGGTTTTCAATACCAGGGTAAATGTTTTAAATTTCACTAATATGGTAATTATTTTATCAAATTTTGATTGTATCCTACTGTAGGTTTTATTTTATTTCTTAATAAATGTAAAATATTATAAAATAATATAGTGGGTTTAATATATTTTTTCTCCCTTTTTATGGGAATTATTGTTTCATTCATTATTTTTTGATTATAAATGGATTATTATTTTTAAATTGTGATGTATGTATGTTTGTGTATTGTGTTTCATTTTTTAGATTTTTCCCCAAGAAAGGTGTCAATAGTCCGTGGGGTATTCTTATCAAGATCTCAATTTCATCATGTATCTTCATAGAGTTTGAGTGTAATATTTCCAAATTTTTTCTTGAAATATACATAGAAGAGTTTGGTTGAGGAAAATCCTTCTCATAGTTAGTGTTTTATTTGGAGTTAGGTATTAAGGACTCATTGGGGAACCTGATCACTAAGAATTGGTCTTTTCCATGAACATAATTTAAAATTGAACCTTCTTGACCCAATAGGGCCCATATAAATTTCTCTGATAATAGTATTTTATTTCATGTTCATTAGAAGTTATTAATCTCTTTTGAGTGGTTTAGTTAATGGATTTGGTAAATGTTTCTTTCGATAAATTATTATCTTGTGGTAGTGTGACATCATTTTTATAAATATATTAAGGTGAAAATTTAAATAGTTGGGAGGCCTATATTAGGTCTCACTATTGTCAATAATAAACTAGTTATTATCTACTAGGGGGAATGGTATGAGTTTGAGTCTATTAAGAGTAGTTTCATCCTCTTATATTTTAACATAATTGATATTTCTCTTATGATAAAAATATTAATTTTGGATGTTCTCTAATTTCAATAACCAATCAGTAAAAATATCAATATGTTTGTAATATAATAAATTATAACAATGGGATATCCTCTATATCTATTTTGGATTTGTAATACTTTGAATAATTTAGTATTTTACCCTTATTGAGCCATTTAGTATTTCCTTCCTAATCCTGATTTAAGATTCTATAAATTCATATGTGAATTTATAGGGAAAAAAGTATCATGGTTGGAAAATTTTCAAACCCTATAATCAATTTTAAGTGAATATACATACACTATAAATACTTCCCTTGAGTTTGTAGTGATTGGGTCTACAATTTTTTAATTTTGTTTTCCACTTTTTCTTGGTTACATAGTCTTGTAAACTGTGTCTGTATAGTTTGTGGATCTAAGTAGTATTGAATAAAATATTGATGACATGGATTACAAATATTTTTGTAAGACTAGAATGTAAACCATGTGACCCGCTAAATAAAGGGTATTTCGGTCTTTTGGGTGATTTTAAATTGGGTATTCCCCCATTCCTTCCCTGACTCAAACTAGATATCAGAGGGGCCTCTTGGTAATGATTCCCATACTTCTTCATTGATCCATGGTGGATTTCAACATGATTATTAATGTTAAACCCTTTTTTTCTTCCTCTTCTTTATTATATCTTCTTTGACCTCCATTTCTTCTCCTTTTTCTTCCTCTTCCTTGCAATGTTTTTCATGTTGGTTAAACCTAGTATCTAGGTATAGTCAAAATTATGTATTTTGGTATCTAGGTTTGGTGAATATTATTTGAAATCCTATTATACTATTATTCATCAATGATAACATGATTTACTAGGATTTAGGTAAGAGGTAGTGTACACTTCTATTTATTCGTCAGTCTCTGTGCGCTTGAACTCTCTAAACTCAACTTTTAATTATAGTCTAACTATAAATTATAGTATTGATGATATTAGGTTAGTTATTCTTGTATTGGTGCTTTATGTGTTTATATGAAATTGGTTTTTCAATGGTTCCAAAACCATATACACGTAGAATGAATTTCAATTCACACCAGGTTTTTGATAAAAAAAGACTAAGAGTACCTTCTTAAAATAATTGAAGATTAAAGTGGGGTTTAGACATTTAAATTATTCCCAAGTAACTCATATATGATATTTACTAAACTATATAATGTATAAAGTGGTTTAAGGAGTTGTTTTCATGTATTTTTATTTGTTATTAGGATTATTTCATCTATTTTCTACGTTTTTTATTACATCTATGTCGTCTTAGGTTCACGTTGTAATTGTATTGTTTAAATTTATATTTAATTCCTATGAAGAAATTTTGGCCATATCGATTTGTATTTTATGATCCTATTTATGTTAAATATGATTTATTATAAAATATTGGTTTCAAAATGGTTTTAATATGGTTTAGGAAAGATGGTTTTCCAAATATCCAATGATTATTAAAACTAATAGATCATTTGGAACCTTGTTTTAAATGTTTTCATGACTTAAGGTATACCCATCATTTGAGTCCCAATACATTATTCTCACCATGAGTTTCGGTAAAAATTAATTTAAAAATGATTATGGTTTTATACTTATCAGAATAATAATTGGATTCTTATTAATGGTTTTAGGGAGGTGAGATGCAGGATTGATATTATGATGAGTTATCTTATTCTCTATTATTAATTTGTGGTTTATGGGTGTTAAAATGTTTCTTCCCACCCCCTCCCCCACCCAAGATAGAAATATTCAAGGGAACCACATTTATTAATATGGGAATACATAGACAAGTATTGATAGTCATGACACACTCTCCCTAGCTTCAAATTATGCTAAAATAGTAAATTAATAATATAATGGCATGTGTAGGGATTACAACTCGGACATAAAAGAGTTCTCTCCTATGAACAATACCCATGAATGGATATGTTTGGTTTGATCACTGAGTTACTATGATAATCCTAGGGTGAATTTTCCTTAGATAACATATGTTCCATCCCTTGATTCTTGGTCATTATGTATATTAGCATGGTCTCCTTTTAGATTTATATTATTATAAAGTGAGATAAGTACATCTTGACTTTCATTTCCATAATCGTGATACATTCTTGGTTTCTTTGTCTTATTTACAATTATCTTTATTATTATTATTTCTTCCTATCGTCATACTTATATGATATTATTTTGTAATATTGATGTTAATATAGTATTTTATCATAGGGTCATGTGGTTTCAAGTTTTTCTTATTTATATTGTTCTAAACATTTTTCTAATTAGTTTTTTCGATTTTTTATCCATTGTTTATTGGTTTATCATGGGGTTAATTACATAAATGATAGATAATCCAAGATCCACTATGTCATATAATGGAGAACTAATTGATAAGTTTAATTAACAGATTAGTTATAATGGAATTAAATCAAGAATGATAAAGTCCATCATTAAATTTAAATAAGATAAACAACCAGTCCAAGAAAAAAAGGGGACTACATATATAATGTGCTTTAGCCCCAAGGGGGCCTATGTACACGGTGAGGACACCACCAAGGAACCCAATTTATTAATAAAGCAAGAAAGAAAACTAGAAAAGATTACAAAATTAGAAGTATAAATTAAGGGACCACAGAAACTATCTGAGGATGTCATGCTTACTAAACTATGTTTCAGTGGTCAACCCTTTCATGTAGAGTCAGCCCCATCCACTCTTGGACAGACTCACACACACACAAAAGTAGGATATAGCAGCATACATGATGAAAAAAAGGTAATTCACTGCAGAGCCATGAAATATAAACCAGATATTGGTTACAACACAAATAATTTCAAAAGCTTGTTACCACTTGAGGTACAATTTTCAGAAACCTAGAAGCGAGCAGAACCCTACAAAATCTCTACTAAAGAAGGACTCTGGTTCTAGGAGGCGGTACATACAGCGGTATTGGGGAGTGAAGGAGGTCTATATCTCCTAGATAGTCGCCTTTCTTCTACATGGAGCAGGATCATCACTTTTCCCACCGAGAGTCTCCACTGAAACCAAAAGAAACCAAAACTGCTACTAAGAATAATATTGGTTCAATGCAATCAATGGGTTCTAGAGGAACTGGCGAGCAAGTTAGGTATAGGCACATGATGGATGTCGTGGGGACAACATAGATCGTTATGATGGTTTACAATACTACACTAGGGACAACGCACAGGAAAAGTGGCACAAGTCAAATGGAGCATCCAAAAGCACATAAAATACATCCCAATAGAAGAAATACACAGAGATCAAATGTGGTCCATTCGATCATGGATTAGTGAGAGTCCATATCATGTTCCACTAAACAATTAAGGAAAACAATTATATAAGATAAAAATAAATAGGATCAAATAAAATGAAATGGTCAGCCAATAAAAAATTTTCCGCATCCCAAGTCTCATGTGAAGGCCATGAAAACCATGAAGAAAAACATATTGAAATAATATGATTTCAATACTAAAATTCAACGACATAATTCAAAAAATCTCCAACTTCTAATCAAAGAAGTTCAATGATGGTCTTCTAACAACCAACATTATATAATTGGGACTAAATTCATAAGATTAATACAATGTATGAATTTAGATAATTAAACAGCCTTAGTCAAACTATTTACTGGGTTATCATTAATGGGTATCTTTTTGACACTAACATTCTCAAATTCTATAATATCCCTAACCAAATGAAACCTAAAGTATATTTTCTTCAATATACCATGGAATACATAATTTTAAGATAGATGTAAGGCTGACTGGATATCACAACGAACTACTATGCTATCAGTAGATAGTGACAACTCAAAATATCAAACCATTGTGTCAAATGGATTCCTTAATAGCTTATGTCAAGGAAATATACTCTCCCTCGGTAGTAAAAAGTGAAACAACTGATTTCATGTTGCATTTCCAGGAGATTAGTCCACCACATGTAAGGAAAACCAATCCAATGGTAGAATTTCGGGTGTCAAAATGTGTAGAATAATTAGAATCAATAAAGCCAACAATATCATCATGGAAATCACTGTTAAAAACACATCTAAATCACAATTTATCAGACATAGAAACATACCTTAATAAACATTTTAAAGCATTCGAATGAGCCTTACTAGGTTTCCCCATAAACCTGATCAGTGTACAAATAAAAAAGGCTATATCAGGCCTAGAATAGACCATGGAATATATAATACTTCTTACAAAATTTTCTTATGGAATATTATTCATAAAAGAAGTTTCATCTTCATTACTAGGGTATTGATTCAAGGATTGTTTAAAATTTTGTTTAAAGGGACAATTTAAAGTATTAAGGTGCCCAAACAGGTATATCTTTAATACCTTTCTAACATAAGAAAATTGCGATAAGAATATTGTTCTAGCCTTCCTATCCATAACTATGTCCATACCAAGTATTTGAATTTCATTTCCTCTATATTTTATTTCAAAAGGTCATTTCAACTGCTGCTTTGCCGAGACTATGGTCCTCATATTATTGAAAATTAATAGCATGTCATCAAAATATAACATGAGATAAATAAACTCTTTTCTAATAGTTTTAGAATACAAACATGAATCAAATATACATCTAAAAAATAATTTTCAATCATAAATACTTCAAACATTTTATACCATTGTCCGGATGATTATTTAAGGCCATTCACGGACTTCTGTAAAAGAAAAACATGACTAGGTTTGAATAGATTTGAAAATCCATCAGGAGGGGACATGTAAATTGTTCCATTGTGGATATCATGTAAAAATTCAGTTTTACATCATTTTTTTCAACATGCAGATCGATTTTGGTAGAAAATACTAGAAGAGTTATACTGGATTAATTCTTAATAAGAGGAGAAAATATTTCACTATAATCAATACCTTCACATTAAAGGAAGCCTTTGGCTACCATGAAGGCTATGAATTTGATTTTAGATTATCCATCATTGTTTTCTTTCTTCTTATAAATCCATCTAGAACCTATAACTTTCTAGTTATTGGGACTAGGAACAACAACCCAACTATTGTTCTTGGGAAGGGAATTCATTTCATCTTTCATTTCTCTCTTTCAACTACTATCTTCATTGGATTTAATGGATTGCTTATACATTTGGGGATCATCATTAAACAAGTCATGAGATACATTGAATGCATATCCAGCAATATATTCCTGGTTAAAGAGGGATAGAGGTCTAATAACTCTCCTTTATCTTTCTCGAGTAAGCTGATAGTTTCTCAGGTCATCAGGTTCATGGCCCTCAGGTTCAGATTAAGAACTGTAATTAGATTCAGGTTGGGTATGTGTAACGGAATGACAAAAAACCAAGATAAACAGGGGTTGTTCGCCGGGTCTTAAAGGAGCTTCAACATCTAAGGGTGTTAGGACCCCTGAGGGTTCTTCATCTTCTTTAGAAGATGAAATAGGTTCAGGTTCTCTAACTTTGGACATACCAGACTCATAAAAGACAACATCATGGCTAATGATTCTTTTCTGGTAACCATGTTTATCTACTCATAAACTATACCCTTCAATACCCTTTGTATTTCCCACGAATAGAAACTTAAAAGCCCTAGGATCTACCTTATCATTATGTGAGTGTGAAAATGTTATGGATCCAAATATCCTAAGTTGATCATGATTCGGGGGTGAACCTTTCCAGAGTTCTTCAGGTGTCTTAAAGGAGATGGAAGAAGATGGTAAAAAGTTAATGAGGTACACTTCAATTGAAGAAACCTCAGATAAAATGGACTTAGGGGGTTATGAGTGAAAAAATATACACCTCAACCCCTCAAGGACAGTCTTATACATTCTTTATACTAACTCATTCTGTTGTGCGGTTACCATAATAGTCTGGTATATTTTTATTCCTTCAAATTCCCAGTATTCAATGAATTCAGTGGATAGGTATTCTAAACCATTATCAATCCTCATGACCTTAAGTTTCTTATTACTCTCACTCTCTACAGCATCTTTCCATTTCATAAAATCCTAAATGGTATTCGACTTATAGTTGTGTATATAAATCCACACTCTCTTGGAGAAATCATCAGTAAAAGTCACAAAGTATAAGCCTCCATCATGGGAGGTGACCCTAGAAGGACCCCACATATCTGAATGTATGCATTCAACGGGTTCTTTAGCATTATACAAAGACCTAATGAAACTGAATAGCCTAGACATCCCATATACACAGTATTCACAAAAGGGTAGACTGGTAGGAGTGACGTTTCATGGAAGGCCTTATATCTTAATCTCACTTATACCCCTAGCAGTTACATTCCCTTGTATCCAATGACACAATGTAGTGGAATCAATTTATGAATTAGTACTCAATTGATTTATAAACACTTTAACATCTAACATATAAAAGCCTTTGCAAAGGGTTCATTTCATAATTGTGAGGGATCCTCTAGATACTCTAAGGCATCTAGATCCATACTTAAATACATACCCTTTCTAGTAAATGATTTCTAGGTATATTATGTTTATTTTCAATTAGGTTACCCACCTAACTTCGTCAAGAGTCTTGATAGGACCATCATGAAGCTCAAGTAAAATTAATCCTATTCCCATAATGTCGTAGCTCCTTTTATTCTCTAGAAATATATCACCAGTCCAGAGTTCCCATAAATCAGTAAATAACTCTTTCCTAGGACACATGTGGAATGAGCATCCTGAATCTAGGATACACTCATCTAAGATGGCTATGTTAGTGACATTTAACACATCAAAATTGAAAAGGTCTTGTTCAACTAATATGGAATGGTCATTTTTAATCTCTTTATAGTTAGTGTTCCTGTTAGTATAGTTCCTCTAGGCATGTCCTGGTTATTTACATTTAAAACATTTTATTACCTTTCCTTTAGACTTTCTTCTATATTTCTTAGACTGAACCCTAACGTTTCTCCTACCCCTCGACTCACTTCAGCCTATAGTTTCACCTGTGTCCCTAACATTTAAACCCTCAACCTCAATTTTCACACTACCCTTTCTTTGAAGGTGTTTAGAGAGAAAAGTGAATATTACTTCTTCAAGAGTTAATGTGTCTTTTCCATACATCATAGAGTCTTTAACAAAGTTAAATGAATCATCTAATGACATTAACAATATAATGGCTTGGTCTTCATCATCCAATTTAATGTTAATGTTGTCTAGATCTGATAATATTTTATTAATTTTATCAATGTGTATCCTGACTGCAGTTCCATGGCGCACTTTGAATGTATATAATCTCATTTTATTATATAGTCTACCAACAATTGATTTTCTCATATAAAGAAATTCCAATTTGACCACATACCAACAGGAGAGGACTCATATACAACTTCACTTAACACTTTGTCTCCTAAAGAAAAAAGTATAAAGCTATGATATTTTCTAAGGGTATCCTTGGGGGCATCTACATATGAAAAAACAACCTTTCCATTAGGGTTAGTGGTGGTTATTTTCTTCCTAAAACCTATAAGAGAATAAATAAGTTCATTTTGATCTAACCAGGCATTCAACTTAATTCTTCAGATATTAAAATCATTATCACCATCAAACTTATCAATATAAAACTTAGTTAAACCAATTTCAATGAAACAGTAGGATCTGATACCACATGTTGGGGTTAATTACATAAACCCTAGACAATACAATATTTAATATGTCATATAATGGAGAACCAATTGATAATTTTAATTAACGCATTACTTATAATTGAAATAATCGAGAATGATATACTTAGTCAAGAAATTTGAACAATTTAAACAACCAGTGCATGAAAATAAAGGGGAAAACAGTTATAATGAACTTTGGCCCCAAGGGGACCTACGTGCATGGTGTGAACACCACCTAGGAAACCAATTTATTATCAAAGTATGAATGAAAATAGGTAGACATTAAAGACTTAGATTTATAAATTAAAGGACCATAAAAGCTATCCAAAGAGGCTGAGCTTGTATAACTAGGTGGAAAAGGTCAACCTTTTCACATAGAGTCAGCCTTGTCCACTCATGTATATAATCACACACACACACACAAGTAGGATAAATCAACATACATGAAGAAGATAATGTATGTATGTAATGTCTTAGAATTTTTGTATATTTTTTTATTATATGGGTTTAATACGAGACTGCAAAATCTGAGGACACATGATTCTGAGGCCCAGTATTCCCGGAATGATCCGTTGAAAAAGTGTTAAGTTTAAAATAGCGTGCATGAGTAGTTTACCTAAAAAAGTGTAATAAATCCTAAACGGGTTCCCATATTAGAATCATGAGGGCACCATTGAATGCGGAATGATAGGTTTACCCTAGTTGTGAATTAAGTTTATTCGGCACATGCCTCCATTTAGAAAATCCAAAAATGGAATAACTGTAAATAAAATAATTATTTTATTTCATTTTATTTTTCAAATGATTTGAACACATGGATGGTGACTTGGATTTAAAATACGAGACCATCACTGAACTCATGAGCGTATTCTTTCCTTAGGCAGACCCTAACATTGGTCGGTGTGGGCCAACAGTGGAAGTTATTTTTTAGCCATAAATAAAATAATTAGGTTACAATTATTTTATTCATAAATTATCTAACATCTAAACCATAACTCTTATTGAAAATCCAAGAGTTCCATTGGATTTGTGGGGACATTTTTTCCTTAGGGAAAGCCTATCATTGACCAGCATGGGTTAAGGGTGGTTTTTAATATTTTTTAAACTGTTTTCAATGTACATTCAGTAAACATGCGGGTGATAATTTCTATATTTTGAACTGGTGCTCGGAAATGAAATCTGAGGGCACCGTTGAACTCACAACGTCGATATTATCTTAAGAGAGGTTTCACTTCAACCCGCAGTATTTTGGGTGAAAAATATAGTTTTTGAGACTTTTTAGATTTAATGAAATAAAAAAAATTGCTATTTTATTTTATCCTACCACCTCTTGAGCAGCAGTGGCGGGGACCACGGAGGTTGTCGGACATTTAATATGGGATATTAAATGCTCGGTTACACATTTGTTGTGTAACCACCCCTCGTTCAATTAATTTGGTGCATTAATTATGTCAATTAATGAACCTCATTAATTCCTCGGTGCATTACTCACCCTTTCCCCCTCTATTTAAATGTTGCTCTGGGTAGAGTTTTTAGAACAACTTCTTCAAGAGACAATCCTCTAGTGAAGTGATGCGGAACCTTCCACTGATGGAGATGGAAGATCGGGCGGCAACGAAGCAGGAGCGATGAACGCTGGCGGCTTCATCAAAGCACAGATTCTCCTTCCACCAATGCAACAAGTCCAACAATTCATGATGAAGGGGTTGTCATTTAATTCATGAAATTTACACATTTCTTCATGTCGTTATTGAATTTTCAGGTGGTCTTTGTGGGGGATTTTCACTAGGTTTATCATTATTTTAATGTGATGTATAAATTACCCCCACTTGTTATAATGCTAAGGCAAAGGGAACAGGCCAAATAAACAAGGCCCAGACCCTCCACCAGTTTTCTTTCTTTGCATTCTTCAGAGGTTGGTTGTTCCAACATGAAGAAACCTTGGAACAGAGAGGTGTGCAACAATTTAAGCATCTCAGGAGGACCATATGAGCATATTAAATAAAGAACGGACCACTAGAGCTCACCAGGTGTACTGCGGAAGATTCACCGGCACAACACCGGTGCGGCGGCACCAGGGACCATTTCCAGTGGCGAAGGTGGTGGCTGGCCTTCACCAGTCGCAAAAGAGGGTGGCACTGCTTGGCCTCATGGCAGTCCTGAAAGGGTGGCCGGCAACCGGCCGGCCGTGTTGGCAAAGTGGCACATCGTCACATGTTTCGGAGAAGGATGAACTGCATCGAAGTCATGGAAGGAGGAGGACCCATGCCCCATGGGTCCCATGGACCATGTGGAGGTTCCATGTGGCACCACTATTTGATGATATGAACGTCTCTTCTTAAGCCATTCAGGGAGCTGGCGAGCCGCACCAGCCCACTAGGTTGTATCACCCGTTGGGTCACGCCCAACTGGCTGGTCTAGCCGGTCCATGGACCAGTGGGCCGAGCCCAATATGGCCCACCCCAATCGGGCCGGCCCAGGCCAGTTCAGGTAGGGTCAGTCCAACTAGGTCAGACCGGACCCGGACCCCTTCGGACCCAGTAACTCTTAATTGACTGTACCATTCAATCCGGACATCCGTTTGATGAACTGTCTACAGTGTTGTGATTCTTAGAGTGAGACGATCCTTTTGAGATACATCACATGACTTTCGGAGAAATTTGGTGTTTGGCCGGGTTGGATCATACTTGAATCTAACCAGTCCCTTGGAACTACAATACCTATAGCTTACAGACCGTGTGTCTGATTGACGTGCCTTCTTTTGCATGGAACCCTTATGACATGACAGATCATCAGGTTACTTCCTTTTGGAACTTCATGGAGATTGGGGTATGGATAATAAATGGAGGACCAGAACTAGGGTGTTTCTTATAGTGATAGATAGGACAACTACTCCCTTGATGACTCAAGGAGTGAGTATTCCTTAATCCTCTTCTCTGGTAGAGACAGGACTCCCCACGTCATTAGTGCAGGTTCGTTTCCCTCTATTTTATTTTTCTCTCTTTGGAGTCAGTACTCCCCTATTTGACTAGGGAGAGGTTCCTCCATTAATTAATCACATAGAGTCATATATTCCCCTACCAGATAGGGTGTGGGTCCTCTATGTTAGGAGTAGGTCCTCCCCTGTCAACCTAGGGTGTGGGTTCTCCTTATGCAGTACTATAGTAGAGTCGGTACTCCCCTGCCATGCTAGGGTGTGGGTCCTCTAGCCTGGGGTCGGTACTCCCACGATGTACTAGGGCGCGGGCCCCCCACAATGAACAAAACTACTAGAGTTGTACTCCCCTACTAGGTTGGGTGTGAGTCATCACATATAGAGTCGGTACTCCCCTATCGTGCCAGGGAGAAGGCCTTCTATCCTACGGTTGGTACTCCCCTGACATACTAGGGTGCGGGTCCCCCATAGAAAACCAACTATCGGAGTTGTACTCCCCTATTGGGTACGGTGTTGGTCCCCACATATGCAGTAGTACACCCATGTCTCTGATTAGCGACACGGAGTGGGTCCTTTAGGGGAGTTGGAGCTCCCTCGACTGCAGGACACAATGTCGAGGAGTGGGCCTCTTCCCTTGGTTTCCCTTGGCCTTTCCTCGGGTGCAAGACTGTGATTGCGAGACCTCTAGTTTTTGGCACTAGAGGTGGTTCTAGAAAATAGTTCCCCATGGAGAACATCCTTTAATACATTCCATTATGAATGGTTGAGTTGTACCAGATGGAGTACATCTCTCAGACAAGTTCCATCAGGGATGTCCAGTTCATGAAGTATGTGCTCCGGATCTATGAGTTATACTTTTATACTTCATTCGAAATTCTATAAATGGCCTGAGGTCATGGCCTTTTGTTTCTTTATGCATGAGACAAGTATATCTTGTTTGAGATGAGTACTATTATTTGTGCAGTGTGATTGAGATCATGCTTTGTGGTTCTCCTTTTTAGAATTCTGAGAGACCCTTAGGGTGTAACGTCTCGGACCCAGGTGCCACTCAACGGGTGCCTCGAACCCAGTTCACCACATGACCTCAAGCACATTTCTCCAAACTCCAGAGGCTGTCGACTAGTAGTGAGGGCACAGGTCTGATAGTGGGGAAACAATGCCCTCATTTGTCAAAGTTTAGCGCATCGAAATGTAAATAAAACATACAACATACAGCGGAAGCAGTAAACCATACACAACTAAAATAAACAACAGCAGTGGATATAACCAATAGTATATAGAAAATGATGCAGCATGTCTCAAGTTCTAAGAAAATACCCAAAACATGTTATACATCAATACAGGACAACAAAGAGTAGAGTACAACAAAAAAAAGCAAAACAGCTGGCAGCGACATCGCAAACCTAGGCTCGGTCCCATGCCCTCCTACTCCACAGCAACAGTCAAGTACTTGTGTAGGGACTCTTTCTTCTGTCTACACCTGCATAAATGTAATCTTTTTGGGCCGGAAAGTGTGACCCAAACAGGGTGTGAGAAATATATCTCAGTAGGCACCCACCAAAGGCCCGTGCCCAACTGCGTGGTAACATGCAACAATAGTGTGCAGTGGTAAAATGCAATAAAGTAAGCAGTACTACAAAGTAACTAACTTAATAGTTAAATTTTCCATTTAATTATTCATTTAATCCATTATATATAAGAACACACCATAGTGCACTTCTAAGTAAACAACTAGTGTCCTCAGACACGTAAACTCCTACCCTTGGGTAACGAGTATCCAACACAAGAATCTGCCCTCAGGCATAACAGATTTTTCCCTCCGGAATAGGTAGTGTCGCCCACAGGCACAGAGTCAGCCACCCACAGGCACAAAATCAGTTCCCTCAGGCCGAAATAACTACAGCCCACATGCTAAATAGTACAGTGCCCACAGGCTAATCACAACAATACCCTCAGGCTAAACAGGTAACTGGGCCATGCCCAACATATCAAAATGAAGTAAACAAGCAATTCCTCTCAAGGCAATTCAATAATTACTACATTCAAGGCATACCATTGTGTATCCTGGCCAAATGGCTAAACAGTAAAACACACCCCCGGGGTGGTTCCAGATCCAAGCATGATCCCAAATAGCATTTTATTATCACAATTTAATCTCCTATGCAATTCTAGTAATTAAATATAGCCACAGCCTCAGCCACATGACACCCCAACATGGGTTCGTGGAACGAAAACGCACAAAATACACAACTGTTGGAAAATAAATAGAAATCCACCTACCTTATACGCCAACGAATGCTATACCCGAATGCGGACTCCAGAAATGACCAATAACAGCGTAGATATGATGAAGAACAAAACCCATTCAATTGTAAATAACATTCCCCTGGGAAATAATTGGTAAGAACGCTAACAGTAGAGGAGAGGTCATACTTGTTCGGTTCCAACGAGACTTTCTGAAGCCGAATCGGATTCCAGACGAACACCCGGCGGATCTTCAATGGTTCGGCCATCCTCCTGGGCTCCAAAACAGCTCAAATACCTCCTCTTTCAAATAAGGAGGCTACTGCCTGTTTTAAGCCGAAAAAAAAGTACACGGTGTGTAATTCTGAGTACACGACCTGTACTTATTTCATTTAACTATTCATTTCGCGGCACCGCCACACTGTTCATCCGTCTACATGAGTACACGGCATATACTCCCAAGTACACGGTATGTACTGTTGCCCAGATGGCGGCTACACCACCGCCTTATTGTTTTGGCATGCCGACTGACTGCACGGTGTGTAAGTACCTCTACATAGTTTGTAGTCAGTTCCTACACCCCTTGTCGCCGACAAGGCTACATGCCCTATGTACTCATCCCCACACAGCCAGAAGTACATGGCGTGTGGAAAAAGTACATGGAGTGTAGTTCCAAAATTTAGGATTTTTCCCCATTTTCCATATTTTCTCAAAAACACTTAAGGAAAAGAAAATAGATGAATCTCGTATCTCAAAACTAAGAACCGGGTTCTTACAAACTTCCCCCCTTATAGCAATTCGTCCCCGAATTGCACTTCCAACGGTGGTGAAGATAAATCTCGGAACAGCTTTGGCCACTGAGCACGTACGTCGGCCTCCCTCTCCCAGGTCTCGTCCTGCACTCGGCCATGCTGCCATAGCACCCGTACGAGAGGAACTGACCGGCCTCGGAGAACCTTCGTGCTCCTGTAAACAATACGGATCAGATGCTCCTCAAAGGACGCATCATGCTGAAGCTCAACCTCCTCTGGCTGAAAGGTGTGAGACGGGTCTGAATGGTAGCTACGCAACTGATACACATGGAAGACATCGTGCGTGCCTCGGTACCGCTACGGTAACTACAACCGATAGGCAACCAGCCCGACTCACTCCAGAATCTCGAATGGCCCCACAAACGGCGGTGAAAGCTTACCCTGTCTCCTGATCCGCTTGTGTCCCAGCCTCAGCGAAACATGCAAGAAAACATGATCCCCATTCACAAACTCCAAAGGTCATCTACAACGATCAACATATGACTTCTGACGAGACTGTGCAGTATCCATCGGCTTCTGAATCAACTGGGCCTGCTCAGATTTCTCCTGCACGAGCTATGGTCCCAGTAAAGCTACCTCACCTGTCTCTAACTAGCACAAAGGTGATCATCATGGCCTACCATATAATGCCTAGTATGGTTCCATCTCAATAGTCACATGAAAACTATTTTTATAGGCAAACTCGACTAAGGGTATATGCTTCTCCCAAGATCCCCCAAAGTCTAGGATGCATGCACGCAGCATTTCCTCTACCACCTGTATCGTATGCTCCGACTGTCCATCTGTCTGAGGGTGGTATGCTTTTCTCAGAAGCACCTGAGTACCCAGTGCCCTCTGAAAAAACTACCAGAAACGAGACGTAAATCGGGCGTCCCTATCAGAAATGATAGAATGTGGGACAACATGAAGACGTACGATCTCTCGGATATACAGCCTTCTGAGCTCGTCAACACTAAAGGTCTCCTTGATCGGAAAAAAGTGATCTACCTTTGTGAGTCTATCCACAACAACCCACACGGCGTCATTGCCTTAAGGTGACCTCGGCAATCCCATCATGAAATCCATCATGACATCATCCCATTTTCACTCTAGAATGGGTAGCTGCTGTAACTGCCCAGCTGGCCTCTGCTGCTCTTCCTTCACCTACTGACAGGTGGAACACATCGTAACAAAACCAGCTATCTCCCTCTTCATACCCAGCCACCAGTACTGACGCCTTAAGTCACGGTACATCTTGGTAACCCCGGGACGAACTGCCAAAGCTGAAACATGAAACTCCTACATCATCTCCTCGTGTATATACCCTGGAACCCATACCCATCCATGGAAACGGAAAACCTCATCATCACCTATCGTCCAACCGGGAGGAGGGTCCTCATTTTCCATTGACTCCCGTAGAACTAGGCCTTCTAAATCCGATATTTGTATCATCCTCACTCTGTCCAGGAGGGTAGATGTCACATCTAAAGAGGAAAGACAAGTCTACCCGTGACTGTCATGCACCGCTAGATGCATCTCAGAGAACAAATCCATAAGCTCCCACTCACCACTGGCCTCCTGCACTACCTGTATTTGAGTCTTCCTGCTCAGTGCATCAGCTACTGGATTACCTTTACCAGGTGTACAGGAAAGATCAAAATCAATGGACTGTAGGTACTCAACCCACCTTCTATTCATCAGATTCATGTCATGCTGAGTAAAGATATACCTGAGGCTTTTGTGGTCGGTGAAAACCACAAAATTCTCTCCCAACAGATAATGTCTCCAACAGCGCAACACATGCACAAATACAGCCAACTCGAGATCATGTGTCGGGTAATTCCTCTCATGTGGCCTCAACTGTCGAGAACCATACGCAAAAACTTGGTCACCCTGAATCAAAATGGCTCCCAGTCCAATCCCTGATGCATCACAGTAAACTGTATATCGCTTCCCCTGCTCTTGGAGTATCAGGATCGGTGCTGATGTCAACCTTCCCTTCAGGTCCTGAAAAGGTGTCTCGCAAGATTCTGACCAAACGAACATCACACCCTTCTTAGTCAGACCTATCAATGGTGCTGATAAGCGCAGGAAGTCATGTATGAAGCATCTGTAGTAACTAGCCATCCCTAAGAAACTCTGTATCTCAAACACATTCTTAGGATCCTCCCATGAAAATACTACTCTCACCACCTCTAGGTCTACTAAAACTCCTGCCTCTAAGATGATATGACCCAAGAAGTGAATATGGTCCATCCAAAAGTGGCACTTCGAGTGCTTAGCATATAGCGGATTCTCTCTCAGTGTACTCAATAAAATCTCAAGATGGGTGGCATGGTCGTGTCGCGTGTGAGAGTACACCAAGATGTCGTCCATGAATACCACCACAAAAGAATCAAGATACGGATGGGACACATGATTCATCAGATCCATGAAAACTGCTGGCAGATTCGTGAGTCCGAACGGCATAACCAAGTACTCGTACAGACCATATCTTCTCTAAAAATCTTTAATAGGTATATCTGATAGTCTCATGCGCAGCTGATGATATCTGGATCTCAAGTCAATATTTGAGAACACTCGTGCTCCACGAAGCTGATCAAATAGATCATCTATCCTCGGCAAGGAATATCGGTTCTTAACCGTCAACTGGTTCAGCTTCAGATAATCCACGCAATGTCTGAGGGTACCATCTGCCTTTTTCGCAAAAAGGACCGTAGAACCTCAAGGAGAAGTACTGGGTCGGATAAAGCCCTTTGCATGTAACTCCTCTAACTACCTCTTGAGCTCTTTCAACTCAGGTGTGACCATCCTATAAGGATGAATTGACACTAGTGCTACGCCTGGCACGAGCTCAATAATGAAATCCACCTCACCCACCAGAGGTAGACCTGAAAAGTCATCCGGGAAGACATCCCTGAAACGATCAATAACTGGAGGGAAATTCATCTGAAAAGTAACCTGATCATCCAGATATAAGCTCGCTATCTGGGCTGTGACTCCACCTCGCCCATGATGCTCTGGTCCATCTCGACTCACCTAAACATCCCATTTTCCCTTGAATAGAAACTCACCACCCTCCGGTGACATGAAACTCACCCTACGATGATAGCAGTCTACAAAGGCTCGAAAGGAAACCAACCAGTCCATCCCAAGAATCACATCATATCTCGTCATCTCCAAGACATAGAGGTCCCAAAGGAAGTGTCACCCACTATCCTCAAGGGGGAACTCCTTACACTGATGCACACCAGCCGTCCAAGTACCCAATGGAGTGTCTAGCATCAAGATAGCAGATGAAGTAGAAACACATAGCCCAAGGATCTCCACAACGGGTATAGATATGAAACTATGTGTAGCAACCGTATCAAAAATCACTGAATATAAGACAGAAGCTAATAGAATAGTACCTCTGACTATAGAAGGTCTGAGATCCGGCTCCAGCTGGGTATGTTGCACTGTATATGCCTATTCAGTGTCGCGGCCCTGAGACACAACCTGGCTACCCTGAGCTGTCCCGCCCTACTGCCTTTGAGATCCTGGTGTCTGGCTACCATGGCCACGACCACCATCTCTACCTGCATGCCCTGACATATTCCAGTTCCCTAACTAGTAAGAAGCCACTGGTCTTGCTCCCGCACGCAGAGTCTGCAAAGAACCCATCTCACTAGCCACTGGTGGAAACGCCCTGCAAAAGCACTGCAGATGACCCATATTTCCGCAAGCTCGGCACTCCACTAGGTCTCGTGGAAACTGCAGTCTCTTGTGCCCCTCTCTACCACACTGATATCACATAACCTGGCCACTAGAAGCATTCTTCTGACTGGTACTGCCGCCCTGAGAGAAGTCCATCTGTCTTTTCCTCTTGCCAGAAGAAATAACACTAGTAACTGGTGCTGAACCGCCTTGGCCCACACCACTCGATTCCCGCAGGTTCCTCTCTGTAATCAACACCTAGTTCACATTCGTGTGTACAGTAGGCAACCTAAAAACATTTACCAGCGCTCGGATTTCATACCAATGACCATCCTCAAAACGTATGGCTATCAACGTCTCATCACCCACCATCACGGGTGCATAATGCTGAAGCTCCATAAAACGAGAAGAATAGTCTATCACCGACATAGCGCCCTGCTGCAGATTCATGAACTCTCGAGCTCTATCTGCCCTCAGCTTCTCGGTAAAGAAGAAGTCATAGAAGACTTCCTGAAAATCTTCCCACGCCATGTCTTTGTGATACTCTGACTGGGTGGTAACATCCCACCACCTCTTGGCAGAATCACGCAGCATGTAAGTCGCGAGCTTGACCCTCCGCCTTGGAGGCATCTCAAGATGCTCGAAAATAGTCTGCATCTATCCTATCCAAGACTCCACAGCCTATGGTCTGTCATCCCCTGAAAATGTATGCAGATGCTGTTGTTGAAAGATATGTGTCAGCTCAGTCATAGATGTGGCAGCCTGCAGTGCTCCCTGAAAGGTCTGCATGAACCGCATAAAGCCTTCACGGAACTGCGCCTCTGCGCCTGTGTCCGGTATAGAAGCTGGTGCCGCATCTAGATCTGCTGGTGGATCAACAGGTAGCCCATGGCCCACCATCTCTAAAGTATAATCGGCGCCGCTCTCCTGGAGAACAACTTGTGGTCGTCTAGGTGGAATGACACTACATGGTCAAAAGAAGGCCTTAGATTCAAGATTATTAAGACTGAAAAGCGAAGGAACCACAAAGGAATCAAGAGGAAGAAGGCATGCAAAATTGGCAAAACAAGACTACATGGTGTGTACAATGACTACACAGCGTGTACTTAACTTCCCTCCCCCTGCATGGGTCCTTCTACACGGCTAAGCCACACGGCTTCCATCGAACAAAACTACACGGCGTGTATAATATCTACACGGTGTGTACAATGTTATTTTCCATCTACCCGTGTCATCTATGACATGGCCGACTACTCACCTTGAAAATACACGGTGTGTTACACACGCACATGGCGTGTACACCACCCCATTTCCCAGCCACATGGCTCACTCCACATGGTCTGTCCTCGAACAGGACAACACGGCATGTCCCACAGGTACATGGCGTGTTCAGGGAGAGGTGACACCGGCCCATTTTGTTAGTTACGCGGCCGAGTCCCCAAGTCACACTACACAACATGTCTATAATTGACACGATGTGTTTTGTCAAGGATTTCACCGAACCATGCTGTTAGTTACACGACTGGACCCCGGGTCACACTACACGGCATGTCCATTCGGTACACGGCGTGTTTTATCCAAGACTTTCCCTACCCCATGTCACCTCCCACACGATTTGTGACACGGGAAGAGACTACACGGCGTGTACTTAGGGTACACTGCTTGTTCTCGAAAAGTTCATTTTTCTTCCCAAACAGAAGAACATACACGGCATGTCTAAAAATACTACATGGCGTGTATAATGTGTTTCCGGATAGTATGCCACAGAAACTTCCTCGAATCCCACAAAATACTGAAAAACAACACCTAAGTGTCAAATTCCGATGCATGGGGACCCATACTCCCCACAAATCAACGTTTTACATATCATATGTGTTATAACCAATAAACAGTCAATGATCCACCTAATTCCGGTCAATGGGGGCCCATACTCCAAAAAAACCAATGTTTGGAATCCATTCTATAAACAAGCTCCTACAAAGAATACCCTATCATAGAGAAGGTATTTTTATCAAGAAGCTATCAAAACCGCATGCTTCTCTAGCACAACTACTATCACAACAACATGCGATTTCTAATGCACCTACATGGCATGGAAACTATGCATGGCATGTGATAGCTAGCATGTGCCTATATGATGAATGAGACAGCATACCATCATCTCATCAGGTTGCAACTAAATATAACCCACAGATAAATTATAACCAGCACAATCTCAAAGTGCGTCACACAATGATGAAAACTTATCAAACGTAAAATTGAAAAATCAAAAGAATGTAAAATATGAGGTAGACTGGCTATTCCTTATACAGGGGTTAGCTACGCCCGGGCACAGCTTATTACCAACTACCGTTCCATCTTATCCCTGACTATAGCTCCAAATAGTAAGTCAATGAAAAGAAACGCCTCTGATACTACTTTATAACGTCCCAGACTCGGGTGCCACTCAATGGGTGCCTCGAACCCGGTTCGCTACATTACCTCAAGAGCATTTCCCCAAATGGCAGAGGTTGCGGACTAGCAGCGAGGGCCTAGGTCTGATAGTGGGGAAACTAATCCCTCATTTTTCAAAGTGTAGCGCAGCGGAATGTAAATAAATCATACAACATAAAGTGGAAGCATTAAACCATACACAACTGAAATAAACAATAGCAGTGGATATAAACAACAGTATATAGAAAATGATGCAACATGTCTCAAGTTATAATGTAACACCCCGAGCTTCCACGATATGCCTCTCTTTCAATAATGCAATAGCTTTCATTGTACGCAAGTTCGAGTTCTAACACACTGAAACTAATCAGAGTAGCCGTTATGAATAGTAATAACCACCTTTTAAATTTATAGAAATTTTATATTAAAAAATGGACTTCATTTTTGTATTCCTAATATTGAAATTAGCCTATGTTGAATTTTTTGTAATTTTCCGAGAACATCCAAATTTTTATGAATAGTGAAAAATACTTAAAACAGCTTTTTTAATCAAAATAATTTATAGTGATAAGTTATAATATTTAGTGGTTTTAAGGTATAATTAGAATATATTTTTACTATTTTATCCAATGGTGGTCATTATAATTTATTTAACATTGAAATTGGACATAAACAATTGCCAATCTTTTGATATAAATTGTTTCTTAAAAACACGCTATTTGTCGTAACAACGGGAATTAATTATAAAATTAATTAATGAAACATATATGTTTGTAATTTTGTAAAATAGACATCATTTTTGAATTCAGAATATCAATTATAGCTTAGGGTGAAATTTTGGCATTGTTCTGAAAAACTTCAATTTTTGATGAATAGTGAAACCACTAAGTGGTAGTCAAATAACTGATTTTTCGTTTAAATGAAATATTACCACTTCTGTGATTTGATTTTCAAAAATCCGACATACATGGTTGTTATTAAGAAGTAAAATGTGGTTCAATGAGATTAAAATAACTTTTTGGTGAATAGTAACTTTTAAGTTCTTAATCGCGATTAGAGGTAATTAGTGTAGTTTAAGGTACAAATAATGTTTTAATAATATGAGATGAGCATGAAACTTGTCCTACTCCTATTGTATGAGTCATGGCCGACCAAGACAACCCATGGGTCAACTTGGGGACCCCATGGAGCCACTTTAGTTGGAAAATGACATTGAAATATATTTATTTAATGTTAAAATTAAATTGACACAAACATAACATGTTTTACTAAAACAATATTTACGTGGGGTTACAGAAGTCCAAATTTTGATTATAAATATTCATTAGAAAGATAAAAAGATTTCCTACTTCATAGTATTTTTTTTGGAATTTTTAGACATTAAATAAATTAAATTATTTATGACATCATTATGATGTGGCGATGACCTCATTATTTAACGATTTAAATAAAATGAGAAGATAATGAAAAATACAAGGCATACACTTGTCCAAAGCCTATTGGATGAGGATATTTAGAAACCTTATCACCATAGACTCGAATTATATAAGTGTGGGACCTTTATAATCCGAAAAGCATTGTGAAATAATGTAACATTTCAATCATTCCAAAAGTGCCCCTCCTCTCCACTTATAAAAGGCCCCCACCTCTCCCACCTCATTTACACTTTCAAGCCATTTGGCTCGGCCAAACTCTGCCCAAATACTCTCCCAACTTCCCTATCTTACTCCTAGAAGCCTAACTTTGGGCAGAACTCTTCTCAAGGAAGCCTTTGGCTCAAATCAAAAAGAGTTACCCGATTTTGAGGTAATGTCTTCTCTAATGTAGTTTTGGTTTATTTTTCTTCTCCAACCCCCTAAACTCTTTTTATTCAATTCTTTTGTAACAACACCAGTATCCTAAATATACTAGGATGTTGTTATAAGAAGGATTCGAGCTACACTTACACACACCTACATCTAATGGTTAAAGAACATACGGTTTCTGTGGATGGCGAATTTCTGCCTCACGAAACGATGATTGTTCAACACTCATATAACACCTTCAAAGGTGGCCATTAAGATGTCACTATTTTTATATATGATATATAATATGTTTATGTTTTACCTATTCTTCTGTATTTCTCATTTATGGCATACTTTATGATTTCCATTATGGGTAAAACGCGATAATTTCATTTTAGGAAGTGCAGACTACCGCCCCCTCAAAGTGATTTGAATCGTTAATGCCATATGTGGGATGTATAAAGGATGTATTAAATGGTATTATACACTATATTATACTGTAATTATATTATAAATTTATATGATTATGATTCCGTTCCATTAAATATGAAATAGAAATGAAAGTAGCGTTCATGCGTACGTACGGCTTACCGTCTCCATGAACGGTGCATTTCATTTCCTACCTCTAAATATTACGTGACATCATGAATGAATGTATATACTGTATATATATGATATATATGATATCTACATCATGAATATAATTCTAGATATAATGGATATTTAACCACATGAACAACTTGTAATTATAAGAATTTTATTTTTGACTCAAGTACAAAAGATCGACCAAACGACCGTTATTA
Organism: Viscum album; assembly: GCA_963277665.1. NCBI lineage: Eukaryota > Viridiplantae > Streptophyta > Magnoliopsida > Santalales > Viscaceae > Viscum > Viscum album. The sequence continues at coordinate 785,707,814 of OY728123.1, read as the reverse complement.
ACTTAAATAATTAAATAATGTTCATAACATGGTAATAAGGGATATAAAAGGAATAATGAACATGAAAAAGGTTCTTAAGTAAATATAAATTAACTCTAGTTTATTATTCAGGAGGTTAAAGAACGGTCGAGTCAGGACAGGACGCAAGGTAAGGAAACTTCTTAACCCAATTTCCATTCTTTGGGTTAATCTCCTACTTTCAAATTATGTCGTGATATTATTATGTTTTATTTTGTATTTTTACTTTCTTTATGTGTACCTATAGTGAATACACATTATAGATCTACTTTATTTTAAAAATGATCTTTTTAAGGACTTCGTCTCAATCTCCTTTCATTGAGGCATATTTGGTTTTATACACAACTTTCTTTTATACGGTGTATAAACCCCTTTGACTTTTACGTTTATTCGAAAGGAATCTTTTTTTATACAAATAGTTTTACTAAACGACAAAAAAGGTATGTTTTTCTTTCCGTACATATGCGGCGACAACGACTTCTCCGCCGCCGTGACCATTATTTGAGTTTCGGCTTCCTCTACAAGCCATCACTTTTTTTAATGAAAAATAAATACAATGTTTTAACTTTCTTTTATTTTGGTATTGAAATTGGTTTTGAAAGAGTTTTTATTATATCAATGTGTTGTATTGTTATCTTGTGATTGAAATTTGGAAATGTTATGTTTCCTTTATGCATGTTTTATGTGATACGATTATGTTATGGTTTATGTTATGTTTAAACCTATTCATATGAGGAATGCATTGGACTTAATAAGTGACGGGTGGAGCCCGCTATAGCTCCTCGATGCATCGGCAGGTCTCATGAGGCAAACTAGTGTCTTGGCACGAGGCCTTGACAAAATCTTATTTGTGGTCTTGGCACGAGGCCTTGGATACGTGGTTATGATAGTCTGGCATTATGCATTCCATCATTATGAAAGTGGTTATTGATATTGCATGTGATTATTCGACCAGTAGAATATCCATGTGAAGAAGTAAATGGCATTATCTCATTTTACATTTTCCATATTATGTTTAAGTTCAAGTTTAAAAGGCTTTTGTTTTAGTTATACATTGCCTTAAATGTTAATGTTTATTTATGAAAGCTTCCGCTATATTGTTAACCTTACTGAGCGTCTGAGCTCACCCCTTTCAATGTTTTAATATTTTTCCAGGATGTGAAGAATTATTTTATGAATGACCTACAGGGGTAGTCAGAAAGGGATATGATTGTGGACTATGAAGACCATGTTATTGTAGTTTATTTACTTTTTGATGTAATGAAAGACTTATGAATGTATCTAGTGTTTCCAAGGCTACTAAACTAATCGGTCTTTCGAGACTTGATCTTCTGTGATCATGCCAATGTTACGAAGTAATGCACCGACTCTGGGTAGCTGGGGTCGGGGCGTTACAGTTGGTATCAGAGGAAGTTTAATACTAACCTTGGAAGCTAGATTTAGATAAACTCAGATTAGAGCACATAGCCCAAAGATAGACTTTGAGGATTAGTATAGAAGAACTTCCTAGAATTTTGGTATTATAGAGATGTTATGAGTTTTCCGAGAAATACATTCCTGTCTGGATACGAGCAGGTAGAGGCGGCTCTGGCACAGATGTACCTAGGGGTAAAACCCGAAAACACCGCTTTGAGCTAGAATCGAACGGGAACTGGTGCACGACAACGGGCCTTGCTGCACTCTTGGTTACGACACTCCCGGGGGATATGCATAGGATAATTCTCATTTTATTTACAAACCACTATGAAGGGTTATGAGTACATACTTCCTCAAAGAAAATGTTTCTTTTTATGATTATGGATTATATCCATAAATAGTTCAATTTATGTTAAGTGTTTTATAAGTATAGGATTATGTATTTTGATTCATAAACTGATCTAGTTATGCCATTGTTTAGAAATGGTGCCTAGTGGAAAGAATGGAAACCGTATCAATGCACGCACTCCGTGTAGGGATTTCCCTCCTGCTAAAGATAATTATTGTGGATATGGAGATACAACTGGTGCTGATCAACTTATTACCATACTGGGACAACTCACGCAGGTTATGAATAATAACCTTACTCGTATGGAGCACCCTGATCCGCAACGTGGAGGATCAATGTTAGACCGCTTCATGAGGCAACAACCACCATCCTTCAATGGGAGTACAAATCCTATAGTAGCTGAGCAATGGATAAATTCCTTAGAGAAAATATTCTATGCCTTGGGGAGTAGTGAAAGGGAGAAGGTTGTCATGGCAGTTTACCGCCTCACTGGAGATGCCGATCAGTGGTGGTCGCTGATTAAAAACACAAAGGAAGATGATGACGTATCGAATATGGAATGGAGGGAGTTCAAAGAGCTTTTCTTCGAAAAATACTTTCCTCGTGACCATCGAGCAGATATAGAAAGGCAATTTCTGAGTCTGAGGCAGAAGGAGGATGAGAATGTCGCAAAGTATGAGGCTAACTTCACAAGGTTAGCGAGGCATGCTACCGATTATATACGTAACCCAAGGAGTAAGATTGATCGTTTCTTTGATGGGTTAAAACCATTTCTCCGTCGAGCTTTGGTATCACAATCCTTCTCATCATACGAAGATATTGTCTCGTGTGCTATCAAGACAGAAAAGGAATTCTCTAAGTCTTATGACAACAAAGTAAAGCAAGAGAAGAAGAGAACGGTGGAACAAGAGACAGATAAAGGGAAAAAGGGAAAGAAGGATTTTCCAGTATGTGATAATTGTGGGAAGAATCACCCTGGTACTTGCCTAAAAGGAATGGGAGTTTGTTATAAATGTGGAGAAAAGGGTCACCAGGCTCGTGATTGCAAGGGAAAGAAAGAGGCTGTCAAAGTTGAATGCTACAATTGTAGAGAAATGGGTCATTATGAAAATGAATGTCCTAAGCGTCAAGGAAACTTACCTCAGAAAAGGCCAAGGGATCAAGGCCAATCTTATGTTGTGACTACAATTGAAGCGGAATAATTATTTTATTTGTGTTTTTGGACTCAAGAACTAGATTATGGTTATAAGAATAATGTGATATATAAGGATTGTACTGCAGTACATGTTGTTTTCATTAAGGATTTAATATGATGAGGGTAATCATATTTTTAGTATGTGATAATAAGAGAAACTTTACTTTGTTTGGGGAATCTGAGGTTACAATTGATTTTGGAATTTAACGACCCTTTAGAGAAAGTCTGGACGGAGGTATTTTGGATAACTATTAAGGTTGGAATGGATTAAGTTGAACCATGGATAGTATTGTTTAAGGTTAAAGCATTTCTGAAGATTATTTTTGGAATATTATAATACTATAGTTTTAGGAAAAAGGACAACCTGCAGGGTGGGGCATAACCCGTCGCGTCGGACAAAGCTGCAGGAATCGAACCCACAATCATAGTGCGACAGGCCTTTATTTCCTACCACTAGCCTCCAAGAAGTCCCTGGTTATTACAAAATAATTTTACTAATCTAAATGGTATGTGTTAACATTTGGAACATTATACAATTAGGATAAGTATAATATTTTTGTGTTCTATTATCTTTTTGAGTGAAAGATGAGTTGAAGGTTGAAACTCTAATTGTCAAGCATAAATATATATATACCTATCTCTTATTCAATGAACAAATTAATTCTTAAACTTTAGTAAAGGGGTATTAAAACAAAAAAATGTGTTATCCTAATACCTTATGTCTTGTTGAACTGATGATATTTTAAATCAACATAGATTGAAGGCTTTGAGGCCCTCAATTTGACAGTTGATTGTGATTGATGACCCCAATCGCTCCCTACAAATTTTTACGTTTTTCCTCTAATTATATGTCTCTAATTTCCACCAATGTTATCCTAATCGAGATCATAATTGGGTGGAGACTTGTTCATTTCCCTTTCCCTCTTATTAAGGCCAAATTTTATTAATCTTATTTCCGATGTGGGTTTTCCTAAAAGGTATTTTCTATTTTCAACCTTTTATTCTCCAAGAAAAATTTCAAATTGCGAGGCCGCAATTTATTGAAGGAGGGGAGAATTTAACACCCCGAGCTTCCACGATACGCCTCTCTTTCAATAATGCAATAGCTTTCATTGTACGCAAGTTCGAGTTCTAACACACTACAACTAATCAAAGTAGCCGTTATGAATAGTAGTAACCACCTTTTAAATTTATAGAAATTTTATATTTCAAAATGGACTTCATTTTTGTATTCCTAATATTGAAATTAGCCTATGTTGAATTTTTTGTAATTTTCCGAGAACATCCAAATTTTTATGAATAGTGAAAAATACTTAAAACAACTTCTTTAATCAAAATAATTTATAGTGATAAGTTATACTATTTAGTGGTTTTAAGGTATAATTAGAATATATTTTTACTATTTTATCCAATGGTGGTCATTAGAATTAATTTAACATTGAAATTGGACATAAACAATTGCCAATCTTTTAATATAAATTGTTTCTTAAAAACACGCTATTTGTCGTAACAGTGGGAATTAATTATAAAATTAATTAATGAAACTTATATGTTTGGAATTTTGTAAAATAGACATCATTTTTTAATTCGTAATATCAATTATAGCTTAGGGTGAAATTTTGGCATTGTTATGAAAAACTTCAATTTTTGATGAATAGTGAAACCACTAAGTGGTAGTTAAATAACTGATTTTTCGTTTAAATGAAATATTACCACTTATGTGATTTGATTTTCAAAAATCCTACATACATGGTTGTCATTAAGAAGTAAAATGTGGTTCAATGAGATTAAAATAATTTTTTGGTGAATATTAACTTTTAAGTTCTTAATCGCGATTAGAGGTAATTAGTGTAGTTTAAGGTACAAATAATGTTTTAATAATATGAGATGAGCATGACACTTGTCCTACTCCTATTGGATGAGTAATGGCCGACCAAGACAACCCATGGGTCAACTTGGGGACCCCATGGAGCCACTTTAGTTGGAAAATGACATTAATATATATTTATTTAATGTTAAAATTAAATTGACACAAACATAAAATGTTTTACTAAAACAATTTTTACGTGGGGTTACACAAGTCCAAATTTTGATTATAAATATTAATTAGAAATCTAAAAAGAGTTAATACATCATAGTAATTTTTTTATAATTTTTAGACATTAAATAAATTAAATTATTTATGACATCATTATGATGTGGCGATGACCTCATTATTTAACGATTTAAATAAAATGAGAAGATAATGAAAAAGCCAAGGCATACACTTGTCCAAAGCCTATTGGATGAGGATATTTAGAAACCTTATCACCTTAGCCTCGAATTATATAAGTGTGGGACCTTTATAATCCGAAAATCATTGTGAAATAACGTAACATTTCAATCATTCCAAAAGTGCCCCTCCTCTCCACTTATAAAAGGCCCCCACCTCTCCCACCTCATTTACACTTTCAATCCATTTGGCTCGGCCAACCTCTGCCCAAATACTCTCCCAACTTCCCTCTCTTACTCCTAGAAGCCTCACTTTGGGCAGAACTCTTCTCAAGGATGCCTTTGGATCAAATCAAAAAGAGTTACCCGATTTTGAGGTAATGTCTTCTCTAATGTTGATTTGGTTTATTTTTCTTCTCCAACCCCCTAAACTCTTTTTATTCAATTCTTTTGTAACAACACCAGTATCCTCAATATACTATGATGTTTTTATAAGAAGGATTCGAGCTACACTTACACACACCTACATCTAATGGTTAAAGAACATACGGTTTCTGTGGATGGCGAATTTCTGCCTCACGAAACGATGATTGTTCAACACTCATATAACAACTTCAAAGGTGGCCATTAAGATGTCACTATTTTTATATATGATATATAATATTTTTATGTTTTACCTATGCTTCTGTATTTCTCATTTATGGAATACTTTGTGATTTCCATTATGGGTAAAACGCGATAATTTCATTTTAGGAAGTGCGGACTACCGCCCCCTCAAAGTGATTTGAATCGTTAATTCCATATGTGGGATGTATAAAGGATGGATTAAATGGTATTATACAGTATATTATACTGTAATTATATTATAAATTTATATAATTATGATTCCGTTCCATTAAATATGAAATAGAAATGAAAGTAGCGTTCATGCGTACATACGGCTTACCGTCTCCATGAACGGTGCATTTCATTTCTTACCTCTAAATGTTACGTGACATCATGAATGAATGTATATACTGTATATATATGATATATATGATATCTACATCATGAATATAATTCTAGATATAATGGATATTTAACCACATGAATAACTTGTAATTATAAGAAGTTTATTTTTGACTCAAGTACCAAAGATCGACAAAACGACCGTTATTAACTTAAATAATTAAATAATGTTCATAACATGGAAATAAGGGATATAAAAGGAATAATGAACATGAAAAAGGTTCTTAAGTAAATATAAATTAACTCTAGTTTATTATTCAGGAGGTTAAAGAACGGTCGAGTCAGGACAGGACGCAAGGTAAGGAAACTTTTTAACCCAATTTCCATTCTTTGGGTTAATCTCCTACTTTCAAATTATTTCATGATATTATTATGTCTTATTTTGTATTTTTACTTTCTTTATGTGTACCTATAGTGAATACACATAATAGATCTACTTTATTTTAAAAATGATCTTTTTAAGGACTTCGTCTCAATCTCCTTTCATTGAGGCATATTTGGTTTTATACACAACTTTCTTTTATACGGTGTATAAACCCCTTTGACTTTTATGTTTATTCGAAAGGAATCTTTTTTTATACGAAGAGTTTTACTAAACGACAAAAAAGGAATGTTTTTCTTTCCGTACATATGCGGAGACAACGACTTCTCCGCCGCCGTGACCATTATTTGAGTTTCGGCTTCCTCTACAATCCATCACTTTTTTTAATGAAAAATAAATACAATGTTTTAACTTTCTTTTATTTTGGTATTGAAAATGGTTTTGAAAGCGTTTTTATTATATCAATGTGTTGTATTGTTATCTTGTGATTGAAATTTGGAAATGTTATGTTTCCTTTATGCATGTTTTATGTGATACGATTATGTTATGGTTTATGATATGTTTAAACCTATTCATATGAGGAATGCATTGGACTTAATAAGTGACGGGTGGAGCCCGCTATAGCTCCTCGATGCATCGGCAGGTCTCATGAGACAAACTAGTGTCTTGGAACAAGGCCTTGACAAAATCTTATTTGTGGTCTTGGCACGAGGCCTTGGCTACGTGGTTATGATAGTCTGGCATTATGCATTCCATCATTATGAAAGTGGTTATTGATATTGCATGTGATTATTCGACCAGTAGAATATCCATGTGAAGAAGTAAATGGCATTATCTCATTTTACTTTTTCCATATTATGTTGAAGTTCAAGTTTAAAAGGCTTTTGTTTTAGTTATACATTGCCTTAAATGTTAATGTTTATTTATGAAAGCTTCCGCTATATTGTTAACCTTACTGAGCGTCTGAGCTCACCCCTTTCAATGTTTTAATATTTTTCCAGGATGTGAAGAAGTATTTTATGAATGACCTACAGGGGTAGTCAGAAAGGGATATGATTGTGGACTATGAAGACCATGTTATTGTAGTTTATTTACTTTTTGATGTAATGAAAGACTTATGAATGTATCTAGTGTTTCCAAGGCTACTAAACTAATCGGTCTTTCGAGACATGATCTTCTGTGATCATGCCAATGTTACGAAGTAATGCACCGACTCTGGGTAGCTTGGGTTGGGGCGTTACATATACGAAAACAGCCAAAACATGTTATACATCAACACATTACAACAAAGAGCAGAGTACAGCAAAACAAAGCAAAACATCTGGCAGCGGCATCGTGAGCCTAGGCTTGCTCCCATGCCCTCCTACTCCACAACAACAGTCAAGTACCTCTATAGGGACTCTTTCCCCTATCTACACCTGTAGAAACGTAATCTGTTTGGGCTGAAAAGCGTGACCCAAACAGGGTGTGAGAAATATATCTCAGCAGGCACCCACCAAAGGCCCGTGCCTAACTGCGTGCTAACATGAAACAATAGCGTGCAGTGGTAAAATGAAATAAAGTAAGTAGTACCACAAAGTGACTAACTTAACAGTTAAATTTCCATTTAATTATTCATTTAATCCATTTTATATAAGAAATCACCACAATGAATTTCTATGTAAACAAATAGTGTCCTCAGACACATAAACTCCTACCCTCGGGTAACGAGTATCCAACACAAGAATCTGCCCTCAAGCATAACAGAGTTTGCCCTCAGGCATATGTAGTGTCGCCCACAGGCACAGAGTCAGCTTCCCACAGGCACATAAGAAGTTTCCCTTTGGCCGAAATAACTACATCCCATAGGCTAAATAGTCCAGTGCCCACAGGCTAATCACGAAAACGCCCTCTGGCTAAACAGGTAATCGGACCATTACCAACATATCAAAATGCAGTAAACAAGAAATTCCTCTCAAGGAAATTCTAAAATTACAACATTCAAGGCATACCCTCAGGTATCCTGGCCAAATGGCTAAATAGTGAAACACACCCTCGGGGTGGTTTCGAATCCAAGAAACGATCCCAAACAGCAATTTATTATCACAATTTAATCACCTATGCAATTATAGGTATTATATATATCCAGGGACTTAGCCACACTACACCCCAACATGGGTTTGTGGCACGAAAATGCACAAAATACACGGTAGTTGGAAAATAAACACAAAGTCAACTACCTTATATGCCAACATACGCTATACACAAATGCCGACTCTAGAAACACCCAAGAATGGCGTAGATCTGATGAAGAACAAAACCCATTCAAACGTAAATAAAATTCCCTTGGGATAGAATTGGTAAGAACAGTACCAGGAGAGGAGAGGGCTTACCCGTGCGGTTCCAACGAGACCGTCCGAAGCCGAACCGGATTTCAGATGAACCCCCGTCAGATCATCAAAGGTCTGGCCATCCTCCTTGGCTCCATGATGGTTCAAATGCCTCCACTGCCAAATGAGGAGGCTACTGCATCTTTTAAGCTGAAAAAACAAAGAACACGACGTGTACTTCTGAGTACACGACGTGTACTTCTTTCATTTAACTGTTCATTTGGCGGCACTGCCACACTATTCATCTGTCAACATTAGTACACGGCATGTACTCCCAAGTACACGGCATGTACTGTCGCACAGCTGGTGGCTACTCCACCGCCTTACTGTTTTGGCATGCCGACTGACTACACGGTGTGTATGTACCACTACATGGCGTGTAGTCGGTTCCTACACCCCTCATCGCCGATAAGTCTACATGCCCTGTGTACTCATCCCCACACAGCCAGAAGTACATAGCGCGTGGAAAAAGTACATGGCATGTAGTTCCAAAATTTAGGATTTTCCCCCATTTTCCATATTTTCTCAAAAACACATAAGGAAAAGGAAAAAAGAAGAATCCCGTACCTCAAAACTAAGAACCCGGTTCTTACCCAGGGGTCTCTGGGTCCCTACTAGGTATTGTTAAACTCACCCCTACATGGGTTTTTTCCACACCTTGTTGGGTCTTGTGCATAAAACCAGCAGCCTTGACAGAAACTTGGGGAGCCATGACTTAACATGGACGGAGGCGGCCGGTGGACGAGGAGATTCATGTGACGAGTTGTACCTACCCTTCAGGTAGGATCCTTGGTGGACGACCTCAGGATCTGTTTTCTTTTTTTCATTTCAATTTTATTTGGACTTGTATTCTAGCCCCTTACATTTATTACTTACCCATACACTCAGTTGTGGTATCCAGTTGTGGTTGCACCTTACTCTTCTGTTGTGTTTTACTTTTTCATAGTGTAACATGCTTGTGTGTGTATTGGTTTTGAGGCAATGCCTTCCCATTTTTGGGAAATTCCTTGCCAGTTCTAGTAACCAACCCCTGGCCTATTGAAGGTGGTCTTGCGGTAGTCATGGCATGTTCCCTGGGGGACGGGTCATGACAAAGTGGGTCAGAGGAGTCGGTTATACCGAAGAACTAGGACTCTGATCTTTCCAATAGAGCAATAGTGCTAAGTGTTTTGAGTGTGATTTTTAGTTTAGGGAGTCCAATGATGGTGCGATTGTCTATGTATCCATACACCAGAACCATGAACTCTATTTTATGACTCGGTTTATGAAAACACTAATTTCATATGGTTTGGAAATGATTTTACTTTGATCTCTTTTGATTCATATCACCACGTATAAATTATTGATCGTGGTTCATCTTGATTCTATTTCAAGATGCCTCCATGCATACAACCAGCCAAGAATCTCGTTCCTGACCATGAGGATGGTCCATAGAGTGATAAGGATTTGGTACATGGACTATTACATGAGATGGTACATTCGGGTGGTCTCCTAGCGATACAACTACCCATTGATGAGAAGTTACTACTGGAGCTTTTGGTAGAGGACACTTATAAGCTCAGTTCCTTACATGAGTTTCAGTGACCGATACCCCTCAGGTCTTGAGGAGAGCATGGCTCACAGGAGTCAAAGGATTCACTTGATGTAGTGGTTGATTTTCCATATTTCCAAGGCACCATTAGATCAAAAGGTGGTCCTGAAAGTGAGCATTAAATGTGGCTCAGCAGGGCGATGGAAGGGTTTAGATTTCCCCTATCACACGTTGAGGTGAATTTTTTCATGGAAAAATCTTGATAACCTTCTTTAGAGAGGGGGGTATCTTGCCATAAAAAGCTAAGGGTTATATGATCCCATCAGCTTCTATAGATTTTGCCGGATGAAATGTCGGTATCTAAGTATTCATTGAGGTGCACCGACCATTCCAGGTACTTGATGAATAAGAGACAACCAGTGCTTCGGGGCTCAGACCTCCAAGTGAGATGTGTTTTGGGACATACGAGATAGAAATATTCCTCTATGAATTCCTATTTATATTAGTGTTCTAGAGAGAACCTTTTTGGATGAAAATTATTTGGCTGAGTAGATATAGACAATGAATGTCAGCAGTGGGAAAGGAGAAACCCGATGTTTGTCATGGAGACTTGGATGTTTAAAAATGATTTGGGAAGAGGAAGTTATAGGGATAGATAAATCTATAGGGCAGTAGACGTGGAAGAGGATCTAGGAGAGCAGTAGGAGGTGGTATACATTTTGACATGTTACAACCACCACACCAATGTGATCTCCACCAGGCTCAGGGAGTTGGAGGACAGTGGAATGGATTAGCTGCATGCTGTTGAGGAGTGTGACCCAATGGCTCCAGAAATTATTTGAGCTATGATATGTGTCTATTACTAGTTTTCATATTAATAAACATAAGTATTAATAATTTCTTTTTCTCACGAATCTGGTTCAAGACCTAGAGTTTTATTTTAAACTGTTGAATTGACCCTTATGTCTGATGATACCTTTGGAAGGAGACTCGATAATCACACTTATGTCAATTGTGTGATCTTACCCTTGGGTGAGAGATTTGGTTGGAACCTCTTGGTGGTAGCATCGAGGCCTTACGACATTATTTTGGGTATGGAATGGTCATCCACAGTTCACATTCCAATTGACTATTTTAGGAAAAAAGATTATGGTATGTCAATAGCATTGGAATGGGGTTTTCCTTGGTTAGTGAAAAAGGAAACCTAGGTAGCACAGGTTAAACTCTTGCATAGGAGGGTGTAGCCGATCAATATTGATTTGGTCATCCTTACCCTCGTGGCAGTAGGATTTTTTGAATTTTCAGTTCCCAACAGTAGTGTCAGAGTGCAAGAACATCTTTTCAAAATTTTCTATCAAAATAACATCCTCATTTGGGAGAGGGGATTTTTATTTGACATGTACCCAAGGAAGACACAAATATCTACAATTTCATATTGGATAGAACCCATAGAGATTTGGGAGATGAGTTTTTAGAAGGGGGATGTGGTGGCAGATGCACTCAGTAGGAGGTAAGGGTTACATCTACTGAGTGAGGTGATCGAGCAGGTAGCTGCGTTATAGAACCCGTTCATGGATATTGATGGAGTAGCTTACCTCCAGTCTATAACGGTAACTCCCCTACAACTTCAGTGAGTTCGGGTGACAAAACTTGGGGATGTAGACTGTGAGGCCCTACGTGCTCATATGTCCTCAGGAGAGGCTCCTGAAGGCTTTTTTGAAGGTGGGGAGCACATCATCATTCTAAAATGATGCACCATGGTACTAGTGATGCTATAAGAGGAGGTGTTGAGGTAGTTACACACATCCCCTTTTGTGTTACACCATGGTGTGGAGAAGATGTACCAGGACCTCCGGCGTCAGTACCAGTGGTGAGGGATGAAGACTAGATAGAGCCTGCATAAGCCTTATGACAATAGGAGACGGATCCCCATAGTGTTCAAGGAGGGAGACTATTTCTTCCTGCCTGTCTCACACAGATGAGGATTATAGAGATTCGATCGGTGAATCAAGCTATCTCTGACATTCACCGAACCATTCCATATTCCCAGCAGAGTTGGCGAGGTGGAGTACTGCATTGATTTTCCCCCACAGATGGATCAGGTGCATAATGATTTCCATGTGTCAGAGCTGAGGAGATGCGTGCATGATCCATCACACATTATCAATTAGGGAGAGTTGGACTTTGATGATGGGGTGAATTTTACAGAGTTCTCGATGGAGATAGAAGATCGACAGGAGTGAGTCCTTCATGGAAAGTCAATCTCTCTAGTGCAAGTTCAGTGGCAGCATGGAAACCTCCAGGAGAGCACATGGGAGCGAGAGGCTCAGATTCATTCACAGTACCATCATTTTTTTTATTTTACATTGTTTTGTCTTTCGAGGACAAAATGACCTACTGTGGAGAGAATTTATTGTCCCAGAATTTCTGTATAATGTTTTTTTTATATGGGATTATTACGAGACCGATAAATCTGATGGAAATTGATTACAAGGCCCGAAATTCCCGTAACGATCCGTTGAAAAAGTGTTAAGTGTAAAATTGCGTGTGTGGGTAGTTTTCTTGAAAAAGTGGAATAAAACTTAAATAAGTGCCCAGATCAGAAATTGGATGGCACCGTTACGTTCAGTATAGAGTGTTTACCCTAGGCATGACTTAATTTCAGTCTGCAGAGACCTCTACTAAGAAAACCCGAAAATGGAATTACCATAAATAAAAAAATAAAATATAATTATTTTATTTTTCAATTTCTTATAACCCACAAATGTTGAATCAGATTAAAAATAAGAGACCACCGCTGAAGTCATGAGGGTATGCTTCCCTTTAGGAAGACCCTAACATTGGCCAGTGTTGGAAAAAAGTGGAAGTTAGTTTTTGGCCGTAAATAACGTAATTATGTAACAATTATTTTATTTTTAAATTTTCTAACTTCTAAACCGTAACTCGAATTGAAAATACAAGAGTGCAGTTCGATTCATGTGGATTTTTTTCCTTTAGTAGGAGCCTAACCTCGACCGGCATGGGTTGAGGTCGACTGTTAACAAATTTTGAATGTTTTTTAAGGTACGTTCAATAAATGTGTGGGCAGTAATTGCTATCTTTTGAACCAGTTCTCAGAATTTAAATATGAGGGCACCATTGAACTTGTAGCGCTAGGATTTTTTTAAGGGAGGATTCACTTTCACCGTAGTAGTTCAGGTGAAAATGTTATCTTTTGCGACATTTAATAATTAATTAAATAACAGAACTACTATTTTATTTTATCTTTACACCTCTTGAGTGGTGGTGGTGGGGACCACGGTGGTATTAAGATATTTAATATGGGATATTAAATGCTCGGTTACACTTTGGTTTTCTAACCACCACTCATGTAATTAATGTGGCCCATTAATTATATCAATTAATGAAACTGATTAATTCCTCGGTTCATTACTCAACCTTTTCCTCCTCAATTTAAATGGGGCTCATGGTAGAGTTTTTCCATGGCTTATTTACGCGAGGAACCTTTAGGGAAATTATGCGACACCTTCCATAGATAGAAATAGAAGCTCAGGCAGTAAAGAACCGGGAGTGACGAACGCTAGCGGCTTCATCAAATTGTGGATTCTATTTCCCCCACCGTGAAGACTCCAATGATTCTTGTGGTAGGTGTTGTCTTTCAATTCAAGAAATTTCCAAATTTCTTCTTCTCATTCTTGAATTTGTGGGTGGTAGATGCCAGAATTTTGAATAGGGTTTATCATTATTTTAATGTGATTTATAAATTACCCCCACTTGTCATAATTCTAACACGGAGGGCACGAGTGAAATGAAGAAGCCTTGGACCCATCACCGCTTGTTTTTCATTGCATTCTTCATAGGAAGGTTGTTCTAACTTGATGGAACTTTGAAACCAAGAGGTGCGTAATGACGGTGAAATCCCCGGAGGATTGTAGGTGCATCCATAAGAATGAACAGACCCTCGGAGCTCACCCGGTGGCCTGCAGAAGACTCAACATCGCTGCACCGGTGCGGCGACACTGGTTACCAGTTCCGGCAGCAAAGGCGGTGGGCAGGGATCTCTGGCCGCAGAAGAGGGTAGCGCCGCGAAGGACCAAAAAGGGTGGACAGAAACCGTCCAATCGAGTTTGCAAGGCGGCACGTTATCGCATGTCGTGGAGAAGGAGATGGGGCTTGGAAGTCACGGTAGGAGGGGGACCCATGCCACCAAGTCATGTGGACCACATGGAACCACTAATGGAATTGTAGAATAACTCTTATTGAGTTGTTTGGGGAGCTGGCGGCCACCCAACTGGTGAGCCGCACCAGTATACGGGGCCATGTCGCCGGGTGGGTCATTCCCCACCAATGGGTCAGGCCAATCTGCGGCCCAACGGGCCAAGACCACAATGGCCTTGCCCAACCGGGCCGGCCAAGGCTAGTTCAGGTAGGGTCGGGTCAGACCCTGACTAGGATGGGTCGACCCAAAATGGGTCGGGTCAGCCCAGGATGGGTTGGGTCAGCCCAGGCTCGGTCGGGCTGGGTCAGACCAGTCCCAGACCAATTTGGGACCAATTATACTGAAATGACTGTACCATTCGAACCAAACGTCCATTTGGAAAACCATCTATAGCGTTTGGGTCCTTAGAGCAAGATGACCCTTTTGAGATACTCTGAATGACTTTTCTAAAAAGTAGAGTTTGGCTGGGTTGGATCGTACTCGAATCCAACCGGGACCTAAACAATAAAATATATATAGCTTACAGATTGGGTGTTCAATTGACGCGCCTTATATTGCATTATAACCCTTATGGAATGAAGGATCATCAGTTTATTTCCTTGTGGAACTCCATGAAGGTTGAGGTATGGCTGATAACCAGAGGAGAATAAGTAGGGTGTGTCTTGTTGTGAGAGTTATTATGGCTACTCCCTTGATGACTCTAGGCGCAGGTATTCCTTACTACTCTTCTCCAGTTGAGACAGGACTCCCAATTTCATGAGTGCGGGTTCATTTTCCTCTATTTGGTTTTTCTATATTTGGAGTCGTTACTCTCCTATTGGACTATGGCATGGGTCCTCCATACATAACTCGCATAGATTTAGGTGATCCCCAACTAGGAAGGGTGTGTGTCTTCTATGTCAGGAGTAGGTACTCCCCTGTCAAACAAGGTTGCGGGTCCACCTTATGCAGTACTACTGTAGAGTCGGTACTCCCTTTCCATCCTTGGGTATGGGTCATCTAGCCTGGGTTTGGTACTCCCCTCACGTACTAGGGAGTAGGTCCCCCACAATGAACAAAACTACCATAGTTGTACTCCTCTACTGGGTAAGGTGTGGGTCCTCACATGTAGAATCAGTACTCTACTACCATACTAGGGTGTAGGTCCTCTAGCCTGGAATCAGTACTCCCCTAACATACTAGGGTTCTGGTCCCCCACAACAAAAAATCTACTAGAGTTTTACTCCCCTACCGAGTAGGGTGATGGTCCTCACATATGGAGTAGTACTCACCCGTCATCGAGTAGAGATGGGGAGTAGGTCCTTCAGGGGAGTTGGACCTCCCTTGACTGAAAGACACATTATCGAGGAGTGGTCATATTCACTTGGTTTCTCTTGGTCTTCCGTCGGGTGCATGAGTGTGACTGCAAGACCACTAGTGTCGGGCACTAGAGGCAGTTCAGTTAGAAATCTCCCGATGGAGCATGTCCTTTAGAACGTTCCATTTGGAATGGTTGAGTTGTACCTAATGGAGTACATCTCTCAGAAGGGTTCCATCATGGATGGTCAATTTATGAAGCGTGTACTCCTGATCCTTGTGTTACGCTTTGATCCTTCTTTGGAAATCCTACTAATGGATTGAGGTTAGAGGTTTATGCTTATTTGTGGATGAGATGAGTATATTTGGTTTGAGAATAGTCTTTTGTTTTGTACTTTGTGATTGAGATTGTACTTTTTGGTTATTATTTTTCAAATTTTGAGAGACCTTCGGGGGTCTCGGGGTCCCTTCTAGGTATTTATATACTCAACCTTGCACAAAATTCACCCTCACCTTGTTGTGTCTTGTGAAGAAGACGATAATCCATTAAAGATACATGGGGTGCTAGGACTTGACATGGATGGAGGTGACTAGTGGACGAGGAGAGCCACATAATGAGCTCTACCTAACATTCATGTATGATCCTTGGCGGACGACCTTAGAAGCTGTTTTCCTTTTTGTTGTATTTCCATTTCAGTTGGTCTTGTATTATGGCTTCTTACTTCTAGTACATACCCTTACACTCAGTTTTGGTATCTAGTTATGGTTGCACCTTACTCTTCCATTGAATTTTACTTTTGTGTAGTGTACCCTTCATGTGTGTATACAGGTTTTGAGACAACGCCTTCCCATTTTTGGGAAATTCCTTTCAAGTGCCTGTCGCCAACCACTATCCTATGGAAGGAGGGCTTGGGGTAGTCATGGAAGAGGCCTTGAGGGACATTTCATGACAAATTGGTATCAGAGGAGTCAGTTCTACTAATGAAATAGGACTCTCAACGTTCCAATTGATCAATAGTGTTAAGAGTTTTGAGTGTGGTTTCAGTTTGGGTAGTCCAATGATGGTGTGGCGGCTGACTTATCCATACACCAAGACCATGAATTATGATTTCTAATTCAGTGAATGAAAACACTGATTGCGTGTGTTTTGGAAATGTTTTTACTTTGATCACTTTTGAGTCAACTCGCCAAGTATAACTTATTGATTATGGTTCATCTTGATTATCTTTCAAGATGACTCCACAAAGAAAACCAATCAGAATTCCAGTGTGTGACCATGAGGATGGTCCGTAGAGTGATGAGGCTTTGGTACAGGGACCGTTTCCTGAGACGGTACCTTTGGGTGCTGTCCTAGGGATACCACTGCCCGTTGGTCAGTAGTTACAATTGGAACTACCGGTAGAGGTCACTTATCGGCTCAGTTCCTTACATGAGTTTCAGTGACTGATACCCCTCAGGTATTGAGGCAAGCCCGACTCATAGGTGATTAAGGATTGGCCTGAGGTGGTGACTAAGTCTCCATAAAGCCAGGGCACCATTAGATCAGATGGTGGTCCAGGTAGTAAGCATACAATGTGTCTCAGCAGGGCGATGGATGTGTTTAGATTTCCCCTATAGTATAATGATGTGACATTTTCCATGGATATAGATTGAGAACCTTCCCCAGATAAGGTGGTATATTTCCATAAAAAGCTATGGGATATGTGTTCCCAAGAGATTCTACAGCTTCAGAAGGACGACATGTCAGTAGCTAAGTATTCATCGAGGAATACCGACCATTGCAAGTACTCGATGAATAGGATACGACTTGTGTTTAGGGACATCATAGCTAGAAATATTCCCCTATTCATTCCTACTTAGTTAGGGTGATAGATAGAACTTTTGGGGTTGAAAATTATTTGGATGAGAAGATACAGCCAGGGAATGTCAGCAGTTGGAAAGGAGGAAACCGATGTTAGTTATGGAGACTTGGATGTGTAAAAAAGTTTAGGGAAGAGGAAGGGATAGGGGAAGATGCACATAAAGGGAAGAAGATATGGATGAGGAGCTTGGAGAGCATCAAGAGGTGGTATACATTTTGATATGTTACAACCACCACCCCAATGTGGTCTCCACCAGGCTTAGGGAGCTGGAGGATTGGGGAAGGGAGTAGTAGCATGAGGTCAAGGAGTGTGACCCAAGGGCTCTATCAATGATTTGAGGTATGATATGTTTCTACAACTAGTTTTTGTATTAATATACATAGGTACTAATCATTAATTCTTTTCAATTATCTTTTTCGAGACATAGATTTTTTGGTTAAACCATTGACATGACCCTTATGTTTGGAGATACCTATGGGAGGGGACTTGATAATCACAGTTACGTCGTCGGTGTGATCTGACCCTTGAGACTGTAGTTTCAGTTGGAACCTCTTGGCGGCAGCGTCAAGGCCTTACAAAGTTAGTTTGGGTATGGACTGGTTATCCATAGTTCATGCTCAGATTCACGTTTTTTTCAAAAAGGTTGTGGTATATTTGTAGAATTGGAATGGGGGTTTCCTTGGTCAGTTAAAAAGGAAACTTAGGAAACATGGGTTAAACTAATGAAAATTAAGGTGTATCCAATCACTCTTGAGTTTCCCAACCGTACCATCATGGTAGTAGGAATTTTGAGTTTTGAGTTCCCAACAGTAGTGGCAGAGTGTATGAACATCTTTTCGAAAGATGTTTCTAGAATTACCTTCGCGCATGAAGAGGGACTTCTGCTTTGACTTGTACCCAAGGATGACACCAATATATACAACGGCATATTGGATGGCTCCCATAGAGCTCTGGGCTATAAGAGTTTAGAAGGGGATGTGGTGGAAGTTGTACTCAGCATTAGATCTAGTTTACAGCTGCTGAGTGAGGTGATATAGCAGCTGGCCATGTTACAGAAACTCTTCATGGATTGTGATGGAGTATCTTACCTCTAGTATATAACGATCACTCCCCCACACCTTCAGCGAGTTCAGGAGGCACAACATGGGGATGTAGACTATGAAGCCTGATGTGCTCAGATATCCTTAGGACAATCTACTGAAGGATTTTTTGAAGGTGGGGAGCACATCATCCTTCTCAAAGGATGAACATGGTACCAGTGATGCTATGAGAGGAGGTGTTGAGGGATTTCCCCACATCCCCTTTGGCAGTACATCCTTTAGTGGTGAAGATGTACCAGGATATCCTGCATCAGTACTAGTGTATAGGGATGAAGAATGTACAGAGCCGATATAAGTCTTATGACGACAGCAGACAAAGACCCTTAGAGTTCATGGAGGTAGGCCATGTCTTCCTATGGGTCTCAACCCAAGGAGGATTGTTGATATTTAGCCAAGGCATCATGTTATCTATGAGGTTCATCGAACTTTTCAAGATTGTCACCAGAGTTGGAAGGGTGGAGAACTGCCTAGATTTTCCCCCCATAGATGCACCGGGTGCATAATGTTTTCTATATGTCCTAGCTAAGGAGATGTGTCCATGATCCATCGCACGTCATCGAATAGGGAGAGTTAGACTTTGATGATGCTGCGAATTTTATAGATTTCCTGGTGGAGATAGAGAATTGACAAGAGCGAGTCCTTCATGGATAGTTGATCCCTCTACTGTGAGTTCAGTGGAAGCACAACAACCTCTAGGAGAGAACATGGGAGCAGGAGAATCAGATTCATGGTTAGTACCCTCATATGTTTTATTTGCCTTTATTTTGGATTTCAGGGATGAAAAGACCTAATGTGGGGAGAATTTAATGTCCTTTAATTTCAATATAATATTTTTATTATATAGGATTATTACAAGACCTTGAAATCTGACAGCATGTGATTCTGAGGCCCAGAGTGCCGGGAATGATACATCGAGAAAGTGTTAATCTTAAAATAGCGTGCATGAGTAGTTTTCCTGATAATGTATGATAACTATTAAAAGGGTGCCTGAATCGGAAATCTGAGGTCTCCTTTGCATTTAGGATGGTAGGTTTCCCAAGGTGGAACGTATGATTAGTCGGCGCATGCCTCCATTTAGAAAACCCAAAAATGGAATAACCCTAAATAAAATTATTAAATAAAATTATTTTATTTTTCAAATTATTATAACTCACAAACAGTGAATTGGATTAAAAATATGAGACCACCGTTGAACTCGTGAGGGTATTATTTCATTTAGAAGACCCTAACATTGGCAGGAGCGGTCCCACAATGAAATTTAGTTTTGCTCGTAAATAAAATAATTATGTAACAATTATTTTATTGTTAAATTCTCTAAATTATAAACCATAACTCGTATTGAAAATATAAGAGTTCCATTGGATTTCGTCGGATTGTTTTCCCTTAGGTGGATCCTAACCTCATACGTCGTGGGTAGAGGGTGACTATTAATAATTTTAGAAAAAAAATTATTGTACGTCCAGTAAATGTGAGGTTGTAAATTTCTATCTTTTAAACTGGTTCTTAGAATTGAAATATGAGGGCACTGTTGAACTCACAGGACCGAGATCCTCTTAAGGGAGGATTTACTTTGACTGTAGTAATTCGGGTGAAAACGTTATTTTTTCGACTTATAAGAATTAATAAAATAACAAAATTGATATTTTATTTTATCCTACCACCTCTTGAGCGGTGGTGGCAGGGACCACGATGGTATTCAGACATTTAATATGGGATATTAAATGCTCTGTTATACTTTGGTTGCATAACCACGCCTCATGCAATTAATGTGGTGCATTAATTATGTCAGTTAATGAACCTCATTAATTCCTCAGTGTGTTACTTGCATTTTCCCCCTCTATTTAAATGGTGCTTAGGGTAGAGTTTTGGGCACAACTTCTTTAAAAGAGTAACCTAAGAAGAAGTGATGCGACACCTTCCACTGATAGAGACGGAATCTCTGGCGGCAACGAATCCAGATCGATGAACACTGATGGCTTCGTCAAAGTGCGGATTCTCCCTCCACCATCGTGACGACTACAACGATTCTTGAGGTAAGTGTATTCTTTTAATTCACAAATTTCTCATGTCTCTTATAATCATTCTAGAATTTGTGGGTGGTCATTGAAAGGGATTTAAACGGGGTTTTCCATTATTTTAGTATGATTTATAAATTATCCACACTTGTTATAATGCTAACGCGAAGGTCACGAGCCAAAAAAAACAATGCCCGGACCCTCCGCCACTTGTATTTCATTGCGTTCTTCAGAGGCAGGTTTTTCCAACTTGATGGAACATTGAAATAGTGAGGCACTCAAGGATTGTGGAATCCTGAGAGGACCGTAGTCATGTACCAATGAATGAACGGAACACAGGAGCTCGCCCGGGGCCAATGGAAGATTTGCGGGCGCAGCACCGGTGCAACGGTAATAGCGACCAGTGTCGACGACGAAGGCGGCGGTCGGTGCTCGCCTACCGCAGAAGAGGGCCACGCGGTTTGCACTATGAAGATCCCTATGGGGAAGCAGACTACATTTTCGAGGTGGTGTGCCTTCAACCACCACAGAGAAGGAGGCATGACATCGAAGTCGTAGTAGGAGGGGGACCCGCACCCTGTGGGACCTGTGGACCATGTAGCAGAGCTAATTGAAGAGAATAATAGCTCTTCTTGAGCCGTTCATTGAGATGGAAGCCACCTGGATGGAGAGCCTCTCTAGCACACGAGGCCGCATCACCTAGATGGTCGCGTCCAATCAGTAGGCTAGGTCGGGTCAGTCCGACGGGGTCAAACCGGACCCGGGCCCATTCGGTCCTCGTTACATTTAAATGAACGTACCTTTCGAACCGAATGTATGTTTGACAAACCTTCTGCGGCGCTGGCATCCATGGAGTGAGAATGTCCTTTTGAGATACTCCACAAGACATTTAGGAAATGTTCGAGTTTGGCCGGGTTGGATTGTACTTGAATCCAACCGGGCCCTAAGTATTAAAATGCCTATAACTTAGAGACCGGGTGTCTGATTGATGTACCTTCTGTTATATTGGAACCCTTATGAAATTATGGATCCTCAGTTCACTACCTTGTGTAACTTTGTGGTGGTTGAAGTATGGTCGATAACCAGAGGAGTAGAACCAGGATGTTTCTTATAGCGGCTACTCCTCTGATGACCCAAGGCGCGGGTATTCCTTACTTTTCTGCTCCGGTAGAGATGAGACTCCCCACATCATGGGTGTGGGTTCGTTTCCCTCTGTTTGGTTTTTTTATCTTTGGAGTTGGTACTCCCCTATTAGACTATGGTGTCGGTCCTCCATATATAACTAACATAAAGTCTGGTACTCCCCTACCGAGTAGGGTGCAGGTCCTCTATATTAGGAGTAGGTATTCCCCTATTAAACAAGGATGCAGGTCCTCCTTATGAAGTAGTACATCAGAGTCGGTACTCCCCTTCAATTCAAGGGTGTCGGTCCTCTAGCCTAGGCTCGATACTCCTCTGATGTACTAAGACACGAGTCCCCCACAGTGAACAAAAATACCAGAGTTGTACACCCATATTGTGTAGGGTTTGGGTCTTCACATATAGAGTCGGTACGCCCCTGCCATGCCAGGGTGTGGGTCCTCTGTCCTAGGTTTGGTACTCCTCTAACGTACTAGGGCTCGGGTCCCCCATAGCAAACAAACTACTAGAGTTTTACACCCCTACCAGGTATCGTGGTAGTCCTCACATATGGATTATTACTCCCCGGTCTCCAAGTAGCGATGGGGAGAGGTTCCTTTAAGGGAGTTGGAGCTCCATCGAATGGTGGACACAGTGTTGAGGAGTGGGCCTCTTCACTTGGTTTCCCTTGTTCTTGCCTCAGGCACAAGACTATGACTATGAGACATCTAGTGCCAAGTACTAGAGGAAGTTTTAGCATAATGTTCCTGATGGAGCTCATCCTTTTGGACATTCCATTAGGAATGGTTGAGTTGTACCTAATGGAGTAAATATCTCAGATGGGTTCCATCATGGATGACTAGTTCATAATGTGTGTACCCTTGATCCTTGTGTTACGCTTTTATCCTTCTTTGGAAATCCTGTAAATGGATTGTGGTCGCGGCCTTATGTTTTTTGTGTATGAGATGAGTATATCTGGTTCGAGTTGAGTCTTTTTCTTTGAGCTTTTTGATTGAGATCATGCTCTGTGGTTTTCGATTTTGGAATAATGAGAGACCTTTGAGGGTCTCGGGGTCCCTAATAGGTATTGATATACTCACCCCTACACGAGCTTCACCCACACCTTGTTGTTTCTTGTGTAGACGATGGCCATATTTGACTGAGACATGGGGAGCCAGGACAAGATGTGGAAGGATGTGGCTGGTGGACGAGGGGAGCCGCGTGAAAAGTTTTACATACCCTTCAGGTAGGATCCTTGCTGGATGACCTCAGGAGTTTTGTTCCTTTTTGTTGTATTTCAATTTCAGTTGGGCTTGGATTATGACCCATTACTTTCAGAACTAACCCTTACACTCAGTTGGGGTATCTAGTTAAGCTTTCAACCTACTCTTCCATTGTGTTTTACTTTTGTGTAGTGTACCCTTCTTATGTGTGTATTAGTTTTGAGGTAATTCCTTCCCATTTCAAGGAAATGACTTTCCAGTGCTAGTCGTCAACCCCTGCCCTATTGAAGGTGGGCTTGGTGTAGTCACGACACAGGCCCTGGGGGACAGGTCATGGAAAAGTCACTACAGAGCCATGAACTATAAAACAGATCTTGGTTACGATGAAAATAATGTCAAAAAACTTTTACTACTTGATGTATAGTCGTCCGAAACTCGAAACCGAGATGATCCCCATTGAATCTCCACCAAAGAAGAACTCTGGTTGTAAGATGTGGCATGCACAGTGGTAGAGGGGAGTGCGGTTGTTCAGGATCTCTAGGATTGTCTCCTCTCTTCTACAGGGAGCTGAAGAAGCACTTCGCCCACCGAGAGACTCCACTAAATCCAAGATAAACAAGAACTGATACAATGAAGAATAGTGGGACAACGTAATCGATTGGCACCAGAGGAACCGACAGGCAAGTTAGGCGGAGGCATAGGATGGATGCCGCGTGGACAGCTCAGATCATTGGTATGGTTCAAATAACCGCACCGAGGACAGTGCAAAAGAAAAGTGGCTTAACTCAAATAGAGCAGCCAAAAGCATAATAGATGAAGGCCATCCAAAAAACACACAGAGATCAAATCGGGTCTGTTCAATAATGCCTTATCGATAGTCCATTTCAAGCACCACTAAAAAAATAATGAAATCATCTACACAAGATACAAATAAATTAGATCAAATAAAATTAAATGGTCAGCAAATAAATAAATGCCAAGTCCCGAGTCTCATGTGGAAGCCATTCAAACCATGCAGAAAAAACATATTGAAATAATATTATTGTAGTACTAAAATGCAATGGCATAATCCAACAGTGTAAAACAAATTATCTAATAGTTTTGAAAAATAAAATGTTAAAGGTTGGTATTTAAATCTCGATTTTTATTCTACTATAAAAATGAAGGTATTTCTTTAATAATTTTGCAAAAAGTGTTTTCAAATTAATTTCTAATTAATAATTCCCTTGATTTAAGAGTGTTCTACTGTTTTATAAAAAGTGTAAATGAGGTATATTATTGTTGTTGTGCTGAATAAATGAATAAAAGTTATTTTCAAGAGATGGAATTTTAAACTAGCATTTATGGACTGTCATAAAAAAGTATTTAATAGAATATTTTATTGGAGGAAACCTAATGGGATTGTGTATCTTACACCTTACATACACAACCTGGTGTTTATGTAATTTTAATGTTCTTGTTCTTGGAATGGGATAGGTTCGGCATTAGCTGTGAGTTGTTCATCATTAGTTGGCATTTCGGTTTTCCCATTGGGCATTACCGGTCTCAAGAACAAGAACAGAGCATCACCTATAATAGATTCCATCTATGGTGTTGTTTAGCATGATTTTTTAATCTGATGGTATGGCTAAGGACTAGTATTGTAACACCCCAAGATTTCACGATACGCTTCTCTTTTAATAATGCAATAGCTTGCATTGTACGCAAGTTCGAGATTCTAATACACCACGACCAATAAAAGAAGCAGTTATGAATAGTAATACCTACTTTTTGAATTTATATAAATTTTATATTTCAAAATGGACTTCATTTTTTTATTCGGAATATCGAAATTATCCTAAGTTGATTTTTTTTGTAATTTTCTGAGAACTTCCAATTTTCTATCAATAGAGAAAATACTTAAAAACAACTTTTTTAATCAAAATAATTTATAGAGATAATTTATACTATTGAGTGGTTTTAAAGTATAATTAGAATATATTTTTACCATTTTATCCAATGGTGGTCATTAGAATTAATTTCACTTTGGAATTGGACATAAACAATTGTCAATATTTTGATATATATTGCATCGTAAAAACACGGTATTTGTTTTGATAGTGGGAATTAATTATTAAATTAATTAAACCAAATTATATGTTTTTAATTTTTTAAAATAGACATCATTTTTGAATTAGGAATATAAAATATAGCTTAGGGTGAATTTTTGGTATTTTTCTGAAAAACCTAAATTTTTTATGAATAGTGAAACCACTAAGTTGTAGTTTAAAAACTAATTTTTCGTCTAAATGAAACATTAACACTTCTGTGATTTGATTATAAAAAATCCTACAAACATGTTTTTCATTAAGAATAAATATTTGGTTAAATGGGATTAAAATAATTTTTTGGTGAATACCATCTTTTAAGTTTTATTAATCGCGATTAAAGGTAATTAGTGAAATTTAAGGTAAACATGATATTATAAAAATATGAAAATATCTTGACACTTGTCCTACCCTTATTGTATGAGTCATGTAAGACCAATAAAATCCATGGGTCAACTTGGGGACCCCATGAAGCCACTTGGGTAGGAAAATGACATTAATAACTTTTTATTTAAAGTAAAAATAAAAGTGTCACAAACATGTGTTGTTTTACTAAACCAATTATTACATGGGGTTATATAAGTTAACATTTAGACTATAAATATTTATTGGCAATATAAGAATATTTCATAAATCATTATATTTTTTATATAATTTTTATACATTAAATAAATTAAAATTTTTATGACACCATGATGATGAAGCGATTACCAAATTAATTAACGATTTAAATAAAATGAAACGATAATGTAATATCTAGGACTTACACTTGTCAAAAACCTATTATATGTGTAGATGTCAGACCCTTATCACCGTATCCTAGAAATATATAATTTCTAGACCTTTTAAATCCTAAAATCACTTCATAATAATGTAACATTTCATGACTTTCCAAGAGTGCCCATCCTCTCCTCTTATAAAAGGCCCCGACCTCTACCAACTTATTCACACCATAAAGCCATTTGGCTCGGCCAAACTCTGACCAAATACTCTCTCAACTTCCATCTATTACTCCTAGATTCCTCACTTTGGGCAGAAGTCTACCCAATAAAACCTTTGGATCAAATCAAAATGAGTTACCCGATTTTAAGGTAATGTCTTCTCTTTTGTTATTTTGTTTTATTTTTCTTCTCCAACCCCTTAAACTAATTTTATTCATTTATTTTGTAAAAAAACCAGTATATTAAATATAATAGGATGTTTTTATGAGAATTATTTGATTTAAAATTACACACACCTTCGTCTAATGGTTAAAGAACATACTGTTTCTGTGGTTGGCGAATTTCTGCCTCACGAAACGATGATTATTCAATATTCTTTTAACACCCCTCATGGTGGCCATTATTATGAAACTATTTTCATATATGATATATATATTATCTTTATGTTTTCCTTCTGATTTTTTATTTCTCATTTATGGCATACCTTTATGATTTCCATTATGGGTAAACGTGATAATTTCATTTTGGGAAGTGCGGACTACCGCCCCCTCAAAGTGATTTGAATCGTTAATGCCATATGTGGGACATATAAAGGATGGAGTAAATGATATTATATATGATATTATACTGGAATTAAAATACATATTTATATAATTATTATTTCATTCAATTAAATACGAAAAAGTAATGAAAGTAGCGTTCATGCGTACGTAAGGCTTACCGTCTCCATTAAAGGTGCATTTCATTTCTTACCTCTAAATGTTATGTAATATTATAAGTGAATGTATATACTTGATATATATGATATATATTATATCTAAATCATTAATATAATTCTGGATATAATGGATATTTTACCACAAGAACAACTTGTAATTATAAGAAGTTTATTTTTGACTCAAGTACCAAAGATCGACAAAACGACCGTTATTAACATAAATAATTACATAATGTTCATAACATGGTAATAAGTGATATAAAAGGAATATTAAACTTGAAAAAGGTTCTTATTCAATTATAAATTAACTCTAGTTTATTATTCAGGAGGGTAAATAATGGTCGAGTCAAGTCGAACACGAGGTAAGGTAACTTCTTAAACCAATTTACGTTCTTTGGGTTAATCTCTTACTTTCAAATTATTTCATGACATTATTATGTAATATCTTGTATTTGTAGTTTATTTATGTGTACTTATAGTGAATACACATAATAGATCTATTTTATTTAAAAAATGATCTTTTTAAGGGACTTCATCTCAATCTCCTTTCATTGAGGCATATTTTTTTTTATACACAACTTTCTTTTATATGGTGTATAAACCACTTTGACTTTTATGTTTATTCAAAAATAATCTTTTATACATGAAGAGTTTTACTAAACAACAAAATTGAATGTTTTTTGTCTTACGTAAGCAGAGACAACGAATTCCTTGCCACCGTGACCATTATTTGAGTTTGGGTTCCTCTACAAGCCATAACTTTTTTTAAATGAAAAATATATACCAAGTTTTAATTTTCTTTTATTTTGGTATTGAAAATGGTTTTGACAGTGTTTTTATTATATCAATGGGTTGAATTGATATATTGTGATTAAATGTGGAAATTTTATGTTTCCTTTCTGTATGTTTTATGTAATACGATTCTGTTATGGTTTATGATATGTCTAAACCTGTTCATATGAGGAATGCATTGGACTTAATAAGTGAAGGGTGGAGCCCACTATAGCTCCTCGATGCATCGGAAGGTCTCATGAGACAAACTAATATCTTGGCACGAGGCCTTGAAAAAATATTATTTGAAGTCTTGGCACGAGGCCTTGGCTATATTGTTATGATAGTCTGGCATTATGAATTCCATCATTATGAAAGTGGTTATTTATATTGCATGTGATTATTCGACTAGTAGAATATCCATGTAAATAAGTAAATATAATTATTTCATTTTATCATTTCCATATTATGTTGAAGTTCAAGTATAAAAGGGATTTTGTTTTAGTTATACATTGCCTTAAATGTTTATGTTTATTTATGAAAGTTTCCACTATATTGTTATCCTTATTGAGCATCTGAGCTCAACCCTTTCAATGTTTTAATATTTTCCACGATGTGAAGAAGTATTTTATGAATGACCTGCATGGATAGTCAGAAGGGGATATGAGTGTGGACTATGGAGACCATGTTATTGTAGTTTTTCACTTTATTATGTAATGTAACATTTTTGAATGTATCTAGTGTTTCAAAGGCTACTAAAATAATCGGTCTTTCGAGACTTGATCTTTTGTGATCATGCAAGTGTTAATAATGCACCGAATCTGGGTAACTGCGGTCAGGGCGTTACAGTTGGTATCAGAGGTAGTTTAGTACTAACCTTGGAAGCTAGATTTAGATAAACTCTGATTAGAGCACATAGACCTAAGATAGAATTTGAGGATTAGTATAGAATAACATCCGAGAATTTTGGTATTATAGAGATTTTGTGAGTCTTCTGAGCAATACATCCCTATCTGGATACGAGCAGGTAGATGTGGCTCTGGCACAGATGTACCTAGGCGTAAAACCCGAAATCACCTCTTTGAGCTAGACTCGAACGGGAACTGGTGCACGACAATGGGAATTGTTGCACTCTTGGTTACGACATTCCAGGGGGATATGCTTAGGATAATTCTCATTTTGTTTACAAACCATTATGAATACTTTATTAGTATATACTTCCTTAAGGAAAACATTTTTATGATTAGGGGTTATATCCATAAACTGTTCAATTTATGTTAAGTGTTTTATAAGTATGGAATTACGTATTTTGATTCATAAACAAATCTAGTTTATGTCATTGTTTATAAATGGTGACTACTGGAAGGAATAGAAACTGTATCAATGCACGCACTCCCTGTAGTGATTTCCCTCCTGCTCAAGATAATTATAGTGGAGATGGTGATACAACTAGGGCTGATCACCTTGTCACCATACTGGGAAAACTCACTCAGGTTATGAATAATAACCATACTTGTATGGAGAAACCTGATCTGCAACATGTAGGATCAATGTTAGATCATTTCATGAGGCTACATCCACCAGCATTTAATGGTGGTACAAATCCATTAGTAGCTGAGTATTGGATAAACTCCTTAGAGAAAATATTCCATGCCTTGGGGAGTAGCGAAAGGGAGAAAGTTGTCATGGCAGTTTACCGCCTCACTAGAGATGCCGATAAATGGTGGTCATTGATTCAAAATATAAAGGAAGATGAAGAAGTATCAAGTATGTAATGGAGGGAGTTTAAGGAAATTTTCGTAGAAAAATACTTTCCATATGACCATCGAGCAGATATGGAAAGGCAATTTCTATGTCTAAGGTAGAAGGAGGATGAGAATGTCGCAGAGTATGAGGCTAACTTTACAATGTTAGTGAGGCATGCTGCAAATTATATATGTAACCCAAGAAGTAAGATTGATCATTTCTTTTATGGGTTAAAACCATTTCTCCATCGACCATTAGTCTCACAAACCTTCTCGTCGTACGAAGACATTGTCTCATGTGCTATCAAGACAAAAAAGGAATTCTCATAATCTTATGCCAATATATTAAAGCAAGAGAAGAAGAGAATGGTGGAACAAGAGATAGATAAAGTGAAAAAGGGAAAGAAGTATTTTCCATTATGTGATAATTGTGGGAAGAATCACCCCAGTACTTGCCTAAAAGGAATGGGATTTTGTTATAAATGTGGAGAAAAAGGTCACCAGGCTTGTGATTGAAAAGGAAAGAAAGAGGCTATCAATGTTGAATGATAAAATTGTAGGGAAATTGGGAATTATGAAAATGAATGTACTAAGTGTCCGGGAAACTTACCATAGAAAAGGCCAAGAGGTCAAGGCCAATATTATGATGTTACTACAGTTGAAGTGGAATAATTAATGTATTGGTGCTTTTGGACTCAAGGATTATATTCTGGTTATAAGAATAATGTGATATATATAAGGATTGTACTGTAGAACTTGTTGTTTTCATTGAGGTTTTAATATGATGAAGGTAATCATATTTTTAGTATGTGACAATAAAATACACTTTACTTCTTTGGGGAATCTGATGTTACAATTGATTTTGGAATTTAGAGACATTTCAGAGAATGTCTGGACAGAGGTATTTTGGATAACTATAAAGGTTGGAATGGATTAAGATTAAATTTGGATAGTATTGTTTAAGGTTAAAACATTTCTGAAGATTATTTTTTTTGGAATATTATAATACTATAGTTTTAGGAAAAGGACAACCTACAGGTCGGGGGATAACCCATCGCATCGGAAAAAGCTGCAGGAATCGAACCCACAACCATAGTGCGACATGCCTTTATTACCTACCACTAGCCTACAGGAAGTCACTGGTTATTACAAAATAGTTTTCCTAATCTAAATGGTATCTGTTAATATTTGGAACCCTGTACTATTAGGATAAATATAATATTTCTGAGTTCTATTTTCTTTTTGAGTGAAAGATTGGTTTGTGGTAAAAATTTATTAAAGAATGAAAATTCTACATGAAAAGTATTTATATTTCCATATGTTCTTAGAAAATCTCCTAAATAAATTCATCAAATTTATAAAAGGTAACATAAAACAAAAACGTTGTCGGATAACTTTTTCTACTGGGGAATCAATGATCATTTGACCAATCACAAGTTTTTGATTTTCTTATATTTAACTTTCTCCTAACCCTGTTTTCTATAACTCTCCATTAGACCTTGCTGGTCTATTTTTCCTCCATATCCATATTTTCATAGAATACTAGTATGAGCTATCTCAGGTGAGTTTTTTACTTCTCTTTCTTTCTTTTAATGTTATATTTTTATTAAACCTATTTCCAATGTGGGTTTTCCACAAAGGTATTTTCTATTTTCAACCTTTTATTTTTGAGAAACATTTTCAAATGGTGAGGACGCAATTTATTGAAGGAGGGGAGAACGTAACACCCCAAGCTTACACGATACGTTTCTCTTTCAATAATGAAATAACTTTCATTGTACGCAAGTCCGAGATTCTAACACACCACAACTAATCAAAGTAGCAGTTATGAATAGTAATAACCACTTTTTGAAATTATATAAATTTTATATTTCAAAATGGACTTCATTTTTGTATTTGGAATATCGAAATTACCCGAAGTTGATTTTTTTGTAATTTTCTGAGAACTTCCAATTTTTTATGAATAGATAAAATACTTAAAAACAAATTTTTAAATAAAAATAATTTATTGTGATAAATTATACAATTGAGTTGTTTTAAAGTATAATTAGAATATATTTTTACCATTTTATCCAATTGTGGTTATTAGAATTAATTTCACTTTGGAATTGGACATAAACAATTGTCAATCTTTTGATATATATTGCTTCTTAAAAACACGCTATTTGTTGTGACAGTGGGAATTAATTATTAAATTAATTAAACCAATCTATATGTTTTGAATTTTGTAAAATAGGAATCATCTTTGAATTAGGAATATCAAATATAGCTTAGGGTGAATTTTTTTTATTTTTCTGAAAAACTTCAATTTTTATGAATAGTAAAACCACTAAGTGGTAGTTTAAATAATAATTTTTCATGTAAATGAAACATTACCCCTTATATTATTTTATTTTCAAAAATACGACATACATGGATGTCATTAGGAAGAAAAATGTGGTTAAATGGAATTAAATTAATTTTTTGTTGAATAGTAACTTTTAAGTTTTATTAATCGCGATTAAAGGTAATTAGTAAAATTTAAGGTAAAAATGATATTATAAAAATATGAAACTATCTTCACACATGTCCTACCATTATTGGATGAGTCATGGTCGACCATGAAAATCCATGGGTCAACTTGGGGACCCCATGGATCCAGTTGGGTAAGAAAATGACATTAATAACTTTTTATTTAATGTAAAAATAAAATTTTCACAAACATGTGTTTTTTTACTAAAACAATTATTACATGGGGTTATATATATTAACTTTTCGACTATAAATATTCATTATAAATATAAAAATATTTCATACATCATAATATTTTTTATATAATTTTTATACATTAAATAACTTAAAATTTTTATGACACCATGATGATGCAGCGATTACCTCATTAATTAACGATTTAAATAAAATATAAAAATAATGTAAAATATAAGACTTACACTTTCAAAAACCTATTTTATGTGTAAATTTCAAACTATTATCACCTTATCCTCAAAATATATAATTTTTGGACCTTTGAAATCTGAAAATCACTTCATAATAATGTAACATTTCATGACTTTCCAAGAATGCCACTCCTCTCCTCTTATAAAAGGCCCCCAACTCTACCACCTTATTGAAACCTTCAAGCCATTTGGACTGGCCAAAATCTTCTCAAATACTCTCTAAAATTCCCTCTATTACTCCTAGAAGACTCACTTTGGGAATAATTCTACCCAAGGAAGCCTTTGGCTCAAATCAAAAAGAGTTACACGATTTTAAGGTATTGTCTTCTCTTATGTTATTTTGTTTTATTTTGTTTCTCCAACCCCTTAAACTATTTTTATTCATTTATTTTGTAAAAAAACAGTATATTCAATATACGAGTATGTTTTTATGAGAAGGATTTGATTTACACTTACACACACCTTCATCTAATGGTTAAAGAACACACTGTTTCTGCGGTTGGTGAATTTCTACCTCACGAAATGATGATTGTTCAATCTTCTTTTAACACCTCTCATGGTGGCTATTATGATGACACTATTTTCATATATTATATTTATATTATGTTTATGTTTTCCTTATTCTTGTTTATTTCCCATTTATGGCATACCTTTATGATTTCCATTATGGGTAAACGCGATAATTTCATTTTAGGAAGTGCGGAATACCGCCCCATCAAAGTGATTTGAATCGTTAATGCCATATGTGGGACGTATAAAGGATGGAGTAAATGATATTATATATGATATTATACTGGAATTATAATACAACATTATATCATTATGATTTCATTCCATTAAATATGAAATAGAAATTAAAGTAGTGTTCATGCGTACGTACGGCTTACCATCTCTATGAACGGTGCATTTCATTTCTTACCTCTAAATGTTATGTAAAATTATAAATGAACTTATATATGGGATATATATGATATATATGATATCCAAATCATGAATATAATTCCGGATATAATGGATATTTTACCACAAGGACAACTTGTAATTATAAGAAGTTTATTTTTGACTCAAGTACCAATGATCGACAAAATGACCGTCATTAACATAAATAATTACATAATGTTCATAGCATAGTAATAAGTGATATAAAAATAATAATAAACATGAAAATGGTTCTTAAGAAATTATAAATTAACTCTAGTTTATTATTCAGGATGTTAAATAATGGTCGATTCAAGTCGGACACGAGGTAAGGGAACTTCTTAACCCAATTTCCATTCATTGGGTTAATCTCCTACTTTCAAATTATGTGATGATATTATTATGTCTGATCTTGTATTTGTACTTTCTTTATGTGTACTTATAGTGAATAAAAATTATAGATCTATTTTATTTAAAAAATGATCTTTGTAAGGGACTTCGTCTGAATCTCCTTTCATTGAGGCATATTTTGTTTTATACACAACTTTCTTTTATATAGTGTATAAAACCCTTTAACGTTTACATTTATTCAAAAAGAATCTTTTTTATATGAATATTTTTACTAATCAAAAAATGGTAATGTTTTTTTTCATACGTATGCGGCGACAACGACTTCTCCGCCACTGTGACCATTATTTGAGTTCGGGTTCCTCTACAAGCCATAACTTTTTTTAAATGAAAAATATATACCAAGTTTTAATTTTCTTTTATTTTGGTATTGAAAATGGTTTTGATGGTTTTTTTATTATATCAATGTGTTGAATTGATATATTGTGATTGAAATGTGGAAAGTTTATGTTTCCTTTATTCATGTTTTATGTGATACGATTATGTTATGGTTTATGATATGTTTAAACCTGTTCATATTAGGAATGCATTGGACTTAATATGTGACGGGTGGACCCTGCTATAGATCCTCTATGTATCGGCATGTCACATGATACAAACTAGTTTCCTGGCATGAGTCCTTGACATAATCTTATTTTTAGCCTTGGAAAGAGGCCTTGGCTACGTGGTTATGATAGTCTGTCATTATGCATTCCATCATTATGAAAGTGGTTATTTATATTTCATGTGATTATTCGACTAGTATAATATCCATGTGAATAATTAAATGGAATTATTTCATTTTATCTTTTCCATATTATGTTGAAGTTCAAGTTTAAAAGGGCTTTTTTAGTTATACATTGCCTTAAATGTTTATGTTTATTTTTGAAAGCTTCCGCTATATTGTTATCCTTACTGAGCATCTGATCTCACCCCTTTCAATGTTTTAATATTTTCTAGGATGTAAAGAAGTAATTTATGAATGACCTGTAGGGATAGTCAGAAGGGGATACGAGTGTGGACTATGGAGAACATGTTATTATAGTTTTTAACTTTATGAACTAATGTAACATTTATGGATGTATCTAGTGTTTCCAATGCTACTAAACTAATCAGTCTTTCGAGACTTGATCTTTTATGATCATGCCAATGTTACGTAATAATGCACCGACTCTAGGTAACTGGGGTCTGGGCGTTATAGGTTTAGTCATCCATCAGGTGGTTTTGGTCTGATTCATCTGGATCTGTATTGGTTTTCTTGGTTCTGCTTGTTCATTGGGGTGCTGACTTTTTTGTGTGAACTGGCTTTTTCATTTTTTCTATTTGGTTGGAGGTGCTCCACTTTTTATAGGACAACTTTGGTGATATGTTATGTTTATATGGTTATTTCCATGAAAATATCAGTGGTGATACAAAAATAATTGACATCATCTTCATGGGAGGTAAACAAATAATTAACAAAACTTTTTCAAAGAGGGGGAGAGATATTATACATATTATAAATAATTAATAAAAATTATGATGTATTATAATAACATTTATCTAGTATTGATATACTCCTTAATTATTTGAGTAGGATTATTTTGGTATTGGTAATTATAATTGATGTATATGAGATAGAAAAATTGAATGGAAAAGGGGATAAATTTTACCTCATTCCTCCATGATTCTTATTTTCCAAGACCATAATACCTTGAACACATAGAGTTGTATAAAGCCATAATTTCTATACGGATATTATGAGGATTGAAATGAAGAAATTTGGACATTCTTTGGTAATTAGAAGTGATTGGGATGTGATTTTTCAAAGGGATTAGTTGCGCTATTAATACATGAAGTGAGTGCTTTTAAAAAAAATGAATGATGTTTTTCAAAATTAATCATTATATTTGAACTATTAAATTACATTATGAAATGTATTCGATTAAAATTAAAATTATTTATTACTATATAATAATTAAAACATTTAATTTATTTTTTAAAATAATATAATGAAAGGAAAAATAAAAAAAATCCTAATGGTATATTTTTTTCTTTTTAAACATTAAAAATTAAATTTTAGGCTTGGAATTTCGGTTAATAATTTTTAAATTTATAATTTATCAGATTAAATGTATTCAGGACAAATGTAAACATTTTAGGATTAATTATCAAATTATTATATCAAAATTTCAATGAAATACATCAATAATTCATCGAAATACATCAATAATTCAAAACTATATTTTTTACGATTCACATAAAAAATAATATTTTTCAAAAAAATACAAAAAAATAGATCTTGAAAAATATTAATGGGCTCTATCAAAAAATGTCTATAATTTTATCAAAATAAATTTCCAACATATTTAATTTTAAAATTTAGATATGAAAATAAAATTAATGATTTTACTTGGGGAGATAAAATACAATATATTAGAATATATATGTATAATTTATGTCAGTTTATTAAATTGAATATTTAGTTTATGAGACTCCAATATCCATATTTACTCATTCTAGTAATAGTAATTATTATTTACAAGTCATTTCTACTATTTTACTAGTAATGTTTTATCCTAATGGCTAATTTATTATTCTAACAGTTGGATTACTATTACAACGATCAAGTTTATAATTTAAATTTTTAGACTTTCTATTTCAATAGTCACATTTCATTTATACATTTTATAAACACCTTTTATTTCATTTATTCTTCATTCAAATAATTTTATATCAATGTTTTCCAATTGCTGTGAAAAAATTACAATCATTTTTATAATTTTTTTTCTATTTACATTGTTGTTCGTGGGTATGATATATCTAAGAAACCATAACATGATGGATTTTCAAATTCTAATAATGTTGTTTAGTTTTTTTATTCACCCCATGTAA
The DNA here is from genome assembly GCA_963277665.1 of Viscum album. Classification (NCBI taxonomy): domain Eukaryota; kingdom Viridiplantae; phylum Streptophyta; class Magnoliopsida; order Santalales; family Viscaceae; genus Viscum; species Viscum album. Next base: position 785,671,184 of record OY728123.1, on the reverse strand, counting down.
TATTTTTAGTTTTATGGGTTGTATTCATTCTCCATATATAATTTTTTACAATAATGAATAGTTTCTTTTCATATATTAAATGATGTTAATGTTTTTAATATACCATATATCTAATTATAAAAAATATATATTTAGAATGAAATTTCATATAAACATTTCTGGGTCATTACATTCATCGGCCTAAAAAATTTTCATCATCTATATATCAAATCATATCCTTGGTCAAGTATAGATAGTATTTCATCATTTTCACTTTAGCCTTAGGTTCTCATGTTTCCACATTATACTTATAGTTTCTCAAAAGTACTTTAATAACCTGATTTTTCCAATTGAATAGTATTTTTTCTTTATAATTAAAAAATATCATTGTCTATTACTCATAGAAGATGTTATGATCTATTAATACCACTTCCATATTCAAATCATGTGAGAGATTATGTATATACATCCTCATAAGAGGTATGTGGAACACATAATGAGATTGATCTAGGCCTAGTAGAAGTGATAATAAATAATCCATAGCTCGTACATGATCAAGGATCATAAATGGAATAATGTACCTAGTACTAATATTTCTATTATAAAAAAATCTCATGACTATCTTCTATAGTGGTATTAAAAGGATCACTTTGTCTTGAACATCAAATTCCAAGTCACTTCAATGATAATTAGAAAAAAAACTTTTATTAAATCTACGAACCATTAATATAAGAATGAATAGCTTGAAATTTCTATGTAATCTCATTAAAAATTCCATATTTAATTAGCTTATATTTACTCAAATCATCCATTCATGTGGGGGTTATATATATCTTTCTACATAGAGATTTATGTGGTTCCATCTAAAAACCTGATTAGTAAATTTGGTTCTATGAGAACTGAACCAAGAGAAGATAGTGATCTCAACATCCTTTGAAGTCCACTGAGTAATATCTCAAGATGTATTTGAGTGTCTCAACATTATTCAAGGTGTTTTAAAGACTGATCTGGAACATTGAGTTTGACCTTTGATCTTGATTTTATACGATTGAAATTTATTCCCCATATAGGATCACCACTTTCATGTTGATGAAGCGAAAAATATACTTGTAAGGTGATTATGTTAGTAATCAAGGTGAGTTAATCCACTACACCATAAGGTGTTGTTTACATTAAATATTAAAGGAAGACTCATGACAAAGTCAATGGTGATGTTATCCCATTTATAGGTTGGTATGGTTTATAGTTAGATCATCCCTTTAAAAATTTTATGCTTTTATTTAACTTCCTAACATGCCAAGAACATCATGGTGCACAAAGAAATCTATTTCTTCAGGTTGTCCTAAAATAATTTATATTGGAGATTTCGATACATCTTGGTAATTCCATGGTGTATGGAGAAAGTGTATCTATGTGAATTACCTAATAAACCTATCTTTTCCTTTAGTGATGATAGTATATAGATTCAAGTTCTATACAGAATGATACGTTCTTTATTGATAATGAATTCATGAAGTATCCCTTCCTTCAGTTCTCTCACCTTTTTTTGATACACCAAATCATCCATTTATAAATCCTTTATTTTCTGATGGATAGATAGATGTAAAATCATTTACACAAGGTAGAATTTATTCTTTGACATTATGATATCTAGATTTATCCTTTAAATATCCATAAATATTGGGTCATTCTCAATCCTCATCATAAATATGGTGATAGGTTCATTTTTACTATTTTCATCAGCTACCATTTTCACATGTCCAAAATGTTATTATATTAAGAATTACTTGTTATGGATTAAATATAATAATCTACATTGATTCATGTTCACCTACTTCTACTTGAATATATAATTTATACTCTTATGATCATTATATATGTCACATTTCTCTCCAATTAGAGAATGTCTCAAAATCATCAACACAATGATCATAACTATTAACACTAGATCATTCTTCAGGATGTTCTCCCAATGTATTGTACCGGCTTATGATTTTATGTTATATTTTAATATAAATACATTTTATTTATTTTATATCATTATTTACATGCAACCCCAAATTTAATTAAACTGTAATATAATATTGAAATATTATTATTTAATGTGACAATTATCAACAAGCCATTGGATTAGTGGGTATGAATAAGAAAAAACTAAATTCAAAAAAATGTATGGTATATATATTTAAAAAATTAATTACATGGTTATAAATTGATTATAAATGAAAATATAAATCTTTTGAAAGTAAAAGAGTTGCTTTTCTGAAAAATTGTTTTTTATGTCAGCAACGTGTTTTCATCTTAATAAATTAAAATAATAACTATTTTTGAGTGATTTTAATGAAATATATATATTATATATTAAATAAAAAAATTAATATTCATCTTTCTTTTCTATGATTAGTATAATGGTAAATCCATTTTTATTCTTAAAATGTATTTTTTAAATGGTTTTCCTCACGTTTATATACTTATTTTAAATTAAATTTCCGCCACTTATAGAAAAGTAATTTTGAAAAAAAAATTCATATTTATAATATCATATTCAAATTTTATAAATAGGACCCTTTATTTTTTTCAGTTTGAATGGTGAAATTGGTACAAAAAATTCAGATCGATAACGGTAAAATGGGTAAAATAGAGTTAATGAATTTGGATAAGGCTTTAAAATTTCTATAAATATTTTATTTATCCTATTAGATAATTGTAGTTCGATAATGTTCATCCTATACTCTAAAATTTGGAAACATGTACCTCATTTCGTTAATTATGAACTTTATATTAATTTAAGAGAAGAATTAATACAAAATTAGGCTTTCTTAACTTTAATATCTATACAATATTTTCATAAGGGTAAAAATAAAATTGGTTTAATAATAAGTTATAATTTTAATGAATAATTTTTTTTCTTTTTCATGGAAATTTATTTATAATTTTTAGTTATTGTATAATGACATTAAAAGTGTATACAATGATGACATAGTATTTATTCGGTTAATGGAAAAAAAAATTAAAAAAATTAACAGTAATATAATAGTAGTGTATTATTTTAGTCGAATAAATTTTAACTTTAATATAACATATTTGGTATGTGTAAATTTTTTTATTTGAATTCCATTTCATTTATGCTTTTTAAAGACAAATTATGTGAATTTTTTCAAAAATGATATTAATGATGTTTCATGAAAAATAATATATTATTAAATTATTTAATAATTATAAAAATAATTCAAGAGGAATATTATGATTATAATTGGTCTAAAATGTCTTCCCTTTTTCATTTGTGAGCCAATTTTTACCTTATAAGTAAAATTATTACCATATAATATTTAAAATCCATCATTCTGGATAAGATTAAAATTGGTTATCCAAGGGGTTAAATGAAACCATATGGTCTAAAATAACAAAAAAACCTATATAAATCTTATTTTATAATGATATTTATACTTTATACTATTTTTCATATAATATATGGCTCTTTAGAGTATTTTTTCTTGAGAAATTAGTAGGTATATTATAATCTTTTCTTTAATTCCAAGTGTGTCATTACCCTTATTTATAAATGAAAGCCCCTTATCTCTATTATTTACACCACTTTGAGCCATCTACCTCGACAAACCCTTATGTAAACCTTAAAAAATTAATTCACTTTTTAGAGGTTTTTTCTCTCAAAAGACCAACTATAGGGTCCTTAACTGGATATCTAATAGAGTTCCTTCAAAGAACAGGTAATCACCTTTACTGATCACATTATTTTTACTAATCGTTTTATGTCCTCTAAATATATATTATTTTTTATAAACTAATTAATTAAGTATCCTAAATATATTTAAATTGTATTATGATTATGAATCCACAATTATCAAACCTCTTTCCCATCCTTTGAAAAATGATAATGTCACTCATGAATACAAGTGGACTGACACCTTCACAATGTGATATGATTCGTTTTTCAATTACGATTTACATGGGTGGAAATAAGGATCAAGTTAATCAATATATATGATATATATGAAATTATAATGATTATTTAAATTTTAATTATTATTTACCTTTCCTTCATTTCATCTTTTGAAAAGTGAAAACATCGTTCATGCATACATATGGTCTATCATCTCCATGAATAGTGTAATTCATTTTTTGTATCTCTCCATTATGAATGACTCAAGATATAACTATAATATAATATTAATATCATAATTATAATTCTTAATATGATGTAACTCTGATCAAATTACAAGGTCTGGAACTACCAAACCAAAATTCTCATGAAAAATTATACACATAACCCTAAGAAACAACAATTTTAATAAGGAAATATTAATAAATGGGTGTTGAAATGATATAAGTGAATAATATATGATCAAATAAGTATTTAAATAAATATTTTAAAAATTTATAATCAATTTAAATTTATTATACAAGAGTTTAAATAATATTTTATTCAATTTGAACTTGAGGTAACAAATTTTCGTTACAATCTCATTGTTTATAAAGATTATTTATGAATATGTTTTTTATGATAAAATTTAATGATATATCTCTAAATAATATAATTTATTTAATTATTATCTATATATTTCTTGATAATACTTTATTTAATTTCGTTTTTCTCATATCATGTACTTAAGAGACCAAAAAACATTTTGAAGGAAAATTGACTTTATTTCTCTCTTCGGTCAAATTTTTTTCCCTTCTATGTCCATGTTATCTATAAATGTTTTCAATTAATTTAAATATTATCTTATTATTTTTTAAATTCATTTCAACAATGTTTTAATTTTTATATAGTGGTTTAAAATGAATCTTCTTATCATTTTTTGAATGAGATGCATTTGACTTTTTACCGAAAATTTGAATAGAATATTTGTTTTAACATACATGATAGGAATGAATTTCCCATTATCCTGAACAATTAATGATTCTATGATTCCATTATAAAGTTTTATGGATATTATAATAGAAAATTATATTCTTTATATTTGGTAAAAATTTTGATTTTAACATGTGATTTATAAATGAAAGTGTTATTTTCCTGAAAAAATATTCTTCTGATATTTTAACATAATTCTTCACCTATGATAACATCCTTTGATGTGACTCAATATTTATTTGGAATAAGTTCCAATGATACAACATTTATTCTTTCTGTAGACGGTTTATGATTATGATGATTAAATATTAATGTGACCCATCTTCTATTCCATGGGTTAAGCTATGATGGTTGTTTTTATGATATTATGTCACAAATATAAATGGATTTATGATTATTAGATTGGTGGTACTGGAATTAAGTATCCCCCAAATTAATTGGGTAAGGATTCAGTGTTATATGAGATTTAAGGGAACATAAGAGGTTTTACTAAGTCTAAAAGAAGAGTGTACATGGGAGGATATGTAACAAATGGGCTTCGCTGATAGCACAGGAACCATTCCATAGCATAAACATCATGTCCTAATATACCAGCTACCATCAGTTGCCCTACAAACATGTTCAACCCTACCTTGGGCCCACCCATGTTCCTGAACAGATCATCTAACTAACAACTATCCTCATAGGACAACACTTGTTCTTTCCAGTGTGCTTTTTACTCACTCTAACATATCCCAATAAACTTTCCAGGAGGAAAGTCATCGTGATCACTACTATATGAAAAACATGCTTAACTGTGGATTTATAATCAAGTATGCTCTAGAAAAGAAAGACGCACCTTGTTTCCATTTGTCATATCATATAGCCATTGAACGCTTTATCATTATAGGTTTTTACATCCCGCCAACATCCTTATTGTGGACCCTAAATCTCAAACAAGGATATTCCAGCACACTTAAGGTTGGGTAGCCTCCCTCTAATACAAATGTAACAATGGGTCCCTATTGACAGCACAAAAACCCCACCTTAACATGGTCATCAGGTCCTGGACTATCAGGTACCAACAGTTTCCCCATAGACATGTGGTCCCCTAGGGCCCACCCACATTCCTAAATGGATCATCGGACTAATGAATTTCCCCATAGTACAACACGTATTCTTTCCAGTGTGATTTTCCCTCAATCAGACATATATGAGGAAACTTCCCATGAGCTTACCCATTCCTATCACTACTCCATTCCAAGCATTATTAACCATGGAGTTATCATGTATGATTTCAAAAATAAATATGTGACTTATTTACTTGATCCATATCATTAAGGGGTGTTACATTACACCCCCCATTCTTTAGATCCCAACGTCCTCATTGTGGACCCAAAATCTCAACCCAGGCAGTGTCACCACACTTAAGGTTGGGTAACCTCCCTATGATACCGATGTAACAACTCGAACATGTATACAGCATAAACACCCCATCATAACATGGTTATTGAGTCATGGCCCACCCAGTACCACTAGTTTCCCCATAGACACATGGTCGCCTACCTGGGCCCCACCCACATGTCTAAACAGATGATCTGTCTAATGAATTTCCTCATATGATAACACTTGTTCTTTCTAGTGTTCTTTTTTTTCACTCTCACATGTCTCGAGAAACTTCCCTGGAGGTCACCCATCTATATCACTATTCCAATCCAATAATTCTTGACTATGTATTTCCAATAAGGTAATATCCCAAAAAGATAATGGTTCACCTTATTGACATGAGTCATATCATTATGGGGTGTTACATCCCCCCCTCTTTAGATCCCAACATCCACATTATGGACCCTAAATCTCAACCCAAGTAGTGTCACAACAATTAATGCTAGGTAACCACCCTATGATACCGAGGTAACATCATTTCCCTACTAACAACACTGACACTCCACCGTAACATGATCGTTGGGTCCTACCTGCCACGTACTAGCAGTTTCCCTATAGGCACATGGTCTCCTCCCTAGGGCCCACCCACATGCCTAAATGTATCATTTTTCTAATGAATTTCACCATCTAACAACACTTGTTCTTTCTGGTCTTCTTTTTCCTCACTCTCACACCTCTTAGGAAACTTCCCATGTGGCCACCCATCCTGATCACTACTCCAATCAAATCATCTATAACTTTGGATATCAAATCATGTAGGATATTGAAAAGAAAGGTTCACCTTATTGACATGGTCTCCTCTATGTGGCACACCCATATGCCTAAACGAATCATCTAACTAATGAATTTCCCCAAAGGACAACATAGGGTCTTTCTAGTGCGCTTTTTCCTCACTCTTACACATCTCGAGAAATTTCGAAGGAGGTCACCCATCTTGATCACTACTCCAAGCCAATCATGCTTGACTAAGAATTTCAAATCAGGTGGGATACCAAAATGAATGGTTCACCTTATTGAAATGAGTCATATCATTTAGTCATTTAACCTTTTATCATTATGGTGTGTTACATTCACCACCCCCCTGGTGCACAACATCCTAATTGTGGACCCTGTATCTCAAACCATGAAGTTCCACCACACATAAGGATTTGTAATATTCCTATGATACCAATGTAAAAGTTGGACCTGATAATAGTCCAAACACCCTTCCATAACTGATTGTCATGTCATGGCCCACCATGTACCACCAGTTTCCCCGTAGACACATGGTCCCCTCTTTCAGACCCACCCACATGCAAGAATGGATCATCTGATGACTGAATGCCCCAAATGGCCAAAAATTTTACTTTCTATTATGGTTTTTCCTCACTCTCACACATCCCGAGAAACATCCCAAGAGGTCACCCAACCAGATCATGACTCCATCCCAGGCATGCTCAACTATGGAGTTCTAATTAGGTAGGCTCTATAACACCCCGACCCCAATTACCCAGAGTCGGTGCGTTATTGCGTAACATTTGCATGATCATAAAAGATCAAGTCTCGAAAGACCGATTAGTTTAGTAGCTTTGTAAACACTAGATACATTCATAAAAGTTACATTACATCATAATGTGAAAAACTAAAATAACATGGTCTCCATAGTCCACACTCATATCCCCTTATGACTATCCCAGCAGGTTATTCATAAAATACTTCTTCACACACGATAAAATATTAAAACATTGAAAGGGGTGAGCTCAGATGCTATGTAAGAATAACAATATTGTGGAATCTTTCATAAATAAACAAAAACATTTAAGGCAATGTATAACTAAAAAAACGTTTTAAACTCGAACTTCAGTGTAATATGGAAAAAGTTAAATGAAATAATGCCATTTACGTGTTCACATGGATATTCCACTAGTCGAATAATCACACTAAATATCAATAACCACTTTCATAATGATGAAATGCATAATGCCAGACTATCATAACCATGTAGCCAAGGCCTCGTGCCAAGACTAAAAATAAGATTCTATCAAGGCCTCATGCCAAGAAACTAGTTTGTCTCATGAGACCTACCGATGCATCAAGGAGCTATAGAGGGCTCCACCCGTCACTTATTATGTCAAATTCATTCCTCATATGAACAGGTTTAAACATATCATAAACCATAACATAATCGTATCACATAAAACATGCATAAAGGAAACATAACATTTCCACATTTCAATCACAATATATCAATTCAACACATTTATGTAATAAAAACACTATCAAAACCATTTTCAATACCAAAATAAATGAAAATTAAAACTTGGTATTTATTTTTCAATTAAAAAAATTATGTCTTGTAGAGGAATCTGAAACTCAAATAATGGTCATGATGGCGGAGAAGTCATTGTCACTGCATACATATGAAAAAATAACATTTCCTTTTAGTTTTTAGTAAAATGATTCATATAAAAAATATTCCTTTTGAATAAACGTAAAAGTCAATGGGGTTTATACACCGTATAAAAGAAAGTTGTGTATAAAACAAAATATTCCTCAATGAAAGAAGACTGAGACGAAGTCCCTCACATAGATCATTTTTTAAATAAAATAGATCTATTATGTGTACTCACTATAATTACACAAAAATATAGTACAAATACAAGATAGGACATAATAATATCATGACATAATTTGAATGTAGGAGATTAACCCAATGAACAGAAATTAGGTTAAGAAGTTCTCTTACCTCGTGTTCGACTTGACTTGATCGTTCTTTAACCTCTTGAATAATAAACTAGAGTTAATCTATACTTGCTTAAAAACCTTTCTCAAGTTCATGATTCCTTTTATATCACTTATTACCATTTTATGACCATTATGTTATTATTTAAGTTAATAACGGTCGTTTTTTCGATCTTTGTTACATGAGTCAAAAATAAACTTCTTATAATTAAAAGTTGTTCATGTGGTATAATATACATTATATCCAGAATTATATTCATGATTTAGATATCATATATATAATATATATCCAGTATATATATATATTCATTTATAATATTACATAACATTAAGAGGTATGAAATGAAATGCACCGTTCATGGAGACGGTAAGCTGTACGTATGCATGAACACTACTTTCATTTCTATTTCATATTTAATGGAATGAAATCATAATGATATAAAGGTATAATATAATTATAGTATAATATCATATATAATATTATTTACTCCATCCTTTATACATCCCACATTTTTCATTAATGATTCAAATCACTTTGAGGGGGTGGTAGTCCACACATCCTAAAATTAAAATATCGCATTTACCCAAAATGGAAACTTTAATGGTATGAAATAAATGAAAAATATAGAGTAATAATGAAAAAAATAAACATAATATATATCATATATAAATATAGTGTCATCTTAAGAGCCACCATGAGAGGTGTTAAAAGAAGATTGAACAATCATCGTTTCGTGAGGCAGTAATTCGCCACCCACAGAAACAGTATGTTCTTTAACCATTAGACGAAGGTGTGTGTAAGTGTAAATCAAATAATTCTCATGACAACATCCTAGTATATTAAATATACTGGTTTTGTTACAAAATAATGTAATAAAAATAGTTTACGAGGTTGGAGAAGCAAAATAAAACCGAAGAACCCAAGAGAAGACATTACCTTAAAATCGGGTAACTCTTTTTCATTTGATCCAAAGGCTTCCTTGGGAAGCCTTCTGCCCAATGTGAGGATTATAGGAGTAAGAGAGGGATGTTGGTAGATTATTTGGGCAGATTATGTCCGAGCCAAATGGCTTTGATGGTGTGAAGAAGGTGGTAGAGGTGGGGGCCTTTTATAAGAGGAGAGGAGGGGCACTCTTGGAAAGTAATGAAATGTTACATTATTATGAAGTACTTTTTGGATTTCAAAGGTCCCAAAATTATAAATTTCTAGGATAACATGATAAGGGAGCTAAATATACTCATCCTATTGGTTTTTGACAAGTGTAAGTCTTATATTTTACCTTATATTTTCTTTTTATTAAAATCATTAATTAATGAGGTAATAGCTGCATCATCATGGTGTCATAAAATTTTTAATTTATTTAACATCTTAAAATTATATAAAAAATATGATGCTGTAGGAAATTGTTTTATATTTACAATGAATATTTATAGTTTAAAATATAACTTATATGACCCCATGTAATAATTGTCTTACTAAAACAACACATGTTTGTGACAATTTTATTTTTACTTTAAATAAAAAGCTATTAATGTCATTTTCTTACCCAAGTGGCCCCATGGGGTCCCCAAGAAAACCCATGGATTTTTTTGGTCGTCCATGACTCATTCAATAAGGTTAGGACAAGTGTCAAGATTTTTTCATATATTTATAACATCATTTTTACCTTAAATTTCACTAATTACCTTTAATCGTGATTAATAAAACTTAAAATTTACTATTCACCAAAAATTATTTTCATCTCATTGAACCTCATTTTTCTTCCTAATGAAAACCATGTATGTAGGATTTTTTAAATTCAATACACAGAAGTGGTGACGTATCATTTTCATGAAAAATTAGTTTTTAAGCTACCACTCAGGGGTTTCACTATTCATCAAAAATTGAAGTTTTTCAGAAAAATACCAAAAATTCACTCTAAGCTATATTTGATATTCCAAATTCAAAAATTATGTCTATTTTAAAAATTCAAAACATATAAGTTGAATTATTTAATTTAATAATTAATTCCCACTGTCACAACAAATAGCGTGTTTTTAAAAAATAATATATATCAAAAGATTGACAATTGTTTATGTCCAATTTCAAAGTGAAATTAATTCTAATGACCACCATTGGATAAAATGGTAAAAATATATTATAATTATACTTTTAAACCACTAAATAGTATAATTTATCAGTATAAATTATTTTTTTTAAAAAAATTCGTTTTTAAGTATTTTTCTATTCATAGAAAATTGGAAGTTCTTAGAAAATTACAAAAAATTCAACTTAGGATAATTTCGATATTCCGAATACAAAAATTAATTACATTATGAAATATAAAATTTATATAATCTCAAAAATTGGGTATTACTATTCATAACGTCTACTTTGATTGGTCGCGATCTGTTAGAACTCAAGGTTGCGTACAACACATGCTACCCTATTATTCAAAGAGAAGCGTACCATGGAAGCTTGTGGTGTTACATTCTCCACTCCTTCAATAAATTGTGTCCTTGCAATTTGAAATTGTTCTTTGAAAATAAAATTTTGAAAATAGAAAATACCTTTGTGGAAAACCCACATCGGAAATAGGGTTAATAAAACCATAACATTAAAAGAAAGAAAGAGAAGTACAAAGGTCACCTGAGATAGCCCATACTAGGATTATATGAAAATATGGATGTGGAGGAGAAACAAACCATCAAGGTATGATGGAGAGTTGTAGAAAACAGGATTAGGAGAAATTTAACTATAATAAAATCACAAACTTGTGATTGGTTAAACGGTCATTGATTCCCCAATTGGAAGAGTTAACCGACAACATTTTTTTTATGTTACCTTTCATAATGTTGAGGAATTTATTTAAGAGATTTACTAAGAACGTAAGGAAATATACTTACTTGCCATGTAGACTTTCATTCATTAATAAATTTTTACCACAAACCCCTATTTCACTCCGAAAGGTAAAAGAACTCAAAAATATTCTATTTATCCTAATTATATAAGGTTCCAACTATTAACACATTCGATTTAGATTAGGAAAACTATTTTTTAATAACCAGGGACTTCCTGTAGGCTAGTGGTAGGTAATAAAGGTCTGTCGCACTGTGGTTGTGGGTTTGATTCCTGTAGGTTTGTCTGACGTGACAGGTTATCCCCCAACCTACAGGTTGTCCTTTTCCTAAAACTATAGTATTATAATATTACAAAAACAGTCTTCAGAAATGTTTTAACCTTAAACAATACAATCCAAAGTTCAACTTAATTCATTCCAACCTTTATAGTTATCCAAAATACCTCTGTCCATAATTTCTCTAAAAGGTCTATAAATTCAAAAATCAATTGTAACCTCAGATTCCCCAAACAAAGTAAAGTTTCTCTTATTGTCACATACTAAAAATATGATTACCTTCATCATATTAAAACCTTAATGAGAACAAAAATTACTAAAGTACAACCATATTATTCTTATAACCAAAATATAATCCTTCAGTCCAAAAGCACCAATACATTAATTATTCCTCTTCAACTATAGTAACAACATAATATTAGCCTTGATCCCTTGGCCTTTTCTGATGTAAGTTTCTCTGATGCTTAGGAAATTCATTTTCATAATGCCCTATTTCCCTACAATTGTAGCATTCAACATTTATAGCCTCTTTCTATCCCTTGAAATCACGAGTTTGGTGACCTTTTTCTCCACATTTATAACAAACTTCCATTCCTTTTAGGCATGTATAGGGGTGATTCTTCCCACAATTATCGCATAATGGAAAATAATTCTCTCCCTTATTCCCTTTATCTGTCTCTTGTTCCACCGTTCTCTTCTTCTCTTGCTTTACATTATAGTCATAAGATTTAGAGAATTTCTTTTCTGTCTTGATAGCACATGAGACAATATCTTCTTATGACGAGAAGGTTTGTGAGACTAATGCTCTACGGAGAAATGTTTTTAACCCATTAAATAAATGATCAATCTTACTTCTTGGGTTACGTATATAATCTGCAGCATGCCTCGCTAACCTTGTAAAGTTAGCCTCATACTTTGTGACATTCTCATCCTCCTTCTTCCTTAGACTCAGAAATTTCCTTTCCATATCTACTCGATGGTCATGTGGAAAGTATTTTTCTAACAAAATTTACTTAAACTCCCTCCATACCATACTTGATACTTCTTCATCTTCCTTTTTGTTCTGAATCAGCGACCACCATTGATCGGTGTCTCCAGTGAGGCGGTAAACTTCCATGACAACTTTCTCTCTTTCGCTACTCCCAAAGGTGTAGAATATTTTCTTTAAGGAGTTTATCCATTACTCAGCTACTAAAGGATTTGTACCCCCATTAAAGTTTGGCATTTGTTGCCTCATGAAACGATCTAACATTGATCCTCCATGTTGCGGATCAGGGTTCTCCATACGAGTAAGGTTATTATTCATAACCTGAGTGAGTTGTCCCAGTATGGTGATAAGTTGATTAGCACCAGTTTTATCTCTAGCTCCACTATAATTATTTTGAGTAGGATGGAAATCCCTACATGGAGTGTGTGCATTGATACGGTTTCCATTCCTCCCACTAGGAACCATTTCTAAACAATGTCATAAACTAGATTAGTTTATGAATCAAAATACATAATTACAAAATTGCAAAACACTTAACATAAATTTAACTATTTATTGATATAATCCATAATCATAAAAATGTTTTCTTTGAAGAAGTATAAACTCATAACCCTTTATAGTGGTTTGTAAAGAAAATGATAATTATCCTAAGTATATCCCCTGGGAGTGTCATAACCAAGAGTGCAGCAAGGCCCATTGTCATGCACCATTTCCCGTTCGAGTCTAGCTGAAAGCGGGGTTTTTGGGTTTTACCCCTAGGTACATCTGTGCCAGAGCCGCCTCTACCTGCTCGTATCTAGACATGGATGTATTGCTCGGAAAACTCAAAAAATCTCTATAATACCAAAATTCTAGGAAGTTCTTCTATATTAATCCTCAATGTTTATCTTAGGTCTATGTGCTCTAATCAGAGTTTATCTAAATCTGGCTTCCAAGGATAGTACTAAACTGCCTCTGATACAAACGGTGACGCCCCGACCCCAGTTACCCAGAGTCGGTGCATTATTGCGTAACATTGGCATGATCACAAAAGATCGTGTCTCGAAAGACCGATTAGTTTAGTATCTTTGGAAACACTAGATACATTCATAAAAGTTACATTACATCATAAAGTGAAAAACTACAATAACATGGTCTCCATAGTCCACACTCATATCCCCTTCTGACTATCCCAGTAGGTCAGTCATAAAATATTTCTTCACATCCTGGAAAATATTAAATCATTGAAAGGGGTGAGCTAAGATGCTCAGTAAGGATAAAAATATTACGGAAACTTTCATAAATAAACATAAACATTTAAGGCAATTTATACTAAAACAAAAGCCTTTTAAACTTGAAAATCAGCGTAATATGGAAAAAGTAAAATGAAATAATTCCATTTACTTATTCACATGGATATTCTACTAGTCAAATAATCACATGAAATATCAATAACCACTTTCATAATGATGGAATGCATAATGCCAGACTATCATAACCATGTAGCCAAGGCCTCGTGCCAAGACTAAAAATAAGATTCTGTCAAGGCCTCGTGACAATACACTAGTTTGTCTCATGAGACCTACTGATGCATCAAGGAGTTATATCGGGCTCCACTCGTCACTTATTATGTCCAATGCATTCCTTATATGAACAGGTTTAAACCTATCATAAACCATAACATAATCGTATCACATAAAACTTGCATAAAGGAAATAAAAATTTTCCACATTTCAATCACAATATATCAATTCAACACATTGATATTATTAAAACACTGTAAAAACCATTTTCAATACCAAAATAAAAGAAAATTAAAACTTGGTATTTATTTTTCATTTTAAAAAAGTTATGGCTTGTAGAGGAAGCCGAAACTCAAATAATGGTCATGATGGTGGAGAAGTTGTTGTCGCCGCATACGTATGAAAAAAAACATTCCCTTTTTTCGTTTAGTAAAATTCTTCGTATAAAAAAGATTCTTTTTGAATAAACATAAAAGTCAAAGGGGTTTATACACCATATAAAATAAAGTTTTGTATAAAACAAAATATGCCTCAATGAAGGGAGATTGAGACGAAGTCCCTTACAAAGATCATTTTTTAAATAAAATAGATCTATTATGTGTACTCACTATAAGTAAAAATAATGAAAGTAAAAATACAAGATAGGACATAATAATATCCTGACATAATTTGAAAGTAGGAGATTAACCCAAAGAATAGAAATTGGGTTAAGAAGTTCCCTTACCTCGTGTCCGACTTGACTCGATCGTTCTTTAACCTCCTTAATAATAAACTAGATTTAATATCTACTTGCTTAATACCCTTTTTCAAGTTCATTATTTCTTTTATATCACTTATTACCATGTTATTAACATTATGTAATTATTTTAGTTAATAATGGTCGTTTTCTCGATCTTTGGTACTTGAGTCAAAAATAAACATCTTGTAATTACAAGTTGTTCATGTGGTAAAATATCCATTATATACAGAAGTATATTCATGATTTAGATATCATATATATAATATATATACATTATATATATGCATTTATAATATTACATAACATTTAGAGGTAACAAATGAAATGCACCGTTCATGAAGACGGTAACCCGTACGTACGCATAAAGGCTACTTTCATTTCTATTTCGTATTTAATGGAATGAAATAATAATGATATAAAGGTATATTATAATTATAGTATAATATCATATATAATATCATTTACTCCATCCTTTATTCATCCCACATATGGCAGTAACGATTCAAATCACTTTGAGGGGCCGGTAGTCCGCACATCCTAAAATGAAAATATCGCGTTTACCCAGAATGGAAACCATAAATGTGTGACATAAATGAAAAATACATAATAATAATGAAAAAATAAAAATAATATATATCATATATAAATATAATGACATCTTAATGGCCACCATGAGAGGTGTTAAAAGAAGATTCAACAATCATCATTTCGTGAGGTAGTAATTCGCCACCCACAGAAACAGTATGTTCTTTAAACATTAGACGAAGGTGTGTGTAAGTGTAAATAAAATAATTATCATAAAAACATCCTAGTATATTTAAGATACTGGTTTTTTTACAATATAAAGTAATAAAAAGAGTTTAAGTGGTTGGAGAAGAAAAATAAAACAGAAGAACACAAGATAAGACATTACCTTAAAATCGGGTAACTCTTTTTCATTTGAGCCAAAGGCTTCCTTGGGAAGACTTCATGCATATTTGAGGCTTCTAGGAGTAAGATAGGGAAGATTGGAGAGTATTTAGTAAGATTTTGGCCAATCGAAATGGCTTTGAAGGTGTGAATAAGGTGGTAGAGGTGGGGGCCTTTTATAAGAGGAGAGGAGGGGCACTCTTGTAAAGTAATGAAATGTTACATTATTATGAAGTACTTTTCGGATTTAAAATGTCCCAAAATTAAATATTTTGATGATACAGTGAGAAGGTATCTAAATATACTCATCCAATAGGTTTTTGACATGTTTAAGACTTATATTTTACATTATATTTTCATTTTCTTTAAATCGTTAATTAATGAAGTAATCGCTGCATCATCATGGTGTCTTGATAATTTTAATTTATTTAATGTATTAAAATTATATAAAAAATATCATGATGTAGGAAATTTTTTTATCTTTCCAATGAATATTTATAGTCTAAAAGATAACATATATAACCCCATGTAATAATTTTTTAGTAAAACAACACATGTTTGTGACAATTTTATTTTCACTTTAAATAAAAAGTTATTAATGTCATTTTCTTACACAAGTGGCTCCATGGGGTCCTCAAGATGACCCATGGATTGTTTTGGTCGGCCATGAATCATTCAATAAGGTTAGGACAAGTGTCAAGATATTTTCATATTTTTATAATATCATTTATACCTTAATTTTGACTAATTACCTTTAATCGTGATTAATAAAACTTAAAAGTTACTATTCACCAAAAAAAATTTCATCTCATTAAACCACATTTTGCTTCCAAATGACAACCATGTATGTTGGATTTTTTAAATTCAATACATATATGTGGTAATGTTTCATTTACAAGAAAAATTAGTTTTTAAACTACCACTTAGTGGTTTCACTATTAATCAAAAATTGATGTTTTTTAGAAAAATACCAAAAATCACTATAAGCTATATTTGATATTCCAAATTCAAAAATGATGTCTATTTTAAAAAATTAAAAACATATAAGTTAAATTAATTAATTTAATAATTAATTCCCACTATCACAACAAATAGCGTTTTTTTAAGAAACAATATATATCAAACGATTGAGAATTGTTTATGTCAAATTTCAAAGTGAAATTAATTCTAATGAACGCCATTGAATAAAATGGTAAAAATATATTATAATTATACATCAAAACCACTCAATAGTATAATTTATCACTATAAATTATTTTGAATAAAAAATTTGTTTTTATGTATTTTTCTATTCATATAAAATTGGAAGTTCTCAGAAAATTAAAAAAAATTCAACTTAGGATAATTTCGATATTCCAAAAAAAAAATGAAGTCCATTGTGAAATCTAAAATTTATATAATTTCAAAAATTGGGTATTACTATTCATAACGGCTACATTGATTGGTCGTGGTGTGTTAGAACTTGTGGTTGTATACGACACACGCTGCTCTATTATTCAAAGAGATGCATACCATGGAAGCTTGGGGTGTTACAGGATCCCAAAAATGAAGTTGCACCTTGTTGACATGTTTCATATCATTTAGTAATTTATCCATTTATAATTTTGGGGTGTATAAGGTTATCCCATGCACAATACAAGAGGGTGAACAAGTGGTTATCCCAATCCTGAAATAGGTACACTAGAATTAGAATAATCTTAACATGTTGTGAATGTCTTAGTTGGTTTCCTTGAAATAAGATATATAGGATTATGATTATTCCAAACTTTATTACACTCTTTGATGAAATGATATTATTCCAATTTTATATTTTTATAGATCATATTCTTTTATTCCTATATGATTCATGTCTTAGGAACATCCATCACTTATGTCAAGAATCAATATGATGATCTCTGATATGCTAGGTTTTAGTTTCAATTCTGTAAGCTCTTGTTCTCATAAAATTATGCTCATGTTATTCCATTGTGATCATTGGAATCACACTTTTTTAACCTCACTGAGCATCTGAGATCACCCTTTCCCATGATTCATTTTTGTCATTTCTAAAGAAAGGTATTATGTATGATATGTCTATGAAGGGTGATAATTGTAAATAACTATGCAGGAGAAAATATATATATATATTATTAACCGATTGTTTTTGTGTATATGTTTTCAAATATACTAAAATGATATGGTTATGTTTTGGATTTTAAGGTTATATAATTAATATTAATCTATTAAGGTTCAATATATATATATATATATATATAAGTTTTGGATTTCAATATTTGTGTTTAGAGAAAGGTGTAGGTTCCTTTAGAAACTTGAATGTGATAACTTTAGTGAGAACCCTTATGATAATATTATTTATAGGAGAAAATCCTATGTAATGGTAAATAAAGAAGTGTCATTTTCCCAGTAAACAATCATGGTAAAGATGATTCAAATAGATGTGGATTTTTTAATGTTTCACCTACAGGTAACAACCTAAAAAGGTGTTGGTTGAGTATATCTCATCCATCATTGTAGTGCATAGTGAGTGTTCCCTTACTCTACACCTAATTGACACTCTTAGTGGATATTGAGTTAATTAAAATTTTATCTATGAACCCTTATAAAGGATTTGAACATATTATGATCCTGTATGGAATAGATTAAAAATAAATTTTCATAGTTGGAAAATAAGGTGTCTTGATTTAGACATCCTATAAATTATTTTTCAAGATTCTGTGTTTTCCCACTATTCACTCAATGTTTTTTAGTCTTATCCAAAGGATTGAACATGAATGAACCATGTTAATATTTAATTTGATAAACAATATAATGATTTTCATCTAAAAAAACTAAATGACATGGGATCTAGAATAAAAAATATCATTTCTATTAAAATGAAACTTTCTCAAATCATGAGTCATGCAGATCTTACAAATTAGAAAACGTAGGGAATACATTTTTTAGAGTCCTTCATGGGGAAAAATCCACCTTATTTTAGTGATTCTGTAGATAAAATATTTTTTGAGTAATGAATCAATACCATAGAGAAGATATTTTTTTATTCTCAAATGTTTAGAGAAAGAAAAGGTCATTTTCATTGTATATAATTTTAATATTGAAGTAGATCAATGGTAAACTCTAATCATGAACATGAGGCATCCAGAATAAATTGACTCTAAGGAGTTGGATGAATTTAGAAGGATATTTTCAAAAACTAATTTCCTCCTATTATTCATTTTATCAAATATAATGAATTTCAAGAGGAAACGAAGAAGGTTGTTGAATCCATTACTATTTACGTGGAAAATTTTACATCAATTTTTAGGTATGCTTATAGTATAATCATTGATATAGAAAGTAATATTTATGGATTCTTCAATGGATTAAAATCATTCCTATGAAGGGAGTTAATGATAAAGGGATTCATTCGTTATGAAGAAATCATTCAATGTGCTACAAATGTAGAAATTCTGATTATAGTTACCCATAAATATCATGGTTTTTATAATTAAAGAGGGATGAAATTCAATGATTTTCTAATAAAATGGTTCATTGTGTCGGGCATCAAAAATTTTAAGCATCACCCCTAATTTACAAAACACCTTAGAGTGAACACATAGAACGTACAATTTTTCTTCTCTAGACCCCTATGACAAGGTTGGAGGTTATAACCTCAACATGGGTCATAGATTTAGGTGTATAATATTTTTTTTATTATTGTCCATTGGTTTTAATTCACCCAAAATACTACATATATATGTTTGTTTTAAATCCTAATAAAATGAAATTGATTAAATTATGGAAAATATATTATTTTAAATATAACAATTCATGTCTACTCACTTGTAATTTTATCATTTTTGATTGAGATAAGTAGTTAAATAATTTTATTTTATGAATTCATGGATACTTGACTCCCTCTAATTAGTAAAAGATAAAATTAAATTAAAATAATTCTTAAATGGTTGAATACCACTACAATACTTCACTTTCATTTATAAATGAAATTTTTAATGAAATACATGAAATCAATTGGTGATTTGGAATATAATTTTTTCATGTCATAAATTTATTTATTAAATGCTAGGTTCTTTTTTATTTTATAACTATTCATTATTAAAAGGAGTGGTCAATATTGAGATAGCCTTGGATTCACAAGGGAATTCATTGAGCTCTCAGAGTATGACATAGTGATTCATTGGTCTAACAACAAAGTGAGATTCCACACTAGGGTTTGGTCAATTTATTGTCTATATGTGAATGACTCAGTATGGTACTGATGATTCACTTGTTAGTCTGGAAAATTATAATGCCCGAGATTCTATCCTTGGATTTTGATTGATGTCCTTAGACATGTGATTCCTAATATTACCTTCTTGGGCACCAAATCATTTTAATCTCAAGATTACATAGGAAATGACTACTAAAAATTGGATAGAAAATTTTATGGTGGAATTTCAATTATTTATCCTATGGATTACTGATATCCCTACATGTGTCGTTAATTCCCATGGGGTTACCAAATATAGAAATTTATAAAAAAAACAAAAAAACCACTAAAATACAGGGTAATATATGATATGAATGTCTGAGGTCGAACCCAGAGAGATAGTGTTGGAGAAAATACCAAGTAAATAAAATTATACTAATATAATTTCAAATTTTAGAAAAAAAATATAAGCTACTAAGAATATGATTGAATTAGAATGTTGGTGAAGAAAATATAAAATTGGTTTTTAAAATAAATTAATCCATGTTCATGGGTTGATAAGGTATGATAAAATTAAATGAAAATTATGATGTTTCTGGAATCAGGTCACAGTGAATTCAATGGTCATAATACATACACTCCATCGCAAACTCTCCATTTCTCATAGCTAGGTATTTTATATTAGAAGGAATATGTAACATGATAACTATTTTAAAAATAGGTCAAAGACAGGCCCAATGGTCATAGAGGAAATCTAAACCCCATGCTTCATATAAAAAAATGGCATTCAATCAACTTGGGAAATTTTCATGCTAAAAAAATGAAATTTAACCATATCCCTAACCCCACTCAAAGTGGTCATGCAAGAAGAAATTAGGGGATGGATAAATTTGAATAACAAATATAAAATCCCAACATGATTTGGAGTAAAATATAAAATATCACATACATTCAATCCCCATTCATCACACACACCATGACACAAATAAATCACTCACTCATTCTAACTAAGAGCAGTTGAAAAAAACTAAATTAATAAAATCCTAAGGAAAATGGAGAAGCAGAACTCTACTGTAGGTGGGTGCATCTCCACATGAGTCTGTCGGTGGTCCTCCGTTCAGATCCACCCATAGTAGTAGGAGGATCATCTATTTATAGGTTCTGGATGGGCTCTACCCAAAACTTTTAATGACATGTAATGTGTTTACACATCATGTAATCCTGATATGAGGTTGCCTTTATGATTTTTGAATTCTCATGAATATCACTTGAGTCTCGTTCAATGATTTTGAGATTTGACTCTCTTCAGGGAATTAAATTGGGATTCAGGACATGTAATTTTTATTCTGAGTGTGAATTTTTTTCATGACTTGTTTGGTTGGCTACATATTTGGATGTAGTCATGATGTTTAATTGAATTAAAAAATGTTTCATGTGTTCTGATGTAGCTTTCCGGCTCTTAAACATCCTCAGAAATCCGGTGTCACTCTGATTCACATCGCTTACAACACAAACTATCTTTTTGCACCATTATTCAAATATTTTCATTACTTTTTCAATTAATCTTTATTTCCTTCCTTAAAACATAAAACAAGTAAATCAACCAAAAAAATTAAATAATATTCAATTAAATACATAAAATAATATAATAAATAATTATGAATTGTATGTATGAAATACACTTATAAATTACACTCATAACCCTATATCTATACTACATGAGTCATTACTATGAGTTGGATTTATACTCTAATGTCATAGACACCTCGATTATACATTCGGTCCTTATTCATTACTACATTTATCATGATTCTCCTTATTTAATGCTTGAGGCCCCTAAAAAATCTATTCCCTATATGGATGCCTAGGTTGTAAGCCTCAGGTCCTCACAGGTGCATATATATCATTGAATATTTATCCAATTAAATCTATGAAAATATATACATGACAGAACATGTTCAAAGACATTATGTCTTTGGCTGAAGCATTTATAGTCAGCCAGGTATCCATTGAGGAACCTAAGTGTATTATTTATTTCACTTCATTACTTTTTATATACATGCACAAGGACTTATTTTTTATTCATGTACTATGTTTTTTTAGAAACCATTGGAAGTGGCATAATGAGTTTATCTCACACAATATTTGGGTCATTATTTGGTACTCATAGATTCCTCATGGTTGTAGGGTAAGGTTTTAGACTTGGATTACTAGTTTTTTTATTTCATGTTGTAGCACATGGATATGGGATATTAGGAGCATGATATTGAACTATTTCATAGGATGATCATAGAAATTTCATTTTGGAATTGTTATTTTTTATGCAATTTCATTATGTATTCTACCATGTATTCTTGTTTCCTTTTGGTATATACATTTCATCATTTTTGTTCATGATATTGTTTATGGATTTGGCTATTTATTGTAATGATGATGATTTATTTTCACTATGTTTCAATTATACAATTTCTATTATTGACTTATTATGAATAATTTTTCTACTTTAACACCATGAGTGCATAACATCTCCACCTTACCATCATTGGACCCCCGCTTCTAGTCACAACCCTCTAGAATACAGGGAGGTTCCCTTGAGGCCTTGTGAAAATCCAGCTCGGGCCATCAGTTTAGTGGCTCCTCAATCGAGACATGACATTCCCAATATATCATTGAATCCCCATTCTCAAAAAGAAACAAAATCCATTACTAATGAGCATATTCCATTAAAAAACTAATAGTTAATGAAATCCAATGCTCCTTCCAAACACGAATCAAAATAAAAGTAATCTAAAAATCCTTCAACCACTTGTCAATATTCTAATCATAGATAGTACCCTAATAATTCAGAATTACAATACCCTAAAACTCAATCATGACACACTTATGGTTAACCAATGAATTCTACTGCAACTAGCCAATCTAAAAAACATGTGGATTCCTTAAAGCTGATATCTCTATTTAAATAATACAATTTACTCCTAAGAATGGAAATATGGATTTATCTTATGTTCCTTTATTAAAATTCATTTTCCCCGAAATTATTATATTAAAATTCAACAACATATCTATATTATATTTACCCACTCAAAACGACACATCATAAACACCTCATCACTTATCTATATTTTTTTATCCCCCTCACTATTGGGTATGTAATCATAAATGACTTCAACCTCATTCCCCCCTCCTTCTATATATTCCCCCACAAAACACCCACACTAATGAAACCTCATACCATCAAAAATTCATCTTAAAATATTAAAACCCAAGATTTTTATAGCATTAAAAACATCGATAAGGGGGAGTAGGTAAAGGGAAGTAGTTATCCATCAATGTCACCTTTATATTAGATATTGGGAAAACATCATGAACCAAATACTGAATATTGATATCGATCACATTAACTGAATTCAGTTATAGTGCATATTAAATAAGGAAAAATACAATGGATATAATTTATTTAATAAATCCATCATAAGGGTCAATTATATGACCTGTAATTGTCACATTAATAGTAACTTCCATCTCATTTATACCAATGATGGTCATTAATTGCAACCAATTATAAAAAAACACATCAAGGCTTCTAGAAACATAAATGTTCTGACCCATATTTTATATTAGGATGACATCATTGTGTTCCATCATGGTGATAAAAGTAATATCCAAAATCTTAAAAATTTCATATCTCATTATGAATAAATCTTTGGTCAATCTATAAGTTGGAGAAAATATTTTGCGTTCTTTCAGAAAAATGTTTCTTCTAATAGAAAAGGTAATATCATCAATTACATAGGTATAGAGGAAGGTTCTTTCCCCTTCCCTTATCTTAGTGTTCATATCTTCTGGCGAAGACCTAAATCCAGTTACTTTACTAACATTGTTGATCAAATTACCAATCAACATTATTCTTGGAAGGGTAAATCTTTATATATGGATGATAGAATTTTTCTTCTGAAATCTAAAATTGTCTCTAAAATGTTCTACTCAATTATGGTTTACAATTGCCCTACTGATTTTCTTAAGAAAAATAACACTTACAATAAAAACAAGGTTTGGATTGGAAGCACGATTGAAAGGAAGCTCGTGACCATCCCTTGGGCCATATGTTGCAAACCCTTACAAAAGGGTGGACTTGGAATAAAAAATCTCAAGATATTTAATGATTCTCTTCAAGATAGGATGACTTCGAGGTTGCTTCATAATAACTCTGACTCCACTGCTTTTCTCAAGAACAGATTCCTTACTAAGATTAAGAATGGAAATTTTAAATACATCACTTATTCCATCTACTTGTCTATTGGACAATCATTCACTAACATTATGAACAAGTCTAGATGGATGGTTAGTTATAATTCCTCTATGAATTTTTAGATTGAAAACTAGACCAGTGCTCCTTTAATCTCCATGATGTCTCCAAATTTGTTTCCTGATAATACCAACTCCACTATTAGGGATGTTGTCAATTATCATGACATTAACCTTCCTAATAACATAAGTTATGTTATTGAAAATTATCACTTCTCCAACATTGAGGATTTCTTCATTTGGGAACCTTATTATAATGGTGTCCTCGATTCCAAATTTTTTTACAATTAGAGTTTCATACATTATGATTTTTTCTTATGTTGGTTGAAATCATTTAGCAAACCTTGGATTAAGCCCTTGAGATTTACTCTTGTTCGGCACGTTGCTCCTCACAGAGTCCCCACTGACGTTTTCTATAATCTTTTAGGATTCAACATTTCTCTAGATGTTACCTATGTAACCAACATAAAGAGGATGCTAATCATTTGTTTCTATCTTGTGCTACATCTGTATCTCTTTAGAAATGAATTATTGATATTTTTTGTTTCATATGGTTACTTCATGATTCTATCAGCTCTCAATTGCAGCATTGTGTACATTTTTAATCTTCTCAAGAAATCAAGAATCTTTTTTTTGATTGTTGTTGTTGAGCTCTTCCATGTGATATGGTATTATAGAAATAATATTCTTTATAATAATTTATCATTCAGGTTTAACACATGAAGGATACAAATTTTTATTTTCATCTGGGATGCTACCTTGATTCAGAAATCTCATTCTTACAACATTATTGATGACTTTGGGATCCTACACCGACTTAGAATTTTTGGTCTATTTAGACAGCCTCGACGCACCTTTTAGGTATTTTGGAAAGCACTAATTCTAGGATGGATCAAATTCAATTTTAATGGTGCCCCTAAAGGAAAACCGAGACCTATAGGATTCGATTATATTTTTAGAGATTTTATGGGTAGGTTTCAATGATGATTCCTTGGAGGATGTGGTGCAACCTCATCTCTAGAGGCAGAAATGATGGGGGTGATCCATGTCGTTGACTTTTCCAAACAAAAGAGTTGGAACAATATTTGTATTGAGAGTGATTAAACCACTATGGTCCAAGCTATTTGGAAGGGGGTGTTTCATCTTTCTTGGATGCTTACTTCCCATTGGATAAATTTCCTTGCTTCACTCAAGGAAATAAACTATATCTCATGTCATGCTTTTCATGATGCAAACATGGTTGTTGATGGTCTTTCCAACAAGGGAGTCAACCAGAACATTACATGGAAGGACTATTTTCCGAGTGACTTGCTCCATTTTTATGATAATGATTGTAATAAGATTTTGTCTTTCAGAATCATGTAATTTGCTTCTTTTTTCAATGAAGTGTTCCTTGGACATTGATTGAGGAACTATCTTCTAAAAAATAGTTTTTACACCAGATATATTTTTCAACTATTTAAATATGACCAAACCACATACACTTATCAACTTATATTTTTATTTTTCCTTTATCATTTACTTAGAAATTTATTTATTAATTCTAGAATGTCATCCATACCAATATTACCTATCTCCATTTTCATTTTCATTTATAAATCAATACTCTATATTATAGTAAACTGGAAAACATATCCATATTATAACGACCAAATAATTTTTTTTTTGTTTTGTGAGTAATTTTAGCCTCTATTTATTTATTTTTGAAATATAAAATTATTAGGATGATTTTTGAGTGGTTTTGGTGTGTTTTTTATAACATTTAGTGCTTTAGGGTTCACTATTAGATAATGGGATTCCCAAACTATGTCAATTCTCAAGGAAACTATGAGGCTTGAGGTAGAGGTGTTTGGGGTAGATCACAGTTAAGGTGTAAGGATTATAAAACCATGTAACCACTACTCCAAACTAATAAAATCATTATAATGGAAATATCATAGTCAGAACATGGTTTCAAAAACTATGTGACCAAATTATTTTCCTTCCCTGAGAAGGAAGTGGACCTCACACCATTGGAACATGGGTTTTCAAACCATGTGACCAAACTAAGTGCGTGTGAATTAATGATACAAAAAATACTTCTTAATGAATGTAAACCACTCTATTTTACAAATTATTATTCCAAATTATATATCTCTCAATCTGAGATACTATATATAATTCCCTCAATGTTTTCGTTCCCATCGAATCTCAACTTTGGGTATCTAATCATGTTGAAGATTGAGGCATTAAGGCATGTGATTGAAAGCCTCTTTTTTTTAGGTTTCTTATAAATATACATTTATTTCAATGATACAAAGAATATATCTGACATATCAGGGAATTATATATAGATTTTGATGTCAAATAGTGATTAATTTTTTGATCACTACTAAAATGGTTGTAGATATAGTGCATTAGTGACACCCCTTTGATCAATATGAGATATAGCATCATTTGAATATTTTTGGAGGTATGAACTTTTTTCCTTGGCCTAGAATTATCTTGAATTTCATTCTAAAAAAATATGTGATTGATTTGGGATTATTTCTATGTTTTCTTGGTGTACATGATTGGTATAGTATCATATCAGAATGGGTCATAGATATTTTTATCAATGAGACTATGGTAGAATGTTCCTTACCATTTAGGGCCCTTTATAGTCTTGTTTCCTTATTATGATGCTTATGTAGGAATATCTTCAATAAAAATATTTTATTTTGATCGAATGTGTGCATATGTGTTTCCCATGAGACCCATATATGATTCCTGATTGTATGAGTATGATTAGGTATCTCTTTAGACCTTGTTTGATGTATATAAAATGTGATTTTAGGTTTTTATTATCTCTCATGATGTTGTTTTATCTTCTTTCTCTATATTCACTACCCTGATGTGTGTGATTATCATGCCTTTATAGGTACTCTTTCTAGTACTTAGAATGTGTGGACTGTTTTAGTATGGTTATCCCTTAGAGGGGGAGTGAACTCAGAATGTGATGATGAAAATGATGGAACTGATCATATGTTGGGGGTATGATTGCCTTTAGGCTAGAATGAGGTAGTAATAGTTGTATGTGATGGTCGTGTGTCCTAATCCTAGGCATAAATGAGATATAATGGCCTTGTGGGTTAAACCATGTTAGAGATAGGTTATGATGGCCATGTGGCCCTGCCAGGCTCATCATTCAAGAAAATTATTACGATTACTCATTATCCTTATAGCTAAATAGGATTATGGATTCCATTCATAGAATCCTCCTGAAATTGAGTCAAATTAGGTATGGTCAGGGCCCATGGTAGATTGGTTAGCACATGAGTGGTCAATGTATGATTTTTAATGATTTCTTGGAAATTTAAATTTTTAATGGAATATAATTATTTTACTTATTCACACATGTTGAGGATGAATTGTTGGTGTCCAATTAGGTTTTCTTACTCACATCCTACTCGGGCATCTCAATGTGCATGCGGGTTTCATGATTAGGGATCCAAGTAAGGGAAAGTGTCCTATGGAATATAGATACGTTATAGAGTTTAGAGATGGTAGCGGTACTGGGATTGACCCTAGAGGATTCTAAAATGTTTCTTATATTTATTCTTATTCTTTTAATATTCGAGTTTGTCTTCGAACATTGGGATCCCAATTCATTTTACATGTATGGGATGGGTGAAATTTTTTACATTACTATGTTTTCTTTATCTTCAACAGTGATAGTATGGGTTGTTATATTTTAATATTTTTATAGTTTATGGATATTATAACTGAGTTTATAGTCTCCCCACTACATCCCTTAACCCTTTCCTCTAGTTGGTAGAAACTTGCATACGGAGAGGTGTGCATGATATCTATTAGCATCTCCACTTGATTGTTGTTCTAGAAATCTGGGTTGGGGACTTACACATATCAAACTCTCTATTGCACCTATTTCATCATGAGACATGTAACACCCTTATATTTGAGAATATATTTCTCTTTAAATAAATTTAATTTCTTTGATATTGTGTGTTACATGAAATCTAGGGACTAAGAGAACCGCGATATACTATTAAAATATTAATATAACAGTTATCACCTAACCATTAAATTGGTGGGTATGAATATTATTAACAAACTTATGAAATATTTATAAATTAACTTCTCAAAAAAATTCATTTATTAATTCTTATAAAATAAGTACACAATTTCCAGTAAATTTTTTTAATGTTTATAAATACATTTTCTTAAAAAGCATTTTTATTGGTTTTTGTGAAAAAATATTTAATATATAGAAAAATTATATATTTTATTTTACAAAAATATTATATTTTTTTAAATCCTAATATCAAAATTATCTTAGGGTGAAATTTATAGATTTTTCTGAAAATAGTTATTTTTCGATGAATAATGAAAATACCAATTTTTATTGAAAATAATATTTTTAAATAAATTATTTACAGAGTTCCATTCTTTCAAAAATATTTAAAAATAAAATTAGATCTATTATATTATTAGTAATTCATTTAAATTCATATGAATTAGTTTTATCACTGAATTTGGTATAAAAACATTTTTATACATAAAAAAATTCCAAAAAATCTTATTTTCAATACTATTTTATTTTACATTAAATAATATCGCTTATAGAAATTGAGTCATAAAAAATGGATTCCATATTTGAAATCATGAGTTCCAAATTTGGTAAATAGGTATATTCTATTTTTTTCCATTATTAATAGTAACCATAATAAATAATTGTCATCATAGTAAATGGTAAATCAAATTAATATACATTAAAACATGGAAATAAATCATAATACTCACACATTAATCCTACTTAATGAATTTAATTAAACCATAATCACCTTAGTATAAAAATTTATTTGTTTAATGGAAACCTTTCCATGATACTGAAATATATAATATTTAAATTAAAAAAAGTTACAAAATGTCACTCTCTTAGTTATAAATAGTTCTTATTTGTTCATAAAGAGACAAAAGAATGTTATGAATGAATATTGATATATAGTTTTTTCATAATGAAATTATTTTCATGATGTTAATTTGTTTTTAATTTTTACGTATTAAATAATTACCCTAAATTTTGACACAACGCTGAAACAATATTTATTAAAATAATGGAAAAATATAATAAAGGATTTTAAAAAAAAAATTAAAAGTAACACAATTTCCATGATTTGTAGTGTTAAAAAAAATTATTAATGAATATGAAATATTATTCCAGAGTTAAATGAGTATATTTGAATTAAAAAACTTTATTTATGTATTTTAAGTCAAATTAAATGAATAGTGCCCAAATTGATATTAATGATATTTCATTAAATTAATATTTTATTAAATTATTTAAAAATCATAAAAATCATGAAATAGGACAATTATGATAATATATATTCTCATATTTCATCTATTGGATATTTATGAGTCAATTTTCACCTTATGTGTAAAATTACTACCTTTTAAGAGTGAAGAAGACATTTCCATGGTTAATGTTAAAATAGGTTGATTAAGGGGTTAAACCAAAAGAAAAGGTTTAAAAATCCACGTAAACATGTCCAAATGTTATTGATTAATGTTATTTCAACAAAATAAAACCTTATATTATAATACCTACCAATTTAGAATCATATTTCTAGAGATTGATTTTATTATATTTTAATTTTTTTTGAAATTCCAAAAGTGCCTCTCACCTCAATTATAAAATGACATCTCAACCAAAACCAATAAATTTATATTCACCAATATCATAGGAACATTCTATATTTGATGGTATTCTCAAAATACCAACCCTAGGTTCATCAATAGGATATCTAATGGAGTTCTTTCAATGAAGAGGTAATCACCATAATCAATTACATTTTTTTACTTCTTCTTTACCTACTCTAAATCCATATTATTTATCATGACATAAAAAAATAATTACAAAAAATATATTGAAATGTTATTATTATTATAAAATCTTTATTATCAACCCTATTTCCCATCAAATGAAAGGGAAAGTATCACTCGTGTGTAAATTGGGCTTACCATCACCACATAGTGATACAATTCATTTTCCACCACCATATTTCATGGGTGGTTATTATCATGGTTATAATTCTTATATATGATAATTAAAAAATAACTATAATTATATAATTATATTATCACATCTACCTTCTTACCTTCCAACCCGTTGAAATACAATAATGTCACTCATGTGTATGTGTGGACTACCACCTCCCCAAAACGATGTGATTGGTTTTTCATTTTTTAGTAGATGGTAATAAGGATAAGTTTAATTAATATAATTTATTTTTGTAATATAATAATTATTATTTTAAGGTGAATTATTATTTATATTATTTATTAAATCTATCAAAAATTCAAAATAGATTCCATGTGTATGTACGACCTACTGTCTCCATGAATGGGGTAAGTAATTTTTATTTCACTACCTTTTATGGATTAATCAATACAAATATATATATAATTAATAAATATGATAATTAAATATTCATTTAAATTCTAGATATTATGTAACCATGATCAACATACAAAGACCGAAACTACTGAACCAAAGCATACAT
This sequence comes from Viscum album, assembly GCA_963277665.1. Classification (NCBI taxonomy): domain Eukaryota; kingdom Viridiplantae; phylum Streptophyta; class Magnoliopsida; order Santalales; family Viscaceae; genus Viscum; species Viscum album. Next base: position 785,639,890 of record OY728123.1, on the reverse strand, counting down.
GAAAAAAATGTAGTTATTACCTGGAATAGTGATTTTAACGAAGTATTGTAAATAAATGGGTGATAAAATATTATAGGTAAATAATATATGTTATATAAAATTGAGTGTAGTTCTATAAAATATGTATAATAAATCTATATTTTTTATATAGGATGTTCAAGAATGTGTTAAGGAAGTTAGACCTAAGGTAAGGGTTTCTCATATCACATATACTTATATGATACATATGCTATACTCACTACTCAATTTTTGTGTCGAGTATATAATTACATTTGATATGTTATATAATGAATATTTTATATTAATTGTATTTAATGTTTTATTTAATGTTATTTTTTTATGGGTATTATGATTCATAAGTTACCAGATCAGTAACAGTTTATTTGACAATCTCATCATTATTTAGGATTGTTTATTTTTAAGTCTCTATTAGTGGAATTATTTGATATTTATATCTCAAAACCAATATATTTTATTCACTTATTTTTATGTCTTGAAATTAAATGTTTTAATTTAATTTTCATCTTATTAAGTACTCAATATTCCAAAATAATGTTTTTAAGGATAATAGATTTTGTTTTCCTACTTGTTTAAGAATATATATCTTCCATATACATATTTTAATTAAAATTATTTAAAGAATACTTTTAGTATTCTCTAATGATTTATTAAATACATTTTTACTAAATTTTAATTTTTAAAAAACGTTTTAAAAGGATGATTCTTATCATTTTTGAACGATGCACTCATTGAAATTCTTGAAATTGTATGAAATGTTGTTTTCTTTACATATATGTCATTAATAGTATTTATATTCATTATGACTACTTCTTACGTTGATTATTCCTTTACAATTTTTCAAGGTTCATTTCAATGAAAATTGTTTCCTTAATAATTGGATAAAATTTATATTTTAAATTTTTTTTTTCAATATAAAAATGTTGTTTTCTCGGAGAAAATTTCCAGTGATCTTTTAAAATTATTTGCATCAATTTAAACATCCATTTTTAGTCTTATGATTTACTGAGGTCATAATATTATTATACCATCCACCATTTTACTCTAGATGGTGTACAATCAGCTTGACTAAGGAAGGTATTGATAGTTATTAGGTTAGTTCTTACAATATGGTAAGTTATTTATTTATAAGGAATGTAGATTAAGTTATATTATTTATTCATATGATGAATACATTGAACATATTAAGGGTTTAGTGGATCCCATAATTACATAGCCCCTCGATGAATCGGTTGATCTCCTGATACGAATTAGGTTGGGTATTTCGTTGAGGCCTAACCCATTTATATAGATGTCTTGGCATGTGGACTTGATTGTATTTTTAGATTTATTGGAACAAGGCCTTGATGTTAAGTTCAAATTTAAATCATATTGAATTACATCATTATGAAATCAGTTATTGATAACTATGTGATAGTTTTAATAGTTATGACATTTGTGGATAAGTTTCTATCTCATTTGATTATTTACACGCCATTATTTAATTAACGTTTATTATCTTAATATTATCAATTCCTTATTATATTTCAATGTATAAATTTCTTTAATGATCATCTAATCTGACTCCTTTTGTATGTTTACATTCCATAGGATTCCTGGAAATGTTTTATAATTTATATTTAGGGATATTCTAGAGGGAATAAGGATAATCCAAAAAAATACTATGTTGTATTTCATGTTTTCCAATGTAATGTATGACTCTAGTGAGTGTCCAATTTGAAAATAATATGAAATTATTCCGTCCTTTAGGATTTTATTTCTAGTATTTATTAATAATGTTATAATGTTACCACCAGCTCTAGGTTACGAGGGTGAAGGTCTTTATGGTTGGTGTAACAGCCTAATATCTTAAAATAGGATCATCATGGTCAATAGAATATGTGAAACAAAATTCAAATATTAGAAGAGAATAAAACTCCTTGATACATTAAAGTATATTTCTTTTTAAATAAATTCAATCTCTTTGATAGCTTGCGATGCATCCAACACCGGGTTAAAGAATAATGTGATACTCACATAAAATGTTATTTAAACAAGATAATTTTATCCTTACCATTAAATTGGTGGGTATTAACAGAAATAAGTAAAAATAGGAATAATATTTTTTAAAAAATCTATAAAATAAATTCAATGGTTATCTATTTATTATAAATAAAATAAGAAACATTTGAATGTAAAAGAAACATTTTTTGAAAAACTATATTTTTTTAAAAGGTGAATTAGTTTCACTTTGAAAACCTAATTTGTATGTAATTTATTTAAATTTTATAAAATTTATTTAAAAAAACTTCATTTTTTAAATCATCATATCAAAATTATCTATGGTTTAATTTTTTGAATTTTTCTAAAATGTTTCACTTTTTTTATGAATGGTAAATAATATTGAATTTTAATTGAAAACTATATTTTTGTTTAAATTATTTATAAAGTTAAATTAAATTTTAAATTGTTTTTAAAGTAAAAATAGTTAAATTATATATATATATATATTAAACCAATTTATACCATTTGAATCATTTTCTTATTGAATTTTGATATAAAAACTTCATATACTTTTGACCATTTTCTCTTTGAAATGTTGTTTTCACATCTAAATTTTTAATTTAAAATTTCAAATTATGTGAATGGAATTTGGAAAACCTGATTACATAAATTGAATAATCATAAGTTATATTATCTTATATTTCAATTTTATTTTTTTACCATGATTAATATTAAAAATAGTAAAGAATTATTTTCTGTGATTAAGGTAAAAATGGGTTGGTTGGGGGGTTAAACAACAAATACGAGGGTTAAAATGACCTATACACTTTTCTAAACTATATTTAATTGAAATATTAATAATTATATACAATAATACATTTTTTACCATCGTGTAATGTGAAAAACATAATACACCTTTGTATTTACAAAAAATACAGGTGTCTCGCTCACCTCACTAATACAAGGTTGTACACTCTCCTCTCTTATTCACATAGTCAAACCCATTTAGATCAACCAATATCAACCCAAATAACTTCCAAAATTATATATCCTCATCCTATAAGAATTTATGTTTTCATAGAGAGATTCTATGAAAAATTTAAGTTTAATTCAAAAGTGGTAGTCCAAGAAGAGGTAAAACTCCTAACTATGTGTTTCTGTTTTATTTCCGCATCCAACTCCTTAAAATATTCTTCATTTATTCTTATATAATTACACTCTTATATCCCATATACTGATATTTTATTATTTCAAATACATTACCTATATCCATCTATTCTACCCTCAAATGGGAAATGATAATGTCACTCATGTGTACTATAGACTACCACCTTACAAACTAATGTGACACATTTTACATATAAACCTCTCACGATTGAGTATGATTATTGATATAAGGTATATATATATAAATGATATTTATAAAATAATTATATCTATTTAATCATTATATCATATATTCATTTTTACTTTCGACTCTGGAGGGGATATGATAATGTCGCTCGTGTGTACAACAGACTACCGACTCGTGAAGCGATGTGAATCATTTTTCAATAATATTTTCTATGAATGTTAATAAAGATAAATGTAATGAATATATGAGATATAAACTAAATAATTATTATATTAATTAAATATTTATAATTCCAAAAATATAATATATCATTTTCTTTCTCACCTTTTCACCCATAGAAATATGATAACGTTATTTGTGTATGTGTGGACTACCGCCTTCATGAAGTGATGTCACTCTCTATTAATCAAAAAATAACATGGATTATACATATAAGTATATTTAATGAAATAATAGAGTATTTATTATATTATGATCATTATATAAATATAATATATCACTTACATCTTTCCCATAATGTTCTTTGAAAAATGGAAGTGTTAGTTATGTGTTTGTACAACCTAATGTCTCCATGGTCGCAATGTACTTCATTTCTAAAAACCATATTTCATGATTAGTCTAAAACATAAAATTGATATATATATATATATATGATAATTATTTCATGTTAATTATTATTAAGATGTTGAAATAATGACTTCTTAGACCAATAGTCACCTTCTAAAGTCATTTTTATCACATAAGTCAAATATCATTAAAACAGCCGACATAAATATAATTGATTAATTAATTGTATATAATATAGTAATAAGTAAAACAAAAGGAATAATAATATTTATAGAGGTTACTAGTAAAGTAAATAACTAACCATAGTTTATTATTTAGTAATATAAAGAATATACGTGATGAGTCATCCTCAAGGTAAGGGAGTTCATCTCAACTTCCATTCATTGTGGAATATTGTAATTTTATACACCTAATTTATTTCATATGATGTATATAATTCCCTTTTGGTATGATATATCGTGAATAATTAATAATTAATGTTAATTTTAAGTTTAAATTTAAAATATTTCATCCACGGTCATTTTACTTTCGACGTGGTAAAAGTTACTGTACAACATCACTTTCATTTTTCATTGTTAACATTATATTGAAACAATCACATTATTGTAAAAAAAATTCATTATAAATTACATTAATATTAAATATATATATTCTTCTAAAATGAAAATTATTATTTCCTAAGCTTTTTAACATTTTTAAATACAATGTATACTTTCAATGTTATTTGATTAATTGAAGAAATGTTGATAAAATCATGTCCATTACTCAATATGGATATTTATGGATAAAGAACATTTTTTATGAACTTAATAAGTTATTCTATATATGAGGAATGATTTTTAGGTACAATTATAGGTGGGTCCTATAATTATTTAGCACCTCGATGCATTAACCTGCCTCGTGAGAGAATTAGTGGACCAAATTAAATAGGTTTCTTCGTATAGTTTCAAAACACCTTGGGAAAGGCAATGATGGTAGAGGTATAATCATTCATGGGTCATTAAGTACAATAATTAAGCACTTAATTCATTTATAATTAAAATGATATTATTATCCAAGTGTTTTTTTCTATTTATTTCTAAATTGATTTAATTCTTAGTTATTGACTAAATGGAATGGGTTTTCCTATATTAACATTGGTATATTGATCATGTCTTGTCTAATTTTGATATAAAAGTTATTAATTAAATGGAATGTATTTTTAGTTTTTTACCAATCCATACTGATTATTATTAAAGGATTCATGATAGATTCTTCTATAAGTAACCCTTTCTAATCATTTTAGATCACCCTCATTTTGTTTTCTTTCCCAAGGAGATAAAGAATAATTCATGGAATGAGTTCAAGGATTCCAAATGTTTTCCATTTATATGAATTTTATTTTATATACCTATATAAAATGGGTGTCATGTTTATATATGGTTATCTGGAAATACTAAATTTATCTTTCCGTATAGATTTTACCCTTTTTATTTATGCCAATGTAACAATGTAAGACATCAGCTCTGGGTTACTGGGTTCGGGTTTGATATAGTTTGTATCAGAGGAAGTTTAGTATAAACCTTGGGAACTAGATTAATAAAAACATGTAATGGGGAACATAACCCTATGATAGACTTTGAGGATAAGTACATAAGAGAATCCTAATGTTTTGGTAATGAATATATTGTGGGTGTTTCTATGGAAATACATCCATATCTTGATACTTCAAGTGGATGTGGTTATAGAATATTGGTAATTAGAGGTATTACCATTAAAAAGGAAACATTAGGATTGACCCAATTTTCACCTGGAGCATCAAAATAAGCCTTACTGCACACTTGGTTTGACACACCCTGGGAATTTTCTTAAGATAATTCATGTTTTCTATAGAAAACATTATGAAGGAATTGAAAATACTGATATCCATGATGAAACCAAGTTTTTAATTATGATATTAAAAATGCATAAAATTTTCAATTTATGTTAAAAATTTAACCAATTTTCGGATAATACATTATGTTTCATATTGTTATGATCTGATCCGGTGTATACCATTATTTACAAAAGTATCCAAGCATATGGAATGGGAACCACATCAATGAATATAATCAAAAGAGTAATAATGATAGTTTATTTGATGGGATTATGCCAATATTTTGAAAGTAAAATTCTCCCAAACATTATCATTATTTGACGACATACTATCATGTGACAAAAAGACAATGAAATAGCTCCCTATATATTATGGCTCTAAAAGGATGTAATAGAATAAGATGATGATAGAGAAACATATGGATAAAGGTAACAAGGGATAGAATTATTTTTTCACATGTGTTAATTATGGATGTAAACACCTTGGTAACTGATTAATGGTATGTGTGTTTTATATAAGTATAGAGAGAAACCCCACCATGCTACTAATTCCAAGTGATATAAAAAAGTTTACCATGTTTAATTATTCAACTATAAATATATGGGACACTATAAAAATGAATTCCTAATGCATCAAAATAATGTAACTTAAAAAACTTATGTATCATGGTAAATCTTATGTTATTTCCTTACATGAAGTGGAATGATTGATGTTATTTTGTTTGGATTCCAAAATTAAGTAATTCGAGTATATTTTTCAATGATACAACTAGATAGACGAATTTTTAAATGTATAAGGATTTTATTGATGTACTATTTTATTGAGGTTTTGAAAGAATATGTTGAATGTTTATGATGACCACGTAAAATGATTTAGTGGAAATTTTAACTTCTTATAAAACACATGTGTAAGGGAAATATAGATCTTAATATGTTCCTAATGTTGAGATAATGATATTTGGATAAGAGATGAAAAATATGGATAATTTAAATTGTATATTACTAACTACCATTGAACTTATTAATGATTTTTTGAAAAAGTTTTTTATACAATCATTGATCAATTTGGACTCATTTTTTCATTTAAGGAATATATCCACCAATCTATGTTTAATTTAAGGAATAAGTAACCATGTATGTTTTTATTATATTCTTTATGGTAATTCATGTTATTAGAAAATTTAAAAAGAATAGATGATGAAGGTATTACAATTTTTGGTATGTGAAAATTAAGATCTAGATTATCTTGTTTGGATGATTAACGATAAGTTCTTTTTGGAAATTTTGTGACCCTATTTCTATAGTTTTGGATAATAATATTTTTTAATGGTCATAAGGTTAACCATTTATGAAATTTCTTAAGTACAAATATGGATGAGGTTCTATATATTATTGTACTACTTAACCATATGATTATTTCTTCATATTGGGTAGCTTACACTAACCATTTTTGTTATAATTAAAACATTATATTAAAGTAATTTCTTTTAATTCTACTATAGATATTTTGATCCAATATTTCTTCAAGCATAAAAAATTAATAATCATTTCTTAGAGTAAGATATTAAGTTTAAATTGATCAAGGTACAACCAAAAATGATATTTTACTTTTTTTAATGGAATTAAATCAAGTAAATATATATTTGGATTAAAATTCATCAACTTTTGTTAAAGGATCATAAAATAAAATGATACCCAATTAACATTATTTTATGATATAAATAACCATTTTCACACATATTTGTTTTAGGTATTTTGGTTATTTATTTTCAAAAGATATTTCAGTTTATTTTTATGCATTATCTCTATAAATCTCCATCATTATTTGGACATTACACTTTTCTTCCAGGTCTAAATCTTCTCTCCCCACCCATGTTCTCCTGTTTCTAAACCTATTATGTGTTCTTCGACATGAAAATCACACTTCCCATTATATCTAATAAATTTGATCTTTTATTTAATCTTTATATTATTTGGGTATCTAACAAAGGTATTTTCAAATTCCGAACCCTTGATTATTGAAATCAATATTAAATTTTGATGATTCAATTTATTTTAGGGATAGAATTTAACATCTCAAGATTTTAAAATAGTAACATCATGTTTGATAGAATATTTGAAACCAAAAAACAATATTGGAAGAGAATATAGCACCTAAATACATTATGATATATTTATTTTTAAACAAATTCTACCTCTTCAATTGGTTGTGATGCACACAACACCAGCTTTAAAAAAACACGATACTCTTTTAAAATAGTTTTTAAACATGCCTATTTTAACCTAGACATTTAATTAGATGGTATGAATAGTAATAAATAAATTATGTTTGTTATATTTTTTAAACTTGTATAAAATAAATTCAATGGTTATCTACATATTAGAAATAGAATAAGTATCATTTAATGTAAAATAAGTTTTTTTGAAAAATAGTATTTTTCTAAAAGGATGTTTAGTACCACATTAAACACCAAAATTATAATTAATTTGTTCCAATTTTATAAAAATTATTTGATAAACTGATATTAATTTATTAAATTAAATTATAAAACTTCTCAAGGGAGAATTTTTTATATTTTTTCTAAAATGTTTCATTTTTTGATGAATGGTGAAAAATATTGATTTTTAATTGAAAACATCATTTTCATTTAAAATATTCCAAAAGTTAAATTAAATTTTAAATTGTAATTAATGTAAAATTTGTCCAATTATATATCAATTAATACAATTTATTTCATTATAATCATTTTCATGTTGAGTTTTTATGTAAAACCATTGTAAACATTTGAACATTTTCTCTTCTAAAACCAACTTTCTTGTCTCACCTATAGGATAAATTTTAAATGAAATTTAACCAATTATGTTAACATAATTTTTAAAAAAATTATTCCATATTTTTAATAATCATAAATTATATTATCCAATAATGTAAAATTCTTTTTTTTCCATAATTACTTGTAAAAATATTAAAAATTAATTATTGTAGTTAAGGTGAAAATTGGTTTACCAGGTTTTCAAACAAAAAAGAGGGTGGTTAAAATAAACTAAACATTTCGTTAAATCAATTTTATGATCATATTTAGACCCTATAATTACATATAATACATAATAGAACATTTTTAACCCTTTTATAATTTAAAAAACATGGTTACACCTTTTTTCTTTTCTAAATTACAAATGTGTCACTCACCTCACTTATAAAATTCCACCCGCTCTCCTCTCTTATATTCACTGTATAACCTATTTGGATAAGAAAATAACCACCCAAATTACTTACCAACACATATTGTCTCATCCTAGAAGCCTTTTTATTTTCATAAATCCATTCTCGGAAAACCTTGGTTATAGTCCTAATGTTATTGTCTAAGAAGAGGTAAAATTCCTAACAATGCATTTTTGTTTTATTTCTTCCTCCACTTCCTTAAATGATTTTTTATTTATGATTATATAATAAAAATATTATATCTGATATACTTATATTTTATTATATTATGGACATGACCTATATCCATCTCCTCTTCCCTCAAATGGTAAATTATAACATTTCTCGTGTGTATGGTGGACTACCACCTCAAGAAACGATATGATACATTTTCCATCGACACCTCTCACGATTTATTATGAATATGGATATAAATTATATATATTTTATTTATAAAATATTTATAACTTTTTAGTAATTATATCATATATAACTTTTTTTACTTTTTATTTCATTGGGGTATGATAACGTCACTTTTGTGTATAGAGGACTACCACCCTATGAAGTGATGTGATTTTGTTTCATTAATGTTTTACATGGAAGGAAATAAAGATAAATTTAATTAATATATGAAATATAAATAAAATATTAATTATATTATGTAAATATTTATAATTCTAAAATTATAATATATCATTGTGCTTCTTACATTTTCATTCACTGAAAGATGATAACATCATTGTTGTATGTGCGGACTACCCCCATCAAAAAGATATTTGACTCTATTATCATCCCAAAAAAACATGGATGATATATATAATTATATTTAAGGAACTAATATGGTATTTATGAAATTATTATCATTATATAATAAAAAATATCACTTAACACTTTTCGATAATGATCGTAGAAAAATGTAAATGTTAATCATGTATACGTACACCGTACCATCCCCATGATCATAATGTACTTCATTTCTCCAAACAATATTTCATGATTTGAAATTAAATTAAAATTGATGTATAAGTATGAAAAATATTTCCTAATTATTATTCTGGAGATATTGAAATGATGACCTCTTATACCAATAGTCACATTCTAAATTCATTTTTGTCATATAAGTCAAATATCATCGAAACAACCAATGTAAAATTAATTAATTAATTATATATAACCTGGTAATAAGTCAAATTAAATTAATATTTAACATTAAAAGGGTTAGTAAAAAATTTAATAATTAACATAATTTTAATATTCATTAAGATAAACAATTTATGTGACGATTCAGACTCAAGGTGAGGGACTTAATCTCAATTTCACTTTATTAAGGAATATTGTAATGTTATGCAAAAAAATTATTTTATAATGTGTATATACTGCCCCTTTAAAAATAAATATATTGATTCATTCATATTAAATTGTGATTTTTAATTTAAATTTGAAAATTTTCATCCAAGGGGATTTTACTTTCCAAGTAGTAATGGTTTTTGAAAAATCTAACTTTCATTTTTGATTATAAACTATTTATTGAAATAATCTCATTCTTGTGATCATTTTTCATTTGAAATTATATTTTATCTTAAATATCCATATTATTGTATGAAAAATGTGATTATTTTCTAAAATATATAACATTTTTATACATGGTGTATAATCTAAATGTAATTTGATTAACTGGGGAAATATTGATAATTCTGTATCCTTCAAACAATACAAATATTTTTTAATAAGGCACATTTTTCCTGAATTAAATCGATTAATTGATATATGAGGAATCGTTTTTACATATATTTATGGGTGGGTATTGGAATTAAATATCCCCCAAATGCATCGAAATGTCTCATGAGACATATTAGTTGGCCAAATTAAATAGGGTTTTTTCAATAGTTTTAAATTGTCTTGGGAATGGTCATGAAAGTAGAGGTATCAGTATTCCTAAGATCATGATGTCCAATAATTAAGTATTTAAATCATTAATAATTTATTTATTATTATTATCCACGATATTTTTCCTATAATGTTATCTCTTGACACATTTCATTCTTAGTTATTGATTAAATGGAACATGTTTCCAATTATATACATTTTTATATTGATTATGTATTATCTAATTATGATAGTAAAGTTATTTATTAAATGAAATGTGTGTTAAGTTAATTATTATTCCATATTAATTATTCAATACTGATTTATGATTGCTTCTATTATACATAACCCTTACTGAGTATTTGATGTCACCCTTATTTTGTTTCCTTTACCTAGGATATGAAGAATAATTCTTGGAATAAGTTCAAGGATGGAAAATGTTTTCCATTTATATGATTTGTTTTGTTTTATATCTCTATGTTAAATGGGTATCATGTATGTATCTAGTTTACCAATACTATTAAACTAATAGTTCCTTTGGGATATCATTCCCTTTATCTTAAGACAATGTAATATAGAAGGCATCGACTCTAGATTACTGGAGTGGGGGTCACTACAGTTTATTTAGGATGAGTTTCAATAGAATCAATGATTACTCTATTTCAAAAAATACAAATGAGATAAAATAACCCAATGAATAAATTTTACAATATTCTCAATGAAACTAAGATTATAATTTTGAGATTATTTATATATAAATTTATAATTTCTATTAAGTGTTTCCATAGATTTTGAATTTTACATTATAGTCTAAGACAATATAATATTATAAAGTGTAAGCCATTATTTATAAATGGTTCTTAGTGGAAGGATTAAGAATAGTGTCTATCCATGTAATCCTTGTAGGGATTTCCCTCCTAGGAAATATAATTAAACTGGAGGTGGAGTTACATCTGGATTTCCATAAATTATAACTATATTAGTGAATTTGACTTGTGTTATAACCAGTAACCTTGAATGTATGGAGAAACCTGTTGATCCACAATGTGGTGTATTAATGCTAGACTGATTCATGTGTTAGCAACCTCCATTATACAATGGGACAAAACATCCATTTGTAACTGACCAATTGATATGTTCCTTAGAGAATATCATTCTAAATTTATGAATTAATGAACAGGATAAGGTTATCATCAATGTTTTTCATCTCTATGGTGATGTGGATCAATGGTGGTTATTTATTTAGAACAATAAAGAAGAGGAGAAAATAGAGATCCTGGAATGGAATGATTTAAGTAATATTTCATAAATATATATTTTCCACATGAATAATATGTGGATATAGAGAGAAAATTATCAAGTCTGAGAAAAAATAAATGGTAAAATTTATCTTTGTATGAATTAATCCTTAAATGGTTAGAAAGACATACTATAGTCAATGTATGTAATCCGAAGTATACTACTAGACATATCTTCAATGGCATAAATACAATACATTAAAGGGAACTAGTATCCAAAACATTCCCATCATAAGAGGATCGTGTTACATCTGTAATCAATATTGATAGATAATTCTCCATGTCTTATAGATTTTATGTAATGATAGAAAAGATGAGGATAAAAGAGAAAAAATGGATAAAGAAGGATTTTCCTAAATGTGGATATTGTGGAATGAAACACCATGGTACTTACATTAAGGGTGCGATATTTTTATTCAAGTGTGGAGATAAATTCCATCTAGGACATGAATTAATGGGTGAAAAATAAACCTATAATGTTCAGTGTCTCAACTATAAGGATATGGGGCACTACATAAATGAATTCCCAAAAACTCAAGGGAATACACCTCTATATTAGACGAGGGATCGAGTTCAAGATTATGTTATTATTATATCTAAATTGGAATGATTAAAGTGCTTATGTATTTGGATTGAATAATTATGTTTTAGAATTGTTTTTAAATGATTTCCCAGTTATAAGAATCATGAAACATATTTGGATTTTTCTATAGTAGTTTTTCATTAATTATTTGAAAGAATATGTTGAATGGAACTGATAACCAAGAAAAGTTATTTTGTAGAATGTTTGTATTTTATAATATTAAATGGATAATGGGAATATAAACCATAATATGTTTTGGATTTTGAGTTAATAATATTTATTTGGGATAAAGAGAAGATTGAAATTGAAGAAATAAATGGAATAGAATTGGTGACCTTGAAATTGGTTAGTGATATGATGAAAAAGTGTTGGTATTGCAAAATTTTTAGATTTATGGATTATAATCTATAATCTATGATTTAAATTAAGTAAGGAGGAAAGAGTTAATTTTTGGAAGCTTTTTTCATTGGGGTTTTATGGTAATTGAATTTATTACCATGTTTTGGGAGAATTTGTGATCAAGTATTCACATTTTTGGTATGTGATAATGAAGAGATTGATTATATTATTTTTTTTATTAATGTTAAGTTGATTTAATGACCCTATTTATAAATTTTTGGATTTTGAATTTTTTTTGATATATTTTGGAGGGGTCTTAATTTTAACCATTTATGTAATATATTAAGTTCAACTTTTGGGGTTATTGTTGAGGTTTTAGGTATTAACAAAATATTGGACAAGTTGTGCAAAACATTTTGATTTCGAAAAATATATAAATATACTAGGAATGAATTTTCATTATTTTATGGATCATATGATTCTTTAAAAGTTAATTTTAGTATTTCATGCACAAAAATTCATTTTGAATATTCATTCTTGAAGTATGAGATTGAGTAAAAATAGATCAATGTGAAGATAAAGTATGTAATTATGATTATAAAATAAAAATAAATAAAGTAATTATATTTTATAGTGTAATTTATCATTATAATAATATAATACCTCGACCTTTTGAAAATAATATTTAAATAAATATGTTATATGTTTTTCTTCATTTATAATGAATCGATGGTCGATTCACCCCTAACTGAATTAGGGTTTTATGGTCATTAAAATTATCTAGAACATATTATCTATCATTATTTATTATTAATTTTCCATTAATCTTATCTTCCATGTTTTTATTTTAACTTCCCACTAATGTTCACCCTATATGGGAACCGAAACACATAATATTTGGGATAACCTTTATGTTTCTCAATTTTCCTTTTTAAAAGAAGTGTGATTATTCCTCTATAGAATGTATGTTTTCAATAAAGGATGAACCATTGATGAACATGATGAAATTATAAGGGTGAAATTAACTTAAGGGGTATATTTTAACACCCTGAAATTTTAATATATATTATTCATTAAATAAATTTATTTATTTTTGATATCTTTTGTCACATATATTACCATGTTTAAGCGATCATTGTTATACATTTAAAATATTATTATAATAGTTTCTTCCTAGTAATCTAATTAGTGGATATGAATAGTATTAACTGAATTAGGAAATATATAAAAATGAGTTACTCAATAGAAATTCATTTATTAAGGCTGAGTAAATAAGTACTCAATTTTTAGTGAAGTTATTTTATTGTTTAGAAATATGATTTCTTTATAAATTATTTTTATTTATTTTTGTGTGAAAATATTATAAATAATTTCAAAAATTATATAGATTTTATTTTATTAAAATAAAATCATTTTTTAAATCCACAAATTAATATTATCTTAAGTAAAAAAATTTCTATTTTTCTTAAAAGATTTATTTTTTGTTAATTAGTGAAAATCCAAATTTGTTTTGGAAACTATATTTTTATTTCAAGTATTTAAAAATTTATTTTTTGTTTAAAAATTATATTGAAGTATAATTAGTATTATTATGTTATTAATAATCCAATTAATTTTACTGAAATTAATTATAAGATTTAATTTTTTATTAAAACATTTTTATACATAAAATAAAGTTTTTGGAAATTTTGTTTTTCAATATATTTTAAGTTTTAATTTAAAATTTACTAATACCACTTGTAGAAATTAAATCATAAATAAATTATTCCATATTTTTAATCAGGATGCCCAAATGTGGTAAATAGTTCCCTTTTATTTTTAGTCATTATGAATAGTAATGGTTCTAAATAATTGCCACTTTGGTATTGGGAAAATCATGTTAATCAAGGTTAAAAGAGACTGATCAGGTCTTAATATTTAATATTAATTCTTAGTTTGTGAAGGTAATTATAACATTATAACTTTAGATATAATTTTTTTAATAGATATCTATCCATGCAAATAACCAATATAATATTTAAATCAATTAATGTTACAAAATGACACTTTCTTGGTTTTAAATATCCTTTATGTTTTCATATTAGGAAAAAGTAAGTAATAAATAAATATAAATCTATATTTTGGGAAAAATTAAATTTTTTTCTTGATTTTAATTTATTTATAATTTTTCGTTATTAAATAATTAGCTTAAATTATTAAACGATGTCGAAACAGTATTTATTCAATTAACAGAAAAATATATTAAATGATTTTAAAAATATTACAAGTAATATAATTTGATTGATTTATAGTGATAATTGAATTTTATTGATTTATAATACATTATAATATTTTATTAAACTATTATATTTGAGTTTCAACTTTTTATTTATGTATTTTAATTCAAATTAAATGTATAGAGTCAAACATGACATTAATGTTATTTTACCAGATTAATATATTATTAAATTATTTAAAAATCAAAAAAAAATATAATCAGGATGATAATATAAAATATACAATTCCATCCATCATCCATTTATGATACAATTGTCACAATATATGTAAAATTATAACCCTTTAAGATTGAAAATGTAATTATAAAGGTTATAGCTTAAAAAGGTTAATTAAGGGGTTAAACCAAAAGAAAAAGTTTAAAACACCACTTAAACCTATACAAATTTTATTTTTTGATATTATTTGAACCCTATAAAACCTTATATTTTAATTTTTTTATAAATAATTTTTCTAGAGAATGAATTTATTATATTTTAATTTTGTTAAGAAATTTCAAAAGTTTCCCTCAGCACAATTATAAAAGGGAACCTCCT
Source organism: Viscum album (assembly GCA_963277665.1). Taxonomy (NCBI): domain Eukaryota; kingdom Viridiplantae; phylum Streptophyta; class Magnoliopsida; order Santalales; family Viscaceae; genus Viscum; species Viscum album. The sequence continues at coordinate 785,624,016 of OY728123.1, read as the reverse complement.
CCATCACTTATTATCACCACTTTGAGCCTTCTAAATTGGCCAGAAAATAAATTATTATCTTTTAAACTACTTAATACACATAATATTTGTTATTTTACTCAAAAAATACCAACCCCATGGCCCTTAATAGAAGATCCAAAGGAGTTCTGTCAAAGAAGAGGTAATTACCATAAGTAGTCACTTTCTTTTACCTTATTATTTACCTCTTCTATAACTATGGTACTAATCATGAAATAATAACTTCAGAATCATGAATATGATCAAATTTTATTGTTTTTATTCAATCTACATTATCAACCCTCTTTCTTATCAAATTGGAACTGAATGTATCAATTGTGTGTATGTACAACTTACCATCTCCACATAGAGATACAATACATTTTCCACCACCATATTTCAAGGATAGTTATTATGATGAGTTTAATGTTTATTTAATATAATTATAACATATTTATGATTTTTAATTATATTATCACATCAACCTCCTTACCTTCCATATCATTGAAAAATAATAATGTCGCTTGTGCGTAAGTTTGGACCACCACCTCTATAAAGCGATGTGATTTTTTTTCATTTACATTTTACTTGTATGAAAATAAGTATTGGATTAATTAATATAAATGATGTATATTATATAATAATTATTCTATAAATATGAATTATTTTTTACTTTTCTTCCGTTTCATCTGTTGAAAAGTGAAAACGACATACGTGTGATCATACGGCCAACCGTATCCCTGAACAGTGCAATTAATTTTTCTCTCTATAAATTTTATTTATTAATATATATATATATATATATTATTAACAAATTTAATATTTATTTCATCAATAAAAAACAACAGATGAAGGAACTATGATAAAAGTAGAAGGTCTAAAACTACTAAGAGAAAACAAATATGAAAAATGAACCATTGATACCCATAATAATAATTTTAATAAAGAATAACTGATAACTGGTGATAAAATATTATAAGTAAATAAAATAAAATAATATATATATTATTATGGTTCTATAAAAAATCATGATAAATATATAGTTATTACTTGAGAGTTTATAAATCGTATGAAGGAAGTCGGACTTGAGGTAAGGGTTTCTCATCTCTCTTTTACTTTTATAAGACATATTCCATACTCATTAGTTATTTACATTGCGTTGGGTATATAATTCCATTTGATATGTTATATATTTAATATTTTATACTCATGTAATTTAATATTTCATTTTAATTTATTCTTTCATTGGGATTAGGACTAAAAAGTTACCAAAGCGGTAATGGTTTATTTCATAATCTCATCATTATTCTGGATTATTTATGTACATGTCTCTATCAGATTAATTATTTGATATTTTTATCTTAAGACCAATATATTTTCTTCAAAAAATTTATTTTTTGAACATATTCATTTCCTTTCGTTTTCATCTTTTTAATTACTAAATATACCAAAATAACGTTTTTAATAAAAACAAACAGTTTTTTCTACTTGATTAAGAATATTTCTATTCCATAACCATATTTTACATTAATTATTTTAATTTTTTTTGTTATTATACAATTATTTATTAAATAAAATTTTGCCCATGTTTGAATTTTTATAAATTTTTTTAAAAGGAATATTCTTATTGTTTTGTGAATGAGGTACTTTTGGATCTTTTTATAAAATTGTAAAAGAAATGTATTTTAACTTATATAGATTGAATGAAATTTCCCAAAATTATGAAAGATCAGTTTTGGGAATCATACTTTACTTTTTGACCGGGTTATTTTAATAAAATGCATTCTTTAATATTTTGGATTTTTTATATTTATATTTTTCAAATTTAAAAAGGGTATTTCCCTCAAGAAAATATCAAATGATATTTTGAAAGTATTTTCAAATATATAATTTTTTTTAATATAATACATTACTAAGACTATAATATTATTATACGACCCACTATATTTATATGTATGGTTTATAATCACTTTATTATGGAAATTATTTAATTTTTTTATTTTAGATCCTATAATATAGACAATTATTGATTTTTAAGAAGTATTGATAATGTTATATATTGTTTATTCATGTGATGAATGCTTTGGACATATGTTTTGGGTGGGTCCTATAATTACATATCCCTTAAATTAATTGGTAGGTAACAATAGACAAATCATATTGGGTATTTTTCTGATGGCTTCCCTAATTATATATATGTCTTGGTATGATGCTTTGATGGTACTTTTAGATATGAGTAACACAAGTCCTCAATAGTATATTCAGATGTCTTTTATAATGCATTCCATAATTATGAAATCATATATTTATGACCATGTTTTTATTTTAATAGTTATGATATCCATGGAATTTTGTAGATCGTTAGACTATTTGGATGGCATTTTTTGTTATCATTTATTATTTCTATATTATCATTTCCTTATTAGCTTCTACTGTATGAATTCTCCAACTAATCATATGGTCTTATCCCTTTATTATGTTTCATTTCCCTATGATTTTAGGAAATTTTTGATGATTTATATTTACGGATATTATACTGGTAATAAGGATGATCCCAAAGAAAATACTGTAATTAAATTTATATTTTCAAATGTAATGTGGGATTTAGTATACATCTTGTTTATTGAGACTATTATACTATTCAGTTAATTGGGATGTAATTTCATGTATTTAGAACCAATGTAATAAAGTAACAATTGGATATCGGATAAAATTGTCATATTCTTAACTACCCATCCTAACTAGAATCCCTCTTTGGAAAGTAATAAAGAAAAGTGTTACCCTTGAATCATACCTCCAATAGGTCATGATTTTGGGAAAATCACTAAGGGTAAAAAATAAATGTACAGGAGGAATTAACCACTTAAATCCTATAAATAATATATAATAACCAATAAAATCAATATAAAATAATTAAAATAAAGACCAAATGTACGTAATGGAATAAATAGAGAAGGGTCTGCATGATTTTAAAAAACCCCTTATGGCAGTGACTCCAACACTAATGATAAATTCCATGAGCTAGTAATGTCTAACCCAATCACCAAATCCTTCTTATAAATATATACAAATATGATATATATATATATATATATATATGTGATAATATAGGTATACATATTAAGGACCACCTCAAACACTCATGTGCATGTGTGGAAGAATTATACTAAGGCCTTAGTAAATAAACTCTGAAACTAACTTGATACAAATAATGGGTCATCTTCCACCCAAACCCTCCAAGGCCCTCTCACCAAACCCACATAAAAATAAAAAATCATCAAAATGGGACAATATATATATATATATAAATGTACATTTCACCCACTTCCCCAGTAGACATTCACCCTCATTCCCTATCAATATGTGTCCCAGAGATCCCATCCCATCCATTACCACATCACTACACTCATATAACCACATATTCACATCACCATCACAACCTTGTATACAAATCAAATCAAGAAAAACATATCTTTATAACAACCACAACTACACAATCACTCATCAAATCCTAATTACCATGTGTCCACATACCCACAACCTCCTCTTGGTGATGTGTATAATCTTAATGGATATCAACCCCATGCCATCATACTTCCATTTATGTCCCCACTATGAAACCACACTATAACCATATCATCACATCACTACAAAATCATAAATTACCAAAACCGGTTTCCATAAAAACCTATGTTATATCTAGATAAGAGAGAAAGTAATGGGGTAGCCTTTCATCCATATAACATATATTATGGATGTTTGGGAAAAAACCCAGAACCCAATACCTTATATAGGCATCAATTTTCTTACCTGTCATTGGTAGTTGTGTGTATGAAATTATAGAAAATAAAAATAATATAAATATTACACAAAAATATAATATAGGTCAATACTATGACCTATAAATATTAATTCAACCATAACCAAAATCTTAGCTTCACTATGTCACATCATTAACCACTATCACTTATAATTATAATACATACTAACCACTCAATCACTATGAAACTACCACACAACTTCCCCTTTCAAAATTCATTACCAATTAAACAGTTACCAATTAACATCCATGTAAGGTCCCATAAATTACATGTACTTTTTTAAAGATTATATGTGATTATTTTGAGACCAAGAACTAAGACAGAACATGATTCTGAGGTCCAGTGAGACCAAAATAAATGTTTGAATGTTTTTAAGTTATTTAAAATAGTGCATGTGAGCAGTTTTTGAAACTTCTAAACGAATGTCCAGATTAAGAATTTGAGGGCACCATTGCATTTGAAATGATGAATTTTCCTAATAAAGGACAAATCCTTGAATGGTATGGTTTGAGTTTAAAAGTTAACTTTTGAGCATTTTGAAGAAAAATAAAATAAACTTAATAATGTTTATTTCATTCAATATTTTTTTTGGCTAGATTGCAATTCCAAGCTGACAGTTTCATTTCATAAATAAAACAGGGTAACGACACTAAAACTAAAACGTTATAGAAACACTATTTCATCTCATAAATGAAATTGCATAACCATGTGATGACTTAGCACAAAATAAACTATGACACACATTTCATCATTTAATATCCTAATAGGAATTTTGGATCATTTATACAATCTTTGATTTTTTTTTCATGGAGGCTATAGAGAATTATCGTTGGAAAATGATGAATCACCTGTGATGATAAAAAACTTCCTTCCTTCTGTCCCCTTTGAAGTATCTCACTATCTATGAGAGTTATGGATCTAAGATCAACGATATATGATTTAAAGACTAGATTTTTCACCGAAAAATGATCTGTTTAATTGGTAGGGGTTTAATTCTAAGTGAATTCCTTCTTTCCTCGTTCTATAATTTGAGTGACGAAGGAGGATCAACCCATGAACAGGTTGACCCAGCGGATAAATCATGTATGTTGGATGGTTTTGATTTTGGGGGTTTAAATAGGGGTTATCCACATTTCTATGTGATCCATGCCTAGAGATTTTATTCTAACATCCCCCTTGATTTTAATATCTAACACAGATGGATCGGGGAAGACATATTTAAGGCCCAAATCCATCCATTTTGGGGGTTCAGTGTTCTCCAATTCTTTGTGGCATGACAATCCAAGACACCAGATCAATGGAAATCCATGGTCTAGGTGGGACCGTAGAGGCAGATCAACCCATGGAAGGAGGTCATGGGGGATGGTGGTGTCAGGATATCAATATCTAGAATGGGATCTGACAATGATAGAGGGACGTGACCAGGAATGTTATGGAGGTGGCGTCAGGTTGTGGCCAGGAGGTATACGGTGGTGGTGAGGGATGCTAGCTTGAAGGCTGGTGGCTGGGTGGACTATGAAAACCACTACAGGTGGTGGACAGGGGCCTTTGGAATGCAGACATGGGTCTCCAGTAGGCGGCTAGCGGTGGGCTACGACGGACATGGTAGTGAGCCACGTCACACGGTTGGAGAGCTGTGGTCCAGCTAGCGAGAGACAACAAGACCCTGTGGCGACCCTCAGGGTAGTTCAGATATGTGGTTCCCTATGCTTCCTAGGTGGAATAAACCAGCCCACTTAAGCGTGTCGGGTCAAGTCAGTATGACCAGGTCAGACCGGACGTAGACCCTACCAGACTCTTTTTACAAAAAGGATCATGACTTATAAACTGTACATCCGATTGAAGAGCATTTTACAGGATTCAAACCCTTAGGATGAGGTGGTATTTTTAATATACTCTATATTGGGTTTTGTGGATGTTTATATATGACTGATGACTTGAGAGGTAGATTATCCTAGAATAAAGAAAGCTACGAGTAGGAATCATGCAGATGGTTGTGATGAGAATATTGTGACGACTGGGTCTAGGTGACCCAAAAGGCCTAAGTGACAAGTGGTTCTAGGTGAAATAGTATGACTAAGTGCCATGCAGATCTAGGTGACCCAGAAGTCCTATGAGATGACTGGTTCTAGGTGACCTAGTGGGGCTAAGTGACTCATAGGGGATGATTTCCTCAATAGTACAAGGTGTTCAGTCTTTAAAACTGATAGTCTTTCTTTTCTTATTTTTGATTATAAAATTTTGAGCAGAAAAACATTTGTACATACTTTCTATTGTTGTATTACCCTTGTGTTTTTGGGTCCTTATTGAGTATTATGTTACTCACCCATACACAGGCTTCGCCTATACGTGTCATGTATTGTGAAGATGATAGATTCATTGATGGAGAACTAGGTGTTCTGAGACCATGTGGTGCCTGGTGAGATCTAACAAATGAGGTGTTCTTCTATGAATTCAGGGGGTAACCCCCTTCACCTACATTTCAGGCATGGTTTACAATGTATATACTTCAATAGCTTGTACTTTTATTTTTTGGTCTTGTATTAAGGCCTCTTTTCATTTAGTTTTCAATTGTTACTCTCATTCATTGTCTTAGTGGAATTCATGTTTACCTTTATAAATTTTGTGTTGGGGATGTATGTGTGTACATATAGGTACTTGGGATAATGCCTCCCACTTAAAAGATAATTCCTTTGGAACTACTCTCCAGCACCTAGACATTGGGAGGCAAGCTTGGGGTAGTTACGACATGAGCCCCAGGGGATAGTTCGTGATAGGGTGGTATCATAGGCTATCAGTTCTACCTTAAGTACTGATACTCTATGGATTTGTTTTTGGGGAAACGATGTTGAATGTTTCTTTTTGAACTTTTAGGCTCATGGAGTACAGTTTTGGTGCAGTGGCAGACATTTCCATACACGAGGACCCTGAATTATTCCTTTCATCTCAGTACATGAAAACACAAACTACATTCAATGTATAGGAATTGAGAGAGTTTTCATGTCCTTTAATCCAAATTCAAATCACCAGATATAATCTATTGACTATGGTTTATCTTGATTAGCTACTGGATGCCACCACGCAGATAGTTAGCCAAGATTCAGATGCATGACCAAGAGGATGGTACGCCTAGAAACGAGGCATCAGCACAGGGGAAGGTACAGGAGATGTCCCCACCGGGTGATGTACCAGTGTTACCCCCACCCATCGATCAACAATTCCTACTAGTGTTACCAGTAGAGGATGCATGTAGGCTTAGTGCCTTACATGAATTCCAGAGGCAGAGACCTCCTAGGATTAGGCGTGATACGGACCTCTCGGTGGTGGAGGATTCTCTTGAGGAGGTTATGAGAGTATTATTCTTAGTGAGGATGCCTCTCGTCCAGATGGAAATCTTAGCCACAATCCTTATTTAGGGCTTGAAAAGGAGATATTGGATCTTTATAATCTGATTTCATGATGATGCTACCCTCACATAGATAGACTTGTAGTACCTCTTTAACGAGGAGTTATTTTCGATGAAGCTACAAACTATGCATATATTGGATCTATTGTACCTACAATAGGGTGGCTTGATAGTAGCGGAGTACTCAGTGAGATTCAGTGATCTTTCCCGATACTCCATTGTTATGGTGCGAGAACCATTATTTAGGTCTTGGGATTTTATGTAGGGACTACGACGGGAGATTAGGGCATCCATGGTGTCTCCTAGAATCACTACATAAGATGCGGTGCGGGATACATCACTACTTGTGTAGAGCATCCTGGAAGAGTAGGTTCCAGTAGCAGGATCTTCCAGTAGACCTTAGGTGGTGGAGTCTTTAGTGGTGGTTAGCAGGAATCAGACGTAGAGACCCAAGAGGGTCAAACCTTTCAAGGGATGACCATAGAGCATAGGGTCGGTAGTTTGAGGTTCCCAGGGTAGAGGGAGTCAGTAGAGAAGGAGGGCATGCAACTCCTACAACAGTCTGGTTCACATGGATTGTGATTGTCTGACATTCCATATAAATGATCAGAAGATGGTCCAGGGACCACTGAGATAATGGAATAGGGTCAAGCAGGGTGGTCTGTAGGGTGGTTGATGCGGCAGGGTGGCAGGCATAGCGGCATGTGGTGGGAAGAGGTTCGAGTTACTACCACACCACCTCCAGGTGGTCCGCCATGGGCTTCGAAAGCCAGTGGATAGGGGAAGGCCTAGCTTCAAGAGATAGAGTCCTATGTTCCTAATTCTCCATAGATCATTAAAGGTTTGATCTTTATCTTCTCCACCATAGATTATGTTCTTATAGACACCCGTTTTGGTCACTCTTTCCTTGACACAGACCTAGATCGGTGCTTGGATATTCTAGTAGAGTCGTTGGCTCGATCCTTATAATTAGAGACTTCTACAAATGTGGATTTGATGATCAAACACTAATTCTGGTAGTTTGAGAATATTATTGGAGGTCAGAGCTTTGGTTGAGATCTCCAAGTAGCGACGTCGAGGCCTTACAATGTCATTCAAGGTATGGACTGGTTATCCATAGTCCATACCTAGATCGATCGTTTTAGGTGAAAAGTGTGGTGAGTTTGCAGAGATGGGACCATGTTTCCTTTTATCATAAAAAAGGGAATTATTGAATCATATAATGGATATTCATAGAGGAGGGTGCATCCAATAACTCTCCATATGGCTTGACTTACCCTCGATGAGCTGGATGAGAGGATTCCTCAATTTTTGGCAGTTGAGGATGAGTACAAGGAAAACTTTTTGAAGGATGTTATGATATTACCTTATCATAGGTAGGTTGAATTTTTTATTGACCTATACCCTAGTACAACACCGATATCCATGAAATAATATCATATGTCTTCCACAAAGCTTCATGAGTTGAGGGTATAGCTTGAGGACCTGTAGATAAAGTGATTCTTAAGGCCCATTTTTTCACCAAGGTAAGTCCCAATTTTGTTTTCCAAAAAGGCATATGGGATCTTGAGATATGTGTGGATTATCAGTGCTAGAATCTAGTGAATATGAAGAACAAATATTCACTGTCGTGAACCAATGACCTCTTCAACCAACTTAAGGGAGAGAAGTGGTTCTTGAAGATAGAACTATGTTCTAGCTATTAAAATCTTTGTGTATGGGATGAGGATGTAATGAAACATCCTTTAGATGATTGTATGGCTACTATGAGTTCATGATGATTCCATTTGGCATGAAAAATTCCCCAACAATGTTCATGGGACTCATGAACCAGATATTCCAGCCATACCTTGACCGGATCATTATGGCCTTCATTGATGATTTACAAGAGTACTTAGTGTCCGAGGAGGAACACCTAACACACCTACGGATTGTCCTGCATTAACTTTGAGAGAACCAGCGTTATGGGATGCTCTTGAGGTGTTAGTTCTGGATTCAATAGGTTCACTTTCTAGGACATTCCATTTTGGAGGCTGGAGTTATAGTGGATCTAATGAAGATAGAGGCAATGCTTTCTTGGGAGTCACCCACATGCATGACTAAGGTACAAAGTTTCTTAGGTTTGGAAAGATACTACTGTAGGTTTGTGCCCAACTTTTCTAGGGTATCATCACCCTTATCATATTTGACATGGAAGGGACATACCTTCATGTGGATAGAGAAGTTCCAACAGAATTTCTAGGTGTTAAGTCGAAGACTGATGAGTTCCCCCATCTCGAGACTGTAAGATGAGGGCATTGGATATGTTTTGTTTTGAGATCCATTAAGAGCCAGACATGACTGTGTCCTGGTGTAGGGGAAAGCAGTGGTTGCCTACGGTTCACGATAGTTGAGGATGCGTGAGCATAACTACATGTCCTTTGATCATGATCTAACAGTGGTGTTTTAGCTTGGAAGATGTGGGAGAACAACTTGATTGGTGAGTAGTTTATCATCTACACCAACCACAATATTCTCTGGTATATCTTATCCTAAAAAGACCTGAACTTAAGGTAGTGGTGGTGGATAAAGTTCCCCTAGGATTATGAATTTGATATAGTGTATACTCTAGAGAAGGGGTACGTGGTGGCAGACACACTCAGTAAGAGAACTAGGTTGAATTTGCTAAATGAGGTTTTAGAGTAGTTATCCATGATGCAGATATCCTTTATGGATGGTGATGTAGTAGATTAGCTTCAGTCAATGGTTTTTACTCCCCCACTCTTACAATGATTTTGGGAGGCACAACTTGGGGATGTCAACTATGAGGACTGATGTGCTCAGTTATCCACAAGACATTCCCATATTGGATATTTGATAGGTGAGGAACATGTCATCATTTTTTAGAGGGTGCACCATTGTACCAGTGGAATTGTACGAGGTGGTTATGGAAGTGAAATCAGGTGTGGAATATATGTACTCGGATATCTGATGTCAGTACTGTTGGCTGGGTATAAATAAGATAGTGGCATAGTTCATTTCTCAGTGCCTCACTTTTTAGCATGTGAAGGTAGAGCATTGGGTTCCTTTAGCTTTGGATCAGCCACTTGAGGTGCCAGAGTGGAAGTGGGATGGTATCTTGATGGAATCCATTATTGGTTTACCACACACATCCAAGGGGAACATTACCATCTGGGTGATCATAGACTGACTCACAATGTCATCCCACTTCCCACCCATCTAAAAGTAGGGTTTGGTAGATTTCTTGGGACTCCTCTACGTTCAGGAGATAGTTCGGATTCATGGGGTTCCTTCTACAATAATTTCATACTGTGATGCTCACTTCATGTCGCAACTATGGAAGGTGCTGCATGAGGTTCTAGTGACTCCACTGTGTTTGAGCAAGCCATTTAACCCACAGACTGATGGTCAGATGGAGAGGACTATCCATGTTTTGGAGGACATGATTTATGCTAGCATCTTGGACTTTGGTTGTAGTCGGGAGGACCACCTACCACTAGTAGAGATTTTTTTACAACAATAGCTACCACTCCACCATTGGTATGGCACCGTCGGAAGAATTGTATGGGAAACCATGCAGATCATCATTATGCTGGATAGGCCCAGGGGAGTTAGCACTCATGGGTCTAGAATTTGTACAGACTACCACCGAGAAGGTGCAGATCATCTAGGGTAAGATGAGGACTGCATATAGCAGGAATAAATCTTTTGCTGATAGGCTATGGAGGTACTTGGAGTTCTAGGAGGGAGACCATGTGTTCCTTCGAGTCTCACCATGATAGGGATTTGGTAGATTTGGTCGGGGTGACATGTTTCTTCCGAGATTCATTGGCCCTTCCTAGAATTAGAGCAGAGTCACTGAGGAGGAGTACCACCTAGCTCTTCCCCCACAGATGCACCCGATGCATGATTTCTTTCACTTGGCACAACTGAGGAGGTACATGCATGATCCATCACACATCATAAATTGGGGGAGTTGGGAATTGATGATCGGGTCACGTTTTCCGAATTTTCAGTGGACATAGAAGACTGATATGATAAGATCCTTCGTGGGTGGTCAATTCCTTTAGTGCACATTCAATGATAGCATGGGAATCTCAAGAAGAGCACATTGGAGTGAGAGGATTAGATTTGTGCTTAATACCCCCGTTTTTTTGTTTATACCTATTTTTGGATTTTTGTGACGTAAATCATTAAGTTGGGGAGAATGTAATGTCCAGTGATTTTCATGTAATTTATTTGAGAATTATATGGGTTTATTTTGAGACCAGGAGCTATGATGGTATGTGATTTCGAGGCCTGGTGATCCCAGAATAAATGTTTGAATTTTTTTAGTAATTTAAAATAATGCATGTGTGTGTTATTGGAAGATTCTAATTGGATTCCCAGATTAAAATACTGATAGCACCATTGCATCTGGAATGACAAATTTACCTTAGGAAGTACATAACCTCGACCGGTGCGGGTCGAGGGTAAAAGTTAATTTTTGAGAATTTGAAATAAAAATAAAATATTCTTATGAAAATTTATTTCATTAAAAATTTGTTTTGTTGTGACATAACTTCAATCCACTTGTTTCATTTCATAAATAAAATTGTGTAGTGACACTGATACTAAATAATAACAGAAATTTTGTTTCATCGCATAAATGAAATAGCGTAACTGTGCAACGACTCAGCATAATAGAAAAACTGAAGCACGTTTCGTCAATTAATAGCCTAATAGGAATTTAAAAACACTTCCCTGATCTTGGAGTTTTTCTTGGAGGCTCTACAGAATTACCCTTTCAAAACAGAAAATCACTCGTGAAGAAGAAAAACTTCCTTATTTCCTTCCTCTATAAAGGATCCCTCCATCAATGAGAGTTGTGGATCAAGGATAGATGAATGACGATGTAATGACTCCGTTATTCACCGAAAAATGATCCTTTTTCATGTAGGGGTATAATTCTATGTGAATTAATTATTTCCCTATTATTTTATTTGTGTGATGATCACAGATCCACCCACAAATAGGTTGACCCACATATCGATCCCATATGCATGATGGTTTTGATTTTGGTGTTTTTTGAATTAGGGTTGTACATGTTTCTATGTGATCCATGCTTAGAGATTTTATTCTCCCACCCTCCCCGATTTTAAATTCTAATGTGGATGGATCGGGGTTGACACAAACAAGGCCTGGATCCATCTATTTTGGGAGTTATGTTCTCTCCTGTTCTTCATGGCGTGAAATCTAGGCTTTTGGATCAACATCCGGAGGCAACGAAAAACCATAGTCTAGAAGGGACCATAGTGGCGGATTAATCCACGGCAGGAGGCCACAAAAGAGGGTTGCACCAAGTGATCGACCGTGAGAATGGTAGACAGTAGTGGTGGAGGGCCGCAGTAGCGAGGGAAGTCCAAGAAGGCTACAAGGGCCGCCGACTCAAAAGATGGAGGTGGGGTGGCCCATAGAAACCGTTGTAGTTGATGAACATGGGCCTCTTCTAGGTGGAAGGATTCAGTGGATGAAGCAGTGATCCGCGTTATGCTGTTGAATATCAATGGTCTAGAAGGACTCCGTGACAACCTGTGGAGTGGTTCAGAGACACGAACCCCACCGCATCCTGGGAAAAACAAACCAGCTCACATCAACGGGCCAAGCTGGGCTGTCAGGTCAATCCAAGGGGTCGGTCAGACCGGACCCATACCCAACATGTCCCTTTTAACAAAAAGGCTCATAACATCCAAAATTTACATCTAATTAACGATCCATTCACGGTGTTGGGACCCACATGACTAGGTGGTCCTTTTGATATACTCTAAGTTAATTTTCGTGGATGTTTAGATACAATCGATGTCTTGATAAGTAGATTCTCAGGAAATCAAGTGCACTGTGAGTGCGAATCCTGTAGATGGCTATGATGAGAATATTATGACAAGTGGGTCTAGGTGACCCAGTAGGCCTCTATGAAGAGCAAGTCTAGGTGACCCTCCAAGACTAAGTGACGAGTGGGCCTAGGAGGCCCAATAGGCCTAAGTGATAAGCGGTTTTAGGTGACCGAACGGGCCTAAGTGACTCATTCAGGATGAGTGTCTCTGTAGTACATGTTGTTCTGTGTTTATAACTGATTTTCTTGCTTTCATACAATAGATTATTCATGCGTGAGCTAACAACACATTGTGAATACCTTTTTCTGGTATTAACATTGTGCTTTGGGGTCCTTACTAAGTATTGTGTTACTCACACCTACCAGGGCTCCGCCCGCACATGTCGTGTCTTGTGCAGATGACATGCTCCATGAAATTGACCGTGGGGGTTAGTGACCAGGTGGTTCCCAGGGAGATCTATATAATGAGACATACTTCTAAGGCTTTAGGAGGTAACCCCCTTCACCTACCATTCAGGATGGGTTTACCACGGAAAGACTATAGGATATGGTAATTATCATTTGTTGGGATTTTATTCTGACCCATTGACTTTCATTTTTGTACTGTTAATCTCTTGGGTATTCTTAGTGTCATGGATGTTTACTTTTTGTCATTGTGGGATGGGGGTGTGTGTGTGTGCGTACAAGTACTTGGGAAAATGCCTCCCACTTGCAGGATAATTCCTTTGGCACAACTCACCAGCCCCTAGCCTTTTGGAGACAACCATGGGTTAGTCACAGCATAGGGCCTAAGGGACGGATCGTGACAATCCATGTTACAATTATTACACCATATTTAATTTCAATCCATTAAAATTCAAAAATCCATATCGAATTCTCCACTTATATATTTCTTTACCGCATAACAGTTGCATTAAAATTAATTTATTAATATTATCTCTACATTCATATCATTGAATCATAATATCATCTTTATTTTTATTTATAAATTAATATTATAGTTTTTAGGTGACCAGAATATACATTCACATAATCATCATGGAAAAAATGTGGCCTCACGGCAATAAATTGTTTTCACTAAAAACATCATACCAGTCACATTATGGTAATATGGTATTTAAAAATGTTCCCTCTTTTAATTTTTTTTATTTTATTATTAATTGACTTAGAAAATTAATCATGACTCTCTTCCTTTTTAAATATTTACTGATTTACTTGAGATAAAAAAATTTCTTTCAATAATAATATTATTTATTATTTTTATGATTTTTTATATGCTTATAACTTTTATCACCTCATAAATTTTAACTCTCTCATTAAATTTTATGTTTTTTTATATGATTCTTAAAATTCATCATTTCCTTCTAATTAATAAATTTATTTATCCTCATACGTGTTTCTATAATTTTTCGTTAAATTATCTCCATGATTATTATCAAATAGTACAACTTGTAAATAACTTTTATTAATGTTTCATAATAACTCTCACATTAAATCTCTTAAAAAAATATCAATCCATTTATTAATTATTTTTTAGGTCTTACTATCCTTTTAGTATCCAAGAAATATACCTTTTAATTATTTTTCTCTATACATTGTAACATTTTGGTATTTTTTCATGAGAAATAATTTACAAAAAAAAAGAATATAAGGTGAATTTGATTTGATTTCACTATGTAACATATCTCAAAATCATTAATCTTATCAATAAATATATGAAAATATTGTTTTTATTAATGTAAATATAAAATAAAAAATCATTTATCTAATAATTTCTTGAAAATGAACCATTGAATAGTAAGTTCCACTCAAAGTTGATAATCATTTATTATCTTCAATACTTGATTAAAACTTTCTTTCATTTCATCACTAAATATACAAAATGTTGCATAACATGAACTAATATATAATTTTTGTTTTAAATGGTTCTGATTTATTTTCATTATTAGATTAAAAAACTATAATTATTATTCTAAATTTATTTTTTTATGTATCAAAACAATTAAATTAATCCCATTATATTTAATTAAATAATAATCCAAATTAATAGTTCAAACATTCATATTGAATATAAAAAACTAAAAAACATTCATTTTTTTCCCCCATTTGATTTATCTGTCAAAAAAAATTATCCTAAACCAAATCTAATTCTTATTTTGTAATATTTTTATTTCTCTTTGATCCATATTTTCTTATATTTTCAGAATTCCACTTTGTCTTGATTCTGAACTAAGTATATTAATAAACATCATGAAACGATATCAAAATAAAACAATAAATAAACAAAGGATTATTGGTAATATAATATAGGAAACTATGTTAGGTTAATCCTAACTAGGCTACCAAAAGGCTAACTCATTATTGTGGTGGGTTTCAATGGAGACTGTTGATCTATCCCACAAAAATTTCAAAGTGTTGGAGTTGATTTCCATAATAAAGACACTAATAAATATGTAATTTCTCCAATATCTACTCCTTTTGAATAATATATTGGAATGTTCAAGCCATATTGTCCTATGAATGGATATACTTCTATATGTTCATCTTCTATTTATTGATGTAATGGTGAAAATCTGATATATCCTATCAATCTAATTTTTTTCCTATATTGGTATCAACATGAAGCATTTTGGGATTCATCTTATTATAGTATTCTCTGATAGTTTTGTTATCTATGTTCTCTTCTAACATCTCCTCCTATGTATATAGGAGGAGGTCCAAAGTGGGTGTGGGGTTAACCTCATCCGGGTGGCATCCATTTGCATTATTGATATCTCCCATGAATACCTCATTCAGAAGAATAAGTCTCTTTCTAAACATATATTTAGAATCAATAGATTCATTAATATATTTCCCAACGAAATTTGAATAAGTTGATTATTTCTCTAAATTTTTTCCCACACATGCCTATTTAGGTGAATCCCTAGACAGTAGAACAACTACATCTTTCTTTGGTAGATTTCCTTATAAACATAAACCATTTTTCTTCCCATCTAATATAGTAGTCATTGAATTTCATATACTATAATAGTATTTTCATTTTTTTTCATTTTCATCCCTTTATTAATAAGTTACTCTCCTGAGTCGAATCCTCAATTTCTCTCAACATTCTAACTAGTGAATAAGAGATTCTCAATTTTCTTGTCCTCTTTATAATAATTCTCAGGAATTCTATTTGATCCTTTATTAATATTTGGTTTTATATTATTTCATAACATCTTCACTTTCATACACTATAGGCATTCAGTCATCCTATTATTAAAATTTTTATATCATACTTATAATTTTATTTTATTTTATTTTCTATTCTTTTTAATTATATACATCATATTTTTTTATTAAACAACAATATATTCCTCCATTTAGAGAAAACATTAATTCTCCATATAGTTGACATATATAAAATATTACTTTTACTATATCAAAACGAATACACCTTATCTCTATTATGTATCAGACCAATTATCCTTCCAAAGGCTTGATTTGGAGTACTAGATGGCCTTAATGGACCCCCCCATAATATAGAGGCTATTGAATAACAATGATGATCAATTAATATGTTATGGGGATATTATACCCTCTATATCAAAATTATAAACTAATATTAATTAAACAAAAGTACAAATATTTAAAATATAAAATTAATATATAAGTGAACTATATATATAAGTCCTACCATAATATATAAAATACACCGTGAAGATACAAATAAAACCCCTAAAATGTTATGAATGATACAGAATTCAAAAATAATTTCTTTATGGACATATCATATATATAGTAAATTTGAATAATATAATAAAATAAATATAGATACAAGGTTATATGTCCTTAGAATTACCAAAAAACTATCTCTATATCTTTTTTGAGGTATAACAGCTCAATCATAGTATGTTGTGTTCTTTCATTTTCCCATTTGTTTAACATATTATCTTCATGTCCACTAAAATAAAAATATTTGATGTGAGTATAAAACATATTTAAAAACTAAAAATAGGCCCCTAATATGATTTAATATATATTTTAATTCCTATAAATAGTATTAAATAGGAGTGTTGAATAACTATCTGATTAACTCAATTCATATTATTAATTGATCATGTGTCCACCTTAATGATCTACACTACATGATTTATCCTCAGAAGATTTATTGGAACAGTTTTTCCCAGCTCATTAGTGATATGAATTTTCCCTAGAAATATTAGAATTTGGGGAAACTATATTTTTCCATTATATATTGAACAAAAGTCATGATATCCTACTATAAAATCATATCAACCCCAAAATTATACCCTATATTTACAATTTTTTAGATCCATGTTAATAATATAATATCACTATAGTATAGAAGGGAACTATCCTTGAAATTATATATATAAATATAGAGTTCTATTATAGTCGTTATACCATGTAATAAAGTAAAAATATTATAGGATGATAGAGCATATAATCCTAGAATTAATCTATCAATATCATAGGTAGTAAAAATATTAATTTTTATAAATATGTGATCAATTTCATATGATTGTAGATAATATATTCACATTAGTTATATATATATATTCAAAGGTTAATATATTACCCATATTAGAAACAATAATCTCATTATAGTAATATGGTGTAAACACTCGACCCAAGTATGAATTATATAGATTTGAGGTTGGTGGAATCATCTATCCCTGCAAATTACTCATATAACCTTAAGTGCAATACATATATCAATCGTCCTGAATTTCCAAAATATGATTGAAGGCTTATTCAACCATCCCCAAAGTCAATCTATGCAAAACATCACCAATGAAGAGTCGGGATGGTAATCTAAATCAAGGGAGTCTAGCCACCCAAAGTCTTTTAACTTTTCCAATAACCCATCACCTATATGTCATCACCTATCATTGTTTATCACTCTCCTAACACATAGATAATATCAACTATCATATTCCATGTGTTGGGTATTCCAAAACCTATAAATTCTATATTTAACTGTCATATTTGTAGTCAACCCTCTCTATGTCATCTTTTAGGTGAATATAATCCCTTAAGAATTATATTATCAATCACATTCCCAAATGTCATAAAAACATTATCAATCAATATTATAACTGATACTCTTCCATCAATATGTTTCCACTTACAATAATAATAAACCAAATTTATTTAATTATAATATTACATGATCGTTTCACAAGTGAACCATAAAGTGGTGAAATATCCTATATGATCATATCTAAATCATGACATACTTGAAACCTCAAGAAGAAAGTTTCACTATGAAGATGAATAATAACACTATCACATGCAGTATCCACCATATGATTTCATTGGTCCGTAAAAAACCTCTCATATATCCCCAATCTAATTTCACATATCATAACTATGGAGGAAAAAAATCATCTAACATTGCAGAAGCCGTCCTATTACATAGCTTCCAAGTAGATTTTAGTTTTTATGGATATTAATACATTAATAAGAAGGACCTCCATAAGTTACCTAAATCCTTACTCAAATTGAGATAGGCTTTGAGGGTTCACTTCAAACTTGTCTCTAAAGATCAATTTTTAAGAGTACCATGAATTTACCCAAAAGTAAGGGAATGTGTATAGAATATCTAGCATAAACCATATACATCACACATGTTATTCATATCTATATAATCCACATTATTTATCATTTATTTTAGTCAAACATTCTTACAACTCTAATTATATCCCAAAACATTGAAAGTGTATTTAAAAAATGGGAAATATTTAAGACTACCTACCTCGTATGTTATTTTATACTTACAGGCTCATATAGTCCATTATAAATATCCATGAACCTCTATCTCATAAAAAATGATATTTTATTAATTTCTAAAAAATATAATTAATTTCCATAACTAATTAAAAATTAAATAATTTGGTAATGGTTAATTAGTACTCTTCCCTTTCACTATTTTTGTTAAATGCTGTGAATATAACCTATAAACAACTCATAATATCTATTTTGGAGAAAAATTAGTCAATTTAATTTAAATTTGACAAAAATTCATGAATTAATAATTTCGTCACTTTTATTCACTATAAAAGAAGTAAACAATATATCATACCCCACCTCAAACATCTATAATACATACAAATTAAAATCCCTTTATAACAAAGAAACTTATCCTTGGACTTGTGAAAATCATCTAAAATCCCCAGCCATAATATCCATTAAAAAGAAGGATAGAAGAGGAGGAACAAATAAGTGGATGAGAGAAACCAACCTCATTGGTGAATGCAAAATCACTTTAACCCTAGTAAATCATGTGAATTAATGGTAGGAGTTATAAGAAGAAATAATAACCCATCCCTATTAAATAAATAGTAGGGGAAAAAGAACTAAAATTTGATCTTAAAATTTTCCCCATGAAAACATGGAAAGGATCCTTCTAAATTTTGGGGTCTACATAAACCATGTAATTCCATGTGAAACACTAGTGACTTTCTAGGGTATATATTATTTCTAATGGCAGACCACCAAGTTCCATGTTTCAGTCATAGTAACATATATATACTATTATCCCCATCATCCATACAATATGTAACCACTAATACCTATTTAGATTTTTTACTACATGTAATTTACTCATTTTTTATTTTTCATAGTAATTATCTATCATATATCTTATACAACCCTCCGACCAATACTATTTTCTAAAAGATCCAAAAACACAAAATTATTCATCTAATTAATCTAAATACCAATATCTTAAATATCCTCCATATTTCGCCCGATGATAGTATATAATTTACAATATCCATTGAAACCTAATGATGCAAGTCATTAAAAACTATTCACCAAAGCATTTATCATCCCTGAGAAGTGTTATCACAAATCTCTAATGAACCTCACTGATAACTATTCTCCAATATTGGTTCATATCTTTCATATCTTATTGATTAAGGTATTTACACCACCATAATATATCTATTGGTGTGCACCTTCCTTAAAATATTTTATACTCTTATTAACAAATCACATTGGTCATTAAATTAATGGTACTCATAATTCAATTAATCATCAACATGATCAATATCACCTTTAAAGTTTTTAGAATTTACATCAAATAGAAGTCATTTTAATTCAATGTTCTAGAAACTATGACACTATATAAATTCTACTTATTTATAATAATTTAACAATACATGTGATGTAACTTAAAAACCTAATAACTAATATTGATCCCTCAATGATTGACATAACTATTAAATTCCATATCATTATCATTAAGGATATATACCCAACCATATCATTATAATATATTAATATAATAAATGGATTCTAAATTATGTCACTTTTGATCATGAGAATCATAAATATATTAAACATACCATTATACTCTCATGTGATTATTTCCATTCACTATTCCCTAGCACTATACTAGTTTGAGTCCCAAATTATAAAATTGTGAGTGAAAAAACATAAATTCCACATTATATAACTACAATTTGAGCTTAGTAATCAGATATTTCCCCCTTAAGTGAAATTAATTAACTAAATTTAATTCCATAATTAAAGTAAAACCATATCCATCAATATAATCTTTTTTCATGAATTTCACTCTCAACAATAATTATATTTACCATATAAGAATATTTAAACCATCATGAAATCAGTTGTTTTCTCAGCAATGTATGATTCCCTTATCATTAAAAAAGGGTCATAATACTCTTCGATTTACATCCTACCCAAAGTCATTACTCCAAATTCATTCTTTTTATTACCCATCCAATCTAATTCCATGATATTGGATAGAATATTGCTCAGTGATACCACTCTTTGGTAACATTAAGGATATGTCAAAAAAATTTATCTTGTTATGGTAACTTCTATAGGGAGATAAATTTAATATTTTAATAATATTATTAAATTATTATTCGTTAAGAAATATATAGTTCTAAAGGACTTAAATGTAGAATTAGTCAATTTTTATTAATTAGAGTAAACAAAAATAAAAAATGCATTGGAAATTAATCAATTCATAATATATTAATCTTAGTCTAAATTAAAAATAATATTAAAACAAGGAAGATAAGATGATATTAAATACTGTAAAACAATAGAGTGTTTTCTATGTGAAATTATATAAAATCTTAAACAAGTATTTTTAATGAAAAATAATAATAATTGAAATTATGATAAATCTTTTCTTCTAATCCAAATCACTGGGAAGATAAATTTTATATTTTGAAGCACATGGATCTAAAATGGAACCTCTTCAATAAAAATATTGTAACCACCAAGGTTTTAAATAGGATATTCTTTGATCTGAAGATTGTAAGTACCAAGATCTTTTCCAAAAGACATATTCATTAAAAATATATGAAGGTGTAAAATTAAACATTCAGGTCTAAGATGTTTGATAATAAATAAAACATCCAAAGAATCACTGAGCTCACTTGGGAATAAAAAAATGGTACCAATCTCAATCACTGAGTTAATAATCAGTTCTTAGATGTCAATAAATTAACATCTAGTCATCCATTATCAATCCTCTATTTATAATAATATATTATGAAACAAAATCCCAAGCCCTATGGCTGCAATATTTCACCCTGATGGCTTAAAATCTACCTCATAAAAACCTTCAATTAGTAAAATGTATCGATGACTTTGTGATGATTTGGATTGACCATAATTTGGAATAGCAATTTGGAAGATGTAATTTTAAATGAAAATCTCTGTAACATAAAAAATTCTTATGAATAATATAATTAAACAATATAATTGGTTTGATGTACTATGATTAATCTAAATAATGGTCAATAGGAATTTATTTTTTAAATTTAAAAAATAACCTTACCCTTTTCTATAACCATAATAAACAATAATGGTATATTTAAATAAAAACAGTTAAAAAATTTAATATAAAACATATAATTTTTTTGGAAATAACTCTCCATGTATGTATTATATTCAAGAATATAATTTCCTCCTATGGAAAGATACTTCACATCCCATATTTTAATCTCCATTTATTATTTTAAAAAAAAAACTATATGTAAATTTATTTATGACGTAAAAAAATACAATTAAAAAAATAAAATACAGAATAAATATTTCATTCAGAGTTTTATGAAATAAATAAATGGATTTAAAATTTATGATTTATTTATAGAATATTATAAATTCTTAAGTATGTTAAGAATTTTTTTCACTCGACCATAACCCTTATACTATAGTTTTATAATTTGATTTTATAGAGATTTAATCATTAATTAAAGATTCTAGAATTTATTTTCAAATATATAAAGACTATATGACTAATTTTCGAAATATTTTACAAATCATGTGAAATATTAATTCAATATGTTTTAAGATCCTTAAATTTATTTTGTTATCTAAATATGTTGTTACCAAGGTATAGTTTTATTGCTGTAGAATCTCTAATTCTACATGAAGTATATATGAATCTATATAATCTTAGTATCCACGTTTAATCCCAATATTTATTATAAAAATATTGGGATTTGATTAAAATTTATCATATTAGGATTTTAGTTCACTTAAATGTAATCTATATCATAAAAAATATCATTCTTTATGATCTCCCTAAGATGATCGTGTTTTTATTTAGGAATACTCTACATTTTCCTATGATGTTTAAAAATAAATTTGAATATTTTTTCACAATATTTTCTAGATCCATCAATTTTATTATTTGGATATTTATTTTAATTATCTTTTATATTCCTTTTCATTTAGAGATTTCTTAAAAACATCAATTATTTAAACATATATTATTGTATGATCATTTTCTTCTTATTTAATTTGGGAAGATGATTTTTCAATATGATTTCCCTAACATTTAATTCATCTAGATAAACTATCTCATTATACATTATGGTTTCATCCATTACCATTTTGTTGAGACTATAAAAATATTATTGCTTTTTTAGTTCTTTATATTGATTTTTTAATTATGAATCTATTTCTTCTAATTGTGGTTCAGATTATGATTTCTTGTAATATAGCAAGGATAAAGTGGAAGATAATGGTATCTCTATTTAAGGTTTGGTTGTGACTTCTACTTTTTCATGTTGAGTTTCCATATCTCATTTATAATGTTTAAAAGGTGATATCCAATCATATTAAACTTCCATTTTAGTCTCTTAAAAAATACTATTATATTTTTACAATGGAGTAATTGAGAATGTGAGCATCTTTCATATAATATCTTATTTCTCACATTCCCTTTCTCATATAGTTATTGTAAGTAGAATATATTTATTAAACAATAATTATAAAATTCATAAAAAGGACGTACTTTTTCCACTCTCTTATTTTTAACTTCCCCCATCCACATTTTCTTACCATCTTCCATAATAATCTCATATTTTACTTCTGATTTCTCTGGATCAACTTTCCAATTTCATATCTAAACATTAATCCTCTCAAGATACTCAAAATTATATATCTTTATTTATTTATTATTTTCTTTATTAAGAAAGGAATTTCATAATCATTTATTTTCTATATTTATAATATGTAATTTATTGAACATTCATCTTCTTTAATTTTACTCTCTTATCATGTTATTTAATATCCTTTCATTTTAAAAACTCCTTTACCAATTCCGAATCTATTTTCTTTTAATGAATAACATTAACTTTTATCTTTTCCTTGTGTTTCTCAGTCTATACATCCTTATTTTTATAATTTATCTGTATTAATGTATAGATCTCCATTTCCACATCATTAAAAGGCTAAAATCTATGTCTTGTGGATCTATTTTGTTCCAAATAAATTCACTTGTTTTTTACCACTAATTTGTTTTCATTTTTATACATTAAGAAAAAGTTCATACTTTATATTGATGAAAATTTTCCCTATGATTGTATACATGATTCATTTTCTTAACAGGTTTTTTTCTACTAAATAGATTCATTTTTAAATTATTGGGTCCACCCAAATATACAATACCAATATCCTTTAACATTTTGTAATTCATTTTCTTAATAATCCTATTATAAGGTCATACATTACCTTTCATATTTCTAGTACATAATTATTCGATTTAATCTTCTATGAAAAAAATAAGTCGAAAGATCTCATTATATAATGAAGTTCAGGATATAGATATTCTAAACCATTTTGGTATCATTTTCACACTTCTAATGAAGTAAAATTTACAAAATTCACAATAACATATTTCTTTATTCCTCTCTAAAATCTATCATCTTACACATTTTACCCAGATATAAAAATTTATTTTTAATAGCTTCATCTTCCTTGATTTTACGTTACTCATCTAAGAGTTTTTTGAATTTTATCTCAACTCACCCTCTACGGTTAGTCCCACTAATTTAAAAAATTCAAGTAGTGTAATTATATTGTTATAACCATCAAAAAATTTTGCAAAATTATAACCGTGAATTATTTCATAAAAATATATTTATAAAAATGGGTAATGAGTTTAGAGTGTTATGATAATGAACCAAACTTTTAAGAAAAAATTTCCTTTTCGAATGAATGAATACCTTATTAATGAATATAGAAATTTGGTTATTTTAGACCATTGTAAAATATAACATGTAGAAAATGAAAGATCCTCTAACATCCCAGGTAATTATATAATAATTAATTTCATTTATCAATTATATAATAATTAAAATAAACACTATTTTCAATAATGTATAAGCAAAAACTAGTTTTATGGCCAAAAACATTATTTTTCTCAAAAGTAGTTTTATCACCTTTTAATGATGCAATTATTTTATATCTAATTTTTGTAACATTAATATATTATATTTAAAAAAATTCTAATTTTAAATAACAATATAAAAATTTACTTTGGTTTAATTTTTGTTATTTTTCAAATAAATTTCATATTTTAATGAAGAGTGAAAAATACTGCATTTTAATTCAAAACTGATATATTAAATAATTTATTTATATAGTTAGATTATAATTTTAATTTGTTTTAAAGTACAATTTGATAAAATTTTAATCATTTAATCCAATCTATTTCATTGAAATAAATTTCACATTGAAATTGGATATAAATATTTTATGAACCTTTCAACCTTTTTATATTTAAAAACACATTTTCTCATTCTAGTAATGGGATTAATTTGAAATTAATTTCTTCAAATTATGTGTTTTTAATTTTTAAAAAATGGATTCCATATTTGTATTAATAAGGTGAAAATTTATTAAATATGTATCTTTTATTTTGGGATATTTTGAATATTAACTTTAGTAATATTTTTATTACCATGGTTAATGGTAAATCCGGTAATTCAAGGTAAAAAAATATTATAACTAATATAAAATCACCTTAACACTTGTAAAAATTTAATGTAAATTTTATTTCTCGAAACAAATAATCCTTGGGAAGAATTTATATCCTTTTTAACCCACATGAGAGTGAGTATGACATTTATAATATTTTATTTAATGTAAGGTCAAAGATGTCATACTCATGATTCTCATAACCATGAAAAATTTAATGTGGACATGTATAGGTGATATGTTCAACTATAAATATTTATTAGAAATATAAAATAATTATATACATCATGATATTTTTTTTAAAAAATTTAGGAAATAAATTAATTAATTAAATGGTGACACAATGATGATGTAGTAATTTCCTCATTAATGAATGAATAAAATAAATGACATTAAAAATATTAAAATAAATATAATATGATATAATTAATTTCATAAACTAATTTTATGGATTAATTTGAAACTTTATTGGTGCTATAAATGAGTTTTTGGGAATATATCATGTTGTTATGGTATTTTTAAAAAGTCATGTAATGAATAATGTCAAAATTGGCATTATTGATATATTAAAATAAATAATATTTTTTTAAATAATATAAAAATTATTAATTTATAAAACTAGACCATATTATTGGTATAAGTCTCAAAGTATCATCAAATACGTAATTAGAGGTCGTTTGGAATTTTATAATAGTTATATTAACCATAAAAGTGAGAATAATAAGATATAACGATAAGAGTTTAAAGGGTAAAATAAGGGTTAAAACAAAACAACCAGGATTAAAAAATAATAATAAAATCTATGATTTTTATTGGATGATTGTATTCATACAAATACTAATCCTATATTATTAATTAACCACATTGGACCCATTTTCAAAAGAAACATAAATTATATTAAATTATTACTTTGAAATTTTCCAAGAGTTCCCCTCCCCTCTCTTATAAAAGGACACTACTTATTTACATTTATTCAAACATAGAAACCAATTTTTCATTAGAAAATATATGCCTAAATAACAACCAAATATCCATACCCACATTATAGGGGAATTATATTATACATAACACTAAACATAGATCCATTAAGGTGTTAATCAAAGGATATTGTCCAACTAAAAGGTATTGTTTTAAAGTGTTTTTGTTTTTATTCTTATTCTATTTTCAGAAAATATTCTTCATACATGATGAAATAATAACTATAGTATCCTAAATAAAATATGATTTTATTAAATTAATATCATCAATTAAATCCATCTCAAATTTCATCAAATGAGAAATGAATTATTCGTTCGTGTGTACGGTGGACTACGACCACACGAACCAAAATAATTCATTTTCCATCATTATCTCTAAAAAATGGTTATAATGAGGAAATTAATTTTTATATTTGATATACATGAAATATTTATCATTTTTAAATAATAGCATATCAATTATTTTCGTACATTTCCAGGCACATAAAATGGATAACGTCATTCGTGCATACGTGTGAACTATCACCTCCACGAGGCGATGTTATTTTTCATTCTACACCACATCACATGGATGATATATATAAGAATTTTTATATTTTTAATATTATATTAATCATATTTTTATCATTATGGTAATATAAAATAATAATTACCTTCATTCGATAAATGATCAATGAAAAATGGAAGTGTTACTCATGCGTATATATGGCATACCATCTCCTACCATCTCCATGATGATAATGTTGTTCATTTTCCATAACCATAAATAAATATATTGATTTAAAATTTAAATTTATATATATAGAAGTTATTATTATATCATTAATAGTATTAAATATATGATGTAATTATGACCATTTTTACTATAGAAATCATTTCAATGTCATTTTGTACTCAAGTACTGAATATTGATAAAACGCCTAATGTGAACATAAATAGTTAAATAATTATTATAACCTGATAATAAGTCATATAAAATAAATAATAAAATTTAAAAATTATCTCATGAAAGAAAATAATTAACAAAATTTTATTATTTAGTAAGATAAAACTGTACATGATGAGTCTTGCTCAAGGTAAGGGACTTTCTTTTAAACACCACTTTAAAAGTTACTTTTACAAATATTTTTACAAAATCCAGAAAGTATGTATTTTTAATTATATAAAATGAACATATTTTACCACATTTATGTAAATTTAAAGTTTTTATTCTTACTTTACATGTTTACACAATTATTTTTGAATAAATTGTTTCCATTTATGAGTGAAATATTGTGTAAAATTTAAATGTGATATCAAAGTAGAGATTTTATTTTTTATTTATAATTGTTTTATGTGTTATGATTATGTTATGGTTCTTGCTAATTGTTTATGAGTATGGATGGTTCCATGATGAACCATGGGTTTTTGATACCATGATTTCTCTCCAATCCATTAAGTAATGAGACAAATTTAAACAGTAGGGTTTCTCTTAAGAGATTAAGGGAATATACTGTGGTGGGTTTTCCAAATATAAACATAAATGTAGCTCCCTAAGTAGCTATGAATGATAATAGAGGATTAATATTGTGAAAATGTTTTCATAGAATTATAAGTATTCATGGACTATGTTTTTTTTCTTATTATTTATATTCCTTACTAATATTTTTGTGCCCATACCATATTTTAAAAATTTTCCATGGGGTATAATGATGGGTAAGAGAAACAAGGACATCAAGTTTAAAGTTATGAATATTTTTATTGAAAATTATATTATATTTCATTTTAAAAGTTTTATATTATAAAATAAATGTATAATATTTTATATGTATCCGATTTTTATTAAAGTTGGATGTTATATATGAATTAAGACCTAATTATATTAAAATATAAACCTAAGAATATTCTCAATTTGAATGAAAGTAACTTCTTTAATAGAACTCAAGATTATGTAATGATTATGTCCAGGTCCTGATAGTTGGTATCAAAGGTCAGTTTAAAGAACTTGAAATATTATGATATTGTTAATATAATATAAGTAATATATTTTTACTTTATTGTTAAGTTGAAATGATACATAAGTTTAAGATTACTATGTTGCTTCGTCTAATATATATATTTTCAGGTTTTCCATAGAAGAAACATGGAAGTTATGGTAGGAAGGAATTGAGAGGGGAACTTCCTCCCAAATCAGTATCCTGAGATCATTAGAATTGAAACTGAATAGTTTTTTGGTGATGGATCAGTTTATATAGGTTATAAATGGTAGATTCATCCATACATGAGATCATCCAGGCCAACTATAGAAAAATATGTTTGTAGTGGATCATTTCATGAGGAACCATCCACCATTATTCAGTGGATCATCTAACCTATTTGTAATTGAAGGGTGGATTAAAGATCTAGAAATAAATTTAAATATCATGGGGTGTTCAGACAATAAAAAGGTTTGTCTTTATATTTAAAATTATTAAGGTCAATCCGATAAGTATCGGTTAATGGCTAAGAGTATTTGGGATAGTGAGGAGATTTATGTTTTAGATTGGGATGAATTTAAAAATATTTTTCTTGATAAATATTTTCTTATGTTGGTTCTACTTAAGATAGAAAAATAATTTTTGGAATTGTTGTAGTAGGAGGATTCAATGGAAACATATGAAGAAAAATTCACTAGATTGGAAAGGTACGCTTCAAATTTCATCTGGGATCTTGATAGAAAAATTAATAATTTTTACCCAGGATTAATTCCAAAATATCAAAGGGAATTAGCATCCTGTGAATTAAAAAGTTACGAAAAAATTGATTGATGTATGGAGATGGTGGAAATAGAGTTTTTAGATGATCGTGTGTTCTTCAAAAATAGTAGAAAAAAGTGGTCGAGATAGAAGGTAAAGGGGAAGAATTCATCAAGGAAGTCTGATGGTAAGAAAATTAGGTTTACAGTTTGTGAGAATTATGGTAAAAACATACTGGGGAATGCCTTTTGAATTCTTATAAGCGCATCAAATGTGGTAAAATGGGGATTAAGGCTCGTAACTATAACGAAAAAGATAATGAAAGTGGTAATAAAAAACCTAATATATTGTTATTAAAATGTTTTAAGTGAAATGAGATGGTTTATTATGGAAATGAGTGTCTGAAGAGGAACCAAGATAATGAGAAGCAGACAGAATATAAGTAGAAAGGTGTGGTTTAATCCTTTGCTACTACTTTAGTAGATTTTGGGCCATCAAACGAAGTGGTATGAGGTAAATTTTTTGTTGTATTAGATTTGGACAATGTGTTCTTTGATTAAGGGTTTATATATTCATTTATTTCTGAGAAATGTTCTGGTAAATTGAGAATTCCACCTTGAGAAATGAAATAAAAACTTATGGTAAAGACACATGGGGAAAACATTATGGAGAAAAAGAAATTATAATAATATTCATGTCTTTATATGTGGAAATAATATACCTATTTTTTTTTGTTCTTTTCCTCCATTAGATTATGAAATTATTATTGGATAGTATTGGATTTCTATTTTCTATGATAAGATATACTGTTGAGATAACGAATTTTATTTTCAGAAAGAGTTACTTTTTTTATACAAGATTGAACCCATGCCATTAATAACATATAAGAAAGATAAGAAACAAGTAAAATATGGAAATTAATGTTATCTTGCACATATTTTGGAAAAAAGTAACTATTCTGATTAATCATGTGACCGTGGTAAATGAGTATTTGGTTGTTTTTCTTAATGAGTTGTCTGGTATTATACATGATCAAGAAGTTTAATTTATTATTGACTTAGTTCTTGATTCTATGAAAACTCCAAAAATCCCTTATATAATGGCTCAAATGTAACTTTTATAATTGAAAAATCAATTTCATGAGTTATTAGATAAAGGTTTCATTCGACCTAGAACATCTCTATGGGGTTCTCCAACCTTGGTTGTTAAAAATAAAGATGGTTCGATGAGACTTTGCATTGATTATAGATCCTTGAATAACATCACTATTAAGAAAAAGTATCATCTTATACATATAGATGATTTTTTATCAGATCTAGGGAGCATAGTATTTTTTAATGGTTGACTTGAGGTCGGGGTACCATCAGTTGAAAGTAAAGGATACATTCTGAAGACTGGGTTTTAGACTAGATATGGGTATTATTAATTTGTAGTTATGTAATTTGGGTTAACAAATGAACCTTTTAAATTCATGGAATTTATAAAAAGAATATTTCATGAGTATTTGGATAAGTTTTTGGTTATGTTTATTGATGAAATATTGGTATATACTAAATATAAATAGAAATATGAAATAGATAAAAGGGTTGTATTTCAAACCTTAAAAGAAAATAAACTGTATGGTAAATTTAGTAATTTTGAATTTTGATTGTAATAAATTTTATTCCTCGGAAAAATATTTCTAATGATGGCAGATCTATTTTTCCTATTAAAATCAAATTTGTTTAATAATATCCAAGATCCACAAATATAACTTGGATTCATAGTTTTCTTAGTTTATCAGGATATTAATTGATGTTTGTTGAAAACATTTCATGGTTATCTAGACCATTGAAAAAGTTAACTCAAAATGGTGTTAAGTTCATCTGGAAAAAATAATGTGATTATTTTTTTCAAGAATTGAAAATAATATTTGTTTATGCTCCCATTCTAGAGATGTGTGTCCAGAAATAGTGAATTTATCATCTACAGTGGCATTTCGTTAAAAGGACATGGATATGTCCTAATGCCGAATGACCAGGTAATTATTTATTCGTCATTACAGTTCAAACCTCATGATTTAAATTACCCTACACACGATATGGAATTAGCTTCTATTTGTTTTCATTAAAAATTTGGGGGCCTCATTTGTATGAAGTAAAATATGAAATATATAATGATCATAAAATATTGAAGTATATATTCACCTAGAAAGAATTGAACATGATACAAAGAGGATGGCTTGAACGAATCAAGGATTATTATTTCATTATTCTTTACCATCCTAGAAATGTAAATAATGTGGTTGATACTTTGAGATGGAAAAGTATTGAAACATTAACAAATTAACGTTATTAAGGTTATCCTTTGGTTATTTATTTAATAAATTTTGTTTTAGAAGGTGTCGGTGTAGGAAATTCTTATATTTTGTTTTGGGCATTAGTTCAATTGTTTCTATTAGACTATATTATGTATTTAGAGATAGAACACCATGACTCCTATAAAAGGTTTTAATTAGATCAAAAGGATATGTTTCCTTAATTTAACATTGTTAGAGATTATTTTTTGAGATTTTGGAAGATAATATTTCTTATAAGTTACATCTTATTCAGGTTCTGGACCATAGAGAGCAGGTGTTTCAAAATAAGGTGATTCCTAAGGTTAAGATTTTTTGTAAAAACTATATGGATAAAGAGTCAATATGGGAATTTAAAAATGCTATGGGGGAAAGATATCCCCACTTATATAATAAGTGAATAAAATTTCAAGGATTAAATTTCCAAAATGGGGGGAGAATGTAAAAACCTGGGTAATTATAAAATAATTCTTTTTCATTTATTAATTAGATGATAATTAAAATAGACAATATTTTCTATATCATATATGATAAAACTAGATTTACGATTAATAACATTATTATTATTAAAAGTAATTTTATCACCTTTCAATGGATTATTGGTTTTAAATCTATTTTTTTAACATTTATAAATTTTATTTGATAAAATAAGCTTCTTATTTTAAATTTAAATATCAAAATTAAATTTAGTTGATTTTTTTTCATTTTTTTGATAAATTCATATTTTAATGAATACTAAAAAATACTTCATTTTAATTAAAAATAACATTTTCATCTAATTTATTTATATAGTAGGATTATAATATTAATGTGTTTTATAGTATCATTACATCAAGTTTTTATCATTTAATCCAATCTGTGTCCTTGTAATCAATTTCACATTGAAACTAGATATAAATACACTGGGAAATTTTGAATGTTTTTAATATTAAAAATATTTTTTCTCATTCCGACAATGAGATTAATTTTTAATTAATTTTTGACAATTTTTTGTTTTTATTTTTGAAAAATGGATTCTATATTTGGAATAAAAAGATCCAAATCTTTTAAATAGGTCCATTTTTGGACCTTAGTAATTGTACCTTTATTAATATTTTTATTACCATGGTTAAGGGTAAATCAGATAATTCAAGATAAAAATAATATTACAAGTAATATAAAAGAACTCAAACACTTGTTCTTATTTAATTTTAATAGTATGTTTCGATAAAAATCATCCTTTTCTAGAATTTATATCCTTTTTATGCCACTTGAGTGTGAGTATTACATTTTTAATATTTTATTTAAACTAAAGTCAAGGATTTCATACTCATGATTCTTATAACTATATCAATTTTAATATGGATTTATATAGGTGATAATTTTAACTATAAAAAGTCATTTTGAATCTAAAAGAATTACCCACATCATGGTAATTTATTTATAACTTTTATGAAAAAAATAATTAAATTAAATTGTGATACAATGTTGATGCAGTAATTGCCTCATTAATGAATGAATCAAATAAATGATATTAAAAATATTAAAATAAATACATTTTGATATAATTAATTTCATCCACTAATTGTTTGGTTTACATTGACATTTTAGTGATGTTTTAAAATTATTTTTTTGTGGATATCATGTTTTAATGTTTTTTTTAAATGTCATGTAGTGATAATATCAAAATTTACATTATTGATATAATCAAATAAATAATATTTTCATAAATGATGTAAAATTTTAAAAAATAACATTTGGCCCAATTATTCAGATAGGTCTTAAAATTCTATAAATTACTCAATTATTATTAGTTTTTTTATTTAGAAGATTTGATTTCTACCCGTACTCATCCTATATTTTCAAAGAATTTATTTAGACACATTTTTAATATAATATTAATTTATATTAATTTGTTTCTTTGAAGATTTCCAAGAGTTCCCATCCCCTCTCATATAAAAGGGAACTACTTCTTAACATTTCTTCACACTTGAAAACCAATTTGTTTCATCTAAATATCTACCTAAATGCCTTCCTAACATCCCTCCCCATATTCTAGACGCCTTATTTTATGCGTAACACTCACCTTAGAGGTGTTATGGTGTTAATCAAATGAGATTGACTAAAGGAAAGGAATCGTTTTTAAAGTGTTT
Organism: Viscum album; assembly: GCA_963277665.1. NCBI lineage: Eukaryota > Viridiplantae > Streptophyta > Magnoliopsida > Santalales > Viscaceae > Viscum > Viscum album. Next base: position 785,590,504 of record OY728123.1, on the reverse strand, counting down.
TTGTTTTGTTTCTTCTTCCATTTCCTTCAAATATTCTCAATCCATGATGAAATAATAACTACAGTATAATAAATATACTTATATTTTATTATTTTATTATCATAACCTAAATCCATCTTCAATTTAATTAAATAGGAAATGAATTATTCATTTGTGCATACGGCGGACTACCACCTCGCAAACAAAAATAATTCAATTTCTAGATCTATCTCTCAAAAATGGTCATAATGATGGAATTAATGTTTATATGAGATATTCATGACATATTTTTCATTATTAAATAGTAATTTATCAATTATGTTCTTACCGTTCCTCGAACATAAAAAGAAAAATGTTGTCCATGCGTATGTGTGAACTATCACCTCCACGAAGCAACGTGATTCATTTTTCATCACCACTTCACTTGGATTATATATGTAACTATATTTAAATTATTAATATTATATTAATGATATTACTATAATTTTATAAAGATAAAATAATAATTGCCCTCTTTTGATAAATGATAAATTGAAAATGGGAACATTAATCAAGCGTATATACGACTTGGCGTCTCCATTATTATAATGTTGTTCATTTTTCATAACAATAAATAAATGATTTGATTTAAATGTATAATTGATATATAAAAGTGATTATTATTTAATTAATATTATTCCATGGATGATGTAATTGTGACAATTTTGACTATAGACAACATATCAATGTAATTTTGAACTCGAGTACCGAATATCGACAAAGCGCCCGATGTGAACATATATAATTAATTAATTGTTATAACATGATAATAAGTAATATAAAACATATAATAAAATTTAAAAAGATCCTCAAAAAATTAAATAATTAACTACAGTTTTTTATTCCTGGATATAAATATTATACGTGACAAGTCGGACTCGGGGTAAGAGACTTTATTTAAAAAACAACTATAAATGTTACAATTTCAACTATTTTTACAAAATACAAAAAAATGTTTTTTTTACTTATATGTAATTAATTTATTTTCACAATTTTATGTCTCTTAAATGTTTTTATTCTTAATTTACATGTTTTTTCTTTTATTTCCAAATAAACCATATTTATTTATGAGTGCAAGACTTTGTAAAATTGAAATGTGATATCGAAGTGGATATGGAATTTTTCCTTTATTCTTGTTTCAGGTGTTATGATTATGTTACGGTTATTATTAATTTTTTATGACTATGGGTGTTTCTATGATAAGAAAATGGTAGTTGAACCGTGATATCTTTCCAATGCATTGGGTAATGAGGTAGAGATAAATATTATGGCTTCTCCCAAGAGATTAAGGGGATATATTATGGGGGATATTCTAAATGTAACCACAAAAGGATAATCCATTAGTGGATGTGAAAGATACTATAAGAGTGATAGAGAATTTTTTCCTCAATATACTATTATGATTTATGTTTTATATGGAGTTTTAAATGATCTAGTGATGTCATGAGGTAAGCTAAGAAGCTTATTTTTTACGGAGGAAATATTAATTTTGTTAAAAAAAATTATGGGTTTGTAAGTATTCATGGACTAACATTTTCTTTCTTTTTATTTATATTCCTTAATAATATTTTTTTATCATCACATGTTTTAAATTTCTTTTAACAAGGAGTAATGATGGGTAAGATAAAGGAGGAAGTGAAGTTGAATGTTAGGAATATTTTTCATGAAAAATAAATCATGATTTATTTTAAAAGTTTTATATTATAAAATGAATGGATATTGTTTTAGAATTATCCTATATGTATTACAAGGAGATGTTATGTATTAATTATGACCTAATTCTCTAATGTTCAAAACCTAAAAATATCATCAATGTGAATGAAAGTAAATTCTTGAATAAAACTCAAGACTATGTGATGATTAAGGTTCGGGACTTGTAGATCCTTAATCATCATAAAAATTAAAAAAATATACATTTTAAAGTGACCACTAAGATTAATATATTAAGGATTATGATAAAGTCTTATTAACATAGAGGGAATAAGTGATGGCCTTGTCCAGTACGATCATACACTATGAATCCCATTTTTTTGAGATTTCAAGGAGATGATATCACTAGGATTTCCCCATGACTAAGGCCAAGATGAGATTCAAAAACTAAAAGAGAAAGGGGTTATGATCATGACCCAAACCATGTTTTCCAAACCGCCAAAAACAATAACACCATCACACACCTTTCACTTAGGGTGTAAGATGGTGTAATAAGGGGTTATGTATCTAGACACTAGTATTATGAACTTTTTTATTTTACTTTATAACAAAATAATTATTATATTTATCATTTTTCATATTTATTTTGTATAAAAAATTATATATGATTTGATTAAAATTATATTTTCATATGAAGAAACCAAAATTATATTTTTGGAAAAAATAAGGTTTTAATTGAAACACACCTTTTGATAAATTCAAGAATTTTGATATAAATTTTATTTTTATATAATAATATTATTAAATAATAGTTATTTGTAGAAAAATGGTAATTCATTTTAATGAAGTCCAATATAATCTTTATAAGGGTCATGAAACTTTTATTGTCATGAAAACTATTATTTTTCAATAAATATGGATTTTTTATTTAAAATTTTAAATTCTCATATTTAGTGAAATATTTAAATAAAATAAATATTATTTCTCAAATTACTAGATTAAAATTTTCTTATGGTAAATTTTTTTCTAATTTTTTTAGACAATGTAATTATTCAGTAAAAAATAAATACGATTTAAATATATGGTTTGTATTAATACATCATAATATAAGAAATGTGATGTAATAAATACTATAAATGGAATAGATGATCCAAAAATAAATTTAACCAATAAAATAACCTATTTTTGATGTTATTTTATTAATTTTATAAACCATTAATGAATTATCCAAAACCAATATTATATTTTAATGTTTAAAACCCCATTTTTTATGAACATGGATCACTTCCACATCACCAATTTTCTTATTTTAAAGTGTTCAGTTCTCAGAATAATATAATAATTAAAACTGACACTATTTTGTATAGAAAAAGGTCAAAATACATGGTATGTTTTGTGATTTTGATTATTTTATCTTATATATTCCATAACCATTGTTTAGAAATTAATAAATAATTCCCCTCTCTTTTTCTTTTAATAACCACCAAAATCCGCACTCATATTCACTCAAAACCCACTAATCATGAATTTGGTATCCCTTGCCTATGTAAATCCCTCCCAAGTTGTTCCTAAGATCATAATAAGTTCCTACCAATATTTTATAAGGGCCCTCTTAAGGTAGGGGGATCACTTTCTCTTCTTATCCATTTAAGCACCATCTTTATATTTAGAATTTTGAATATAAATTGATTATTTATTTATTTATTTATATATATACCTTTGTATTCCAATTATTTTTATAATAATTATATATAATTTATACCTTATCATTATAACCATTACCTATGCCATTATTATGATGATTTAAGGGATTCTCTTCCCCCTCATCTTTATTCATATTCTTTCTTTTCATTATACCTTTACATTTCCAATTATTCATATTAGAATATTCTTGTTCACATATATTTACTACCCTTATGATTTTAAGTAATTATATAACACCTCTAACACTTATTAAACCATTTTATGAACCTTTATGTACATTAATTATGCTGCCTAAATTATCCTTTGATTTTTCTTACCAAATATTTGTGTTGTGTATACCCGTCCCCATTGACACTAAAGGGTATTCACCTATATATTAATATCCTTAATTGATTTGGGACTCCCATGTTTGTACCTGACACTCCTAATTGTGGATTAAAAGTTATTAATGATATTTTTATGTTGTATTAGCAGTATGGAAAAAAATTCATGTAACGAATATGAGTGTGATGGGTTTTCCCAAAGTTCTATAGAACACTAATGAATTTTTTAATGTATGTATCTCATGAGATACCATATATGGTTAATATTATTTTATCCTAAGAAAACTTTTTTATTGTGTATTATTGGTTATCCATGACTTATGCATATGATTTCATGTTTTATATTATTTCAATATTTTTATGTTTCCTTGATGTTATCATCTTATATCCTGATTTTATTTTCACGTTTATGATTCTTACCCTTTTATGTCACCTGGATATACCTCTTCTCTCACATGTATTAATTTCATTCTGTTATGATTTTATTATTCCCTTATTAGGTTTTAAATATCACCCCTTTATTATATACATCCTCAAGCTATCCCATGAAGTTTTAGAAGAATGATGGAATTTTAAGTGCATGTTATTGAGTTTTAAATAATTTCATTACATGCCTATTTTAACTAATTATTCTACGTAATGAATTACCCAAATACACAATACTTATTAATCTTTTTGGATTTTATTATGTACATATTTATAAAAAAAATCATGAAATAATGTTTATAATATTTGTGGGTTGTAGTAGTTGGTATCAAAGATAATAGAACTTTAGTGAAATTCTTAGGGATAAGAATAAATATAGGAAAACATACATAAATTGTGGAAGAATGGAGTAATTTGTTTCCAAGAAAAAAAATATCTATCTGGATACTGAAACTGTATGTGGCTCTAGCACAGTTGAAACTAGGGGTAATAACCCAAAAATGGGTGCACTAGAAATTAACTTCATCATCATCTGGTGTGTGGAAAAGAGTATTTACTGCTCAACTGGGTTAACACTCCAGGTGGATATTCATTGGTAAATTCACAAGATCCTTATGAACCACTATAATAGGAACAAGAATTCCAATGACATTTTATGTTAATAATAGACCATGGATTACATATATGGAAACCAAGAAATTAATATGTTATGTAATATATGTAATTTATAATTTATCTCCTTCAATTTTCATAGTTTTCCTTTTAGGTGATTAATCATTTTAAAATTCTCATCATTAATTTTCCGTTTATTTTTATTATTGGTTGGAAGTAGGTGGAACCATTTCAATAACCAATTTTATGGGAAACATAATTATGGCCCAAATGAGATGATCAAGCCAATGTGAGTTGAAGTTCAAAACATTATGATATTACTTTTTCAACTACATCATGTTTTTTAAAAAAATGAATCATGGATAAAACCCACATCCCAAAAGAAAGTTCATGTTGTAATTAATACCTTTATAAGAAAAAGGCCTTCAAATTTTAGTTTATATTTCAAAACCTTAATCATGTAATAATGAATTAATTCCATTGAAATTATCTTATTCATTATTCAATGACCAGAAAAAAATAAGTTCGTCGTGGGTGTTTATCATATACATGGATAAACTGATCAATAGTGGAAGTTGGTTAAAAATATAAAATCCAAGGAGGATATCAAAGTTATAGAGTGGAAATAATTTCCCAATGTGTATTTTGATAAATATGTTCATCTGAATTAACAACTTAAAATGGATATATATTTATTTTTCATCAAGAAAAATTATACCAAATCAATTGGGGTGTTAGATAAAAACTCACAAGACATTCATGATACAACTTTGGCTTACTTCCTTGATATAAATAGTATATTTGACCACTTATTTAGTGATATAAATCCAAATATATGAAAATATTTTGACATTTGAGAATATAATGGTTATTAAGAAATTTTTCAATGTTCCCTTGAAGTAGAAATGAAAATCATCAAATATCAACTGTCACCTATGTCTAGAGATTAGAAGTGGATAATGGAGTTTAATTATAGGAGAGTGATGGAGAAATATCATTATGATAAGAAGTTCCAAAAAAACACTTATGAAATGTGTAGGAAAAAGAATATTGAAATTTTCCATAAGGGGACGATGAAATGCTTTAGGTGTGAGAATGAAGCACACATAGCTAGTGAATACCAATGAGAGAAACCCACCAATGTGATGGAAAAAAATAATGATCTAGTTAAACCTTATACGATTTTGAAATGTTACAACTATAAGGAACAGATCAAATATTATAATCAATGGGATAATCCAAGGGTTATTTATGATAACTAATTAAAACAACCTCTAACACCTATAGATAAATGGTGTGCTTATGCCATCATAATTGCTGAGGTGGATCTTGAAAATGTTGCGGGGATGGGTGTTCTAGTTATACATTCAAGGATAGTGAGAATACTATTTTATTCTATTTTTATGAATTCATTCATATAACACATGTTTAGTAAAACTATTCAAATAACCCCTTAAAACACTGAAGTGAATTTATTAATGAAAATAGAAAATGGGGAAATCATTACATCCCAAGTATGTCAGTTCTCCCATTTATATATTTGTGGGTTAAACTACCAAGTGAACATTATGATACTATAATTAGTGGAATTCAATGATATTTTGGTTATGGATTGTATTTCCTTATATAGAAAAAATATAAATTTCTTGGAGAATTAAATAACCCTCTTTATCTAAAATCGACCTCGAATTCTATACGAGTTCAAGGTAGATGATGAATCTAAAATGGAATTATAATATCAATAGTGGATATTATTTTCTTATAAAAAACAGAAATATCTAAAATTATTGAGACTAATAATAAGGTCATCCATAATGAAATTCCCATTGTATGTGAATATACTGATGTGTTTCCTGGAGAATTGTATGGTCTTCCTTCTAGATGATAGGTTGAGTTCTTGACCAATCTTATACTAAAGGGATTTCTGATATTCAAGAATACTTGTATAATGTACACTATTATACTTGAATATCTGAAGAATAAACTATATAAGAATATCTATAAAGGGTTTATATGCCTAAGTGATTCACCATTAGGTGTACTAGTCCTTTTTATCAAAAATAAGGATGGTTTAATGCTCCTCTCTATTGAGTATTTTGAGCTTAATAATATCATGATAAATAAAAAGTATCATATTAAATGAATTTAAGACATTATAAATTAGCTATGTCGATACCAATACACTTCTAAGAAGTATATTCAATAAAGATATTATCAATAAATTATTATGGAAGATATCCCCAAGTCTACTTTACATACAAGGTATGGGAACTATGAGATCATAGTGATTTTATTAGGACTCACTAATACTATATCTATCCTCATAGACATAGTGAATAATGTATTTTGGGACTGCCTAAATAAAATTTTGGTAGTCTTTATACATGATATTCTTATATACTCCAAAATAAAGGAGGGACATGAGGATTATTTGAATATTTTACTGAAGACTTTTAAAAAGGTAATGTATTATATGAATTACAAAAAATGAGAGTTTTTATAGAGAAAAATATAATATTAGGGGTATGTAATCATTAAATAGGATAACTATGGATCATTAGAAAATAGAGGTAATTTAGGGATGTATCGTACCAAACTTTATGACATAGATCCCTAGTTTACTTGGATTGGCTAGGTACTATCACTGATTTGTGAGAACCTTATCATGATTATCAATCCCAATAACCAATATAACTCCAAAGGAATTAAAGTTGGTTGGAACTAATGAATTTGAAGATAAATTTAATGAGTTAAATAAGAGGGTAATTAATGCATATGTGCTCACATTACCCACCAGTGAGGATGGATTTTTGATCTGCAATTATGTGTCTAAAGAGGGATTGGGTTGTGTTCTCATGCAAGATGAAAATTTTATAGCCTATGGATCCCTCTAATTTATGATATTTGTGATGAAATACACAACCCAGGATTTTGAAATTGATACATTGGTCTTCATGTTAAAGATTTGGAATCATTATCTCTATAGGGATAAGTGTGACATATATACGTTTCATAAAATATTCAAGTATATTCACACACAAAAAGATCTCAATATACACTAATGAAGGTGGATATAGTTGATTAAGGACAATGTTTGTTTAATCTATTACATTCTTGGGATGAAAAAATGTGGAAAATTATCAGAGTATAAAGGATCCCCCAACCATGTCCATGATTAGGATTGAAAGGGACCTAGTCTTTTTGGAAATTTATAGGATGGTCATGGGGATAAAAAAGGAGACTTCGTCATATGTTGATTAAATAAATTCTTAAAAATTCAAAGTTGAGACGAATAAGGTGGCACAAAAAGATGATGATGACCTATAGAAAATGGTATCTAATATTTTGTCTTATAACATTGTTAAAGATAGAGTTATAAGGTTTGAAACTGTGATATAAATCCCATAAAAATAGATCTAAAAAGGGAACTTCTAGATGATGTGAATATCTCATACTTATCTCTTAATCCAAAGAGAAAAAATATGTATAGAGATATAAAGTAAAAATTTGGTGGGAAAAAATGATGTGGGAGTATAGAGTTGTTATCTCAATTCTTGGAATGAAAAAAAGTCAAGGATAAATGATAAAAGTCAAAGGGTATGATAAAACCATTGCCTATACAAGTACATAACTGTGAAAATATTACCACGCATTTTAACATAGGACTCCCTAGGACATCTAAAGGAAAAAATTCCATCTCGGTGGTAGTTGATCACCTTATAAATTAAATGTATTTCATTACTATTAAAGTTGATTTATCTATTTTCTAACTCACTTTTATTTTCGTAATGGTAGTGGTAAGATTGTATGGAGTACCACTATATATTATATTGGATCATGATCTAGGGTTTACCTTCATGTTTTGGATAAGATTCAGAAAGTGTTGGATATGATGAGTAGTTTCAGAGCTTCTTATCGCTGTCAGATTGGTGGTTAGATTGAAAGAACCATTAAAGATCTAGAGTATATGAGATGATAATGTTAAATATATTTTCATGGATGATGGTATTGTCACCTTAACCTAGTGGAGTTCTTATATTATAATAGTTTCCATTCTATTATTCAAATGGCCCCTTATGAGGATTTATATAAGAAGAGGTTTTAGAATCCAACATGCAAGGTTGATTTTAAAGTGTGGAAGCTTATGGGACATCATTTTATCAAACATATCAAAGAGAAGGTCCAAACCATTAAAGGGTATTTTAAATCTCTACAAAATTAATAGCAAATCAATTTTAACAATCATTAATGGGAGATAGATTTTGAGGTTAGCGATAAGGAGTTATTTTAAAATTTATATGGAATAAATTCATGAGGATTAGAAAGAAGGGTAAGCTAGTCCAAGTTAAATTTTCCCTTTAAGATCCTTAATTTACTCATAGATCTTGCCTATCGACTAGTAGTCACACTTAAAATATCTAAAGTACATGGTGAGTTATATGTATTCCTCTTTAGAAGGTGAATATTAGGTTTCTCACAAGTACTGAATCTAGAGGTTCTAACATTGGAGAATGATCTTTCCTATAAAGAGAATATGATGGAGATCTTAGATCATAGAGACAACATTATATTAAATAAGACAACTCACTTGGTCAATGTACTATAGTAGAACCAAATATTTGAGTAAGAAACTTATGAACTAGAATAGGTTATCAAACAAAATTAACCTCATCTATTTTACTATAGAAAATAAAATTTTGTTGGTGAAATTTTTTAAATGGGGAAGAATATAATGACATGAACTTTTACTGATGAAATTTATTTTCTAAACAGATAAGTTATTTATTAATTAATATAGTACATTGGTTGTTTTAGACCATTATAAAATATATACTATGAATTTTAAAATAATTTTAATAATCAAAACCAATGATAAGTTTTAATTGTATTTTGACCATGAAGATTAGTATAATAAGGGTTGTGATACATTCTAATTGAAACACAATGAATAAGTGATACCCTCGACTGACAGGATGGTACCCTATAAAGACCATTTATCAGAGATTCTAAGGAAGATTGAATAACTAGGACTTTCCCTTAGCTAATCCTAAGTCGAGATTCAATAACTAAAACATGAGAGAAATTCTATAATTGATATTTTCAATCTTATCAAGATCACGAAATAGACCATGATCGTTGAACCATCCCAAGAAAGTAACGTCATCGTACACTTTACCCTTAACACATACTCTTTTGTTATAGGGGATTATATATCTAGTACATAGTGGTATGGTTTTTTATTTTTCCTTTTTAATAAAATAATGACTATATTTATCCCTTTTCAATATTAATTTATATATACAAATATATATGTGTTGATGAAAATTATATTTTGATACGAATAATCAAAAAAGTATTTTTGGAAAATATATGGTTTTAATTATAACACACTGTTTGATAAAATAAAGAATTTTTAAATTAATTATATTTTCACTTAATATTTTTATTGAAAAAATATTTATCTATATTAAAATTATAATATAATTTAAGTAAGTCCAATATAATCATTATTAGGGTTAAAAAAATTATTATCATAAAAACTTATATTTTTTAAAAAAAATGTTTTTTTATTTAAAAAATCAAATTATCATATTTATAAAATAATTTTAACAAGATATATATTATTTTTAAGCATATAATTCAAAATTATCCAATGGTTATTTTTTCAAAATTTTCCCATACATATGAATTTTTGGTAAAAAATTATATATTTTATAAATATACAATATGAATTATGATATCATAATGTCCACAAAGTGATGAAAATAAATAATATTAAGTAAATATGTGAACCAAAATATATTTACCCTTTAAAATAATGCATTTTTTATTTTTTTTATTTATTTTATATACATTTAATGAATCCTCTAAAACCTGTATTAAATTTTAAGGTTTTAAAATCAATTCATTATGAACATGACTCAATTCCCCATCATGAATGGTATTATCTTACGTATTTTAGTTATTAGCATAATAAAATATAAAAAACCCCTCATATTTTATGTGAACAATTGATAAATCCCTTGTTAAGATTTTTTGTTTTGATTATTTTGTCACATATAGTTCAAAACCTATGTTTATAAATTAATAATAAATTCCCCTCTATTTTTCTATAAATACCCACCAATCCTCCCCATCCACTTCCATAAAACACCATTAATCGTCATTTTACAACTTTTATAACTCTCTAAATCCATCATAATGTGTTCTGGTCTCTTCAAAATCTCCTCCCGAGATTTTAGAAGATCTCTCTCAATGTGAGGGATCTCTCTCTCTCTCTCTCTCTCTCATTTCCAATTCAAGATCCTCCTTTCTATTTAACCTGTTTAATCTCAATTTATTATGTTTTAATTGCTTAAAAATATCCCTTTTATGTTAAATTTATGTTTTAAAAATGTTTAATAATTTATCCCCTCCCATTGTAACATTTACCCATTCCATTATGATGATGATATAAGAAACTCTTCCACATCTATATTCTAGTAAGATCTTTGTACTATTTTATATGATTTCCAATTATTCATATTAGTATACGTTTTTACACATCCCCTTACTATACATATTATTCCCAAGTAATAAGTTACCACCTATCAATCTCATTAAACGTTTCCATAATACTTTATATACACCAGTTATTGTACAAAAAATACCCAGTGATTTTCCATTCCATATATTTATTTTGTGTATTCCCATCCACATTTTCAATCAAGTGTATTCAACAATATATAATTAAAATTAATTTATTTGGGAATACCATTTAAGTAACCCACACTCCTTAATCATGGGATTAAAAGTGATGAAATCCATTCTTATTTTATATTATCATGGCGGAACACAAATTCATATATATAATATGAATGTGATGGATGATCCTAGAATTATATTTCCCTATATTGCCTTGTTTTATGTTTTTATCTCATGAGATACCATGTATGGTTTATGTAAAGTTATTCAAATAACATTATACTATGATTTCATGGTGGTTATCGATGAATTATATTGATGATTTCATGTTTTATGTTATTTTATCATTCTAATATGTCCTTTATGTTATCATTTTATATCCTGATTTGATGTTCAAGTTTATGATTCTCACCCTTTTATGTCACCTTGATAAGCCTCTTAACTCTCAATTTTTAAATTCATCATGTAATTCCTTTATTACATCGTTACTGGGCTATATATCCCAAACCTTTCTTATGTATATCCCTATGTTATATCATGCTGTTTTAGAAGAGTGCTATAATTTTAAAAGAATGTTAAGGAGTTTTAAATAATGTTGTTGTATCCTTATTTTAATTAATTTTTCTATAAACCTAATTACCCAAACACACTAGTCCTATTAATCTTTTGGGATTTTATTATGCATTTATTTATATAATAAATCATTAAAAAAGATTATAAAAGATATGGATTGTCATAGTTATGGATATACCTTCTTCCCTACAAGTAAAATTTATTCCCACTTTTTATTCTAAATCATCTATTTTATAATTCATTATTTTGAGTTATACTACTCTTGATCTATTATCCTTCTATAATAAACCTCTAAAGAAGTTGTATCACGTAGATATTTATATCTAGGCATTTTGATGAAGCTTTTGACTGAAAAAATTGATGTAATAGTCTATATTTGAGAGATATCAATGTAGTGATATATAAAGACTGTAAAACATTAAAAAATAAATATTTATAGAAATTTGTGACATTTTAATACTTTTATAAATGTGAATCAGTCAAAATCTAAATATAGAAGAAACCCCTAATGAATGTGGTTTATTAATATAAATTATATAAATAGTAAAATATTCAAAATACAAAACATATCTGCCATTAAAATTACAAATAATAAAATTGTAGAAAAGTATGTCACCTATAATGAGTCAAATTCCAAATAACTGTGGAATACCATAATAATTTAATGTTAAAGTTGTTCTGAAAATAAAATATTATCGTAATTTAGTTCCTTACGAAAATATTATTAAGGTGTAATATAAATTTGACTCCATTTAGAAGATTTGATTTTCAAATTTATATTTGAAATCATGTTTTTTTATCCCTAGCATTAATTTATATACATTGTAAGATATAATAGGGTCATTATATATTATAAATTTCCTCCCTCTATTTTATAAAGCATTTCAATATTAAGAGGATGCATAAATAAAATTGAACCTAATCATTTTCAATTGATAATTTCCCTTTTTTATTATATATATATTCAAATATTTAAAAATATAATAGAATTGTAAATATATTAGAAAATTTATTTTTATTTTTTAGAAATTTAAGGATAACATCTACTTTCATATATAATCTTAAATGATGTTTTTTATATATTTTTACTTTTAATATGAGTGATGTTTAAAATTCATAAGAAATAAAATGTAACATGTGTTTTCACATAAAATCATTTTCTGAGTTAAACTCATTTCAAAATCGGAGATTGTATAATAAATCTAGAATAATTTTGCAAAAAAAACTTCTATATACTAAATAATCTACCTTAGTTTTGAATAGTGGTAAATTATGTTTCTTCTTACTAGTACATGAAACTAACGACTCACAAATATTGTTAAAATTATCAGTACTTTTTCTATTAGATTTATATTATTAAAAGTATACATTGGAATAACAAATTATTATAAACTGCGATCCAAAATGATATAAAAGTATATGTTCTTAATTTCCATTTATAAAATGAAAGATTCTATTAAATTATTTTATAAGAGATTCATTCATATTTTTTTAAATATCGCACATATAATAAAAAATAACATGATATTTATTTGACTAGTAGTCAATTAATGTAAACATTGGATCATTCCTCCTGATTTTTTCTGATAAACAAGTATCCAAGATTCATCAACATTGTGTTTATATAAGGTTCAAAATGATGCACTAAAACTTAAAAAAATATAAAAAACATGTCAATTAATTGTAACTTTTATATAATTATTTTAAGACAAAATAACTCTTTATAGTTTTTTATTTAATTTAATGATAAGATAGAAATTCATTTCACCCTTTAAACACATCTCAAATTCACATTTAATAAGCCTTGAGGAACTATCTGTAAGTTATTTTTAGGTGGATCTAAAAAATTATACCATCAAAATATATTTCTATTTTTTAAGTCTCATTAAGTTTTTTCTGGATTAAATGGTTTGAATTTTAAATTCCTTTAAGAAAATAATTTCTTTGTAAAAAATATGGATAATATATCGTGACAAGCACATAGATCATTTTTAATTCCATATAATCCCTTTGTAAGTTAATATACATATTCCAAAAAAATTATCTTCTAAACCCAAGAGGTTTATCAATGTAAACATCCTCTTAAATATATTTGTTTTAGTAATACACTTATAACATCCTTTTTGAATAGCGTAAAATTTATATGAGCAGTAAATAAAGTTATCAATTTCATGTCGAGTGGTTTTGAATCACTTAACAACTTGATACCATTGGTGGAGGACTCTAATTTAGCTAAAAAGAATCATGGGATAGTTATTGGTATTAGGATAGGTTGTGGATACCCAAATTTGGATTCCCTATGACTAGTATGGTATGTATGGTGGGATTTTCACTATGTGTGATGGGTGTGAAAACTACACATCTCAAATATGATTGGGAGTTCCCTTTTGAGAGTTGATAGTAGCTATGGAGCATGAGGTGATTTTGACAATTCATCTAAAAATAAGTATGGTATGAAAATTATATAATTTCTTTAGAATACTAAATTAAGAGATCTCCTTATGAGACATGAGTTGAAACCCATATATGGGTTAGATAAATTATTTTTTTATGTGTCTTACCAATGAGTCACCTTGAGATGTGGGTGTGTTTGGTTTAGCATGGTCCTTATATATTGACATCATGATATTTAATTAGAAACTTTCTTAGAAATTTGTATTATCCCATTGAGTCCTGTGTCAAAGAGGGTATTTTTACTATTGGGGTTTCCATAGTTTGAGAGATACATGTTAATATATTTGAGAAGAAAAAAGTTATGTATGAGGAACCTAGTGAATGTTATCATGAGTGAGATGGGGATACATGTGGATTCAATTTGTTAGGTCCAATGTGATCCGGTTTTATATGAAAAGATTAATCCATGAGGATAGTCAGTTGATGGGGATACCGTATAGTACGGAACACGGATAGGGAAATCTCGGGGAAGGAACAAAGGGTGGGGATAATGGGAACTACCTTGGGTGTGACCCGCCCGATTGGTACTAGGGGTTCTAGAGGATTAGACCCCTCATCCCGACCCTTCCTCACGCTATCCAACAGGTTTGGAGGGCTTTCAGAAGAAATTTTTGAAGTTGGCTTGGATTTTGGTCCTGTGTTTGGTGGTGATGCTGAGGGGGCATGTGTTGAAGGGAACATTGTAGTCAGGTTGGGTCACGAAGATGTCCCTAAGGCAGGAGAGGAGGATGTTGTAGTGGTTGAATATCTTGCCCCGACTGATATGAACACACCGGTGACAAGGAGTGGTAACTCTTCAGGTTGCAAGGTTAATACACCGAAGACCAAAGGGAAAAATATTTTTGGGGGTAATAAAGAAAATTTGAGTGGTCCAGGTTCACTATCATCCAGAAACATTGTCCAGAATGGGAATGATTGGATGACTGAGTCCGCAAGAACCTATATCTACTACACCAAGAAGACGAACAAGGAAGGACTACTTTTACCTTCTGCAATCGATGTGTACTAGATCTTCCCTTAAGCGGGACAAAGGTGTGATTCTTGCCTTCAAAAAGGACAGCTTGATCAAACAAGCTTGCCCAGTGTAGCCTTTACTGGACCAGAAGGGGAGATTTTAGTAAAGTAACTACTACTTGAGGCGATGTAAGTCTGCCTCAATGTTGGAATTTGCTATGACTATGGAAGAAGGGGACTCTTGTATGGGATGAAGATATGATTACAGGTATAATGATATGTAGTCTTGTGGTGTTCTGGTTGGTCTGTGGTTGTCTGACATATGTCCTTTTATGTATGTTTCAAGTCGTTTTCCAGTCAGTGTTAGGGGATATTCTATTCTCACTTTTCCTAAAAGTGTTTGGAAATAAAAATTAACTTTCAGTTAGTCATAGATATTCCTTGAGGCGAAACATAATAATATGTGATGACTGCAATGAGTTTTATGTGGGACCAAACCTAAGTGAAAAGGTAGTGTTTCGGATTTGGTATGGACTTTACCTAAGTGATAGGGCAATTGGGAAGATATAGTCTGAAGTTTTACCCAAACATAGAGGGAAGATGTAAATTTATTTTTTAATACCCTAACCTGAGTGAGAGGGTAGATGTCGAGATTCATGGTTTTCCCCTACCCTGAGTGAGAGGGAAGTTACCAAGATACTTTATATTACCCTACCTTAAGTGGGAGGGTTGAGGTCAAGATTTGGTATAGGACCCTACCCTGAGTGAGAGGGTAAAGGGAAAGTTTTGGTGTGGTTCCATACCGTATGTGAGAGAGTCATTGTTCAATACATTGTAGTATATAATCAATATTTTATATGAAACTATACCCAAAGTGATATGTAAAATATTGAGACAAGATATGACACTATATTCTGAGTTCCAAGGTTTGGGTCATGTATTGTTACATTAGGTGACTACCCCTTCTATCATTGGTTGAGATGGGTATGGTTGGATTCACGGTGGTTCAATTTTCACACAACAACCCAATGTGTATGCTTCTATGTCATATGTTCTATTTTTTCATCATGTATAAACATCTATATGATGGAATATATTTGGAACCTAATTGAGATACTACTGAGATGTATTTATTACACCATGAATGGAAATTATAGCGAATGTGTACACCTCATGTTTGATATATTGATGATTACAAGTTTTACATTGGGATGGTATAGAGTAGCTAGGTAGGATTTAGAGATGGGTATAAAGTGAGGTGAGTGGTCGGTGCTGGATCCACTTATTAATTAATATTTTTTTATTTGTATGTGTGGTTACTGTGGTGAGTGAACTATTGAGATGTATGATTGTAGGACTACATAATTCATTTGTTATAATAAGCATGTATATGTATTTTATTATGGTTTAAATTAGTTGAAATTATATACATGTGTAATATGATTATATGTTATAAATGATGTTTGGTTACTAATTATTATTTATGGTTATAATACAGAAAGTATAGTCTCTTCAATGATGATCATAGACTCTTGTCACAAGTTATAATCCTCTGGAGTAAGTGGAATCATGCTTGAATTCACGTGGTGACCCTAGATAGAGTTTCTTTCAGTTGATTTTAGATAGATCATTACAAAATGAATGTTTAAAGATATGAGGATCAAACATCTTCATTATATGGTATACATATTTCTTTATTTTAAAGAATATATAGTATCTTTTCCATGAAATTGTTGATCTTGAACTTTTAGTTTCTTCTTGTCCTTTGCTCCTTGATTAAGAGTTATTCTAACTTATGAAATCCATCACATAATGTATTGATTATAATTTAATTGTATTATAAAAATAAAACTAATTAATGAAAATTTAGATTCTATTAACAAAAAATTGGAATAGTTTTTCCAGATTGATAAAATATTATTATTAGGATTTAAAAATTGATATATGAGTTTGAATACATATTTTAAGAAGAATGAAATTGAATACTTTGAAAAATATTAATAGTTATTTAGACCTGTTATTTTTTATTATATCTTAGGGGAATAATTTCAAATACCTTTTGGAAGAAAATATTTTTGAGATGGATTGTTAATATATCTATTAAACTATAAATAATAGAACAATAATATAGGTTTTATAATGAATATATATGAATTATTCCATGATATTTTTATTTTAAATAATTTATCAATTGATAGGATTTATTATAACAAATGAATAAAAAATAATTGTTCTTGGTATCGAATGATGCATTATTCAGTAATGATGTATTGTCATTTTAGGATTGATATTTCACAAGGGGAATGCACTACGAGGGGAGAAGAGGAATCAATTAAGGGAGAAATAATATTAGATTAATGAACTTATACCAAGAATATTCGCACATTAATCATGAAGAAATAACTAAGTAATTGTCTAAGAGGGAGAGTAATAGAGGAGTAGAGGTGTTCATAAAGACTCTCTGACTTTGTTTTACCAGAAAAAATGAAGGAGAATGGTGAGGTGAAATTTTTAGGAAAATACAAAGAGGGATGGTTTGGTAATTTTCACATTTTTAATATTATGGGAAAGGTTTTTGTTTGGCTACATGGTTTACCAAACTGTGTGCAAACCATGTACACCTCACTGGTTAGACAAACAACCCTTGTACAATTTTGTCAAATGGTCTGGGAACCATGTACCAACTATGAAAAATAATCTATTAAAATTATAGAGTCATGTGAATAGTTGCTGCAATATTTCTACTAACTATAGTGCAACTATGTGTTTGGGTTAAAAGTTCAATTTTTTTAAAAAATAAACTGACTAATGGAAAAAATAAAGGTAAATTTAGAAAATTTATAAAAAAATAAAATAATCGAGATAATAGAGGTTGAGGTGTGATAGAGTACCAAACATAAAATTAATATAGAATAAATAATCCCTATCCCATATTCATGTAATTTCATACATAAAAAAGGACTCTAAAAGAAAAATACGAAAAGAAACTCTTATGAAACTATGACTAACACTAGTCATCAACTATATGAGCTGGTAATGTCCAGCCTAATCACTTAACCCCTCTAAAAATCATTAAATATATATATAGGGGTGACCATATAGTTATACATAGTAGGATCCTACCAAAACTATTTTAACAGTGTGTGGAATAAGTATACTTGGGCCTCCATGAATAAATTTTGAAATCAGATAAATACTTATACTAGTTCATCAACCACAAAACCACACTAAGTATCACTTACAAAATTCAAATATAAATATAATTACACAATAATTATAAAATATAGTTGGAAATGTACCCTGCACCCACTTCTGAACTAAACTAGTCACCCACATTACACAATAGTATATGATCTATTTATCTCACCCCTTCCATAATCACATCACCACAATCTCGTAACCACATATCCACATCACTATGACCACCACATATCCACATGACAATAAAAAAAATTTATAAATCAAATCCAAAACATCCCAAGAAAAAATCAAATCCTCAATTCCATATATATGCATATTCTTTTTCACATCACAGTAAGGAATGTAATGATGTTTGACATCAATCTTGTTTCTAATTCTTCTATATACAAACCCACCCTGAACCCACACCATCACGTCACTAACACATCACAACATTCCATATCATCATTCCATTATATCTTTTTCTATATATATAATAGTTATAGGGGAATGGGGAGTAGTCATCAATTTGTATCACCTCCATCCTAGATGTTGGGGAAACATCCAAAATCTAAGAACTAATTTAGGTGTTGGTCATGGTACCATAATTAGTTGGTAGTTCATAAGAAATAATATAAAATAAAAAAAATATTATGGAACAAAAAAACACATCCTAAGTGTTAATATTTTGAATTGAAATAGTTAGTTTAACTACTACCACTATCTCACATTCTCTACTGAACATCATTATTCGGAGTCACCTCTATTGGAAACACATACCAGACCACCATCACCACACATAGCTACACAACAACTGTATAATATCCCATTTCAAAATTCAATATCAATTCCTTATCTCCCAATTTCTATCCACATTACATTTTATAAAATATTTAATTTATATAGATTATTATTTCTAAAATACAATACAAATTCTCTAATTATATTATTAATTTACACAAATAAATTTCCTATAAAATAATTTATTAATTACATCCCATCATTCATTTCATAACATCTCATTCCATAAATTTTTTTATTTAAAAATTAATATTCTATATTCTACGAAATTGTACCACATATCCACATCAGCTTCTCTATATCACTACAAAAAGTTTTCTTCCCCGACATGCCATCATCCTCTTAAATAATAATCCAACCACATAAGGCCACGACCATACCACAAAATAATGTGAAATGATAAATAAATGCCACAAAATTTATAAAATAATAAGAGAATCACACGAAAACATTAAATGAAAACAATTAAAGTTTCTTTTTTAATTCATACCATTTATACATTTAAGTTAGCTATTAGTTCCCATTTTTTATAACACTCCAACAAAAATATAAGTCATAGTAGGATACCAGCAATAATTCAACTTTTAAAAAGTAGTCAATAATTTAGTAATAATAAAGAAAATATTTAATTCATGCTTGATTATATCACCTCACATTTTTTTTAATTTAATTATTCATGTATAGAATCTATTTTTGATCGATCTAAATTCTTTAAACAAATAAAAACCTGTCAAATTGATTCCTTAATTTAATGGTAAATAAATATGAGAAATTTTGAATCCCCATCCTCAAATAGATATTTATCAATCTCTTTGAAATAAAATTAAGAAGTATGATTACAGGCATCCCCAATACTCTAATAGGGATCCTAAAAAATATAGAGATATTATACCTTTATAATGACTACTAATTTATTTCCTAAATGTCTTATTTTATATCCTCTATTTTGAAAATAGTAATTCACTTTATTTTTTATTTTATTTTACTTTAATATTTTTGTATATGTTATATTATTTATGATTAACTCTAGAATCACTATGTATTGTTGAGATGAATTTTATCTATGTATTTTTTTAGAATATTGAGAACTGAAAATAAATAACTTCTATTGATATATAAAAAATATTTCATGTTAACTATAATTATTCCCAAATAATGTGGATAAGTTTTTTACATTGATTATAGATAATATAATTCCTTTAATAAATAGTTTTGAATTACCCAAATTCATGAAAGATTATAATTGTATGAGTTTTTTACTGTGTAATTATAGATTTTGGGTGTGAGGTGTATGTTATAAAATCTATATATATTTTATTGAAATAATTTAATTTCAATCTTTTATGATTGATGAGACTCTAGGGATATGAATTTGGGTGTTTCTAAATACTAAACTTGATTACTTTTGGGGAGAAAAATGATGCTAACCATGTTGATTGGAGATGAGACTAAGGATAAAGTTCCACAATCCATTTATGGTTACTCAAAAATTGTTCTTGTTTCCAATTACATTAATTATATTGGTTAAGTGTTAACTTCTGAGAATTTTAATATATGATACATTTTTTGTTTAATGTTTTACACTTATCTATTTGGAGTTTATAAATTTTGGATAGTTTTCACTATTGAGTTAGAGAAAATTGGATTTTTTTTTCAACTTTAATTCACCCCCATCCCACCTCTTGAATCATCCATATCTAGTATGAAAAATAACAAAACTAAAGGAAAAAATAACTAAACAACATCAACATAGCATGGATTAAGAGAGGAAATATAAAGGAAATAATAAAAAAAGTAAATGTGGTACATTGAATCAAGAAGGAATAAAATATAAATTGTATAAGGTCTTAGTCCTCTATAGTTATATAGGATCACAAAAAATTAGATTATAGGATTCCTAGGATTCAAGGTAGGTCTAGGGTAACATAACGAATTCAAGGAGAACCTAAAATATCTATTAAAAAATATAAAAAACATCAAATCAATGTGTGACAATGATGGTTGTGCCCCAACATTATTTTAATCTAATAATCACATTGTTATCTCCCAAATTATATACGGTCAAAAATATTTAAAATTCAAGATAAATAAAGAAGGCCATTGAATACTGGGGACTTCCACACCGTAACATTCAAACTGCCACCAATAAAGGTGATCACTAAGAAATATGATGACACTATCAAATGATCCAAAATTAACCATATGGAATTACATCCACCCATAACTTAAGGAAAAAGGTTATAAAATCCATCAAAATATTCTCCCACATCCACTAAGGAAATTCCAATGACTAAAAAAACATGTTGGAACTTGATGCTCATATTTAGCCTACTAACACACCTAACATCAAGACATAAACCCCACAACTAACATATTTATACCTTAAAACTAAAAATAATCCATAAATTCTTATACATATTAAAATTACCATGATTTACAACCAATTGTTATATAAGAAACTCATACCAAACCACATATCAAATCACTATAAAAATGTCCAACTCCCTTTGAAAAAATTACCAATTATAATCATCATATCACCATTCCTCAGGAGAATCTCTACTGATTTCATGATCTATATAAAATTCCACCTTATTATCTCCCAAATAAGGCACCTCAACCCTCTAAAACATGGATCATTTTGTTTTCATTTAATATAGTCAATCACCATGACTAGCTTCAACCATGTTAGGATGTGAGGAAATAAGATCATCCAACATCCTGTATGAATCCCCAAACACATGAACATCATATCCATGAGACGTAATTCTCAACAAATTATCTACTGAATTTACTTTCCCTAATTTGTAAGGGATATTTAAGTCATAATTCTATAATAAATCCAGCCACTTTTACTGACATAGATTTAGGTATCAGTGAGAGAACATATAATTCAAGATATGGTGATAATAAAGTCAATAAGGTGCTAAACAATGTGTTAATTCCCCCATATGTTCAAAGTTAATGCTATTTTCACTATTTAAGGATCATTTGTATCATAATACCATTCATGGATATGTATCTTTTAGGACACATAATAGATCACCATCTTTTCTTTTGTATGTACATAACCTAAATTGAGATAAGAATCATTACAAAAAAGTCACAAGCTTGAATCCCACTTCCAAAAAATGAACTACATGATCACTAATCATCTTCTCATATATTTTCATAAACACATATTGGGTTTGATATCACAAAATGAATAATGGTAATTCATATTCATGGTAGTCAAAGTGTCCATAAACTAATCAAAATCAGATCTGTCCTCTTATAATATTCAAAATGACCAAGGAATCTATCAACCACTATGATATTATTAGGGGGTACCAAGAAAAGTCTAGTTTTATATTAAAATAATCCACTTATATACCCTACTAAGACACAACATTCCCAACAAAATGCTCCTCATGTGTTCAAAACATGCAATGGGATACCTTTACATGTAGTTAATTTCACAAGATAACTTCTATAAAAATCCTCAAATGCTTATCATGATCCTCCATTAACATTGAATACATAAAAATTTAATTTATTAACACTACCAAAAAATGATCCCAGAATACCTAAAACACTATGTTCAATAATACCATGAAAATGGATAGGGTGTTTGCGACACAAATGGAATTAATATGTACTCAAAGTGAACATGAAGACATATAAAAGAAGTCTTTTGGATATATACCTCCTTGAACCTCATTATATGATATCCAAAATACTAAAAATAAATAAATAAATAGCTAGTTCCCTTCAAAGGATTCATTAGATCATAAATCCTTTTGTTTGTATTGTAGTTATATACACAACCTCAGATAATTAGAAAAAATATTTGTGAACAAAAAAACATTTACCAAATGGGAAATGTTGGTTTCAATTAAACCCTTTGAAATAGATCATCAATATAAATCTATAACTCTAGAAGCTTCATCCATTAAATATAAATTGAAAAGAGATAATCTCTATGTTGTAACTCTATCTTAATATTTATATCACATCAAGGTGTACTGTCACAATATATTTTTGAAAACAATTATTGGACTCCTCAATAAAACTATAACAAAATTAGTAATTAAATTTACACTAAAATAAATATCAACTAAACCTGTAAAGAAAAAAAATTCTCAATACACAAAAAATAAATTCAATGATCTTATCACCAATGAAAACTTCACATTGGCCATCTGTATCAAATAGAAACTCTCCTCTAGAAATAATAACTAATGTCCTATACTAAATAAAACTAATTCATGTGAAAAATTAAATTTTATGGATGTATATATATTTATAAAACCCCCCCACCCCAATAACTTGTGTTTTCACATTATCTTCTCACATCTCAGTCACACCACAATAAAACAAAACAAGACTCCAATAGGAATATTTGTAAGCAAGTGGTCTGAAAGACTCTCCATCTTATTTCCAAGATCTCATAAAAACATATATGTTATAAATATGTATAAATATATCAAATAAAAATAATCCTAATCTAACATAGAAGATAAGAATATGGTGCCTTGGATAATGTTATGTTTTTCTAGCACCAATAACTCCACATAATGAAAATGACAATGCCTTTTTCAGTTTCCCTAATGCCTTTGATGGAGACTATATACATGAACTCAAAAGTAAAAAGTCCCCAAGTAAAAGGAAC
This sequence comes from Viscum album, assembly GCA_963277665.1. NCBI lineage: Eukaryota > Viridiplantae > Streptophyta > Magnoliopsida > Santalales > Viscaceae > Viscum > Viscum album. The sequence goes on along the minus strand of OY728123.1, from coordinate 785,566,474 downwards.
ATCATGATGATATCCTATCGCAGATTTATGTTCTCTATGTTGGTCGAAATCATGTTTACCCCGCTACTACTAACACGGCCTCAGTGGTAACTATTCTTGATCCTGTAAAAGAAATCAAGCATCATTTTATCACTAACCATTGGAAATTTATAGACACTATAATTGGTCATTTACATGACCACATCAACAAAAATAACACACCTAAATTTCTTATATACACCAAAAACTTCTAATTCTATTGAAATGAGAAGAAATAAGCTGATATTGACACCTTGAAGATAAAAACTGTAACGCCCTGACCCCAGCTACCCAAAGTCGGTGAATTACTTCGTAACATTGGCATGATCACAAAAGATCAAGTCTCGAAAGACCGATTAGTTTAGTATCCTTGGAAACACTAGATACATTCGTAAACGTTACATTACATCATAAAGTGAAAAACTACAATAACAAAGTCTCCATAGTCCGCACTCATATCCTCTTCTGAGAATCCCTGCAGGTCATTCATAAAATACTTCTTCACATCCTGGAAAATATTAAAACATTGAAAGGGGTGAGCTCAGATGATCAGTAAGGATAACAATATTGCGGAAGCTTTCATAAATAAACATTAACATTTAAGGCAATGTATAACTAAAACAAAAGCCTTTTTAAACTTGAACTTCAGCATAATATGGAAAAAATAAAATTATATAATTCCATTTACTTACTCACATGGATATTCTACTAGTCGAATAATCACATGCAATATCAATAACAACTTTCATAATGAGGGAATGTATAATGCCAGACATTCAGAAACATTTTGTGAAGGCCTCAGCCAAGACTTCTAAAATGATTAAGGCCTTGGCCAAAACCATAAATCAAATTGGGAAAGGTCCTCGGCCAATTCCACGTCTAGTTGTCTCATGAGACCTACCGATGCATCGAGGAGCTATAGCGGGCTCCACCTGTCACTTATTAAGTCCAATACATTCCTCATATGAATAGGTTTAAACATATCATAAACCATAACATAATCGTATCACATAAAACATGCATAAAGGAAACATAACATTTCCACATTTCAATCACAAGATATCAATACAACACATTGATATAATAAAAATGCTTTCAAAACCATTTTCAATACCAAAATAAAATAAAGTTAAAACTTTGTATTTATTTTTCATTAAAAAAAGATGGCTTGTAGAGGAAGCCGAAACTCAAATAATGGTCACGGCGGCGGAGAAGTCGTTTTCGCCGCATAAGTACGGAAAGAAAAACATTCCCTTTTGTCATTTAGCAAAACTCTTCATATAAAAAAGATTCCTTTTGAATAAACGTAAAAGTCAGAGGGGTATATACACCATATAAAAGAAAGTTGTGTATAAAACCAAATATGCCTCAATGAAAGGGGATTGAGACGAAGTCCTTAAAAAGATCATTTTTTTATAAAGTAGGTCTATTATGTGTATTCACTATAAGTACACATAAATAATGTGAAAATACAAGATAGGATATAATAATATCATGACATAATTTTAAAGTAGGAGATTAACCCAAAGAATAGAAATTGGGTTAAGAAGTTCCCTTACCTCGTGTCTGACTTGACTCAACCGTTCTTTAACCTTCTGAATAATAAACTAGAGTTAATATATACCTCATTAAGAACCAGTTTTAATTTTATTATCATTTTTATATCACTTATTACAATGTTATGAACATTATGTAATTATTTAAGTTAATAACGGTCGTTTTGTCGATCTTTGGTACTTGAGTCAACAATAAACTTCTTATAATTAAAATTTGTTTATGTGGTAGAATATCCATTATCTATAGAATTATATTAATGATTTAGATGTCATATATATCATATATATCCAGTATATACATTCATTTATAATATTATGTAACATTTAGAGGTAAGAAATGAAATGCACCGTTCATGGAGACGGTAAGCCGTACGTACGCATGAACGCTACTTTCATTTCTATTTAGTATTTAATGGAATGAAATAATAATGATATAAATTTATAACATAATTACAGTATAATATAGTGTATTATACCATTTACTCCATCCTTTATACATCCCACATATGGCATTAACGATTCAAATCACTTTGAGGGGGCGGTAGTCCGCACTTCCTAAAATGAAATTATCGCATTTACCCATAATGGAAATCATAACGTATGCCATAAATGAGAAATACAGAAGCATAAGTAAAATATAAACATATTATATATCATATATAAATATAGTGACATCTTAATGGCCACCTTTGAAGGTGTTATATGAGTGTTGAACAATCATCGTTTCGTGAGGCAGAAATTCGCCATCCACAGAAATCGTATGTTCTTTAACCATTAGATGTAGGTTTGTGTAAGTGTAGCTCGAATACTTATTATAAAAACATCCTAGTATATTGAGGATACTGGTTTTGTTACAAAATAAATGAATAAAAAGAGTTTAGGTTGATGGAGAAGAAAAATAAAACAAAACAACATTAGAGAATACATTACCTCAAAATCGGGTAACTCTTTTTGATTTGAGCCAAAGGCTTCCTTGGGAAGAGTTATGCCCAAAGTGAGGCTTCTAGTATTAAGAGGGGGAAGTTGGGAGAGTATTTGGGCAGAGTTTGGCCGAGCCAAATGGCTTGAAAGTGTGAATTAAGTGGTAGAGGTGGGGGCCTTTTATAAGAGGAGAGGAGGGGCACTATTGGAATGTAAGGAAATTTTACATTAATATACAATGATTTTCGGATTCTAAAGGTTCCACACTTATATAATTCGTGTATAAGGTGATAAGGGTTCTAAATATCCTCATCCAATAGGTTTTGGACATGTGTAGGTCTTATATATTACATTATCTTTCCATTTTATTTAAATCGTTAAATAATGAGGTCATCGCTGCATCATCATGATGTCATAAATAATTTATTTTATTTAATGTCTAAAAATTATATAAAAAAAATACTATGATGTAGGAAATCGTTTTATCTTTCTAATGAATATTTATTATCAAAATTCGGACTTGTGTAACCCCACTTAAAAACTGTTTTAGTAGAACAACTCATGTTTGTGTCAATTTAATTTTAACATTAAATAAATATATATTAATGTCATTTTCCAACCAAAGTGGCTCCATGGGGTCCCCAAGTTGACCCATGGGTTGTCTTGGTCGGCCATGACTCATCCCATAGTAGTAGGACAAGTGTCAAGCTCATCTCATATTATTAAAACATTATTTTTACCATAAACTACACAAATTACCTCTAATGGCGATTAAGAACTTAAAAGTTACTATTCACCAAAAAATTATTTTAATCTCATTGAACCAAATTTTACTTCTTAATGACAACCATGTATGTCGGATTTTTGAAAATCAAATCACAGAAGTGGTAATATTTCATTTAATCGAAAAATCAGTTATTTAACTACCACTTAGTGGTTTCACTATTCATTAAAAATTTAAGTTTTTCAGAACAATGCCAAAATTTCACCCTAAGCTATAATTGATATTCCGAATTCAAAAATGATGCCTATTTTAAAAAATTCCAAACATATAAGTTGAATTAATTAATTTTATAATTAATTCCTGCTGTCACAACAAATAGTGTGTTTTTAAGAAACAATTTATATCAAAAGATTGGCAATTGTTTATGTCCAATTTCAATGTTAAATTAATTCTAATGACAACCATTGGATAAAATGGTAAAAATATATTCTAATTACACTTTAGAACCACTAAATAGTATAATTTATCACTATAAATTATTTTAATTAAAAAAGTTATTTTTAAGTAATTTTCACTATTCATAAAAAAATGGAAGTTCTCAGAAAATTACAAAAAATTCAACTTTGGATAATTTCGATATTACGAATACAAAAATGGAGTCCATTTTGAAATACAAAATTTCTATAATTTTAAAAAGTGGTTATTACTATTCATAACGGCTACTTTGATTAGTCGCGGTGTTTTAGAACTCGAAGTTGCGTACAATGCAAGCTATTACATTATTGAATGAGAAGCGTATCGTGGAAGCTCGGGGTGTTACATTCTACCCTCCTTCAATAAATTGAGTCCTCGCAATTTGAAATTTTTTTTTTGAAAATAAAAGGTTGAAAAGAGAAAATACCTTTGTGGAAAACCCACATCGGAAATAAGATTAATAAAATTTAGCCTTAAGAAGAGGGAAATGGAAATAAGAACGTCACCACCAAATTATGATCTCAATAAGGAGAACATTGGTGGAAATTAGAGACATATAATTGGAGGAAAAATGTAAATATTTGTAGGGAGTTATTGAGGTCATTAATCACAATCAACTGTCAAATTGAGGGCCTCAAAGCCTTCAATCTATGTTGATTTAAAATATCATCAGTTCAACAAGACATAAGGTATTAGGATAACACATTTTTTGTTTTAATATACCTTTACTAAAGTTTAAGAATTAATTTATTCATTGAATAAGAGATAGGTATATATATATTTATGCTTGACAATTATAGTTTCAACCTTCAACTCATCTTTCACTCAAAAAGATAATTGAACTCAAAAATATTATACTTATCCTAATTGTATAAGGTTCCAAATGTTAACACATACCATTTAGATTAGTAAAATTATTTTGTAATAACCAGGGACTTCTTGTAGGCTAGTGGTAGGAAATAAAGTCTTGTCGCACTATGATTGTGGGATCGATTCCTGCAGCTTTGTCCGATGCAACGGGTTATGCCCCACCCAGCAGGTTGTCCTTTTCCTAAAACTATAGTATTATAATATTCCAAAAATAATAAAAAAAAAATTAACCTTAAACAATACGAAACAAAGATCAACTTAATCCACTCCAACATTTATAGTTATCCAAAATACCTCTGTCCAGACTTTCTCTAAAAGGTCTCTTAATTCCAAAATCAATTTATCAGATTCCCCAAACAAAGTAAAGTTTCTCTTATTTTCACATAATAAAAATATAATTACCTTCATCATATTAAAACCTTACTGAAATCAACAAGTACTACAATACAATCCTTATATATATATCACATTATTCTAATAACTAGAATATAATTCATGAGTCCAAAAGCACCAATACATTAGTTATTCTTCTTCAACTGTAGTAACAGCATAAGATTGTCCTTGATCCCTTAGCCTTTTCTGAGGTAAGTTTCCCTGACGCTTAGGACATTCATTTGCATAGTGACCTATTTCTCTACAATTGTAGCATTCAACATTGATAGCCTCTTTCTTTCCCTTGCAATCACGAGCCCGGTGACCCTTTTCTCCACATTTATAACAAACTCCCATTCCTTTTAGGCAAGTACCAGGGTGATTCTTCCCACAATTATCACATAATGGAAAATCCTTCTTTCCCCTTTTCCCTTTATCTGTCTCTTGTTCCACCGTTCTCTTCTTCTCTTTCTTTACTTTGTTGTCATAAGACTTAGAGAATTCCTTTTCTGTCTTGATAGCACACAATACAATATCTTCGTATGATGAGAAGGATTGTGATACTAAATCTCGACGGAGAAATGGTTTTAACCCATCAATGAAACGATCAATCTTACTCCTTGGGTTACGTATATAATCGGCAGCATGTCTCGCTAACCTTGTAAAGTTAGCCTCATAATTTGCGACATTCTCATCCTCCTTATGCCTCAGACTCAGAAATTGCCTTTCCATATCTGCTCGATGGTCACGAGGAAAGTATTTTTCTAAGAAAAGATCCTTGAACTGTCTCTATTCCATATTTGATACTTCATCATCTTCCTTTGTGTTTTTAATCAGCAACCACAATTGATCGGCATCTCCAGTGAGGCGGTAGACTTCCATGAGAACCTTCTCCCTTTCGCTACTCCCCAAGGCATGAAATATTTTCTCTATGGAGTTTATCCATTGCTCAGCTACTAAAGGATTTGTACCCCCATTAAATGTTGGTGGATGTTTCCTCATGAAGCGTTCTAACATTGATCCTCCACGTTGTGGATCAGGGTGATCCATACGAGTAAGTTTATTATTCATAACTTGAGTGAGTTGTCCCAGTATGGTAATAAGTTGATCAGCACCAGTTGTATCTCCAGATCCACAATAATTATCTTGAGCAGGAGGGAAATCCCTACACGGAGTGCGTGCATTGATACGGTTTCCATTCCTTCCACTAGGCACCATTTCTAAACAATGGCATAAACTAGTTTAGTTTATGAATCAAAATACATAATTCCATACTTGTAAAATACTTAACATAAATTGAACTATTTATGGATATAATCCATAATCATAAAAAGGTTTTATTTGAGGAAGTATACACTCATAACCGTTCATAGTGGTTTGTAAAGAAAATGAGAATTATCCTAAGCATATCCCCCGAGAGTGTCTTAACCAAGAGTGAAGTAAGGCCCGTTGTCGTGCACCATTTCCCGTTCGAGTCTAGCTCAAAGCGGTGTTTTCGGGTTTTACCCCTAGGTACATATGTGCCAGAGCCACCTCTACCTACTCGTATCCAGACGGGGATGTATTTCTAGGAAAACTAACAAAATCTCTATAATACCAAAATTCTAGGAAGTTCTTCTATACTAATCCTCAAAGTCTATCTTTGGGCTATGTGCTCTAATCAGAGTTTATCTAAATCTAGATTCCAAGTTTAGTACTAAACTGCCTCTGATACCAACTGTAACGCCCCGACCCCAGCTACCCAGAGTCGGTGCATTACTTCCTAAGATTTTCATGATCACAAAAGATCAAGTCTCTAAAGACCGATTAGTTTAGTATCCTTGGAAACACTAGATACATTCGTAAATGTTACATTACATCATAAAGTAAAAAACTACAATAACAAAGTCTCCATAGTCCACACTCATATCCTCTTCTGAGAATCCCTGCAGGTCATTCATAAAATACTTCTTCACATCCTGGAAAATATTAAAACATTGAAAGGGGTGAGCTCAGATGCTCAGTAAGGATAACAATATTGCGGAAGCTTTCAGAAATAAACATTAACATTTAAGGCAATGTATAACCAAAACAAAATCCTTTTTAAACTTGAACTTCAGCATAATATGGAAAAAATAAAATTAAATAATTCCACTTACTTACTCACATGGATATTCTACTAGTTGAATAATCACTTGCAATATCGATAACAACTTTCATAATGAGGGAATGTATAATGCCAGACATTCTGAAACATTTGGTCAAGGCCTCGGCCAAGACGTCTAAAATGATTAAGGCCTTGGCCAAAACCATAAATCAAATTGGGAAAGGGCCTCGGCCAATTCCACGTCTAGTTGTCTCATGAGACCTACCGATGCATCGAGGAGCTATAACGGGCTCCACCCGTCACTTATTAAGTCCAATACATTCCTCATATGAATAGGTTTAAACATATTATAAACCATAACATAATCGTATCACATAAAACATGCATAAAGGAAACATAACATTTCCACATTTCAATCACAAGATATCAATACAAAACATTGATATAATAAAAACTCTTTCAAAACCATTTTCAATACCAAAATAAAAGAAAGTTAAAACTTTGTATTTATTTTTCATTAAAAAAAGATGGCTTGTAGAGGAAGCCGAAACTCAAATAATGGTCACAACGTTGGAGAAGTTGTTGTCGCCGCATAAGTATGGAAATAAAAACATTCCCTTTTGTCGTTTAGCAAAACGCTTCGTATAAAAAAGATTCCTTTTCAATAAACGTAAAAGTCAAAGGGGTTTATACACCGTATAAAAGAATGTTGTGTATAAAACCAAATATGCCTCAATGAAAGGGGACTGAGACGAAGTCCTTAATAAAATCATTTTTTTTATAAAGTAGGTATATTATGTGTATTCACTCTAAGTACACATAAATAATGTAAAAATACAAGATAGGACATAATAATATCATGACATAATTTGAAAGTAGGAGATTAACCCAAAGAATAGAAATTGGGTTAAGAAGTTCCCTTACCTCGTGTCTGACTTGACTCAACCGTTCCTTAACCTCCTGAATAATAAACTAGAGTTAATATATACCTCATTAAGAACCATTTTTAATTTTATTATCCTTTTTATATCACTTATTACAATGTTATGAACATTATGTAATTATTTAAGTTAATAACGGTCGTTTTGTCGATCTTTGGTACTTGAGTCAACAATAAACTTCTTATAATTACAAGTTGTTTATGTGGTAGAATATCCATTATCTACAGAATTATATTCATGATTTAGATTTCATATATATCATATATATCCAGTATATACATTCATTTATAAAATTACGTAACATTTAGAGGTAAGAAATGAAATGCACCGTTCATGGAGACGGTAAGCCGTACGTACGCATGAACGCTACTTTCATTTCTATTTCGTATTTAATGGAATGAAATCATAATGATATAAATGTATAATATAATTCCAGTATAATATAGTGTATAATACTATTTACTCCATCCTTTATACATCCCACATATGGCATTAACGATTCAAATCACTTTGAGGGGGCGGTAGTCCGCACTTCCTAAAAAGAAATTTTCGCATTTACCCATAATGGAAATCATAAAGTGTTCCATAAATGAGAAATACAGAAGCATAAGTAAAATATAAACATATTATATATCATATATAAATATAGTGACATATTAATGGCCACCTTTGAAGGTGTTATATGAGTGTTGAACAATCATCGTTTCGTGAGGCAGAAATTCGCCATCCACAGAAACCGTATGTTCATTAACCATTAGATGTAGGTGTCTGTAAGTGTAGCTCGAATCCTTCTTATAACAAAATCCTAGTATATTTATTATACTGGTGTTTTTACAAAAGAAATGAATAAAAAGAGTTTAGGGGGTTGGAGAAGAAAAATAAAACAAAACAACATTAGAGAAGACATTACCTCAAAATCGGGTAACTCTTTTTGATTTGAGCCAAAGGCTTCGTTGGGAAGAGTTCTGCCCAATGTGAGGCTTCTAGGAGTAAGAGGGGGAAGTTGTGAGAGTATTTGGGCAGAATTTGTCCGAGCCAAATGGCTTTAATGTTTGAATGAAGTGGTAGAGGTGGGGGCCTTTTATAAGAGGAGAGGAGGCGCACTATTGGAAAGTAAGGCAATTTTACATTAATATACAATGCTTTTCGGATTCTAAAGGTCCCACACTTATATAATTAGTGGATAAGGTGATAAGGGTTCGAAATCCCCTCATCCAATAGTTTTTGTACATGTTTAGGTCTTAGATATTACATTATCTTTCCATTTTATTTAAATCGTTAAATAATGAGGTCATCGCTGCATCATCATGATGTCATAAATAATATAATTTATTTAATGTCTAAAAATTATAAAAAAATACTATGATGTAGGAAATCTTTTTATATTTCTAATGAATATTTATAGTCAAAATTTGGACTTCTGTAACCCCAGTTAAAAACTGTTTTAGTAGAACAACTCATGTTTGTGTCAATTTAATTTTAACATTAAATAAATATATATTAATGTCATTTTCCAACCAAAGTGGCTCCATGGGGTCCCCAAGTTGACCCATGGGTTTTCTTGGTCGTCCATGACTCATCCAATAGGAGTAGGACAAGTTTCAAGCTCATCTCATATTATTAAAACATTATTTTTACCATAAACTACACTAATTACCTCTAATCGCGATTAAAAACTTAAAAGTTATTATTCACCAAAAAATTATTTTAATCTCATTGAACCACATTTTACTTCTTAATGAAAACCATGTATGTCGGATTTTTGAAAATCAAATCACAGAAGTGGTAATATTTCATTTAATCGAAAAATCAGTTATTTAACTACCACTTAGTGGTTTCACTATTCATCAAAAATTGAAGTTTTTCAGAACAATGCCAAAATTTCACCCTAAGCTATAATTGATATTCTGAATTAAAAAATGATGTCTATTTTAACAAATTCCAAACATATAAGTTGAATTAATTAATTTTATAATTAATTCCCGCTGTCACAACAAATAGCGTGTTTTTAAGAAACAATTTATATCAAAAGATTGGCAATTGTTTATGTCCAATTTCAATGTTAAATTAATTCTAATGACCACCATTGGATAAAATGGTAAAAATATATTCTAATTACACTTTAAAACCACTAAATATTATAATTTATCACTATAAATTATTTTAATTAAAAAAGTTGTTTTTAAGTAATTTTCACTATTCATAAAAAATTGGAAGTTCTCAGAACATTACAAAAAATTCAACTTTGGATAATTTCGATATTACGAATACAAAAATTAAGTCCATTTTGAATTATAAAATTTATATAATTTTAAAAAGTGGTTATTACTATTCATAACGGCTACTTTGATTAGTCGCGGTGTTTTAGAACTCGAAGTTGCGTACAATGCAAGCTATTGCATTATTGACTGAGAAGCGTATCGTGGAAGCTTGGGGTGTTACAAAAACCATGATTGGCTATACAACTGAGAACACTATCTATAACCCAACTCCTTTATTAGTTCTAATTAATTCCCTCTAAAGGTGAACTAGTCCACACAAGCATTATCTCTATCACTACTACCTTATCCAAGACCTCAAGATGCATTTTCAATACAAATGGGGTGACTTGGTGAAAAATCATTTTATGCAATGTATAACAATTAGTATATTACATACATGATTATTATGTCATATTAATTATATGAATCCCAAGATTTATAGGTTTACTATCTTGAGAAAATTATGTTCATATAACATAAGAACATATAAAACATTAAACATTATTTAAATACTTTCACATTGTCCTGCTATAGGATTTCATAATCATCTTAGTACATCTAATAACCTAGGAAAATACATTAATGTAAGTGTGAGATAATATTTTAGAAAGAGGAGGAATAATATATAGTAACATGAGACATAAATCATTATATGTACATGGGTGAGCATTATCATCATCATCATGCATACAATCATCATCATAAGAATATGTAAATCATTTAATAAAGACATGGAATATGGCATATGCATAATAATGAAACATCATAACATTGTAGAAGAAAACACAAACATAGAATGTTAATAATGTTATAATCTGGTTCACACCTAAAATATTAGTAGAAAACTACCTCAACTGAATATGAAAAAGTAATACTGATGTTCATAAATAATAATATAATGATATACATTACATTACCCAATGTGGTGAATGGATATGAAATATTTTTTCCACATTTCAATTCATAAAATTCCCATAATCATGCATTCCAAAAATAAATGAAACTTATATAAATAATAAACATTAAATAAACCCTTGAAAATATAATGGGTTTCATAATGACTTTTTGTGGAATATGGTGAAGAATAAACTTGAAGGTTTCTAAAATATGGAGAGGGAAAATTATTTTGGAAATTTTAAGGAGATACAATAAGAATAAAATATTTATATTTAGTCATGATGATAGATAATAATTTTTCAAAATGAAGTAAGAAATTTCATACCCCTATAAGAATGAAAGTGTAAGAAAATTAAGAGACAATTATAATGTATTTTAGAATAATACTTTGTAAAATATAGAAAAAGATTATATAATCCCAAAAGAAATAGTCCTTTTGAGTTTCCTCTTACCTTAGGTTCCATTTCTTGTCACATTTACACCTCATATATAACCAAATTATGCTTATTAAAACATGAATACAAAAGAAATTTATATTCATTAATGTTATTTTAGTCCAATTATTATCATTATAATTTATTTGATAATTTTTATCCTAATGATTAAACCGTTTAATGTCTTGTTATTTGAAAATATCTCAATTTTTTATTTTATAGTATTGATTCATTATTAAATTAAAAATCCTAAAATTACTTCCAAAAATAAAAATATATATACAATTAAATATTTATATATTATATAAAAATTATTCATACCATTCATGAATGCAGTGATAAATAATGAAATGAAAATTTCCACATAGGTGGTTAATTTCCCATTAATGGGATATTACAATATAGGGAAAGAGGGACAATATATATAAATTTCAAAATGTTTTTAATAAGTATATGGTATCATAATCGAATTTTTTGACATATTAATTATACTCTCCAACCATATATGTCAGACACTAAAGTCACTTTTAAGTGTGTATACTTATACTCTATTGATTTCCCTTGAGTTTGAAGTGTTTGGGGCTAGAAATTATGTAATTTGGTAACTTTTATAAGTCAAATGGTTTTCACATGGTTTTGTTAAAAATTAAGGAAAAGTGTAAAAACTCTGTGCATCCTTGAATCTAGTGGAGATCAAATGGTTTCTACATGGTCTGTTAAACATTATAGGTACACCATATGGCCTTTTCGAGATGGATTTTTTTGAGTATTTTGGGATATCTTTAATGAGGGTTTTTAACTATTCTTCCCCACTTGAACAGGACATGTGAGGGGCCTCTTGGCCATGTTACAATTCTTTATCTGTGGCACTATAGTTGATTTTATTATGGTTATTCAAGGTAAACCCTTTTTTTATTCCACTTATTCATTCTATCTTATTTTTCCTAAATTTATTGGTAAATACACATAAAAATTCAAGGAAATTTTTTTTCTTAATTTTCTTTGGTATCTTACAAGAACACAGTTTCTGACGGCACCTGATTCTGAGGCCCGGTGTGCCCGGAATCATTTTTCGAAGTTTGGCTCGGGTACGTTCAGTGAATGAATGAGCGGGTTTTATAACTTTTGAACCGGTGATCGGAATCAAATTCTGAGGGCACCGATGGAATAACAGCACTGGTATTTTCTTAGAAACGCCTCTTCCGGAGTTACGCTTTCTTGGGTGTGGTTTTTAAATTTTTGGGGTTAAGTGAAGAAAATAAAATAAAGTGGTGCGACAACTTTATTTTATTTCACTTAAAGCCACTTAAAGCCACTTAAAGCTGCTTAAGCTGAGTTGTAGCAGATAGGGTGGAACCCAAAATATCCTACCCTCTTGGTAGGATATTTGTGAGGTGGGGCCCGCACGAGCCCCACCATTGCTTTCCTCTAAGAAATGCACCTGTGAAAACTCTTCTTTATGAAAGTCAACTGACACATTTTCTAAATTCATAACGCCCCTATTAATTGGGTGGCTAATTCACTGCAATTATTCTATGAATTAATTTGTTCGTTACATATCTTCGAAATCAATTGTTGGCATGACATTAAAAAAAAAGACCAACACTTGAATTTTGAGGGGTGTCTTTTTTAGAGGATTTGGAGAAATCTCTGAAGCTAGAAGATCTTCATATTTCTTCGCGAAGAACGCGAAGAACGCGAAGAACAAGAATAACGCAAAAAACGCGAAGGACATGAATAACGTCGACCTTCGACGAAAGGCGACGAAGAATGCCGACGATTCTCCTTCCGTGACGCTTCTTCTGCGATGATTCTTTCCCCGCGACAAATCTTCGATCAACTGCTTGAGGTAAGAGATTTCAAATTTTTTAAACTCCTTTGTGGATTTTATCCTCAACATGTATTTAATTCATGAAATTAAATATGTGTGTTTTCTTTAACCCGCGGAGATGGTCGACGCGATGTCGTGTACCGCGACGACGCGACGCCCCTTCCGCGACGCGACGATCATCTTCATCCGCGATGGATAATCCTCCGAAGAACGCACGTTTGACGACTACGACGAGGATGGGGTTGTTTCTTTTTAAATCTTCGTGATTTATATCCTCGGTTGTTAAATATGATTGTTGTGAGACTTTAAAAACCTCTAATGTGGTTGGTGCGGACTAACGAACAAATCCGAACCCACCGCCCTTCTTGTTGTTATGCGCGGATTGGCGGGCGACGACAAACGGGGCCGCAAGTTAATTTTGAAGGCTTTGCAGTGAAGAACAAGTCCCGGGATGAGCACTGGCGAAGACCACGTGGAAATCGGACCACTGGAGCACGTCCGGTGGTCCCCGGAACCCCCCGCAGGCGCGCCACGCCGGCACGGCGGCGACGGCGGCTGGCAGTGGTCGGCCGCCAAGACTTGGCGGTGCCCGGCCTGCCGCCGGGAAGACCCGTCGCGGCTAAAGCCGTGGCGGCGCTGGCCGGTCCCGTGGCCGCGCGGGACAGAGGAGGAGGGACGCGGTGTAAGCCACCTCCAGGTGTCACGGAGCGGCCCCGCGCGGGGGGGGGGGGGGGGGGGGGCTGCCTTGCGCGGCACCTGGCCTGTGCCAACGCGCCGGCCGAGCCACCCGGCCAGACCGCCGGGCCGGGCCATGCCTGCCGGGTCAGACCCAGACTCGGGTCGGGTCGACACGGTTCGGGCTGGCCCAGGGGGGTTGGGCCGGGTCGGTCCGGGCCCAGACCCCCCGTTTTCAGACCCTTTTCGGTCTTTTTCTCATAACTTGAGCTGCGGGCATCCGATCGACGCAACGTCAGCGACAATGCGATCCTTGGATTGAGACGGTCGTTTCATTATATTACAGTCAAGGTTTCGGAATACTTTTTGTTCGGTCGGGTTGGTTCGTACACGAAACCAACCGGGCCCTCAGAGCAGAAACACTCATAACTTGAGCTCCGGACGTCTGTTTGACGTGCCGTTGACCTTGTTGGTTTCCTCTAAGTGAGACGGGTCTTTTGGCTTACTCTATCTGAGGTTTGGATGCAGGTGGAGTACGGTCGGGTTGGTTTTGACTTAAAAACCAACCGGGCCCCTGGGACGAAAAATCCAATAACTCTAAGACCGGGTGTCCGATTGACGCGCCATCTGCGATGTTGAGTTCTTGTTGACGATGCGGAACTTTTCGATACATCAACTCTGGAATATGTGTCAGTTGATGTATCAGCCTCTCGGCTCGTGGATCGGACCCTCCCGAACGAGCTTTCTGTGTGCAGGAACCCTAGAGCTGGTTGCGACTGCTACTGTGACGACGACGACTGTACAGAGATCCTCAGTGGATTCGATGGCGACGACTACAGCACTCAGCGATCTTTTGTGGGTCAGTAATACCGATCCTGTGTGTGTCTGATCCTGTGTGGGTCAGCGCTCAGCGGTCCTCTGTTGGCCAGCGCCTACAGATCATGTGTGGGTCCGATCCTGTGTGGGTCATTGTGGGGGTTAGTTACCTATTGATCCTGTGTGGGTCAGATCCTGTGTGGGTCATTATGGGGGTTAGTTACCTATCGATCCTTTGTGGGTCAGATCCTTTGTGGGTCATTGCGGGGGTTAGTTACCTATCGATCATTTGTGGGTCAGATCCTTTGTGGGTCATTGCGGGGGTTAGTACCTATCGATCCTTTGTGGGTCCGACGGCTTAGATGAATCAGCGGATATATCTGGTCATCTCTATCATCATACGAAGAAGTATACCTGTGTGAGCTTAATCATGTTTTTCTTTCCTATGTGGATTGTGTTGTGCTATCCTGTGTGGATTTACATTTTTCCCTCCTGTGTGGACTGGGTTGTGCTTGGGCTCAGATGTTGGAGCCGAACGGGGATAGATGACTTAGGTATATCTATGGTCATATACCTAAGCAGTGTCAGATATTACTTTGTGATTGTATCTTTCCTTTGTGGATTCTGGGAGACCTTCGGGGTCTCGGGGTCCCTACTGAGTAGTTTATACTCACCCCCTGCACGGGCTATGCCCGCACTACGTTTTGTTGGTTGCAGACGACGGACAGCGCTGATCGTGGTTGAGGCTTGCGGAGCAGGACGGTACCTAGAGGTGGACCACTAGGCGGAACGTACTCGGAGCAGTCGGCTTGACCCAAGGAGCAGTGGAGGCTATCTGTACCCACCCTTCAGGTGGGATTTACAGTGGACAGCTCGACGTTGCGGCTTTACTTTTCAGTTGCAGTTTTCCCTTCCATTTGTACTTTACTTTCAGTTTGGGTTTGTATTCTAGCCCACTTACTTTTCCGCACTTACTATTGTACTCAGTTTTTAATTAGTGTTTACTTCTTCTGCTTGCATGCTCTGTGTTATTTGTTTACATGAAAAGGAAATGCCTTCCCTTTTTACCGGGACTTACGCCTTGGAGCTAGTCGCCATCCCCTGGCCTATGGAAGGCAGTTTTGGGGTAGTCACAGCACGGGCCCCGGGGATGGGTCGGGAAAAATTGGTATCAGAGGAGTACGGTTCTACCGTAGAACTTGGGATTCTGATCTTTTTTTTCTAAGTGAATCAATAGTGTTAAGCGTATTAGGTGTGGTTATCAGTTTAGGGAGTCTAGTGTTGGTGCGGCGGCCGACGTATCCATACACCAGGACCCTGACTTCTGATTTCCGACTCAATGCACGAAAACATTTATTGCATGTGTGTTTCAAGTGGCCATTGTGATTATATTGTGTCAGCTCACCAGGTATGTTGTTCTGACCATGGCGCACCTGTTTCAATTTTAGGATAGCCCCACGACGGCAGCTAGCTAGGGTTCTGAGAGTTGAGCGTGACGACATTCCGCCGAGCGACGAGGCCTCGGTACGGGGCCCTTTGACAGCTGAGGCACCGGCGGTACCTCTACCCGCCGAGCCACCGATGCTTCCATCCCCAGCCACTGACGATGAATGTAATCTTAGTGAACTGCATGAGTTCCAGCGCCGGCGACCGCCCAGGTTCCGCGGGGAGACGGATCCCCAGGCAGCCGAGGACTGGCTGGAGGAAGTTGTGCGAGTTTTCCGGTTAGTGAGGACACCAGCAGACCTCATGGTGATCCTCGCAGTGAGCCTACTGCACGCGGCAGCGGGCCGATGGTGGAGTTTGATGCTCCAGGTTCCGATGAGGCATCTCTTCTCTGGACAGACATTGAGGGCCTCTTCCGCTCAGAGTTCGTCCCGGCCACCCTCCGTGCGGTGCGCATCCAGGAGCTTCTTCAGCTGCGGCATGGCAGCTTGACGGTCACCCAGTACTATGCGAGATTTACCGATCTCTCTCACTACTCGACCGACATGGTACGGGACCCTTTCTTCCAGGCCCGGAACATTGAGCAGGGATTGAGACAAGAGATAAGGGCATCACTGATCTCCCTCAGCATTTCGACTCAGGCCGGAGTACTTGAGTGATCCTTTTTGATTAAGAGGTTTCATGTTGAGCCATCATCAGCACCGAGACCTACCGAGGGGCGGCACGTAACAGAGGCTTCTGCAGCAGGCATTCGAAGGATGACTCAGGGGTCCAGGCAGACCAGACCGTCACGCAGACAACCTCAGGACACTGGCTCAGCAGTGCGGGGCACACAGCGTTGAGCCAGTCTTTTGAGAGGTAGGTTGTGCTACACATACGGTGGGCAGGGCCACATGGCTCGTGACTGCCCGACCCACCGTGCCGAGGAGTAGTAGACGGTTGAGGGGCCACCTAGGCAGAGGAAGAGGGTCAACCGTGGCAGTCCGCAGGGAGGAGGTGGATGAGGCAGAGGAGCTGGCCGAGCAGCAGGTGGTGGGCGACGCTTTGAGGCTCTACCACCACCACCACCAGGAGGTCCACCCCGACCACAGGGAGCTGGCGGGCATAGAAAGGCACAGCTCCAGGCAGCAGAGGCCTACGACCACGGCGTGCCTGAGGTGATTCTAGGTACTATCTATGTCTATTAAACCCTTGTTGCAATTATTATAAACACAGGAGAGAGTCACTCTTTCATAGCTGCTGCCCTTGTTCGGAGCTCGGAGATTCTGACAGAGCCGTTGGCTTGATACTTACGTCTAGAGACTCCTACGGGAGTAGACTCAACGATTACGCACTGGTGCCAGCAGTGTGAGCTTACTCTAGGAGGCGAGAGCTTCGGCTGGGATCTTCTTGTAGCGGATTTGAGGCCTTACGACGTCATCTTGGGCATGGATTGGTTATCTACAATCCATGCACAAATTGACTGTATTAGGCACAAGGTGTGATGTGAACGCACCGACGGGAGCAGGTTCACCTTCACCGGGGAGAAGGGAGCCTTTACAGCATATGATGGACTTCCACAGAGGAGAGGACAACCCATCACTCATCAGTTTGCTAGCCTCATCCTAGGAGCAGTTGTCGTGCGGAGTCCTAGTTTTCCTGCAGTGGTGGATCCGTATGAAGACGTCTTTCCCGACGACGTTCCAGGGCTACCTCCACACAGAGAGGTAGACTTTTATATTGACCTGTACCCCGGGACATCCCCAATATCGACTCCAGCATGTCGGATGGCCCCCGCTGAGCTTCGAGAGCTACGGGTACAGTTTGAGGACTTGCAAGGCAAGGGATTCATCTGACCCCGTGTTTCACCCTGGGTTTCCCCAATATTGTTCGCCAAGAAGGCGGACGGGAGCTTGCGACTTTGTGTCGACTATCGCTGCCTGAACCAGGTGATGGTCAGGAACAAGTATCCACTACCGAGGATTGATGACCTCTTCGATCAGCTCAAGGGAGCACGGTGGTTCTCGAAGATAGACCTCAGGTCAGGCTATCATCAGCTCAGAGTTCGGGATGAGGACGTGCAGAAGACGGCATTCAGATGTCGGTCTGGCCACTATGAGTTCTTGGTTATTCCATTAGGTGTAACCAATGCTCCAACAGTGTTCATGGGCCTCATGAACATGATCTTTCAGCCACACCTCGATCGATTTGTCGTAGTCTTCATCGATGACATTTTGATATACTCGACGACTGAGGAGGAGCACGCATGCCACTTGCGGGTTACGCTGAACACACTTCGAGAGCACTAGATTTATGGTAAGCTCTCGAAGTGTCAGTTATGGATGCGTGAGGTCCACTTCTTGGGACACGTCATCTCTAAGGTGGGAGTTGCAGTGGATCCTGCGAAGATCGAGGTAGTGCTAGCTTGGGAGCCACCTAGGAGCATGATGGAGGTGCAGAGTTTCTTGGGACTAGCCGGATACTATCGGAGATTTCTTCTATACTTCTCCAGAGTTGTGTCACCACTCTCATCTTTGACGAAGAAGGGGAAACCCTTTGTGTTTTCAGACAGATGTCAGCAGAGCTTCCAGGATCTTTGACAGAGATTGACCAGCGCACCTATCTTGAGGTTGCCAGAGGAGGGGATTGGTTACGTAGTCTACTGTGATGCATTAGAGACCGGACTCAGATGTTTCCTGATGCAGGAGCGGGAAGTGATCTCATATGGATTACGTTAGTTAAGGCCGCATGAGCAGAACTATGCTACCCATGACCTGGAGTTAGCAGCAGTGGTCATTGCTCTGAAGACATGGCAACACTACCTGATGGGCGAGCGCTTTACAGTCTTTTCTAACCATCAGAGTCTCAGGTACATCTTCTCTCAGAAGGACCTAAACATGATACATCGACGGTGGCTCGAGTTCCTCTAGGACTACGACTTTGAGATAGTATATACTCCTGGGAAGGGGAACGTAGTAGCCGATGCTCTCAACAGGAGGACGGGCATTCAGCTGCTTGAGGAGGCGATAGAGTAGCTAGCCACTTTGTAGATATCCTTTGTGGATAGGGATAGATAATCCTTCCTTCAGTCACTCATATTCACTCCTCCACTATTGCAGAAGGTCAGAGAGGCACAGTGGGGGGACGCTGAATGTGAGACGCGTCGTGCACAGATATCCTCAGTACAAGCACGTGATGGTTTCTCCTTTGGAGAAGAGAACGAAGTCCTTTTCAGAGGACGTACCTTGGTACCAGTTGCATTATGGGAGGAGGTTCTGAGAGATTTTCACACTTCTCCCTTGGAAGTACATCCTGGAGTGGCGAAGATGTACCTAGATCTCAGACGACAGCACTGGTGGCCGGGCATAAGGAAGGTTGTGGCAGAGTTCGTTTATCGATGCCTCACCTGCCAGCAGGTGAAGGCAGAGCATCAGGTACCAACAGGCTTGGTACAGCCTTTGGAGGTCCCGGAGTGGCAGTGGGATGGGATATCTATGGACTTCATGACTAGACTTCCACGCACATCCAGAGGTCATGACTCTATCTAGGTGATTGTCGACTGACTCACTAAGTCGGATCACTTCTTACCCATCAGAGAGCAGAGCTCAGTGGAGAGCTTGGGGTGTCTCTACATTCAAGAGATTGTACAACTTCGCAGTGTTCCATCATCTATCGTCTCTGATCGAGATGCTCGCTTTAAATCCTGGCTTTGGAAGGGGTTGCAGGAGGCGTTCGGGACGCAGCTACGTCTGAGAACTACCTTTCACCCTCAAACGGATGGTCAGACGGAGAGGACCATTTAGACTCTCGAGGACATGCTCCGCACATGTATCCTCGACTTTGGTCGCAGCTGGGAGGACCACCTACCCTTGGAGGAATTCGCATACAACTACAACTACCACTCCACCATCGGGATGAAACCATACGAGGCGTTATACGGCCGACCTTGCAGATCTCCTTTGTGCTGGACAAACCATGGAGAGTCAGCACTCGTGGTACCGGAGATGGTCCAGGCCATGACAGAGAAGGTCTAGATCATCCAGGAGCGGATGAGGACAACTCATAGTTGGTAGAAGTCTTATGCTGACAGGAGGCAGAGGCCACTAGAGTTCGAGGATGGCGACCACGTCTTCTTGCGTGTCTCACCTCGACGTGGATTACAGAGATTTGTCCGAGGCGGAAAGTTGTCTCCACGCTTCATCGGACCATTCCAGGTCCTCAGCAGGATTGGCGAGGTGGCTTATCGCCTGGCTCTACCACCTCAGTTACACCGGGTGCACGACGTCTTCCACGTATCTCAGCTGAGGATATACCTGCATGACCCGATGCACATCATTGACCATGGGGATATAGACGTTGATAATGGGGAAACTTTTGCAGAGGTCCGGGTGGAGATCGAGGATCTATAGGAGCGTGTCCTACGTGGACGATCGATTCCTATAGTGTGCATTAGATGGCATCAGGGGAACCTCCAGAAGAGCACATGGGAGCGGGAGGCTCAGATGCCTGCTCAGTACCCACATTTGTTTCCCTAGTTTATGATGTATCATTATGGGGACGTAAAGTCCTGAGGTGGGAGTGATATAAATACCCGTACAAATTCAAGGAAATTTTTTTTCTAAATTTTCTTTGTAATTTTACAGGAACACAGTTTCTGGCGGCACCTGATTCTGAGGCCCGGTGTGCTCGGAGTCATTTTCCGATGTTTGGCTTGGGTACGTTCGGTGAATGAACGAGCGGGTTTTTCTAAATTTTGAACCGGTGCTCGAAATCAAATTCTGAGGGCACCGATAGAATCGCAGCACTGGTATTTTCTTAGAAATGCCTCTCTCGGAGTTGTGTTTGCTTGGGTGTGGTTTTTAAATTTTTGGGGATAAGTGAAGAAAATAAAATAAAGTGGTGTGACAACTTTATTTTATTTCACTTAATGCCTATTAAATCCACTTAAAGCTGCTTAAGCTGGGTTGTAGCGGATAGGGTGGAACCCAAAATATCCTACCCTCTTGGTAGGATATTTGTGAGGTGGGTCCCTCATGAGCCCCACCGTTTCTTTTCCTCTAAGAAACGCACTCGCGAAAACTCCTCTTTATGAAAGTCAACTGACGCATTTTCTAAATTCTTAACGCCCCTATTAATTGGGCGGTTAATTCATTGCAATTAATTATATGAGTTAATTTGTTCATTACTTATCTTTGAAATCAATTGTTGGCATGAGATTAAAAATAAGACCAACACTTGTCTTTTGTGGGGTGTCCTGTTTAGAGGATTTGGAAAAATCTCTGAAGCTAGAAGATCTTCATCTTTCTTCGCGAAGAACGTGAAGAACGCGAAGAACGTGAAGAATGTGAAGAATGCGAAGAACGCGAAGAACGTCGGCCTTCGACGAAAGGCGAAGAAGAACGCCGATGATTCTCCTTCTGTGACGCTTCTTCTGCGACGATTCTTTCCCAGCGACAAATCTTCGATCAACTGCTTGAGGTAGGAGATTTCAAATATTTTAAATTATTTTTTGGATTTTATCCTCAACATGGATTTAATTCATGAAATTAAATCTATGGGTTTTTTAACCCTTGGAGATATTCGACGCGGCGTCGTGTACCGTGACGACGCGAGGCCCCTTCCGTGACGTGACGATCCTCTTCTTCCGCGACGGTCAATCCCGCGAAGAATGCACGTTCGACGACTATGATGAGGTAGGGGTTGTTTCTTTTTAAATCTTTGTGATTTATATCCCCGGTTGTTTAATATGATTGTTGTGAGACTTTAAAAACCGCTAAAGTGGTGGGTACGGACCAACGAACAAATCCGAACCCACCGCCCTTCTTGTTGTTATTGGAGGATTGGCGGGCGACGACAAGCGGGGCCGCAAGTAAATTTTGAAGGCTTTGCAGTGAAGAACAAGTCCCAGGATGAGCACTAGCGAAGAACGTGCGCAAATCAGACAACCGGAGCACGTCCGGTGGTCTGCGGAACCCCCCGCCAGCGGCCGGCAGCGGCCGGCCGTTAGGATGCGGCGGCGCCCGGCGCGCCTCCGGGAAGACCCGCCGCGGCTGAAGTCGTGGTGGCGCTGGCCAGTCCCGCGGCCGCGCGGGACCACAGAGGAGGGATGCCTCTTAGGCCGCGTCCGGGTGTCATGGAGCGGCACCCGCGTGGGGGGGGGGGGGGGTGGGGGCGGCTGCCTTGCGCGGTGCCTGGCCAGCGCCAGCGAGCCGGCCGAGCTACCAGGCCGGACCACCGGGCCGCGCCGGCCGGGTCGGTCCGGGCCCAGACCCCCCATTTTCGGACCCTTTTCAGTCATTTTCTCATAACTTGAGATGCGGGCCTCCGATCGACGCACCATCAGTGGAAATGCGATCCTTGGACCGAGCCAGTCATTTATTTATATTACACTAAAGGTTTCGGAATACTTTGGGTTCGGCCGGGTTGGTTCGTACACAAAACCAACCGGGCCCTCAGAGCAGAAAACGCTCATAACATGAGCTTCGGACGTCCGTTTGACGTGCCGTCGACCTTGTTGGTTTCCTCTAAGTGAGATGGATCTTTTGGATTACTCCTACCAAGGTTTGGACGTAGTTGGAGTACGGTCGGGTTGGTTTTGACTTAAAAACCAACCGGGCCCCTGGGACGAAAAATGCAATTACTCTAAGACCGGGCGTCCGATTGATGCACCGTCTGCGATGTTGAGTTCCTATTGACGATGCAGAACTTTTGGATACATCAACTCTAGACTATGTGTCATTTGATGTATCATCCTCTTGGCTCATGGAGCTGACCCTCCCGAACGAGCTTGCTCTATGCGGGAACCCTAGAGCTAGTTGCGACTGCTACTGTGACGACGATGACTGTATAGAGATCCTCAGTGGATTCGACGGCGACGACTACAGCACTCAGCGATCCTTTGTGGGTCAGTGCTACCGATCCTGTGTGGGTCCAATCCTGTGTGGGTCAGCACTCAGCGGTCCTGTATGGTCCAGCGCCTACAGATCCTATGTGGGTCTGATCCTGTGTGGGTCTTTGCGGGGGTTAGTTACCTATCGATACTGTGTGGGTCAGATCCTGTGTGGGTCATTGCGGGGGTTAGTTACCTATTGATCCTTTGTGGGTCCGATCCTTTGTGGGTCCTTGAGGGGTTAGTTACCTATCGATCATTTGTGGGTCAGATCCTTTGTGGTTCATTGCGGGGGTAGTACCTATCGATCCTTTGTGGGTCCGGCGGCTTAGATGAATCAGTGGATATATCTGATCATCTCTATCGTCATACGAAGAAGTATACCTGTGTGAGCTGAATCCTGTTTTGATTTCCTATGTGGATTGTGTTGTGCTATCCTGTGTGGATTTACGTTTTGCTCTCCTGTGTGGACTGGGTTGTGCTTGGGCTCAGATGTTGGAGCTGAACGGGGATAGATGACTTTGGTATATGTATGGCCATATGCCTAAGAAGTGTCATATGTTACTTCATGATTGTATCTTTTCTTTGTGGATTCTGGGAGACCATAGGGGGTCTCAAGGTCCCTACTGAGTATCTTATACTCACCCCTGCACGGTATATGTGCGCACTACGTTGTGTTGGTTCCATACGACGGACAGCGCCGATCGTGGTTGAGGCTTGCAGAGTAGGACGATACCTGGAGGTGGACCACTGGGCGGAACGTACTCAGAGTGATCGGTTGGACCTGAGGAGCAGTGGAGGCTATCTGTACCCACTCTTCAGGTGGGATTTCTAGTGGATAGGTCGACGTTGCGGCTTTACTTTTCAGCTGTTGTTTTCCCTTCCAGTTGTACTTTACTTTCAGTTTGGGTTTGTATTCTGGCCCACTTACTTTTCCGCACTTACTGTTGTACTCAGTTTTTACTTAGTGTTTACTTCTTCTGCTTGCTTGCTCTGTGGTTTTTGTATACTTACAAAGGCAATGCCTTCCCTTTTTACCGGGATTTATGACTTGGTGCTAGTCGTCAGCCCCTGGCCTATGGAATGCAGGCTTGGGGTAGTCATGGCACGGGCCCCGAGGACGGGTCGTGACATTATTATATTTCTTATTCATATTAATTTCCCTAATATCCATCTTAGAAAATAACAGTGGATATGGTTGGTAGAAAAATGGACCTCTTTGCATTAAAATCTTTTTAGTTTTATTTTGTTATAAAATATATTATTATTCGTCGAAGGTGACATTATTTTTATAGATTTTTTCGACTGGTTATATGAATTTTATTTCTGTTCTATTCTATTCATTCTTTATATTTATATACTTTTATTTTTATTAGAATGTACCTTTAAATTTTAGTTTTGATGGTGTTATGTTGGTTTTTCTTATGTGGGTGTTTTTCAAGTTTTGATGAAATGGGTTGTTAAATGGTAACTGCACTATATACACCAATAATTAATTATAATAAACTATAGGTGTTCAATAAAATTCAAAATAGTCCCTTTACAAAATAATTGAAGATTAAAGTGGGGTTTTAAACTTTTAGATGATTAAAAAATAATTATTTCATGATATTTCATAAATTAAAGGAATTCTTAAAATGGTTTTCAGTTTTTTTATGGATGCGTATTTATTATTGGGATTATTACTTCTATTATATATGTTTCTAGGATTACATGCATGTTTTGTTTTGATAATTTTTTAACGATATAGTTTATGTTGATATTTAATTACTATTAATATATTTTTTCCACATTAATTTGTAATTTTTTCTCCTCTTTGGAATATTTTTTATTTATAACCAAATTTTGGTATGAAAATGGTATTAAATTGTTTTTTCAAAAAAGGTTTTCTAAAAATACAAGGTTGGATCAAAACCATTGGCTCATTTTTCACCTTGTATTAAATTCTTTCACAATAGAAGATAAATCATTGGTTTGATCCCCATTAAATTTTGCTCAATGTGAGTTTTTTTATACTTTTAGATGAAGTTTATTATGTTTTTATTCTTATCGGAATAATAAGAGGTTTATTATTAAAGGGTGAAGAGAGGTGATGTGAGGGATTGATATTAAGATTATTTTTATAATTCAATGTTATTGATATAGTTGATGGGTGTTAAAAAAACATCTTAACCTCCCCTATAAATTTTCATTGGAAGCCTATGTGACTAGATGGCAAGACTAATAAAAGTACCATTATCCATTAATATGATCCCCATATCCTTTTGATCATCCTACAACACTAATTATACAATATGATGACATGGATATGGTTTACTTTTGGTACTTGATATAGTTCCCCCTAGATACTTTTTTATTGGAATAGTTTGGTATGGTTCCATCAGTAAGTTACTAAAATGGTCCGAGGGTTCCTTGAACTTTAATATCATAGGGTTTCTCTATGATTCATGAAATTGATGTTTATTTATATAGTCTTATTTCATTTATAGATTATTTTAAATTGGGTTATGTAATACTTTAATTTTTTTTCCATATTCATGATCAATTTTTGTTTTCATTATCTTAGCACCAATTCTCTAGATTGTAAATATTAATTACTCTAGCATTACTTATAATACATTAGTTGGTTATATTCATGTTAATGTATTAGTTTATCTTCAGGTCATGTTATTTTTTATTTTTATTATTTATATAGTTCTATATGCATTCCAACTTAGTGTTTTTGGAATATAGTTCCCTATTCAGTTGGTTTAAACCAAATTATAAAATTATTTTAGAAATTAAATGGTTAAATCTATATTACCATTATTATTTTTCCTTGAAATGAAGGTATTGATTTAATTATTTTTTAAAAAGAGTTTTCAATATAATTTCCACCAAATAATCCTCTGAATTTCAAAGTGTGGACCTATTTTATAATAATAGAAATGACGTGTGTTGTTGTTATAATATTGAATAAATTATAAAAAGAATATTTTCATGAGATCATTTTTCAAACTAGTATTTATGGAAAAGCATAAACAATGATATAGAGTCTATTATTGATGGAAACCTACTTAGAACGTGTTTCTCATAACCTAATTACACACCCAGGTGTGTATGTAGTTCTTATATCTTCTAAAAAATCATAGGTTATGCTCTTTTATGGATAATACACACAATTTCACTAGCTATTGGGTGTATTAGGATATGGAGGTCACCGTGGGTTACATGGTGGTTATCACTGGATAGTTTGGGTTTGGAGATTCTTCATGGATGTTTAATGTTTCTCCCCCTTCTACCCCAATATTTTTCCTTTTGGTCTCTATGTATTTATACTAGTTATGTATCTAGTTTTATGTTTAATATTAGATGTAGATTTTGATCATTTATATTTTTTATGCCTCACTTTTTTTGTATATATTTTAAAAAGATTATTGTATTTTATATTTAGTCTAACTTATGGATGGTTTATAATGTGATTGAAAAAAAACGTATGAGGATTCCTAAATGATATTTTGAGGGTGAAAGTGTCTCAACTTTTTCTCTTTTGATTCTCCTAACACTAGTTTCTAGATTAGAGTGACTAAGATCACACCATTGATCTTTTCATAGGAAAACATGAGTGATGTTTCAGGTTGATCTAGGTAAATTAATAAAAAAACAGCATTAGGGGAACCTCTATTTATTTGGGTACATCAGGTAGACAAGATATAGGATTATTTGGGATCAAGGGGATGTTCATGTGTAGGTTCTTGATCACCACCTTTCATGATGAATCTTGAGTTTCCACGGGTACTCAAGGTTTGAATACTATGACTGAGTTTTATTTTTTAATTTTTCATAAATTTTCATTTGAATTGATGA
Source organism: Viscum album (assembly GCA_963277665.1). Classification (NCBI taxonomy): domain Eukaryota; kingdom Viridiplantae; phylum Streptophyta; class Magnoliopsida; order Santalales; family Viscaceae; genus Viscum; species Viscum album. Next base: position 785,539,438 of record OY728123.1, on the reverse strand, counting down.
TTATTTTAAATTATACAAAAGTTATTTGCGTTTTTTGGATTTTATTATTTCAGGAAAAAATGGATGATGAACCAAATTCGAATGGTTATCTCTCATAGTTTATAAAAATATAAGGAACTCCTGCAGATGGATCTAAATTTTTTATCAGATAATACTGCAAGTTTAAGAAAAATTGATAAGAAAACTATGCATAGTTCTCTTTTTCCATTCATTTATTATTTCTCATCCCTTAATTTCTAAACTGATTCCAATGTTTTTTATTTTGAATATGAAAATAATTAAAGGATTTATTTATTATAAATGAATGTACTTTGGTGTGGTTTGGTAAATTTTTATTCTTTTCTTCTAGGCCTTTAATTTTATATTGGGTTTTATATTTTGGAAAACCCGTTGTACGATGGATAAAATGGAGGGATTTATGGGTTGATTTGTTCTTAAAACTATTTTTGATGATGAGTGTGAAAGGAAATTTGATTCTCATAAAATTTTCTGAAAGGATGTTTGTTTTGAAATGAAATTATAGAAGTATCCTAAATTAAAATTCATGGTTTTCAATGCCATGGAAATTTTTTTATATTTACCTAGTATGGGAATTAATTTTTGGACATATTTTATTATCATGTAGTGGGTTTTATTTTTTTTCCTATTCAAACTTAAAGAATATAGTGGTTTTGATATGTTTGTTCTCCCTTTTGATGATATTTTTTTATATTCAATATTTTTTGTTTCTATATGTATTATGATATTTGAATAAGGAGGTATGTATGTTTGCGTATAGTGTTTATGTTTTTAAATTTCTTCCTAGAAATGATTCAATAGATAATTGGATTTTTTTTATCGAGAGGTATATTTCATTGTGTATCTTCTTATAGTTTGAGTGTAATCAATCCTATTATCAACATGATCCACACTTAGAATAAGTTTCTTTAGGAAAAAATTTCTCATAGTTAGTATTTTATTTGGATTTAGGTATTAAGGACTCATTAGGGGTCTTTATCATTAACTTAATTAATAAGAGAAACTTCTTGACCCAATAAGGTCTATATAACTATCACTGAGGATGTTAATATATTTCATATACATTGATAGCTATTAATCTATTTTGGGTGGCTAAAGCTATGGATTCGGAAATTTTTTACTTTTAAATAAATCTCTTATAGTAGTGTGACCTCATCATTTTTTCCATGTTAAGGTGAAACTTTTCATAGTGGGGATGACAATAGTAGGTCCCACCCTTCCCATTAAGAAACTAATGAGTGCCTCCTTACATGGCATGTTATGAGTTTGAGTCTTTTTATAGTATTTTCATAATTTTTATGTTAAGGAATATTATATTTCACTTGTGATAAAAATAATAATTTAGTATTTTCTCTAATTTCAAAAACAAATCAATTGAATTTTCACTATGTTTTTATTCTAATAGTGTCTAACCATGGGATATCCTCAAGTGATATTGTGGATATGGAAGGCTTTGAATCCATTATTATTTCACCTTCATTAACCCTTTCATTTGTTTCATTTCTAAACCTGAATTTAGTTTCTATAAATTCATAGATGACTTTCTATGTATAAAAAATGACATGGTGGGGTTAATTTTCAAATCCCAAAGTCACTTTTAAGTGAGCATACTTATCCTATGATGGCTTTCATTGAGTTTTAAGTGATTGGGGCCAGGATATTTTAATTTTGGTCACATTTGCATGGATTCAAAGTTTTTAAATTATTTCATTAATGTGTTTGGATCTAAGAATACATGAATCCAGTAGAGACCTCATGGTTTGAACATATTTTGGTAAACCATGTGACCTACTTGGAAAGGGTTATTTTGTTATTTTGCGTGATTTTAAATTTTTCCCCCTTTCCTTCCACCACTCGAACAGAACATCTGAGAGGCATCTTGGTCAAGCTTCACTGACTTCTTCATCGATCCAAGGTGGATTTCATTATGATTATTCATGTTAGGCCCTTGTTTCTCATCCTATTATTCCTAATCTCTTTATTGAAATCCATTTATTCTTATATTTCTTCCGCTTCATTTCCATAATACTTATGTTGGCTGAACCTACTGTCCAAAGATAGTATAGACATAGGGATTTTGGTATTTAGGGAATGAAAATCCTATCTTCCAACCTAGTCTACGATTTTTATCAATGGTAACATAATTTCCTTGTATTTAGTTAGGATTTACTATCAAATTCCATTTATTTGTGAGGCTATGTGGTCTTGATATACCTAAACTTATATTTTAATTATAATCTACCTATAAATTCTAGTATTAATGATGTTGTGCTAGTGTTTCTTATGTTGGTGGTCTCCATGTTGTAATAAAATGGGTTTTCAATGGTTTTAAATCCATATACACCTGGAATGAATTTCAACATACATTAGGTGTTTGATAAAAATACTAAGAGGGCCTTATAAATAGAATTGAATATTCAAGGGTAATTTTAATGGAAGCGTATATGTTAAGGAGGTACTATGCACTTACATTTAATTTGTATGGGATATTTCCTAAATTAGAGAATGTATAAAATGTTTTAGGGGTTGTTTTAATGGAAGTGTATTTTTTATTAGGATTATTTAATCCATTTGATATGTTTTTATAATTATATGTATGTTGTAATTGTTTTATGTTGTAAGAGTATAATTTGAATTTAGATTTAGTTCCTATTAAGACAATCAAGCCATATTGATTTGGATTATGCGATCCTCTATAGGTTAACAATGATTTATAATCAAATATTGTTTTCAAAATGGTTTCAATGTAGTTTTTGAAAGATGGTTTTCCAAACATCCAAGATTGTATTAAAACTAAAGGATAATTTGGTACCTTATTTTAAAAAAAAATAACATGATTTATATTCTTGGTTTCATCCCCATTAAATTATTATCTCTATGTGTCTGTTTAAATGTTATGTTGAAACTAATTATGGTTTTAAACTTATGGGAATAATAACAAGATTCTTATTAAATGGTATAGGGAGGTGAGTTAGGGATCAATATTATGATGAGTTACATTATTTGATATTATTAACTAGTGGTTTTTGGGTGTTAAAATTTTTTCCTCCCACCCCTATAAAGCAGAAAGGGAACACTAAGTACTAATATGCATCAAATATGACATGTATTGGTAGGAATGAAAGACTCTCTCTAACATTCATATTACGCTAAAACACTAACATAACAATATGATGGCATTGATATGGTATAACACTGCGACATGAAATAGTTCTCCCCTACAACACATACACAATAATAGATATGTTTGGTTTTATAAATTAGTAACTATGCGGATCCTACGGTTCCTTTTCCTTAGCTACCATATGTTTTATCCCACGATTCTCGATCTTGACGGTTATTTACAAGATCTCCTTTTATGATTAGATTAGTATAAAGTTTGATAAGTATAACTTGACTATGATTCCCATAATCAAAATATTTTCTTGTTTTATTTATCTTATTGAAACTTGTCTTGATTATTACTATTTATTCCTCTAGTCTTATCTAAATGAAATTATTTGGTTATATTCATGTTAATATAGTAGTTTATCTATGGGTCTTGTGGTTTCCTATTTTTTCATTTATATTATCTGATACTCTTTTCTACATAGTTTATAGATTTTATTTCCGTCATTTATTATTTAAAACCAAATTATCAAATAGTTTTGGAAAATAAAATGTTAAAGCTCAGTTTTAAATATCAATTTTTATTCTTCCAAAAAAATGAAGGCATTTATTTAATTCATTTGAAAAAGGGTTTTTAAATGATTTCTTATGTATTAGTCCCATTTATTTCAAAGTGTAATCTAGTTTTATAAAAATCGTAAATGATTAGTTTAATTCTTATTGGGTTGAATATATGACAAAAATATATTTTCATGAGATTTATTTTCAAACTAGTATTTATGGATTATATTATAAAATTATTTCATAGAATATTTTATTGGTGTAAACCTACTAGTCTTGTGTTTTTAACACCATACATACACACCTTGGTGTTTATGTAGTAATTGTTAATTCTACATATTCATAAGTTTTTTGTTTTTATGGATAATGCAAATCATTTTACTAGTGGTTTGATGTATCAGGATATGGAGGTGATCTAAGGTCCCATGGTGGTCATTTCTTAACGGATTAGGTTTTGTGGTTCTTCTTGGATGTTTTATGGGTCTATCACTTCATCTTCTACTTTTGGTCTCTTTATATTTATACTAGTTATGTATATTGTTTCATGTCAACTAACTGATTTGGGTTTTGATCCTTTATATTTATTATTCCATTTTTCATCTACATTTGTAACTACTTTTTGTTGACTGCCTCGTGGTAGCACGAATCCTCCCTCACCTCTTATTATTTTTATCACTAATGGTTCATGAATAATTGGAGGACGTTGGAGGTGAATCCATTCCTCATACCTTCGTCGCCGCCCCATCTTACTCCTCTCCTCCACTAATTATTGTTCATTTCTCACCAATGTGTTTTTATAGTAAAATATCTTCTCTCCTGAAGATCTCGATGTTTTCAGTGGTGATTTTTGTGGCATCATATTTGTTTTCATGGGGATGTTCATCAAGTCATCTTATTACCAGATCTAGTCTCATTCCATATCTCATCCTTTATTTGATATTGGATTTGAGAAGAAGGTTGTTGGGTGGCCGCCAGCAGCACGAGTTAAATTGTGAGCTGAGGTGCCACTATGTGTTCTATCCTTGCATTAAATATGTACAAAAAAATGGTGGAGATACTCTATTATCTATGGAATGGTGATGGTATATAGAGGTGTGGATTGACTGGATTGGGTAAGTTGGAGATGGAATATCATGCATGTTCATGGGAAAGAGCTGAATTAGATCGATAATCATCAGTAGTAGTGGTAAGTTCTTTGTCATTCGCGGTAATTTATATTTATTCATTGGGATCAATAGTCTCAGGAATGGGTAAAGATATGGTTCAATGTCATATTCCATATATAGGGATTTTTAATAGGCTTATTTGTAAAGATGGTGGTCTGGCTGGTGACAGGGATGGTCCTCTGTCTAGTTTTTTTACTGATTCATCTGGATGTCTAATGGTTTTCTTAGTTCTTCTTATGCATTGGGGTGATTAATTATTCATTTTAAATGGTTTCTTCCTTTTTTCATTTTGATGGTAGTGCTCCACTTTATAGGTGTTGCTAGTTGAGTGACCTTGAAATACGGATGGGTGAAATGACACCCATCATTCTTCCATCTATTACCATGTTTGATGGATAGATGGGTACCTTGACATTAACTTTTCCTCAGTGTATATAATAAATTTATTTGTTTCATTTGGTTTAAATTGATGTAAGTTCCTTCCATTCCTTTTTAGGTGGGTGGATTGAAAGAGGGAAGGGGGTTTTGGAACCTTTAATTTGACTCTCATCCACATGTTTATGTTGGTGGGAAATATTCTATTCTACATTGTGCTACCATAATGGGGAAACTTCTTCGCAGAGGGGGAAATGTATATTTTTTACTTTTCTCACTATTTCACTATTATTTAAGGGGGATATTAATATTCTTTGGGAACTTCACTTTATGTTTTCTTCCATTTGTACTTTTGGATTCATTTTTACCTTTGTGTCTAGTTTCTTTGAGGAATGTTTGCCTTGATTTCTATGGGTTACCCATTTTCCCAGTTTTAAAAGACGTGTCATATTTTTTCTTAAATAAAGGGGTATATACCCTAAACCATTTCAATAAAACATTAATCTATTTTCATGGATGTCGGTATTATAGATTGGTCATGTTGAACTTTTTGGAGAAATCTACGGTTTAATAAATGATATTTGGAGGGTGAAATTATTACCACATGGTTTTTATTGATTCCCTTATAACTTATTTATAGCCCTATGTAATTAGAAACGCACTTGAAGCCTTTTCAAATGAAAACTTAGGTGATGTGTTAGTTTGATATGATTTTTTCCATGGAAATATCAGTGGTGATACAGAAATAATTGACATCATCCTCATGGGTGGTAAACCAACAATTAATGGAACTTTGTCAAAGTGAGGGAGAGAGATATTATAAATACTATTAATAGTTAATTATAATTATCAAGTTGTATAATAAAATTTATATAGTATTTATATACTCATTAATTATTATATAAAGGATAATTTTAGTATAGGTAATTATAATTTAAGTATATGTGATAGAAAAGTTGAAAAAAGAAGGTGACAAATTTAACCTCATTCCCCAATGATTCTCATTTTCAATGACCATAATTCCTTGAAGTTATAGAGTTGTTTAAATCTAGAATGTCTATAAGGATCCTATGAGGCTTTAAATAATGTAATTGTGAATATATTAGGAAATTAGAAGTGTTTGGAAAGTGATTTTCTAAGGGCGCGAGAGGCGGTATTTATACATGAAGAGAGTGGTTTTTTAAGGAATGAAATATTTTTTTCAAAATTAAAACTTATAATTGTTGTATTAAATTACATTATGAAATATATTTGTTTAAAATGAAAATATTTTAATCCAATTTAACCATTAAAATATTGAATTTATTTTTTTATATAAAATAATGGAAGTAAAATGAAAAAAAGTTTCTTAATGGTCTATTTTTTTCTTTTTAGAATTTGGGAATTAATTATTAGGTTTGGAAATTAGATTTATAATTTTTAAAATAATAAATTTTCTAATTAAATATATTCAGTTCAATGATAACAATTTTTGGATTAGTTATATAATTTTTATATGAATATATCATTGAAAAAAATTGATATTTGAAAACTGTATTTTTACTATTCGCCTAAAGATTCAAGTTTATCATAAAATTACAAAAAATTCACTATTGATTTTTTTTTGTGATAATTCAAAAAATTAAAATAAATTTATCAAAATAAATTTCTAATTTATGAATTTTTTATATTTAAAAATAAAAATAGAATTAATGTTTTTACTACATGAAATAAAATACACTTTACTAAAATATAAATGTGTAATTTATGTTTTTTTATTAAATTGAATATTTATTTTGTGAGACACCAATGTCAATATTTACTGCTTTTTTATAGTAATTATTATTTACAAGTCATTTTATAATTTTACAAATAATTAGTTATCTTAATGGCTAGTTTATTATTCTAACAGTGAGGTTATTATTACAATGATCAAGTTTACTATCAAAATGGTCAGGTTTTTTATTTTAATAGTCATATTTTATTTATATATTCTATAAATTTCCCTTATTTCTTTTATTATTTATTCAAATAGTTTATATCAATTTTTTCCATTTATTCACAAAAAATCAGAATCAAAATTCAAAAATTGTAGTTTTCTATTTATAGTTTTGTTTGTAGTTATGATATTTCTAGGAAACCATAAACTAATGTATTTTCAAAATTTTATAATTTTTTTAATGTTTTTATTAACTTAGTGTAATATTTCTAATTTTATAGGTTTTATTAATTCTCCATATATAAGTTTTTATAATTCTGAATAATGTTTTGTCTGTTTTTATATTATATGGTGTATAGGTTTTATAATATACCATATATCTAATCACAAAAAAAATATATTCAAAAGAAAATTCTCATATAATAATTTATTGGTCATAAAATTATTCCTCATTCTTAAATTTCAACTCATATCCTCATTTAAGAATATATATTATTACTTGATTTTCACTTCTATCTCAGGTTCCTATGTTTCCACTATGTACTTATGGTTTCCCAAAACTAATATGACAACATGAGTTCTCCTGTTTCATTGAAATTTATCTTTATACTCTAAAATTATCACTATCTACTACTCCTAACAGATTTTATAATCTTGTTATACCACCTCCATATTCAAATTAGGTGATGAATAATGTATATACTTCCTCATGAGAGGTATGTAGAACATATTAGGAACTTGAGTTGGGCTTAGTAGAAGTGATAGTAGATAATACATAGATCTTACATGATTAAGAATCATAAAAGGACTAATTTACCTATGAAACAACTTTTCCTTATTTAAAAATCTCATCACTCTCTTCCATAGTAGTATTCAAATGTTCACTTTTTCTACAAATTCAAATTCCATGTCACTTTAATGATCATTATCATAGCTCTTTTATTAACTCTAAAGAACTTTAATATCGTAATAAATTGCATAAAAATTCTATTTTATCTGTTTCACAAGTCCATGTATGAGTAGCTTTTGTTCATTCATATCAGACCTTAATATGGGTGTTTTATATATCTTTATATATATATATATATATCTTCATATGGGTATATTTAAATACTTTAGTAGAATATTTGGTTCTGTGAGAACTCGATGAAGGGAAGATAGTGATCTCAAATTCATTTTACATCCATTTAGAAATATCTCAAAAAGTATTTAAGTGTCTCAACATTATTCATGGATTCATTAATACTCCTCTAGAACATAGAGGTAGACCTTGGATCTTGATCGTATATGATTGATATTTCTTCCCCATATAACATCACCACTTTATGATTATATTTTAATCTTTCTCAAGCAATACATATTCTTATTATGAAATTATGTGAGTAATAATGGTGATTTAATACAATAAACTATATCGTGTTGTTTCCTTTAAATGTGAATAGAAGACTCATGACCAAGTCAAATGTGATTTTCTCCCATTTATATGTTGGTATGGGTTTCGATTACATCACCCATTTAAACTTTTGATGATCTACTTTAACTTACAAACATACCAAGAACATTATGGTGTTTGTAACAATATATTTCTTCATGTTTTCCTAAAAAAAATTCTCTCAAAGATCTTTATACTTCTTGGTAATTTCAATGTCAATGGATAAATATTTTCTCTGTGAATTACCTAATAAAACTTTATTTATATTCAGTGATGATATCCTATATATTATAGTTCTAAACAATATGATAGTTTCTGTATTGATAATTAATTTATAACATATCCCTTCCTTCTATTCTTTCACCTTCTTTTGATACACAAGATCATCTATTTATGACTACTTTATTTTCTCAAGGATAGATAGTTGTAAAATTATTTTATCAAGGAAGTTTGTCTTCTTTTAATTTTTTATTTCTAGATTTATCCTTTAAATATCAATAAATATTGGGACATTCTCAATCTTCATCACAGATAGGGTGGTAGGTTATTTTTTATTAAGTGAATCAACTGCCTTATTAACCTACATAGAATTGTAGTTTATTGGGAATTCATAGTTTTTTATTAACTCTAATCATATATATTGATTCATATTTATCTCCTTCTATGAAAATATATAATCTAGACTCTTATGGTCATTATATATGTCACATTTATCTCTAATTAGGGAATGCTTAAAAATCATCCATGCAATGATAACAACTACTAACTCTAGTTTATTCCTCAGGTAGTTCTTATCATGTATTGTAACACCTTAATATTTTATATTATATTTTATAATAAATAAATTTTATTTCTTTGATATCATTCTTTATTTGTAACCCCGAATTTAAACGAACTGTGATATAATATTGAAATGTTATTATTTAATTTGATAGTTATAAAATATCCATTAGTTTAGTGGGTATTAATAGGAAAAAATACATTAAGAAAAATGTTTGGTTTACACATTTATAAATTAATTACTTGTTTATCAATTTATTAGAAATAAAAATAAAAATATTTTTAAATTAATAGAGATACTTTTCTGAAAAAAAAAATTTATACACGTGATGTCTTTTCATTTTAATAAATTTAATTAATAAATGTCATTGAATGATTTAAATGAAATGTATATTTTATATATTTAATAAAAAAATTAATATTGCATTATTTTTTTCTATAAATATGGTATGGATAAATCAATTTTTATGCTTAAAATGTATTTTCTATAAATAAAATTGTTTTTATCGTGTTTTTTACACTTATTTTAAATTTAATTTCTACCACTTAAAAAATTGAATGTTGAAAAAAAAATTTAACATTTATATTATGTGACACAAATTTGATAAATATGCCCCTTTATTTTTTTCATAATGAATAGTAACCTTGGTGGATTTTTTCACCTCGGTAAGGGTTAAATGGGTAAAATATGGTTAAATTTTTGGGATAAGGCTTTAACATTTCAAAAAAACGTAATTTAACCTATTAGATAATTTGAGTTATAATATTTTTATAAAAGTATCTAAAATTTGGCCAATCGGTTCCATATTTCTTTCATTATGACCTTTATATCAATTTATGAAATGAATAAATACAAAATGTCACCATATTGACTTTAATATCTATAAAATATTTATATAAGGATAAGAATTTGATAAGTTTAGCTATAAGTTTTTATTTTAAAGAATCATTAATTTTCTTTCATGGAAATTTATTTATAATTTCTATTAATTGAATAATTATCATTAAAGTGTACCCAACACTGACATAGTATGTATTCAATTAAAAGAAAAATAAAATAAATGACTTTTAAAATATTAAAAGAAATATAATAGGGGTGAATTATTTTATTATAAGGATCTTATAGATAAATATTTTAAATTTTTTATTTTTTATAATATTTTATTTGAATTCTATTTCTTTCATGTTGTTTTCAAATTGAAATTATACAAATTGTGTCAAAAATGAAATTATTGATATTTTATGAAAAATAATATTTTATTAGATTATTTAAAAATTCAAAAAATAATTCAATAGAAAATTTAGAATTAGAATTGGACCAAAATTTCAACTCTTGGTAATTTATGATCCAATTTTAACCTTATAAATAAAATTATTATAAAACCCCAAAATTTCATAGTACGTTATTTTTCAAAGTAATTCAATAACTTACACTACATGCAACACCGAGTTCAAGCACACCATGACTTACCAAACTAGTCGTTCAAAAGCGGTCATGAATAGTATTAACTGAATTTTGAACATTATATAATCCTTATAATTTTAGAATCCAAATTATGAGTTTCTTCATCCTAAAGTAAGAACAAATTCATTTTTTTCAGATAAAAGAAGTATTTTTCAAGAAAAATGCAATTTTCCACCTTTTAATGGAGAACCCTTTTTAAAAAAAATATTTTAAACTTTAATATATTCAATTTGAAAAAAATAAACTCTTTTATTTAGAATAGGGACATAAAAAATTTAGGTTCAATAATTTTTTTTGTTTTTATGAGAACTTTCTTATTTGGGTAAATAGTGAAAAATACTATATATTAACAGAAAACAACATTTTTAATCAAAAAAATTTATACTGTTAAATTATTCATTTTAATGGTTTGTAAGTATAATTATATAATATTTTAACAATTTAATCCAATTTTGGTCATTGGAAGTAATTTCACTTTGAAATTGGACATAAACATGTGTCAATCTTTTGATAGTTATTATTTAATAAAAATAGGCTTTCTGGTTTTGACAATAGGAATTAATTTTACATTAATTAATTAAACTTATATGTTTTTAAATTGTTAAAATAGATTTAATTTTTTAATTTAGAACATCAAAATTATCTTAGGGTGAATTTATGGTTTTTTTTCTAAAAACATTCAATTTTTGAGGAATAGTAAAAACACTACGTTATTGTTTAAAACTGACTTTTTGTTTAAACAATTAATTATTTTATTTAAATTTTTTAGTTAAAAATAGATACATAATACCTATATATTATCAATTTAATTCATTGGAGTCATTTTATAATAAGTTTAGATATATAAAAGTTTATTTAACTTTTAACCATCTTTAACCCACCTTCTAGGAGCATTTGAAAATTTGCATAAAACATAATTTTTCCGCTTCCATGAGTTGAATTAAAAAAATATGAGAGACATGGTTAACCTTAATATATAAAATTTGGTTCAATAAGATGAAAATAATTTTTTATGAATAGTAACGTTTGACTTTTATTTACCACGTTTAAAAGTAAATAGGGTAATTAAGGGTAAAAATGATATTATAATTACTCTAAAACATTTCCTAATTCTATTGGATAAGTGTAATTTGACCAAAAACAACCTTAGGAATAAAATTTTATACTTTAGATCCACTTTATTTAGATACAGATATTTATTATTATTTAATTTAAAGAAGATTTAAAAGTGTTAAATTCATGTTTTCATAACTAAAACATTTTTAATATAAGGTTATAAATAAGATAAATTAGACTATAATTATTCATTATAAAGATTAAAATATTTAATACATAATTATATTTTATTTATAATTTTTATACATTAAATAACTAAACTTATTTATGACATAATGATGATGCAACAATTACCTTCTTAATGAGATATTAAAATAATTGATATTATAAATTTCCAAATAAATTTAATTTGAGACTTTTCATGAATTAAACTAATTTTATATGTTAATATGACATGTTAGGGTTGATTATATTAATTGTTTTAGAAGTGATAAGGTTTATATGACTTTCAAAAAAACAAAATATTAAATAGTGTCAAAATTGATTTAAATTAACATTTAAAACGAATACTATATTATTGGTTGATATAATATTCCTAAAAATCTAAGGTTCATCCAAACGGATTAAATAATATTATATTTGTCATTAATGAACCAATTGGGGTTATTTTGGAAGCTTATAGTATGATTATTAACCATATAGAGTAAAAATACAAGAAGACATGGTAAAAGATAAACTATTTAACTAAGAGTTAAATACAAAAGATAAGGTTAAAATGATATAATAAACTTGATTAAAAACTATTTATTGAGATTATTTCGACCCATCCCCACCTTATATTTGAGATAAAATAATTTGGATCCATTATTAACCAAAAATGAATTTATAATAAAATAATATTTTATGTTTTTTCTAAGGTTCCCCTCACCCCTCTTATAAAAGGGCACTTACCCTTCTCTCAAATTCAAACCTACAATTCCATTTGGCTCGGCCAAAACATGCCCAAATATCCTCCAAAATTCTCTCATGTCAACCTTGAGGCCTGACATTGGTCATAAATCCAACCTAATGAGCCCTTTTGATCGACTCAAAAGGAAATAGCCAAAGAAGAGGTAATAATTTCACCACCCTCTTTCATGTTATTTTCTTCTTCCACTTATTCATTCTTTGTTGTTTCCATATTAAATTAATAACTATGGTACCTTATATATACTATGATTTTATTTTAAATATGTTACAACCATATTTGTTATTCTCTCCATCCTATAAATGACAAAGTCAACATACGTGCGTATGTACGGCTTACCGTCTCCACGTCGTGGTGCAGTTTGTAATTCAAAAATTCACTATTTGGATGGGTTTAATAATGAGTATAATTGATGTAAATAATAAATATAACATGTTAATGATTCATTATATATGATATATCATCCAATTTCATACAATTGTATCATCAATATAATGATATTTTCTCTTGTGCGTACGTACGGATTACCGTCTCCACGATGCGATGGGATTCATTTCCACGTTCATCATTCAATGATGATTATAAAAATATATATTATTAATAAGTATGTAATATATGTAATAATAATTCTAAATTAAATAAATATATATATATATAAGTATTTACATTCATCTCATTCAAATACTTTCTTTCAATACGATATGAAAACAGAAACAACGTTTATGCGTACGTACGACTTTGCGTCTCCATAAACAGTGTTTTCCATTTCATATATCTATCTATTATACATATTCATATTCTAAATATATATGATATATAAATCATTTTTATATTATGTAAGTATTTAAATCATGACCTAATGATATGTTCAAGAATAACAAGTTAAAATATGTACGAAAAATTAAGTGATTATTACCCGAAACGTTAATTTAACAAGGCAATCTACATTAAATGGGTAGTATAAAGTCATAAATGAATAATGTATGATATAATAAATATGAATATGGTTCTAGTATAATTTATTAAAATACTATTTTCATTATAAAATAGGTTAAATGTTCCCTCGGCCAAAGGAAAAGTACAAGGTAAGGGTTAATTTCACAATCTCTTTTTTATCTGAGGTTGTTTTTACGTAAGTATCTACCGAGACCTCTTTATCATCCACATAAGTATTTTCTTAAAAATATATTTCAATTTTTTTTACTATTTACTAGACTACGTGTTAAAATCATTTATATCCTTGTTTGACTTTTTATAAGATGTTTATAAAGGAATCTTTCTGTTGTTTTTGAAATAGGGTACTTTATGACCTTTTCGACAAAATTAAGGTAAGAATGTTTTTTTAACTTATACGGCGAGTGTGGCTATTTTACTTCATTATAACATCATCGATGATTCCCATAAAATATTATTAGAATATTTTCAAAGTAAATGTTTTCTTTATAATTATGTTGTCACGACCCGTCCTCGGGGCCCGTGCTGTGACTACCCCAAGCCCGCCTTCCATAGCCCAGGGGCTGGCGACTAGAACCAAGGTGTAAATCCCAACAAAAAGGGAAGGAATTGACTTTGAAAAGTAAACAAGCACCATAGAGTAAGAAAGCGGAAAAGTAAACACTAAGTAAAAATGGTACAAGCTGTGCTGAAAGTAAAAGGGGCCGGAAATACAAGCCCAACTGTAAAGTACAACTGAAAGGAAAAACAGCAACTGAAAAGAAACAACTGCAGCGTCGATCCGTCCTCTAAAGGTCCCACCTGAAGGGTGGGTACAGATATCCTCCACAGCTCCTCGGTCCAGCCGTCCGCTCCGAGTACGTCCCGCCCAGTGGTCCACCTCCAGGTACCGTCCAGCTCCGCACGCCTCCACCTCGATCAGCGCTGCCCGTCGTCTGCAACCAACACCACAAAGTGCGGGCAAAGCCCGTGCAGGGGTGAGTATAAGCTACTCAGTAGGGACCCCGAGACCCCCAAAGGTCTCCTGAAATCCACAAAGGATAATCCACAATGGAAAGATACAATCACGAAGTAACATCTGACACGGCTTAGGTATATGCCCATACATATACCTAAGTCATCAATTCCTATTCGTCTCCAACGTCCGAGCCCAAACACAACCCAGTCCACACAGGAAAGAAAAACGTGAACCCACACAGGATAGATCAACACAATCCACAAATGAGAGTAAACAGTAAATCCACACAGGATAGCTCAACACAATCCACAAAGGAGGGTAGCACAGAAGATTCACCTCACACAGGTATACTTCTTCGGAAGACGATAAAGATGATCACTGATCCATCTAAGTATTTGGACCCACGAAGGATCGATAGGTAACTATCCCCCGTAATGACCCACACAGGATCGGGCCCACACAGAACCTGTAGGCACTTGCTCACACAGAACCGCTGAGCGCGGACCCACACAGGATCGGACCCACACAGGATCGAGCCCACACAAGACCTGTAGCACTGATCCACGTAGGATCGCTGAGTGCAGTAGTCGTCGCAGTCCACTGAGGATCTCTGCACAGTCGTCGCCGCAGTCCACTAAGGATCTCTGCACGGTCGTCGTCGGAGTCCACTGAGGATCTCTGCACAGTCGTCGCCGCAGTCCACTGAGGATCTCTGCACGGTCATCGTCAGAGTCCACTGAGGATCTCTGCACAGTCGTCGCTGCAGTCCACTGAGGATCTCTGCTCAGTCGTCGCTCCAGTCCACTGAGGATCTCTGCACGGTCGTCAATGTCGAAGAAGCAGTCGCAGCCAGCTCTAGGGTTCCCGCACACAGCAAGCTCGTTTGGGAGGGTCCGCTCCACGAACAGAGAGGATGATACATCAAGTGACACAAAGTCTGAAGTTGATGTATCCAAAAGTTCTGTATCGTCAACAGGAACTCAACGTCGTAGACGGCGCGTCAATCGGACGCCCGGTCTGAGAGTTATTGGCTTTTCGTCCGAGGGGCCAGGTTGATTTTTAAGGAAAAACCAACCCGACCGTACTCCACCTATGTCCAAACCTCGGGCGGAGTGAGCCAAAATATCCGTCTCACTTAGAGGAATTCAACGAAGCTGAAGGCATGTCAATCGGACGTCCATAGCTCAAGATATGAGTGTTTTCGCTCCGAAGGCCCGGTTGGTTTCGTGTACGAACCAACCCGGCTGTACTCAAAGTATTCTGAAACCTTGAGTGCGATATACCGAAACGACCTTCTCGATCCAAGGATCGCGTTTCCGCTGACGGTGAGTCGTTTGGAGGCCCATAACTCATGTTACGGGTGTTTGAACGAAGACCGTACGAAGACGGGGGGTACGGGCCTGGGCCGACCCGGCCCAACCCCCCCTGGGTCGGCCGACCCCGGTCCGAACCGGTCCGACCCGGTCGGACCGGTCTGGCTCGGCCGGCCCATCCCGGCTCGGCCGAGCAGCCGAGTGGCCGACGCGGGGGGGGGGGGGGGGAGCCGTCGCCCCGCGTGACACCCCCGCGGCACCCGCGGGGTGTCGACCAGACAACCGGATGCGGCTGAAGCCGCGTCCCGAGTGACGCGGGAGGAGCCGCCGCCCCCGCGTGACACCCGCGGGGTGTCTCCCTGGCGCCGGATGTGGCTTCAGCCGCGTCCCGCAAGCGCCGCCTCCGGGCGCCGGTGCCGCCGTGCCGGCGACCCGCGCCGCCGGAGTCGCTCCGGTGGCTCGTTTTTTTTTTCCGTCTACGCCGTTGCTCCTCCCGGGTTCCTTTCTTCACTGCGGGATCGTCAAAAATCTGTTGCAGCACGTTCCGTCGCCGCCCATCAATCCGCACAAAAACGAAGAACGGCGGAGGGTCGTCGGGTCATGTTCGTTTGGCCCGCACCCTCCGCGTTAGAGATAAACAACAGGTGGAACTAAAGTTCAACACATGAACGCATATCTGAAACAATTTTTAATGAAATAAAATTGTTTCATAAAACGGGTTCCTCATTTGAACGGAAACAACAATTTTAATGAATTTAAAATTGTTCACAAAACCAGTTCTTTAACTTTTTAAAGAAACATTTACGGGAATATGTAAAAAAAGGGGGGTAATTCCAAAATAATTCCCTACCTCGTAGTCGTCGCGCGTGAGCGTTCTTCGCGGAATTGCTCGTCGTGGAAGAGGGGGATCGTTGCGTCGTCGCGGGAAGACGTCGCCTCGTCGCGGAATCCGGCGTTGAGTCGGCGAACTCAACGGACCAAGAACAACTGATTTAAATTATAAATAATTAAATCTATGTTTCGTTTTAAAACCAAAAATAACTTTTAGAAGAAACCCGAAATCACTCACCTCAAACGTTTGGTGATCGGAGATCGGGGCAGGGAAGAACGTCTCGGATTGGAGCGTCGTCGATTTCCGCGGATGACGGCGTTCTTCGCGTTCTTCGCGAAGGAGGTTTAAGGTTCAAGGATCCTCTCTCAACGAGTAATCCTCCAAAAAGATAGGTTGGTCTTATTGTATTATTATGCCAACAAACGAAAACGGGTAAGTAACGACCCATCAATTCGTTGAATTAATTCAACGAAAGAAACAGCTCATTTAATTTATGAAATAAACCGCCCAATTAAATGTTCTATTAAGAATTTAAGAAACGCGTCAGTTGAATTTCATAATGATGGGTTTTCGCGGGTGCGTTACTTAGCGGAAAGAAACGGAGGGGCTCGTGCGGGCCCCACCTCACAAATATCCTACCAAGGGGGTAGGATATTTCTGGATAGCATCCTATCCGGATCAACTCAGTTTAGGCCGTCTTTAAGTGGCTTCAAGTGGCTTCCAAGTGGCTTAAGTGAAATAAAATAAAGTTGTTGCAAAATTATTTTATTTCTTAACTTTAAGCCCGAAAATTAAAAACCACACCCGAGCAAACGCAACTCCGGGAGAGGCGTTTCTAAGGAAATACCGGCGCTGCGATTTCATCGGTGCCCTCAAAATTCGATTCTGGGCACCGGTTCAAAATTTAGAAAAACCCACTCGTCCGTTCACTGAACGTACCCGAGCCAAAATTCGGAAAATGATTCTGAGCACACCGGGCCTCGGAATCAGGTGCCGTCATAAACTGCGTTCTTGTAAAATTCAAAAGAAAGTTAAGAAAAAAATTTCCTTAAAATTTACGGGTCTTTACATTACTCCTACCTCAGGGATTTACGTCCCCGTAAAGATACATCATAAACTAGGGAAACAAATGTGGGTACTGAGCACGCATCTGAGCCTCTCGCTCCCATGTGCTCTCCTGGAGGTTCCCGTGCTGCCATTTGATGCGCACAAGAGAAATCGATCACCCACGTAGGACCCACTCCTATCGATCCTCTATCTCCGCCGGGACCTCCGCAAAAGTCACCCCATCATCCATGTCTAGCTCCCCATAGTCAATGATGTGCGTCGGGTCGTGCACGTATCTCCTCAGCTGAGATACGTGGAAGACGTCGTGCACCCGGTGCAACTGAGGTGGCAGATCCAGGCGATAAGCCACCTCGCCAATCCTGCTAAGGACCTGGAAAGGCTCAATGAAGTGTGGAGACAACTTGCCGCCTCGACTAAATCTCTGCAAACCACGTCGAGGTGAGACATGCAAGAAGACGTGGTCGCCATCCTCGAACTCTAGTGGCCTCTGCCTCCTGTTAGCATATGACTTATGCCGAATCTGTGCTGTCCTCATCCGCTCCTGGATGACCTGGACCTTCTCTGTCATGGCCCGGACCATCTCTGGTCCCACAAGTGCTGACTCCCCTGGGTCTGTCCAACACAAAGGAGATCTGCAAGGCCTGCCGTACAATGCCTCGTATGGTGCCATCCCGATAGTGGAGTGGTAGTGTTTGTTGTACGCGAACTCCACCAAGGGTATGTGGTCCTCCCAGCTGCGACCAAAGTCGAGGACACATGCACGGAGCATGTCCTCGAGAGTCTGAATGGTCCTCTCCGTCTGACCATCTGTCTGAGGGTGAAAGGCGGTGCTCAGACGTAGCCGCGTCCCGAACGCCTCCTGCAACCCCTTCCAAAGCCGGGAAGTAAAGTGAGAGTCCCGGTCGGAGAGGATAGTCGATGGCACACCGTGAAGCCGTACAATCTCCTAGACGTAGAGACGCCCCAAGCTCTCCACTGAGCCCTGCTCTCGGATGGGTAAGAAGTGTGACGACTTGGTTAGTCGGTCAACAATCACCCAAATGGAGTCGTGACCTCTGGAAGTGCGTGGAAGTCCAGTCACAAAGTCCATAGATATGTTGTCCCACTTCCACTTCGGGACCTCCAAGGGTTGTACCAAGCCTGCGGGTATTTGATGCTCTGCCTTCACCTGCTGGCAGGCGAGGCACCGTGAAACGAACTCTGCCACAACCTCTTCATGCCCGGCCACCAGTGCTGTCGTCTGAGATCCTGGTACATCTTCGCCACTCCAGGATATACCGCCAAAGTAGAAGTGTGAAACTCTCTCAGCACCTCCTCTCGTAAAGCGACTGGTACCAAGGTACGTCCTCTGAAAAGGACATCGTGCTCTGCTCCAAGGGAGAAACCATCAGGTGCATGTCCTGAGGATATCTTTGCACACCATGTCTCATAGTCAGCGTCCCCATGCTGAGCCTCTCTAACCCGCTGTAGAAGTGGAGGAGATACAGTGAGAGACTGAAGGAAGGTTGCTCCGTCTCTATCCACGAAGGATATCTGCAAAGCGGCTAGCTGCTCTGTCGCCTCCTCAAGTAGTTGGATGCCCGTCCTCCTGCTGAGGGCATCGGCTACCACATTCCCCTTCCCTGGAGTATAGACTATCTCAAAGTCATAGTCCTGGAGGAACTCAAGCCATCGCCTCTGTCTCAGGTTCAGGTCCTTCTGAGAGAAGACGTACCTGAGACTCTGGTGGTCAGAAAAGACTGTAAAGCGCTCGCCCATCAGATAGTGTCACCATGTCTTCAGAGCGAAGACCACTGCTGCCAACTCCAGGTCATGGGTAGCGTAGTTCTTCTCATACGGCCTCAACAGACATGATCCGTAGGCAATCACGGCCCACTCTTGCATCAGGACACACCCGAGTCTGGTCCCTGATGCATCGCAGTAGACCACGTATCCAACTCCCTCCTTAGGCAACCTCAAGATTGGTGCGCTGGTCAACCTCTGCCTCAGCTCCTAGAAGCTCTGCTGACATCTGTCTAACCACACGAAGCGTTTCCCCTTCTTCGTCAACGCTGAGAGTGGCACCGCAACTCTGGAAAAGTCCGGCATGAATCTCCGATAGTATCCGGCTAGACCGAAGAAACTCTGCACCTCCGTCACGCTCTTGGGTGGCTCCCAAGCTAGCACTGCCTCGATCATCGCGGGATCCACTGAAACTCCCGCCTCAGAAATGACGTGCCCCAAGAAGTGCACCTCACGTAACCAGAACTGACACTACGAGATCTTTCCATAAAGCTGGTTCTCTCCTAGTGTGTCTAGTACAACACGCAAGTGGTAGGCGTGCTCCTCCTCGTTGGTTGAGTACACCATGATGTCGTCGATGAAGACCACGACAAATCGATCGAGGTATGGTTGGAAGATCCAGTTCATGAGGCTCATGAACACTTCTGGAGCGTTGGATACGCCGAAAGGAATAACCAAGAACTCATAGTGGCCATACCGACACCTAAAGTCCGTCTTCTACACATCCTCGTCTCGATCTCTGAGCTGATGATATCCTGACCTGAGGTCTATCTTCGAGAACCACCGCGCTCCCTTGAGCTAGTCGAAGAGATCATCAATCCTAGGTAGCGGATACTTTTTCCTCACAGTTACCTGGTTCAGGCGACGATAGTTGACACACAATCGCAAGCTCCCGTCCGCCTTCTTGGCGAACAAAATCGGGGAAGCCCAGGGTGAAACACTGGGTCGGATGAACCCCTTGCCCTGCAAGTCCTCCAACTATACCCGCAACTCTCGAAGCTCAGCGGGGGCCATCCGATATGCTGGAGTGGATATCGGGGCTGTCCTGGGGTACATATCAATATAAAATTCTACCTCTCTGTGAGGAGGTAGCCCTGGAACGTCGTCGGGGAAGACGTCTGCATACTGATCCACCACAGCAGGAAAACTGGGACTCTGCATGACAACTGCTCCCAAGATGAGGCTAGCCAACTGATGAGTGATGGGTTGTCCTCTCC
The DNA here is from genome assembly GCA_963277665.1 of Viscum album. Taxonomy (NCBI): domain Eukaryota; kingdom Viridiplantae; phylum Streptophyta; class Magnoliopsida; order Santalales; family Viscaceae; genus Viscum; species Viscum album. The sequence goes on along the minus strand of OY728123.1, from coordinate 785,518,468 downwards.
TCTGCGGGAGTCCATCCTGTGCTGTTAAGGCTCCCTTCTCGCCGGTGAAGGTGAACCTGCTCCCGTCGGTGCACACACATCACACCTTGCGCCTAAAACAGTCAACTTGAGCATGGACTGTAGATAACCAATCCATGCCCAATATGACGTCGTAAGGCCTCGACGCCGCTACAAGAAGATCCTAGCCGAAGAGCTTGCCTCCTAGAGTAATCTCACACTGTCGGCACCAGTGCGTAATTGTCGAGTCTGCTCTCATAGGAGTCTCTAGCCGTAAGGATCGAGCCAACGGCTCTGTCGGAATCTCCGAACTCCGAAGAAGGGCAGCGGCTATGAAAGAGTGACTCGCTCCTGTGTCTATAAGAACTTCAGCAAGTGTGGAATAGACACATATCGTACCTCGAATCATCTCTGGCGCGCCGTGGTCGTAGGCCTCTGCTACCTGGAGATGAGCCTGTCTCTGCCCGCCAGCTCCCTGTTGTCGGGTCGGGCCTCCTGGTGGTGGTGGTGGCAGAGCCTCAAAGCGTTGCCCACCACCCGCTGCTCGGCCAGCTCCTCTGCCCCGTTCGCCTCCTCCTTCGGACCGCCACGGTCGACCCTTTTCCTCTGCCTGGGTGGCCCCTCCACCGTTTTCTGCTCCTCGGTACGGCGGGTCGGGCAGTCACGGGCCATGTGGCCCTGCCCGCCGCACGAGTAGCACTGCCTGCCTCTCGGAAGGCTGGCTCCGCGCTGTGTGCCCCGCACTGCTGAGCCAGTGTCCCGAGGTCGTCTGCAGGATGGTCTGGTCTGCCTGGAACCCTGAGTCATCCGTCGGCTACCAGCTGCCGAAGACTCTGCTACCTGCCGCCCTGCGGTAGGTCTCGCTGTGGACTCATCCAGGAAGCTCTCGATCAGAAGGGCTCGCTCCAGCACCCCTGCCTGGGTTGGGATGCTGAGGGAGATCAGCGATGCCCTGATATCATGTCTCAGTCCCTGCTCGAAGGTCCGGGCCCTGAAGAAGGGGTCCCGTACCATGTCTGTCGAGTAGCGAGAAAGATCGGTGAACCTCGCCGCGTACTGAGCAACCGTCAAGCTGCCCTGCCGCAGCTGAAGAATCTCCTAAATGCGCACTGCACGGAGGGTGTCTAGGACGAACTCTAAGCGGAAGAGGCTCTCGAAGTCCGTCCAGATGAGGGTGGCCTCATCGTGTACCTGGAGCATCAAGCTCCACCATCGTCCTACTGCTGCGTGCAGTAGGCTCGCCGCGAGGATCACCATGAGGTCTGCTGGTGTCCTCACTAGCCTGAAAACTCGGAAGACCCCCTCCAGCCAGTCCTCGGAGGCCTGGGGGTCCATCTCCCCACGAAACCTGGGTGGTCGCTGGCGCTGGAACTCGTGCAGAGCTCCGAGGCGTCGTGCATCGTCAGCTGCCAGTGCTGGAAGCATCGGGGGCTCGGCGGGTAAAGGTACCGCCGGTGCCTCTGCTGTCAACGGGCCCTGTACCGAGGCCTCGTCACTCGGCGGGCTATCGTCGCGCTCTACTCTCAGAACCCCAGCTGGCTGCTATTGTCGAGCCATCCTGAAAAGGAAACAAGTGCGCCACGGTCATAACAGTATACCTGGTGAGCTGACACAAGTAATTTCAAAGACAACTTGAAACACAAATGCAATCAATGTTTTCGTGCATTAAGTCGGAAATCAGAAGTCAGGGTCCTGGTGTACGGATACGTCGGCCGCCGCACCAACACTAGACTCCCTGGACTGATAACCACACCCAATATGCTAAATACTATTGCTTCACATAGAAGAAATATCAGAGTCTGCGGTAGAACCGACCACCTCTGATACCAATTTGTCACGACCCGTCCTCGGGGCCCGTGCCGTGACTACCCCAAGCCCGCCTTCCATAGGCCAGGGGCTGGCGACTAGCACCAAGGAGTAAATCCCAACAAAAAGGGAAGGTATTGCCTTTGAAAAGTAAACAAGCACCACAGAGTAAGCAAGAGGAAAAGTAAACACTAAGTAAAAATGGTACAAGCTATGCTGAAAGTAAAAGGGGCCGGAAATACAATCCCAACTGTAAAGTACAACTGAAAGGAAAATAGCAACTGAAAGGAAAAACTGCAGCGTCGAGCCATCCTATGAAGGTCCCACCTGAAGGGTGGGTACAGATAGCCTCCACAGCTCCTCGGTCCAGCCGTCCGCTCCGAGTACGTCCCGTCCAGTGGTCCACCTCCAGGTACCATCCAGCTCCGCAGGCCTCCACCTCGATCAGCGCTGCCCATCGTCTGCAACCACCACCACGAAGTGCGGGCAAAGCCCGTGCAGGGGTGAGTATAAGCTACTCAGTAGGGACCCCGAGACCCCCGAAGGTCTCTCGAAATCCAAAAAGGATAATCCACAAAGGAAAGATACAATCACGAAGTAACATCTGACACGGCTTAGGTATATGCCCATACATATACCTAAGTCATCAATTCCTGTTCGGCTCCAACTTCCGAGCCTAAGCACAACCCAGTCCACACAGGAAAGAAAAACGTGAACCCACACAGGATAGCTCAACAAAATTCACAAAGGAGAGTAAACAGTAAATCCACACAGGATAGCTCAACACAATCCACAAAGGAGAGTAACACAGAAGATTCAGCTCACACAGGTATACTTCTTCGGATGACGATAAAGATGATCACTGATCCATCTAAGTCGTCGGACCCACGAAGGATCGATAGGTAACTAACCCCCGCAATGACCCACACTTGATCGGGCCCACACAGGACCTGTAGGCGCTGGCTCACAGAGAACCGCTGAGCGCGGACCCACACAGGATCGAACCCACACAGGATCGGGCCCACACAGGACCTGTAGCACTGATCCATGTAGGATCGCTGAGTGCAGTAGTCGTCGCAGTCCACTGAGGATCTCTGCACAGTCGTCGCCGCAGTCCACTGAGGATCTCTGCACGGTCGTCGTCGGAGTCCACTGAGGATCTCTGCACAGTCGTCACCGCAGTCCACTGAGGATCTCTGTAGGGTCATCGTCGGAGTCCACTGAGGATCTCTGCACCGTCGTCGCCGCAGTCCATTGAGGAAATCTGCACGGTCGTCACTGTCGAAGAAGCAGTCGCAGCCAGCTCTAGGGTTCCCGCACACAGCAAGCTCGTTCGGGAGGGTCTGCTCCACGAGCCGAGAGGCTGATACATCAACTGACACAAAGTCTAAAGTTGATGTATCCAAAAGTTCTGTATCGTCAACAGGAACTCAACGTCGCAGACGGTGCGTCAATCGGACGCCCGGTCTGAGAGTTATTGGCTTTTTCGTCCCAGGGGCCCGGTTGGTTTTTAAGGAAAAACCAACCCGACCATACTCCACCTGCGTCCAAACCTCGGGCGGAGTGATCCAAAAGATCCGTCTCACTTAGAGGAATTCAACGAAGCTGACGGCACGTCAATCGGACGTCCGTAGCTCAAGATATGAGCGTTTCCGCTCCGAAGGCCCGGTTGGTTTCGTGTACGAACCAACCCGGCCATACTCAAAGTATTCCGAAACCTTGAATTCATATATACCGAAACGACCGTCTCGATCCAAGGATCGCGTTTCCGCTGACGGCGAGTTGTTTGGAGGCCCGTAGCTCAAGTTATGGGTGTTTGTACGAAGACCGTCTGAAGACGGTGGGGTACGGGCCCGGGCCGACCCGGGCCGACCCCACCTGGGTTGGCCGAACCCGGTCCGAACCGGTGCGACCCGGTCGGACTGGTCTGGCACGGCCAGCCCGGCCCGGCTCAGCCGAGCGGCCGAGTGGCCGACGAGGGGGGGAGCCGCATCCCCGCGTGACACCCCCGCGGCACCCGCGGGGTGTCGGCCAGACAACCGGACGCGGCTGAAGCTGCGTCCCGAGTGACGCGGGGGAGCTGTCGCCCCCGCGTGACACCCAAGGGACACCCGCGGGGTGTCTCCCTGGTGCCGGAAGCGGCTTCAGCCGCGTCCCGCGAGCGCCGCCGCTGGCTTCCGTGGGCCGCCGGATTCGCTCCGGTGGCCCGTTTTTCTTCCCGTCTACGCCGTTGCTCCTCCCGGGTTCCGTTCTTCACTGCGGGATCGTCAAACATATGTTGCGGCACGTTCCGTCGTCTCCCATCAATCTGCACAAAAACGAAGAATGGCGGAGGGTCGTCGGGCCGTGTTCGTTTGGCCCTCACCCTCCGCGTTAGAGATAAACAACCAGAGGAATTAAAGTTCAACACATGAACGCATATCCGAAACAATTTTTAATGAAATAAAATTGTTTCATAAAACGGGTTCCTCATTTGAATGGAAACAAAAATTTTAATGAATTTAAAATTGTTCACAAAACCAGTTCTTTAACTTTTTAAAGAAACATTTACTGGAATATGTAAAAAAAAGGGTAATTCCAAAATAATTCCCTACCTCGTAGTCGTCGCGCGTGAGCGTTCTTCGCGGAATTGCTCGTCGTGGAAGAGGGGGATCGTCGCGTCATCGCGGGAAGGCGTCGCGTCGTCGCGGAATCCGGCGTTGAGTCGGCGAACTCAACGGACCAAGAACAACAGATTTAAATTATAAATAATTAAATGTGTGTTTCGTTTTAAAACCAAAAAGAACTTTTAGAAGAAACCCGAAATCACTCACCTCAAACAGTTGGTGATCAGAGATCGGGGCGGGGAAGAACATCTTGGATTGGAGCGTCGTCGATTTCCGCGGATGACGGTGTTCTTTGCATTCTTCGTGTTCTTCGCGTTCTTCACGAAGGAGGTTGAAGGTTCAAGGATCCTCTCTCAACGAGTAATCCTCCAAAAAGATAGGTTGGTCTTATTTTATTATTATGCCAACAAACGAAAACGGGTAAGTAACGACCCATCAATTCGTTGAATTAATTCAACGAAAGAAACAACTCTTTTAATTTACGAAATAAACCACCCAATTAAATGGTCTGTTAAGAATTTAAGAAACGCGTCAGTTGACTTTCATAATGACGGGTTTTCGCGGGTGCGTTACATAGCGGAAAGAAACGGCGGGGCTTGTGCGGGCCCCACCTCACAAATATCCTACCAAGGGGGTAGGATATTTCTGGATGGCATCCTATCCGGATCAACTCAGTTTAAGCTGTCTTTAAGAGGCTTCCAAGTGGATTAAGTGAAATAAAATAAAGTTGTCGCAAAATTATTTTATTTCTTCACTTTAAGCCCGAAAATTAAAAACCACACCCAAGCAAACGCAACTCCGGAAGAGGCGTTTCTAAGCAAATACCGACGCTTCGATTTCATCGGTGCCCTCAGAATTCGATTCCGGGCACCGGTTCAAAAGTTAGAAAAACTCGCTCGTCCGTTCACTGAACGTACCCGAGCCAAACATCGGAAAATGATTCCGGGCACACCGGGCCTCGGAATCAGGTGCTGTCAGAAACTGCGCTCTTGTAAAATTCCAAAGAAAGTTCAGAAAAATATTTCCTTGAAATTTACGGGTCTTTACATATGTGACTCTTAAATGATTTCAAAATAGAAAGGGATATTTCTCCCAAACAGTTTTGATTTCATCTACGTCAACATCCTTTGAAAAAAATTACACTCTTTTAGAAGTTGATTTATTATGATAAAAATCTTCTATATTGTATTTATGGTTTTGTGATATGTTAAACTATGGATGATTTATTGTTATTCCATTCACGATTTATGTTAAAGTATAAACATTTCGTATGCTGGTTTTAATACGAATGTTTATGTTATATTTCAACCTCTTCTTAAGATGAATGTGTTGGACTAGTATGTTCTGGGTTGGGGACCAGTAAATGTAAGCACTCCAGGTTGGGGTCCGGTTATAGCAGACCATCTGAGTTGGAGTCCGATTACGGAGGCTCTCTATGTTGGATTCCAGTTACAGAGGCTCTCTGGGTTGGAGTCCGGTTATAGATGCTCTCCAGGTTTCAGTCCTGTTAAAGAGGCTATCCAGGTTGGGGTCCGGTTACAGTTATCTCTTAGGTCCTAACACGAGGCCTTCACATAGAAATTAATGTCTGATATTATACACTCCCTCATTATGAAATTTGTTATTACATGTGATTATTCAACTAGTAGAATATCCATTTGTATATTATTTAGTAATTTTTTATTTATTTTTTCCATTTTATGTTGAATTTTATGTTTAAAATGCTGTTTTTTTATTACAAATCTTTCCTTAAAAGTTAATATCTTATACTAAAGTATTTACCATTACTGAGCATCTGAGCTCAGCCCTTTCGTATGTTTTATTTTCCAAGGATCCCAAGAAATTTTTTATGATTGAGATGCAGGGTTAAGATAAGGGAACAATGGTGTTCTCAGAGAACTATATATTCAATAATATATGTTATAAAGTGTAATGTAATGTTCATGCATGTAATCTATTTTTTAAGAATGCAAAAATGATCGGTCCTTTAGGACATGATTCTTTATAATCATGCCAATGTATTAAAATAATGCACCGACTCTAGGTAACTGGATTCGGGGAATTGCAGTTGGTATCATAGGATGTTTAGAAATAACATTGGAAACTAGATTTAGATAAACTCTGATTAGAGCACATTACCCTAAGATAGACTCTGAGGAACAGTATAGATGAAATTCCTAGAATTTAGGTAATGTAGCGATTTTGTGAGTTTTCCAAACAATACATCCCTGTCTGGATACGATCAGGTAGAGGTGGCTCTGGCACAAATGTACCTAGGGGTAAAACCTGAAAACACCTCTTTGAGCTAGACGTGAACGGGAACTGGTTCACGACAACGTCCCTTTTTGTACTCTTGGTTACGAAACTCCTAGGGGATATGCTTATGATAATTAACATTTTCATTATAATCCATTATAAAGGATTTATAAGTAAATACTTCCTAAAATAAATTTTTTTTATGATTATGGATTATATCTTTAAATTTTTCAATTTACGTTATGTATTTTACATGTTTGGAATTATTAATTGAAATTCATAAACAGACCTAGTGTATGCCATTATTTATAAATGGTGCCCAGTAGAAGGAATGAGAACTACAACAATATGTTTCATCCAAAGAGTAAGAAGGATCATATATTTCATGGTATTAAGAAAACATTTTGAAGAGAACCAATCTCCCACATATTCTCATCATATGAAAAATTGTATCATGTGTTAATATGATATGTAAAGAATTCTCTGAGTCTTATGGCATTGAAGTGAAGCAGGAGAAGAAAAGGATGGTAGAGATAATGATGGATAATGGAAAGGGGGAATGAAGGATTTTTCCATATGTGATAACTGTGGAATGAATCACGTTGGTAAATTCTTGAAGATAGTGGGATTTTATTCTATGTGTGGAGAAAAAGGGCACCAATTACGTGATTTCAAGGGTTAAAAAAAGATTTCAAATGTAAAATTCTTCATCTGCAAGGAGTCCGGACACTACACAAATCAATGTCCCAGTCATCAGAGTATACTCCAAATGATGCTATTGGATAATAATCAAGTTATGATACTACCACAGATGAAGAGGAATGACTGGTTCTCTTATGTTGTTATTAAATAATTATGTCATTTCAGTGTTGTATCGATGATGTACCAATTATATGAATTATAGAAATAAATAAGGATTGCACTATAGTATTATTTCATTGATGATTTGAGATTATATGGTTCTATGAAAAGTGACTAAACAAAATGATAACGTTTTTGAAAAATACATGGTTGGAGGAAAGATAAACCTTAATATAGTCCTGATTCTGAGGTAGTAATTTTAAGAATAGGAGATGGTTGATTTAGATAAATGATATTGGATATTCTTGACTACATTGGAACTGATTAATGGTTTGTTTATTTCATCATTATAGGAGTATTGAAAATTTTTTGATATAAAGAATGTATATAGTATTCTATAAGGAATGGGGGGAATGAATGTAATCAATAAGGTTTTATGGTAATTCAGGGTATTACCGTGTTTTAAAATTATACATGATGAAGGTATTCACAAGTTTTTACGTGGAAAAAAAAGATCTTCATTGTGTTTACCTTCCTTATAAATTTTTGACTATGAGTTTGGAAAGAAGTATTTTGGATAAGACTAAAGGTTGGAATGGATAATTTTTTATAATGTATACTATCATTATGGTTAAGGAATTTCTGGAAATTATTTTTGTATTGTTATAAAATAGGAAACCCAGAGGTCGGGCGACAATTCGTCGCGTCTGACAAGACTGTGGGACATGAACCCACAACCGAAGGGCGACAAGGGTGCATGACCTACCACTGGCCTATGGGATGTCCTGGATTGTATAATGTAGTTTCTTGTTTTAAAATTTCTAATAGGTGAATTATAAATTAATTATTTTTGGAACCCAATATGATTAGTAGAAATAGAATATTTTTTGAAATATTTTGGAGTGAAAGATGAGTTTGTGGTAGGAATTAGTTTGGGGATGAAACTGTACTTGTCAGGTATATATTTTTTTCCTATTACTCTATGGATAAATTAATTATTAATCTTTAGGGAAGGTATCTTAATACAAAAAATGTGTTAGCCAAAAACCTAATGTTTTGTTGAACTGATGGTATTTTAAATCATCATAGATTGATGGATTTGAGGCCCTCAATTATACACTTTATTTTGATTGATGAGCTGAATCACCCCGTATAAATATTTATTATTTCCTCCAATTCATTGTCTCTGATTTCCACCAATGTTCTACTAATCGAGATCATAATTTGGTGGTGACCCTTTCATTTCCCTTTCCCTCTTATTAAGACTATATTTTATTAACCCAATTTTCGATGTGGGTTTTCCACAAAGGTATTTTCTATTTTTAACCTTTTATTTTGAAGAACAATATCAAATTGCGAGTATGCAATTTATTGAACGATGGTATAATGTAGCACCCCATGATTTCATAGTATGTTTTTTTCAAAGTAATTCAATAACTTGCACTACACGCAACACGGAGTTCAAGCACACCAGGACTTACCAAACTAGTCGTTCAACAGTATTTATGAATTGTATTAATTGAGTTTTGAACTTTATATAATTATTATAATTTTAGAATCCATATTATGTGTTTCTTAGACATAATTTTAGAACAAATTAATTTTTTTAGATAAAAATAGAATTTTTCACAAAATGCAATTTTACCACCTTTTAATGGAGAACCCTTTTTAAATCCAATATTTGAATATTTTATATATTAAAATTGACCAAATAAACATCCTCTTTAGAATTGGGATATAAAAATTTAGTTTCAATAATTTTTCTGTGTTTTTCTGATAACTATCATATTTGGGTGAATAGTTAAAAATACTATATTTTAACTTAAAACAACTTTTTTAATCAAAATAATTTATAGTGTCCAATTATAAATTTTAATGGTTTGGAAGTATAATTAGATTATATTTTCACCATTTAATCCATTTTTGGTTATTTGATGTAATTTCACTTTTAAATTGGACATAAACAAGTGTCGATCTTTTGATAGTTATTATTTCTTAAAAAACACTTTCTGGTTTTGACAATGGGAATTAATATTAAATTAATTAATGGAACTTTTATGTTTTGAAATTGGTAAAATATAATTCATTTTTTAATTCAGAATATCAAAATTATCTTAGGGTGATTTTTTGGTATTTTTTTAAAAACATTCAATTTTTGATGAATAGTGAAAACACTGTGTTATTGTTTAAAACCGAATATTTATTTAAATAATTAATTATATTATTTCAATTTATTTTAGTTAAAAATAGTAACATAATACCTATATATGATCAATTTAATTCATTAGATTCATTTTCTAATAAGTTTAGATATATAAAATTTTTGTTGAACTTTTTATCGTCTTTTACCCACCTTCTAAGAGCATTTAAATTTTTTCATAAAACGTAATTTTACCACTTCTGTGAGTTGAATTTTAAAATTACAAGAGACACAGTTAACCTTAGAAAGTAAAATGTGGTTCAATATGAATAAAATAATTTTTGTTGAATAGTAACTTTTGACTTTGATTTACCGCGGTAAAATGTAAATAACTTAATTAAGGGTAAAAATGATATTATAATTACCCTACCACATGTGCTAATTCTATTGGATAAGATTAATTCGTACAAAAAAAACCTTAGGAATAAAAGGTGATCCTTTAGGTCCACGTGGATTAGATAAAGAACATTTATAATTATTTAATTTAAAGAAGAGTTAAAAGTGTTAAATTCATGTTTTCATAACTAAAACATTTTTAATATAGGGTTATACATAAGATAAATTCGACTGTAAATATTCATTAGAAATTTATGAATATTTTATATGTAATTTTATTTTTTTTATAATTTTTAGAAATTATATAACTAATGTTATTTAGGACACAATGATGATGCAGTAATTACCTTATTAATAAGGTGTTAAAATAATTGATCTTATAAATATCTAAATAAATGTAATTTTAGACTTTGGATGAATTGAAATAATTTTATAGGTTAATATGACATGTTAGGGTTAATTAGATAATTTTCTTTTGAAGTGATTAGGTTTTTATGACTTTCACAAAAAACAAAATCTTAAATAGGGTCAAAATTGACACAAATTAATATTTAAAACAAATACTATATTATTGGTTGATATAATATTCATAAAACTTTGACGTTTGTCCAAAGGGGTTAAATAATATTATATATGTCATTAAAGAACAACTTGAGGTTTTTTTGGATGTTTAGAGTAAGTTTATTAACCATATAGTGTAAAAATACAAGAAGACAAGGTAAACGTTAAACGATTTAACTAAGAGTTAAATCTAGAAGATAAGGTTAAAATGGTATCGTAAACTTGTCTAAAACCCATTTGTTGAGCATATTTCGACCCATCCACACCGTAGCTTCAAAAGAAATCAATTTAGATCCATTATAAACCAAAATAAATTTATAATAGAATAATATTTTAAGTTTTTCCTAAGGTGCCCATCACCCCTCTTATAAAAGGGAACTTCCCCTTCTATCAAATTCACACCTCCAAAGCCATTTGGCTCGGCCAATCCCAGGAAAAATATCCTTCAAAATTCTCTCACTTAACATTGAGGCCTTACTTTGGTCATAAAGACAACCTAACGAGCCCTTTTGATCAACTCAAAAGGAAAATCCCGAAAAAGATGTAATAATTTCACAACTCTATTTCAAGTTCTTTTTTTCTTCCACTTCTTCTTTCTTTGTTGTTTCCAAACTAAATTAATAACTATAGTACCTTATACATATTTTGATGTTATTATAAATATGTAACAAACATATTCTTTATTCTCCCCATCGTATAAATGAAAAAGTCACCATACGAGCGTGCGTACAACTTACCGTCTCTATGTCGTGGTGTAGTTTGTCATTCAACATTTCACTGTTTGGATGGGTATAATAATGAGTATATAATGGATGTAAATAATAAATATAACAGGTTAAGAATTCATTATACATGATATAACATCAAATTTTGTACAATTTCATTATCAATATAATGATGTTTTTTCTCATGTGTAAGTACGGATTACCATCTCCACGATGCGATGGGATTCACTTCCACGTTCACCATTCAACGATGATTATAAAAATATATAATATTAAAAATATGTAATATATGACATAATAATGCTACTGTAAATATATATATATATATATATATTTACATTCATCTCATTCACTTACTTCCATTCAATAAGATATGGAAACTGTAACAACGTTTATGCATACATACGTCCTACCGTCTCCATAAATAGTGTTTTCCATTTCATATATCTATCTATTATACATATTTATATTCTAAATATATATGATATATAAATCATTTTTATATTCGGTAAGTATTTAAATCATTATCTAAATAATACGATCAAGAATAACAAGTTAAAATACGTACAAAAAAGAAAGTGATTATTACCCCAAATGTTAATTTAACTTGGAAATATTTATTAAATGGGTGGTATAATGTCATAAATGAATAATCTATGATATAATAACTATGAATATGGTTCTGGTATAATTTAATATCAAACTATTTTAATTATATAGGAGGTTAATCGTACCCTCGACCAAAGTAAAAGTACAAGGTAAGGGTTAATTTCACAATCTCTTTATAATCTGAGCTTGTTTTACATAAGCATCTACTGGGACCTCTTTATCATCCACATCCGTGTTTTCCTACAAATGTATTTCAAAACATGTTTTACTATTTAATATACTATGGGATAAAATAATTTATACCCTTTATTGAATTTTTATAATATGTATATAGAGGAATATTTATGTTGTTTTCCAAACAAGGTACATTATGACCTTTTCAACAAAATAAAGGTAAGAATGTTTTTTAACTTATACGGAGGGTGAAGATATTTTCTTCCATTATAAAATCATTGAATATTCCCTTACAGTCTTATAAAAATATTTTCAAAAAAAATGTTTTCATTATAATTGTGTGACTCTTAAATGATTTCAAAATAGAAAGAGATATTTTTCTCAAATAGTTTTGATTTAATCTATGTCAACATCCTTTGACAAATTTTAAACTTGTTTGAAGTTTATTTATTATGATACAAATATTCCATATTTTATTTAAGGTTTTGTGATATGTTTGACTATGGATGAGTTATTTTTTTGCCATTAATGGTTTATGGTTGAAGTACTGACATTTTTTATGCTGGTTTCAATACAAATTTTTATGTTATATTCTAACCTCTTCTTAAAATGAATGTGTTGGACTAGTATGTTCTAGGTTGGGAACTTGTAAAAGTAAGCCCTCTCAGTTGGGGTCTAGTTACAGTAGACCCTCCGGGTTGGATTCCGATTACAGAGGCTCTCCGGGTTGGAGTCCGGTTACAGAGGCTCTTCGGGTTAGAGTCTGGTTATAGAGGCACTCTAGGTTGGAGTTCTGTTACAAAGGCTCTCCAGGTTGGGATCTGGTTAAAGTTATCCCCTAGGTCCTGGCACGAGGCCTTGACACATAAATTAAATTCTTATACTATTTATTCCCTCATTATGAAATTAGTTATTACATGTGATTATTTGACTATTAGAATATCCAGTTTCATTTTATTATGGTAATTGTTTATTTATTTTTTCCATATTATATTAATGTTTATGTTTAAAATGATTTTGCTTTTATTACACATCTTGCCTTACAAGTTTATAGCTTCTGCTAAATTATTTACCCTTAATGAGCATCTGAGCTCACCTCTTTCTTTTGTTTTATTTTCCCAGGATCCCAAGAAGTGTTTTATGATTGAGATGCAGGGTTAAGATAAGGGGACAATGGTGTTCTCAAAAAACTATCTATGCTGTAATGTATTTTAGAATGTCTAATGTAACGTTCATGTATGTAATCTATTATCAAATAATTTTAAACTGATCGGTCCTTCGGGACTTGATTCCTTGAAATCATTCCAATGAATTAAAATAATGCACCGACTCTCGGTAAATGGGCTCAGGGTGTTACAGTTGGTAGCAGAGGATGTTTAGCAATAACCATGGAAACTAGATTTATATAGACTCTTATTAGATCACATTATTCAAAGATAGTCTCTAAGGATTAATATAGATGAACTTCCTAGAATTTTGGTAATGTAGATATATTGTGAGTTTTCCTAGCAATACATCCCTGTCTGGATATGAGCAGGTTGATGTGGCTCTGGCACAGATGTACCTAGGGGCAGTAAAACCATAAAACACTGCTTTGAGCTATACTTGAACGAAAACCAGTGCACGACAATGGGCCTTGTTTCACTCTTGGTTATGAAATTCCTGTGGATATGCTTATGATAATTCACATTTTCATTACAAGCCATTATGAAGGATTTAGGAGTAAATACCTCCTCAATGAAAACTTTTTATGGTTATTGATTATATCTATAAACTGTTCAATTTATGTTAGGTATATTAAAAGTTTGGAATTATATATTGTGATTTATAAACTAACTTAGTGTATGCCATTATTTATAAATGGCTCCCAGTGTAAGGAATGAGAACTCTAACAATATGTTTGATCCAAAGAGTAAGAAGGATCATATCTTTCAGCGGATTAAGCCATCATTTTGAAGGGAACTAGTCTCCCACATATTATCATCATATGATGAAATTGTATCTTGTGTTAATAATATAAGTAATGAATTCTCTGAGTCTTATTGCTTTAAAAGGAAGCAAGAGATGAAAAGGATGGAAAAAATAATGATGGATAAAGGGATGAGGGGAAAGAAAGATTTTACCATATGTGAGGACTATGGAAAGAATCACCTTGGTAAATGTTTGAATGGAATGAGAGTTTGTTATTAGTGTGGAGAAAAAGGACACCAATTGCATGATTTAAATGATAAGAAAAAGGTTTCAAATGTAAAATTCTTTATCTTCAAGGAGTTTAGAGACTATGCGAATCAATGTCCTAATCATAGGAGTACACTGAAAATGATGATATTGGATAATAATAAAGTTATGATACTACCACAGATGAAAAGGAATGACTAGTGTTCTTATGTTGTTATTAAATATTATGTCATTTCATTGTTGTATCGATGATGTACCAATTATATGAATTATTGAAATAAATAAGGATTGTATTATAGAACTATTTCATTGAGGATTTGAGATTATATGGTTCAATGAAAAGTGACTCAACAACAAGTTAAACTTTTTTGAAAATACATGGTTGGAGGAAATATAAACCTTAATATAGTCATGTTGCTGAGGTAGTAAATTTGGAATAAGAGATTGTTGATTTGGATAAATTATATTGGATATTCTTGACTCCCTTGGAACTGATTAATGGTTTGTTTATTTCATCATTTTTTGAGTATTAAAAAATTTTAGATATAAGGAAGGTATATAGTATTCTATAAGGAATAAAAAAGCATAAATGTAATGAATATGGGTTTATGGTAATTCAGGGTATTACCATGTTTTAAAAGTATACATGATGAAGGTATTCACATTTTTTTTTGTGGAAAAAAAGATCTTCACTGTGTTTACCATCCTTATAAATTTTGGACTACGAGTTTGGATAAAACTATTTTGGATGAGGATAAAGGTTGGAATGGATTATGTTTGACAATGGATACTCTCGTTATGGTTAAATCATTTCTGAAAATTATTTTTGGATTGTTATAAAAAGGACAACCCAGAGGTTGGGTGACAACTCGTCGTGTCCGAAAAGGTCGAGAGACTTGAACCCACAACCGAAGGGTGACAAGGGTGCATCACCTACCACTGGCCTATGTGATGTCCTGTATTTTATAATGTAGTTTATTTTTTTAAAATGACTTATACATGAATTATAAATTCATTATTTTTGGAACCCTATATGATTAGGATAAATAGAATATTTTTTGAAATCTTTTGGAGTGAAAATGAGTTTTTGGTAGGAATTGGTTGAAGGATAAAACTCTACTTGTCAAGTATATATTTTTTCCACTTATTCTATGGATAAATTAATTATTAAAATTTATGGAATTTATATTAAGAAAAAAAATGTGTTATCCTAATACCTTATGTCTTGTTGAACCAATGGTATTTTAAATAATCGTAGATTGATGGATTTGAGGCCGTCAATTATATATTTTCTTGTGATTGATGACCTCAATAACTCCATATAAATATTTACAATTTCCTCCAATTATGTGTCTTTAATTTCCACCAATGTTCCCCTAATAGAGATCATAGATCGGTGGTGACCCTTTCGTTTCCCTTTCCCTCTTATTAAGACCCAATTTTATAAACCCAATTTCTGATGTGGGTTTTCCACAATGGTATTTTCAATTTTCATCCTTTTATTTTTGAGGAACAATTTAAAATTGTGAGGATGCAAATTGTTGAAGTTGGGGAGAATGTTACACCCCAATATTTCATAGTACATTATTTCTTCAAAGTAATTCAATTACTTTCACTACACGCAACACCGAGTTCAAACGCACCACGACTTACCAAACTAATTATTCAAAAGTGGTTATGAATAGTATTAACTGAATTTTTAACTTTATATAACTATTATAAATTTAGAATCCATATTATGAGTTACTTAGACAAAATGATATAAAAAATTCATTTTTTTCAGATAAAAGAAGTATTTTTCAAAAAATGCAATTTTACCACCTTTTAATGGAAAACCCTTTTTAAATCCAATATTTGAATATTTTATATATTAAATTTGGAAAAATAAAATTCTTATTTATAATCGGGACATCAAAATTTAGTTTCAATAAATTTTTGGAACTTTTCTGATAACTTTCATGTGTGGGTGAATATTGAAAAATACTATATTTTAACTGAAAACAACTTTTTTAATCAAAATAATTTATACTATTCAATTATAAATTTTTAATTTTTGGAAGTATAATTAGAATATATTTTTTCCATTTAATCCTATGTTGGTCATTGGATGTAATTTCACATTGAAATTGGACATAAACTTGTGTCGATCTTTTGATAGATATTATTTCATAAAAATTCTTTTTTTGGTTTTGACAACAGGAATTAATTTTAAATTTATTGAATGAAAATTCTATGTTTTTAAATTTTTTAAATAGAATCCATTTTTTTTATTCAGAATTTCAAAATTAGCTTAGGTTAAATTTTCGGTGTTTTTCTGAAAACATTCAATTATTGATAAATTGTTTAAAAATCACTTTTTATTTAAATAAATAATTATTTTATTTAAATATATTTTTATGTAAAAATAGATACATAATTCCTATATATGATCAATTTATTTCATTGGATTCATTTTCTAATAATTTTAGATAATTAAAATTTTATTGAACTTTTTACCGTCTTTTACCCACCTTCTAAGAGCATTTGAAAATTTGCATAAAACATAATTTTACCGCTTCTATGTGATGAATTTCAAAAATCCTATGGACATGGGAAACCCCAGTGAGTAAAATTTCATTCAATAAGATGAAAATAATTTTTGGTGAATTGTAACTTCTGACTTTTATTTACCACGGTTAAAAATAAATATGGTAATTAAGTGTTAAAATGATATTATAATTACCCTAACACATGTCCTAATTCTATTGTATAAGTGTAATTCGTCCAAAACTAACCTTATGAATAAAATTTGATCCTTTATATCCACTTGGATTAGATAAAGACATTTATTATTATTTAATTTAAAGAAGAGTTTAAAGTGTTAAATTAATGTTTTCACAATTAAAATATTTTAAATATAGGGTTATAAATAAGATAAATTCGACTATAAATATTCATTAAAGAGATAAAAAGATTTACTACATAATGGTATATTATTTATAATTTTTAGACATTAAATAATTAATGTTATTTATGACACAATGATTATGCAGTAATTACCTTCTTAATGAGATATTCAAATAATTGATATTATAAATATCCCAATAAATGTAATTTGAGACTTTTGATGAATTACACTAATTTTATAGGTTAATATGACATGTTAGGGTTGATTATATAATTGTTTTTCGAATTTTAAGGTTTTTATGAGTTTATCAAAAACAAAATATTAAATAGTATCAAAATTGAAAAAAAAAATTTAAAACAAATAGTATATTATTGGTTGATATAATATTCCTAAAAACCTAAGGTTCACCCAAAGGGCTTAAATAATATTATATATGTTATTAATGAACCACTTGAGTTTCTTTTGGAAGTTTATAGTTAGTTTATTAACCATATAGTGTAAAAATACAAGAGGACACGGTAAAAGTTAAACTATTTAACTAAGCGTCAAATCTAAAAGATAAGGTTAAAATGAAATACTAAACTAATCTAACACATATTGGTTGAGATGATTTCGAACCATCCGCACCTTAGATTAGAAATAAATAAATTTGGATCCATTATAAATAGATAATTATTTTATAATAAAATAATATTTTAATTTTTTCCTACGGTGCCCCTCACCCCTCTTATAAAAGAGAACTTACCCTTCTCTCAAATTCAGACCTCCAAAGCCATTTGGCTCGTCCAAAACCTTACTTAATATCCTCCCAACTTATTTCAATTCAACCTAGAGGCCTTAATTTGGTCAAAAATCCAACTTATGGAGCTCTTTTGATCAACTCAAAAGGAAACACCCAAAGAAGAGGTAATAATATCACCACCCTCTTTTAAGTTCTTTTCTTCTTCCTCTTCTTCATTCATTGTTGTTTCCATACTAAATTAATAACTCCAGTACCTTATACATACTGCGATGTTATTATAAATATGTTACAACCATATTTTTTACTCACTCCATCCTATAAATGACAAAGTCACCATACTTGTGTACGTACGACATACCTTCTTCGCGTCGTGGTGTTGTTGGTCATTCAACAATTCACTATTTTGAAGCGTGTAATAATGTGTATAATTAGTGAAAATATTAAATATATAATTTAAGTTATTCTTTATATATGATATACCATCCAATTTAATACAATTTCACCCTCAATATAATGATATTTTCTCTCGTGCGTACGTACGGATTACCGTCTCCACGACGCGATGAGATTCATTTCCACGTTCACCATTCTACGATGATTATTAAAATATATATTATTAACAAGTATGTAATATATGACATAATAATGATATTGAATATATATATATATATATATATATATATATCTGTGTCTGTATTTACATTAATCTCATTCACTTACTTCCATTCAATATGATATGAAAAGAGAAACAACGTTCATCCGTACGTACGGCCTACCGTATCCATAAATGGTGTTTTCCATTTCATATATCATTCTATTATACAAATTTATATTTTAAATATTTATGATTTAAAAATCATTTTTATATTCTGGAAGTATTTAAATCATGATCTAAGTGACACAATAAAGAATAATAAGTTAAAATACATATGAAAAAGAAACTGATTATTACCCAAAATGATAATTTGACATGGAAATATTTATTAAATGGATAGTATAAAGTTCTAAATGAATAATGTATTATATAATAAATATGAATATGGTTCTGGTATAATTTAATAACAAACTATTGTCATTATACAAGAGGTTAAACATACCCTTGACCAAAGGAAAAGTACAAGGTAAGGGTTAATTTCACAATCTCTTTATTATCCGAGGTTGTTTTTACGTAAGTATCTACTGGGACCTCTTTGTCATCCATATTCGTGTTTTCATAAAAATGTATTTCAAAAAAATTACTATTTACTAGACTATGGGATAAATTCCTTTATATCCTTGGTTGAATATTTATAAGATTTTTATAAAATGATGTTTCCATCGTTTTCCAAACAAGGTACTTTATGACCATTTCGACAAAATTAAGGTAAGAATGTTTTTTTAACTTATATGGAGGGTGTGGTAATTTTCCGTCGTTATAACATTGTCGAAGCTTCCCTTACTAACATATAATAATATTTTAAAAATAATTCTATATAATTATGTGACTCTTAAATTATTTCAAAATAGAAAGAGATATTTCTATAAAATAGTTTTTCTTTCATCTATGTCAACATCCTTTGATAAATTTTACAGTTGTTTTAAGTTGACTTGTTATGATACAAACCTTCCATATTGTATTTAAGGTTTTGTGATTTTTTTTACTATGGACGGGTTATTTTTATGCCATTCATGTTTTATGGTTAAAGTATTGACATTTCGTATGGTAGTTTAATACGAATGTTTATGTTCTATTTAATCCTCTTCTTAAGATAAATGTGTTGGACTAGTATGTTTCGGGTTGGGGACAGGTAAAAGTAAGACCTCTAGGTTGGGGTCCAGTTACAGAAGAACCACAGGGTTGGATTCTAGTTACAAAGGCTCTCCGGGTTGGACTCCAGTTACAGAGGCTCTCCGTGTTGGAGCCTGGTAATAGAGACTCTCCGGGTTGGGGTCTGGTTACAGTTATCCCCTAGGTCCTGGCACGAGGCCTTGACACAAAAATTAAGGTCTGGTACTATACATTTTCTAATTACTAAATTAGTTATTAAATGTGATCATTCAACTAGTAGAATATCCATGTCCATGTTAATATGGTAATTTTCTGATTTATTTTTGCCATATTATGTTCACGTTTGTGTTTAAAAGGTTGTTGTTTTAATTACACATATTTCCTTAAATGTTTATAGCTTCCTCTAAATTATTTACCCTTACTAAGCATTTGAGCTTACCCCTTTCTTATGTTTTATTTTCCTAGGATCATAAAATGTGTTTTATTATTCAGATGTTGGGTTAAGATAAGGGAACAATGGCACTCTCAAAGAACTATATATGATGTAATGTATGTTAGAATGTGTAATGTAACATTCATGTATGTAATCTGTTTTCCAAGAATTATAAACTGACCAGTCCTTCAGGACTAGATTATTTTTAATCTTTCAAATGTATTAAAATAATGCACTAACTCCGGGTAACTTGGTTCGGGGAGTTACAATTATAACCATATAATATTAAAAATCCATTGTTATAGTTAAGATTAAAATTTGTTAATCAAGGGGTTAAACCAAAATAGAAGGTATAAAGTAACACAAAAAACATATATAAATCTTATTTTATGATGATAATTCGACCTTATACTCTTTTTATTATAATATCTAGCTATTCGGAAGCATTTTATTGAGAAATAATTGGTTATATTATAATATTCTTTGTAATTCTATGTGTGTCATTTACCTTGTTTATAAAAGTATATCACTTCTCTATATTTTTTACAACACTTTGATCCATATATCCAAAAACTACCATAAGAAAACCCTCACCAACATCCTTATACACAATATTGAGGTGTTTTTCTTCCAAAAATATTAGTCTTGGGGTCTTTAAGTAGAGATCAAAAGGATTTACTTCAAAGAATAGGTAATCGCCTTAACTGATCACTTCCTTTTTTTACTTCTTTTTTTACAACATATAAACATATAGTTTTTTTAAAAAAATAATAAATTCATTATACTAAGTATAATGAAATTTTATTATGACAATAAATCGAACATTATTGACCCTCTTTCACATCCTTTGAAAAATGATAATGTCGCTCATGCATACATGTGGACTGTCAGCTTCACATTGCGATGTGATTCGTTTTTCGATTAGAATTTAAATTAGTGGAACAAATTATTTATTTAATTAATATATAATATCTATATATGATATAGTAATTATTATTTCAAGGTTAAATATTATCTACCTATCTTTCATTCAATCCATTGAAAAGTGAAAACAATATTGATGTGAACGTACGATTCACCATCTCCTTGAATGGTGTAATTCATTTCTCAATATATATCCATTATTTGATAATATATGATATTATAGGTATGTAAATTAATATTTTAAATATTATAATAAATTAAAATTTATTATAATGGAGTACAATTTTTTTTGAAGAATCTTGACTGAATGTGATAGATTTAAGTTAAAACCACATTTTTTTATTAGGATTGTTTATGATTTAGTTTCTTGTGATGAAATTTCCTGATATATATCTCAATAATATCATGAATTTTATTATACTCTAGTTATTAATTGATAATAAATGTTTTAATTTCATTTTCTTCATTTTAATTACTCAATATATCAAAAGAACTTGTATAGGGAAATCCAACTTTATTTCTCTCATCAGATGAAAATATTTTTTCTTCCACGCCCATGTTTTCTATAAATATTTCCAATAACATTTTTATTTTTATACAATGATTTTTTAAATTCATTTCACCTATGTATTAATTCTTATAAAATATTTTAAAACGAATCTTATTACAGTTTTCTGAATGAGATGCTTTTGGATTTTTACCAAAAATCTGAAAGGAATATTTGTTATAACATACACGAAATGAATGGAATTTCCCATTATCAATAAAACTTAATGATTTTAAGCTTCCTTTATATGTTTCCAGGGTTATTTTGAAATATTTTTTTTATGTGTGAAATGCTTATATTTTAATATGATATTTAGAAAATCAATGGGGTATTTTCCTTAAGAAAGATTCAAGTGATATTGCTCATGATTTACTAGGTATATGGTCCAATGATACCATAATTATTCTTTTTATATATGGTTTATATTTATGGTGATGAAATATTGATGTGACCCATTATCTATTACAAGGGTTATGTAATGATGAATTGTTTTATGATATTGTGTCATATATATGAATGGATTTATGATTATGTGATGGGTAGGCCTAGAATTAAATATCCACTAATGAACTGGGTAAGTATTTAGTGTCCTATGATCTCAAATGGTGCATGGTAGTTTTTTCCAATAACAAACTATATATCAATAGAATATTTTTTCATATTAGTACTGTTGAATTATATAGTTAAATTCATTATGTTATGTAATTCTTAAAATAAATATTTTTTTAAGTTAATAATTTTATTAAACCATATTGTTATATATTTATACATAAATGATTGATTTTAAATTATATAATTATAATATGAATAAACTAATAAATATTTTGAATATAGAATGTCAAAATTTTATTAGTATGATTTTTTTTAAATTTTCTGAAAATTTCTTAATTTGTGTGAATAGAAAAAATAAACTATAGTATTTTTAAAATAAAATATTTTTGTGACATATTCAATCTATAATAATGATATAAAATTTATTAAACTGGTACAATGATTAAATTATAATATTATAATAGAAATATTTCACAAAAAAATTCACAAAATGCATGTTATAATTAATTTCATGGTAAGTATAATAGATTTTTTTCAGCGCTAACATAGTGCCTATGCAGCATTCCCAAAGTCAAATTTGGTTCCTTATAGATAATAATTGAGTTCTAAACATTATTTTCTCGATTTCTTTATTAATTATTTTTTATAATTGATGTTTTGGGTGATATTTTCTACTTTTCGAGTGATATAACATGATTCATTCCAAATATTTGTGCAATACATAAGAAATCTAAGAAAAGTTAAATTAGAAAAATAAAGAAGGTTTCCTGACATGGATAAAAGTAAATATAATTAATAAAAGATTATTAAAGATTATTTTGAACCTAATATATTTATTTTAATGGTATTATTATTTTTATATAAGAAATAAGTAACATTATTGTTTGTGTAACGCCGATGTAGTGCATGTGAAACCAGAAGAAAAAACAATAAAATAATTTTCACTAACATTTCAACAACCATTAAATGAAATAAATATTTGATTAAATATTTTTGGTTGATTATTTCTTGACTACATTTTTCCAAGGGTCTTATTAATTTCAATTTGGATCCACTTTTATATGATTAATACCCTTTATAAAATTTTAATTAAAATAAACTCAAGTTTTTTACACTATTGTTTTTAATTAGTTTAATATTTTAATATATTGTTTTAGAGAAGAAATATTTTACCATAAATAGTAATTTTAAATATATGCTATTTATATAACTCCAATAAATTTATTTTTTAAATTTTATGGAATAAATAATTAACTTAGTGGCTTAAACAATGATGACTTGGAAATTATTTAATTGATGATCAAATCAAATAAATGATATTAAAAAAGTTAAAATAAAAATAATTTGATATTTTTGAGATAAAAAATTAATTATATAGATATATATTACATGTATAGAATATAATAAAAAATTTCTAATTTTCATATTTGTATTATGTTTTTAAGTCATAGTTATGAATAGTGTTTACTTTGTCAAAATATAATTTTAATGAATAAAATATTTTATTAAAAAATTTAAAAATCTAAAAAATATTTAATAAGGCAAAATTTTATAATATTATGTCTAAAATATAATCCCCTTTGGATTCTTATGCTTTTTGGATGTCTTTACCCTAATATTTGACTTACTATATTATAATATTTAAAGTAATTCCTAATTTTCCCATCACCTCAGTTATAAAAGGGAGCTGACTCCTTTACATAATTTAATCACCTTAATACATATTTATAGAGAATATTCTTCCAAATTCATTTCTCCTTATCCCTTAAAACATTATAGTCTTCCTGGTATCACAAAAATACCAATTCCAAGAGCCTTAAAGAAGTCCTCAGTGAGAAAAGAGTCAAGAAGTAAATTTCTTCTTATTGTCTTTTAAATTATTTACAATCTCTACCTTATGCTCACCCCCTATAAAAAGTTTCATGATAACTAAATTATAATATATATATATACTGGAATTTTATTGTTTTAATTGTATATCCATCATAAAATCTATTATTTTCTCATTTTATTCTGAAAAATTAAATTGTCATCTGGGGTTTGTCAATTCACCGCCTTCATGGATGATTAGTTTTAATTACTCTTTATGGAATTCATGTAGAGTTTATATTAAATTATAATTATTTAAAATTAACTATATATATATTCTCTCTATTATGAAGTATTCTTTCAACTTGAAAATAAAATATCTGATAAACCGATCATGAAACCATGAAACGAAGGAACATGAAAAAATGAAATAACAAAATATTATTAATAAATGTGTGGAAAGATGTTATAATAATGTGATGTAATGTATTATAAATGTTAATATGGTTCTAATAAAAAATTACTAAAACTCTTTAAAACATTATACTGTAGTTTTGACACATTTAAATGATGAAGAACTTGAGATAAGGGACTTTTTTTAAGTCCTATTAAATTTCCCTTTTTAAAAATTCAAGAATATTTTTTAAAACAATTATGTGGAATAAGAATATTTTCATGTTTTGATGAAAACCTATTGCTTTGAATCCTTATTTATAATATTACATGACCACTTTCAAAAAAATCATTTTTTACATACGTAGTATTCCTTTTAATTTATATATTTTCCTCAAGGAATCAATTTATGATAAGTATTCACATTTTTGTTATTATGTTATGGTTCTTGGGAATTGTTTATGATGATGGGTTCTTATGTTATAAACTAAATATGGGGTTTTTCATGATATCCATATAATTAATTGGGTATGTTTATGTTGTAACTTGACCATAATGGTTATTCAAAGTGTAAATGTGATAGTTACATCATAAGGTAGTCACAGGGGTGACATTGTAAGGTGGTCATGAGGGTTAAAAATCATATAGTATCTATTAGGGTTACAATAAAAAGTATGTATGGTAATAAAGTGATTCCTCAAGTTTACTTTATTTTTTTATTATGATTTCTATGTTTTATGGAATTCTCGTGTAATCAAAAAGTAAGTATATGATAGTTTAAGGGTGATAAGTATATCTTTGTGAAAATAATTTCATATGTTTTTACAAATTTGTGGACATACGGTTTAATTCCTTATTTTTATTTCCTTTATTGATATTTTTTGTGTTCATCCCAAGTTTTAAAATGTTTTTCATAAGGTTTATGTATGGCTAAGAGAAAATAAAAATCCAATCCTAATATTATGAATATTTTTCATGAAAATAATTCAAATTTTAATAAAAAATAATATTATGAAAAAAATTTATATTGTATTAGTAGTACCCAATTTTTATTCTTGTTGGTTGTTATGTATAAATTATAACGTAATTTTATAAAACTATAAACTAAAAAGAACATTGGTAATTTATGAAACTGAATTCTAGTTGAAGTAACTAGATTATGTAATGTTTAAGGTGAGGTCCTTATATTCCCAATTATAAAACAATATGGAACATGGTAGGTTATCCCATTCCCAAAACAAGAGGGTGAGTGAGAGGATATCTAAATCCCAAAATAGGTACACTAGAATTACATTAAAACATCCCAGTCTAGAGATTTTAAGTGGATATGGATTTCTAAATGTTTCATCTAGGTTTAATAACCCTCAAAGTCATTGGTTTGTATATCTCATCCACCATTTTGGTGAAAGTTGAGTGATACCTTACTATAAACATATTTTTAAACTCCTATGTTATATTCTTGGGTTAATTAATATTTTATTTATGAACCATTATTAAGGATTTGAATAGATAATAATTATGGATGACCTAGGATGAACCTAATGTGTCATATTTTGAAAATAAGATGTCATGATTTATAAATAATATAAACTATTTTTCATGATTATTTGGTTTCCCACTATAATTATTATTACTCAAGATATGATTTTTTGTTTTAGTCAACAGATCAAAGCTAAAGGAATAGTGTTCATGTAAAATGTGATAGAATATGTAATGGTTGTTCTCTTGACAAACTAGATGCTACGGTCGATCAAATAAAAAATCTCAATTATATTATTATGTAAATTTTTCAATCCATGAATCGTGTAGAGCATCCAAACTAGAAGATGAGGG
This sequence comes from Viscum album, assembly GCA_963277665.1. NCBI lineage: Eukaryota > Viridiplantae > Streptophyta > Magnoliopsida > Santalales > Viscaceae > Viscum > Viscum album. The sequence goes on along the minus strand of OY728123.1, from coordinate 785,492,331 downwards.
AACAATATATTTTTTTGATTAATTTATGGAGAAAATCCACCCTTTTTAGTGAGTTTGAAGATCAACTATTTGTTATGAAATGGATCAGTACCAATGAAAAGATATTTTCTGTCTCCAATGTTTATAAAAAATCATTTTGGTTGTCTGTCATTTGAAAGTCAGAGTAGATCAATGGTGGACTCTAATTAATAACATGATTATTTTGTAATAAGTTGATGCTAAAGAGTAGTATGAGTTTATAAGGATATTTTTCATAAAGTAACTTCTTCATATTATTTTTATAAAGATAGAAAAATAATTTCTTGAGCTAAAGAAGAAGGATGATGAATCCATTTCTACTTGTGATGAAAATTTACATGAATTTTGGGGAATGATTCTAGTATTATCATTGAATGAGAAATTAATATTGATTAATTCTTCAGGGTCTTAAAACAAAGTTTCTTATGATCACTATCCATAAGGGACTTCAACAGTTATAAAGAAATCAATCAATATACTACCAAGGTAAAAAAATTATAGTTACCCCTCAATCACAAGGTTTTCATAAGTGAAGAAAGATGAAATTCCAAGGAAATTCTAATAATCAAAACCATGGAAAGAAAAATATGAGCCCTATATTATTCTCAAAGTGTGGAAGGAGAGGTGGATTAAATTATTTTAATGTGAATAGAGAATTATTTATGTTCGGAAATTAATTTTATTAGGAAATTGAATTCTAGAGTAATGGAATGAAATTTTATAATGATGGAGGAAAATCGCCACAAAATGCACCATCTACACTCTATTGTTTTAAATTAAGGGAGTACAGGAATTATGTTAACCAGTTCTCAAATATGAAGCTTAGCGATGATAGTTGATTTTAGTAACCTCTTAATCCTTACGATAAAGTAAAATCTCATGTGATTACTAATGTTGATGAGGGGTATGATAATAAAATGGTGAAAGTACACTTACCATCCACTCTAGAACTACTAATGACATGTTTGATTCTAGATCTACCCTTTTTTATCTAAATAATTTTATAAGGCTGTAAGAATACCACCTCAACAATTTGATTTTGAATTTGTAGTAAAAACCCCTATTGGTACCCAGATTTCATATCAAGTCTATTGTTCTTCTTGGATTCATGTTTATGGGACTGTGCTTCCTAAAATTCTCATTATTCTCTCTCAAGTTGAATTTGATGTTATCTTAGGCATGGATTGGATTTCTTGACATAAATACCACATCCAATTATTGAGTAATGTAAGTCACATCTAATATTTTGGACCAACCTATGATCATCTATTAGTACGATGAAAAATATTATATTTTAACAGAAATCACATTCATCATCTAGGACTTGATTCCTTCTCAAAAGGGCTTTATATATCAAATACTTAGAGAGAATGTCAACATCGATGATATGCCTATTTTTTAGAATATTTTTCATTTATTTGTAGAATTGTTAATGAATCATGAAATTGAGTTTTTATTAGAACTCATACCTAGTTCCACACCTATTTCAAGTACTCTATATATAATGGTCCAAATTAAGTAGTTATAATTAAAGAAGAAACTCTAGGATATTCTGCACAAGGGATTTTTTGGAAATCTTTATCAACATGGGGTTCACCTATTCTTTTTACTAAGGTGAAATATGAATCAATGTGACTTTTCAATGATTGTCAAGAATTTAACAGGATCTATATCAACAACAATTATCTTATAGCCCATATTTATTACTTAATTAATCAACTAATTAGAGCTCAGTAATTTTCCAATATTTAACTTCATTTTAGATATCATCAACTGAGGGTTAATAAAAAGTATATACCCAATAAAAAATTCCATAAAAGGCATGGACACTATGAATTTTTTTTGATTCCATTTGGTCTTACTAATTACCCCCACTATCTTTATAGATTTAATGAATATAGTACTTAAATATTACCCTGATTATTTTGTGGTATCCTTTAAAGATGATATTATTAAATATTCAAAGATAAAGCAATGGAATAAAGAAAACTTGATGATTTTACTGAAAACTCTATGATATGAGATTTTGTATTAAATTTTTCAAAATATGAATTTTTTCAATTAAAATTTTAATTTTTGGGTAATATAAACTATTGTGAGATTACATCTATGGATTGATCATACCACTATTCACTGTTTTATTTCACCTTTATACCAATGTATTAAACTGATTTTGTATTGGAAATTAAAAATTTAAAAACAAGTTTTAATTCGTGTTTGGTTCTATGATTTAATTATTATCACTATTAAAATGGGAAATGTTACATTATTTGATGATTTCAATGTAGGAGGAGATGATTTGGAGGGCCTATGAGGAAGTGGAAGAAAAATGGGCAAAAATTGCATGGATCCATGAAGATATGTCCACTATTGTGCCTGTTTAGAAAATTTAGTGCATCCAAATTGTCTCATATTTTTTTCTAGTCCAAATTTAATGGGATAAAACTCTTATGAAGGAACCAAATCCCACTTCTTCCAACAAGGAGAACAAGCAACCTTGTCTGTCCAGAACACCGAATTTGTGCAGAGTTAAAAGTGTCATCATGAAATCTGTCCATATCTCCATATACACTAGTACAATTAATTCCAAACATTCTGCGGAGATATTTAGGATGTGGGGCTTCAACTTTCCAGTTTTTTCAAAAGTGATATTCGATTGTATAATGTCAGAAACCCATGGTAGAATTGGTTTGAAGAAATATGTGTCCCCAAAACCACCTTCCAATATTCCTATAAAATGGAACCTTGGGCTCCCCATTTCGGAGTTCATGAGGAGGAAAGTTTCTGCCATTTTCTATTCCCCAAGTAGTCTTCTCAACATCCCTATAAGTTCTAAAGGATATGGAAGGTGATACTTCAACATCTTCTTCTTCCTCCCCTCCCATTGAATTCTAAACTCCTTGTAATCACATGGGGAGGAACGTGATGTAATCCCAGGCTTCAAATTTGTATTATGTTGAATAATATTTTTTATTAAAAGTTATATGTTGTTTTACTTCATCCTCTATTCTTATTTAATTGAGTTATATACTGGTTTCTAATACTCAAACTCAAATGATCCTGTTGGGGGTACCCTTTCATGTGATGTTTCACACACCATTCTTACCATTTTCTTCCCTCATTCAATTAAGGTGTTTGTGTGGTTTATATTTGTTAATTGAACTCAAATAAGCAGATTAAAGGTCATGTACATTTATTTAAAGTAATAATAAAGAAATAACATACAAACTTGGACAACATGTTAAGTTCTTCATGTGTTTCCTTGGTGAGTTTCAGTTATGATGTCGAACACAAATCACCCAATCAGCGGCAGTGTCTGATTAATCATTTTTTGTTTTCCATTGGACCGTAGGAGGTATCCTAGCATAAACTCAATAACTTTATGGTAATAAGTGTTATAAACTGGGTATTAAAATATCTATAACCTTTATCTTGAAGCGATGAAGGATGAGCACCACGAGACTTCCCTAGGTTGATCACGTTTAATTAATCTTGTTTATTTATAGTTTGTTTTATGGTTTCATTTTTTATTATCATCTTTAAAAATAAAACCCATCTATTATAAAACCCCATTTCAATTTTTACTTTCATAATTAGAACCAAATTTTGTAATTAATGTTCTAAGGATCAATTGAGAGATGAGCTAGGGTTGCTTCTATACTGCAGAAATTCTAGTTAAAAATAAATAACTAAATTGACGCGCTCGACAACATGATTGAATTTTGGAGCCTTTTCCGGGGATCCAATATCATTTTTTTCTTTATTTCCTTTTATTTATTTATTTTAATTTTTAATTAGTACTCCTTTAAATACCCCACCCCCATTTTATTGTTTCTGTTTTGTGTTTTTGTTGTTATTTGTTTCTTTTGTATGTTTTCTCTCTCTATATCTCTCCTCTTTTCTCTCACTCTATCTCTATTCTTCTCCATTTCTCTATTTATAATTCTGTTGTCTAAAATTATAGTCTCCCTTCACCTTCCTATAGTTATTTTATCCATATTTAATCATTAATGAACAAAAAAACTTCACAACTTATTTTCATGACCCGATCAGAAAAAGAAAAACTTCTTGAATTGGACCCTGAAATGGAAAAGACACTTCACTCACAAATCAGGGAATCTAGAGTATGTAAATCAAGTAACACTAAGAAACATCATCTGTAACCTCAAGTGGTCCTAAACCACTCAAATATTGAACCCAGTCAAACCCCATGAATCATGGCTTCAAATTACTGAATTTTAAAAGAACTTACAACCTCGTATGTGTAGTACCAACCTACGTACATCCAATATCCTAAATAAGCATCAAACATTGAGTTGAGATCTGGTCTCATCCACGTTCTTCCAAATTCCATGGTCTTATTGGTTAGTACCCTCATAACACATTAAAAAGTTTCACATAGTTTTCTCCACCATGAAACCCCAAAATGTGTATGGGGACTTAATCATGTTTAGGGCCTTCCCTTTCTCCCTTGATGGTGTTTCCAATGATTGGATATACTATTTTCCTACCAAAATTGGGGGCTGGAATGACCTGAAAAGACTCTTTTTAGACAATTTCTTCCTTGCCTCCTATACTGCATCAATTAGAAATGAAATTTGTGGCATTAGGCAATCACAAGGAGAGACCCTTCATGAATACTGGGATAGATTCAAAAGGCTTTGATCAAGATGCCCCCACCACCAGATTAGTGAACTAAAATTAATCCAATACATCTATGAGGGACATATCTCCATGGATCATGGAATGATTTATGATGTAGCTGGTGGTTCCCTAGTTAATAAAACTTCTTCCGCTACTCATTACATAATAGACAATATGGCTCAAAATGCACAACAATTTGGTACATGAGCTATTGCAACAACCCGAGGAGTTAATGAGGTAAGTAATTAATCCCTAGAACAAAAGTTATTTTACAATATTGATGAGATGAATACTCTTATAAGGTAATTAGCTCAAGCACAATATAACTCACAATATCCTCCTATTTCACTACATTCTGGTATTTGTTCTGAAAATGCTCATTCCTGTGACCAGTGCCCACAACTTCAAGATTCAACTAAGTCTTATGCAGCCATGTTCTCAGGGTGTCCATTCCAACATGAACCTCCCTTCAAGAAGGAACAATTTAGGCTAAATTTAAACCATGGTTGGCAAGGACAACCCAACTACAAACAAGGAGAAAACTCAAGATACCCCAAGCCGAATTGGTATCCACAAGGCCAAGTTATGCAACCTTCTAATCCTTTAACTTCTCAAAACAATCATCCTACTCCTCCAAAATATGAACCTATCCTTGATTATATGGTGAAAAAAATGGAAACCTAGAACCTCCAGTTCCAATAGACGACACAATCAGCAATTCAAGACCAATGAACTCAAGTGAGAAAATTAGAGAACAACATCGGTGAGCTTAAGATGAAAGGTTCTAGAAAACTGCCATCCCAAACCATTTCTAATCCGAATGAAAAAGGTAATGTATGTAAAACAACACTTCGTAGTGGTAAAGATGTTTCTCCTTCTACTGATTCTATAGGGCAAGTATGTCCCGCTCTTGAAAACACTCTTTATCCACCCATAAAAGATTCCAATGAAGAAAAACAAAATAAAAAGGGAAATCAAAGTAGCATTGATGATTCAAATGAACAATCCATTCCTATTACTTTCACCCCATAGACTCTCTAAATATACGAAAATATATGATAATGAGATTGATAATTAAATAAGGCATACATTTTAAAAAGTTCATGTTAATATTACTTTATTCGATACAGTCAAAAAAATCCCCATTATGCCAAATTTCTTAAAGAACATTTCACCCATAGACAAAGGATGATTGGGAATGAGAGAGTCAACTTTGGCAGGAATGTCTTGGCCTTGATTCAACCAGCAATGTCACAATCCCCTTCCATCAAAGATGCCCCTCCTGAGCTGGAAATGGTGAAAGGGAGATAATGACCCCCGAGTCCCGCCTCCAGTAGGCCCCGGGGTGGCGACTAGAACCAAGGGTATGAGTTTATTTTTTTTCAATCATGGGAGGCATTACCCTTTTTATAGTTAGGATCGGAAATAGGAAAAGTCAACCACCAAAAAGGAAAAAAGAACAAAGGTGCTGAAAAGAAACCCAAACCAGTCCCATATGCATGTATAAATAAACTGAAACAGGTATAAGTACAAATAATCTCAAAGTACAAGTGAGTACAGTACCAAAAGAAAAACAAGAAAACAGCAACTGCACAGCTCCCACTGCCTGACTAGTAGGGTCCCGCACGGCCCTGGTAGTCCTCCTGAAAACCTGAAACAACGTAGGGTGAGCATACAAGTATACTCATTAGAGAACCTAAAGCTCTCGTGCACAAGTGGGGAGACACCCTCAGGTCCCGTGAGAAAACAAAAGAACCAGAAACTAACAAGGAAAAACTGTCCACCCAGCCTCACTGGTCACACTCACCAAGTAACACAAACAAGTTTAGTATATATATAGAACAAAAGTATTGGGTACCCCGCACCATTTCCCACTTAATTAGATGATGCTCTTCCTAACGTCCTGACGCTACCACACACTTCCCAAGAACAAGGAACAAATATCTCACATCCAACAAGCCAACATTTTATATATCAAAGGTACAGGGTAACACCAACAAACAAAGTAAGATACAAGTCAAAACAACCCCGGGTACTGAGCGCGCATCTGGGTCTCCCGCTCCCAAGTGCTCTCCTCAAGGCCGCCATGCCTCCACAACACACGAACCAAGCCGATGGTTCATCCACGGAGCACTTTCTCCTTGTGATCCTCGATCCTGACTGGATGTTCCTCGAAGGTCGCGTCTTCTACCACATCTATCTCTCCCCAGTTGATGACATGAGAGTCATCATGTAAGTACTGACAAAGCTGGGAGACATGGAAGACGTCATGGACCCTCTCCAACTGAGGTGGTAGGGCCAGCTGATATTCCACCTCGCCAACTCGCCTCAGCACCTCGAAAGGTCCGATGAACCTAGGGGAGAGCTTACTCCCATTTCCGAACCTCCGTTGCCCCCGTCGAGGGGAAACCTTCAAGAACACATGATCTCCCACCTCGAACTCCAAGGGCCTCCTCCGACGATCAGCATAAGACTTCTGCCGATCCTGAGCTGCTTTCATCCTCTCCCGCACTAGCTGGACCTTCTCCGTGGTGCTCTGCACTACTTCTGGTCCAAGAGTACCAGTCTCACCAACCTCTGCCCAGCAAAAGGGTGAACGACATGGTCTTCCATACAAAGCCTCAAAAGGAGCCATGCCGATAGTAGTGTGGAAGCTGTTGTTGTAGTCAAACTCTACTAAAGGCAAGTGTCGTACCCATGATCCTCCGAAATCTAGAACACATGCTCGCAGCATGTCCTCCAATGTCTGGATAGTCTGCTCTGTCTGTCCATCATTCTGAGGGTGAAAAGCAGTGCTAAGGAATAGCTGGGTGCCAAAAGCATGTTGTAACCCCTTCCAGACTCGTGAGGTGAACCGAGTGTCCCGATCTGAGATGATAGTCTTCAGAACTCCATGCAAATGCACCACCTCATCCACGTACCTCTATGCTAAGGTACTCACAGGTCCTGACTCCTTGATGGCCAAGAAGTGAGCAGATTTTGTCAGTCGATCCACCACTACCCAGATAGCATCATGCCCACCCTGAGCTCTGGGTAGTCCTGTGACGAAGTCCATCGAGACGTCGTCCCACTTCCACTCGGGAACATCTAAAGGATGCAACAAACCACCAGGAATGCGGTGTTCAGTCTTTACCTACTGACACACCAGTCATTTAGCCACAAACTCTTCCACTGCCCGTTTCACCCCGGGCCACCAAAACTGTCCCCTCAGGCCTTGGTACATTTTCGAAACACCTGGATGTACTGCCAAGGATGAGCTATGGAACTCACGAAGGACTTCATCACGCATCACCTCTGGAACAAACAACCTTCCATGAATGAGCATCTGATGTCGGCTGTCCTCCGACCATCCTTCCGGAGCGTTCCCCTGATAGACACGATCCCGCAACACTTCCACCTCAGGGTCTCCCCACTGAGACTCTTCCACTTGCTGCAACAAAGAGGACTGTACCGTCATCTGAAACAAGCAGCCTCTAGCACCTTCCACCCTCACATCCAAGTGCAAGGCAGCCAACTCCCCCATCGCCTTCCTAGCATCAGCAGATTCCCGAACCACTTCCTGATGCGGCTTCCTGCTCAGGGCATCAGCCACAACGTTTCCCTTACCTTCAGTGTATGAGATCTCAAAGTCGTAGTCTTGGAGAAACTCGACCCATATCCGCTATCGCAAGTTCATGTCATGCTGGGAGAAGATATAGCGCAAGATCTTGTGATCGGTGAAGACCACAAAGTGCTCCCCAAAGAGGTAATGTCGCCACAGCTTCAATGCGAACACTACTGCTGCAAGCTCCAAGTCATGGGTGGCATAGTTCCGCTCGTGAGGACGCAACTGCCTAGACCCATAGCAGATCACACCCTTCTTCTGCATCAGCACACATCCCAAGCCAAGGCCAGAGGAATCACAAAACCCCTCATACAAGGATCTTTCCTCTGGCAACCTAAGGATGGGAGCACTAACAAACTTCTTCTTCAGGTAGTCGAAAGCTTCCTGGCACTGCTCATTCCACAGGAAGACCTGATTCTTCATAGTCAAAGCTGTCAATGGAGCAGCAACTCGAGATAAGTCCGAGATGAACCTCCGATAGTATCCAGCCAACCCCAGGAAACTACGAACTTCTGCCACGCTCTTGGGTGTTGTCCAAGAAACAACTGCTTCTACCTTCGATGGGTCCACTGACACTCCATGCTGAGACACCACGTGCCCAAGGAAGTGTACTTCTTGCGTCAAGAACTTACATTTTGACAACTTTCCATAAAGATGATGGTGCCGAAGGACTTACAAGACAGCACTGAGATGCTCAACGTGCTCCTCCTTTGATCTTGAGTAGATCAAGATGTCATCGATGAACACAACGACGAACTGGTCCAGGAAATCTCGGAAGACAAAGTTCATAAGACCCATGAACACAGCTGGTGCATTTGTAACCCCAAACGGCATCACTAAAAACTCGAAGTGCCCATACCTGCACCTGAAAGCTGTCTTTGGGATGTCGCTCTCTTTTACCCTCAACTGATGATATCCCGACCGCAGATCAATCTTAGAAATCCAACATGCTCCCCTCAGCTGGTCGAAGAGATCATCTCTTCTCGGAAGGGGGTAACGGTTCTTGACTGTTACCTGATTCAGCCTCCGGTAGTCTATGCATAGCCTGAGACCACCATCCGCCTTTTTCACGAACAGAACCGGAGCACACCATGGTGACACAATGGGTCGAACGAAACCCTTCTCCATCAGAACGTCAATCTGAATCCACAACTCCCGCAACTCCGAAGGTGCCATCCGATAAGGAGCCATCGAGATTGGATGGGCACCTGGCTGTAAGTCTATCCCAATCTCAACATCACGTCGAGGGGGTAGAGTCACAACCTCCTTGGGAAAGACATCGAGGAATTCCCCAACAACTTCTGGAACATTCATCATCTCCGTATCAGCTGGAACCGCTGATATCCCACCCAACAAAGAAAAGAGAGGCTTCACATGCCGGCTTCCCACCTGATAGCTCCTCTCGCCAACAAAAGTCACACGCTGTCCATCCATATCGGAGAACACGACTCTTCTCTGGAAGCAGTCGATAACAGCACTAATAGAGAACAGCCAGTCGATGCCAAAGATGACGTCGTATGGCTGCATCTGTAGCAAAAGAAGATCTCCAATGGACCGATGTAGTCCCAACGTCAGCTCGCATCCCCGACAAACACAAGACAAACGGGTCTGACCTCCAAAAGGCGTACTCAGTACCAGGGGTATAGAAAGTCTCTCTACTTCTAGACCCAAAGAGTGGGCTAGACTGGGTGCAACAAAAGAGTGAGAAGCTCCTGAATCGAACAAGGTAGAAACAAGAGAGCTGAACAAACAGATCGTACCTCGTACCACCTCTGGTCCTGCTGGAGCTGCCAACTCTGCTGCGTGCAACTGTCCACGCCCAGCTCCTCTTCCTCTCTGATGTCGACCGCCTCCCCGACCACGCCCTGGTCGAGGTCCCTGAGGAGCACCCTGAGATCGGCCTCCTCCTACAGGTTCTACGCTCGGAGGGCCCTGTTGCTGCTGAAAGGGCCTCGACGGCAACTGCTGCTGAGGCGGGTACTGATCCTGACCACCTCCACCGTGCTGAGCCTTGGTCGGGCACTGACTCCGGACGTGCCCGAAACCTCCACAAGAAAAACACTTCCATCCAGGACTCAAGAAGTAAGGACGAGGGCCTGAAGACCTGAACTGGAACCGCTGGGGCCTGCTCCCCACCGGCCTGAACCTGGAAGGTCCGGTCGCAGGAGGTCTGCTACTGACTGCCTTCCCCTTCGACGGACCCGCCTGGATCCCTTCTCGGGGTGCACCTCCCTGCAAGTGCATCCTCTCTACAACTTCCGCCTTCTTCTGTACGGCTAAGTATATCGGAAGGGTGAAGGGAGTCACAGCATACTGGAGCGAAGGACAAAGCGCCTCTTCCAAACGTCTCGCCCGAGACTCTTCATCCGGAAAGAGTTCTGGAGCAAAGCATAGGAGATTCTTGAACTTAATTCCCAACTCTCGAATAGTCATACTCCCCTGCTGAAGGGAGAGCAACTCCTGACGCTTTTCCGCCTTGATCAAAGAAGAAAGGAATTCCTCTCGGAACTCCTTTTCGAAGTCAGCCCATGGAATCTCTGCCTCCTTCCTCTCCCCGAGGTAGAGCATCCACCATTGGCGCGCCGCGCCTCTCAGCTGACTGACCGCTAGGGGGACCCAGTACTCCTTCAGAGCACGGATCAAGGTAAAAGCGATCCCTAGCTCTTCAAGCCACCCCTCCATCTCCAGGTCCGAAGTACTTCCCTCGTACTTCTTTAGAGTCTGATGCTGGAAAGAACGGAGGGTCTTCTGCCACTGGCTATCTTCCTCCTCTCGATCGATCCTCAGTTGATTGATCGCCTGAACCTGCTGGGCCTCAGCCGCCTGAGCCACCGGGGAATGCCGTCCAGGTGCCATAGCTGTACGGTAAACAAGGAAAACCTAAGCCTGAGTAGTAAGGAGATTTCTCAAGGGTTCATTTTATCATTTTACTTTATTCCCAGAACGCCCCAAATCAAGTAAAACACAAACATGATGATGAATGTACCTTTCCTAGGGTATCTACCCTAAAATCAATGTAGCCTCACTTGGTTTTTCGGTAGGCTCAGAGTCCTTGCATCGGATCACGGGGGGCCCTAAAATCCCATGTCCCAACCGGTCTTCCCTAGCCTATGTCACCCACCAAGATCAGCTAACACTTTTTCCCTACCATCCCATGCAATCCTCACTGTGCCTAACTCCAGACTCCGTCCTATCTCTCAACCATTCCTCTGATACCATTCTGTCACGACCCCCTTCCATCAAAGATGCCCCTCCTGAGCTGGCAATGGTGAAAGGGCATTAATGACCCCCGAGTCCCGCCTCCAGTAGACCCCGGGGTGGCGACTAGCACCAAGGGTATGAGTTTATTTTTTTTCAATCATGGGAGGCATTACCCTTTTTATAGTTAGGATCGGAAATAGGAAAAGTCAACCACCAAAAAGGAAAAAGAACAAAGGTGCTGAAAAGAAACCCAAACCAGTCCCATATGCATGTATAAATAAACTGAAACAGGTACAAGTACAAATAAGCTCAATGTACAAGTGAGTACAGTACCAAAAGAAAAACAAGAAAACAACAACTGCACAGCTCCCACTGCCTGACTAGTAGGGTCCCGCACGGCCCTGGTAGTCCTCTTGAAAACCTAAAACAACGTAGGGTGAGCATACAAGTATACTCATTAGAGAACCTAAAGCTCTCGTGCACAAGTGGGGAGACACCCTGAGGTCCTGTGAGAAAACAGAAGAACCAGAAACTAACAAGGAAAAACTATCCACCCAGCCTCACTGGTCACACTCACCAAGTAACACAAACAAGTTTAGTATATATATAGAACAAAAGTATTGGGTACCCCACACCATTTCCCACTTAATTAGATGCTTCTCTTCCTAACGGCAAACGTCCTGACGCTACCACACTCTTCCTACCCGCACACACCTTGGCCAAACCACGCATCTCGCCCGCACACACCTGGGCCTCATCCCGAAGGTTCTTGGGAACGGTAAGCCTGTCCGAAGAGTCTTGGGCTAAAGGTCGCCTCAAGCCATCACAGCCTCCGAGACCTACCCGAAGTCTTGGGTGTAAGGTCACCTCAAGCCATCATAGCCTATGGAAGAAGGAGCAGGAAGGAGCTAGTAACTAAGGGGGAACACCCTCTCCCATAAAATGGGAGTGTTCGGCACTAGGTGCTTGACATGGGTGTGGTGTGACAAAACACAAAGATACAATTATATATATACATATACCAAACACACAGCCCAACCTATGGAATCTTAAAAAGAGAAACTGAGCATGTGCCTCGGCACTGCTACCATGAAGCATGCATCAACAACCAAACAATCATCCCCCAACCCCATTTAGGTTTTCATGTTTCATGCAATGGTTTAACAAATTATTACTACTGGGCAACTATCATCCAGACAAAACCTTTCACAAACATATCCCTGCCATCCACAACCAAGGTTAGGTAAAACGCAAGCAACCACATTCCATTTAATTTACAGAAGATTATCACAACCATACAACATTCCATCATTCATTTATTTCAAAGTTCCACACATAAAACCCTTTCCACACACAAAACATTTCTGCATTTGAAAACACCTTTTACTTCAAAACACATTTCATAATCAAAACACTTTTCATAAATAAAGGCATTTTCCACAAAACAACCAAACCACCAACATGTTCATTATTACAACTTTGTTCAACCGGGGTGATCACACAAGGTTTTCATTCTCATTTAATCAGCCAGTCTTTACGTGCTTATCCATTTTCCATGTTTTAACAAAACCAACCACAAACAATTCAGATATCAATTGCGCACACAAAGGCCACCAACGGCCTTGATTTTCAGTAGGCAAAGGCCTTTCAATCCAAAATCACAATCAGAAGATAAAGAAACTGGAAGGCAATAGAAACAGCACAAAACCCCAAACCCTTCTTTATCCGGTTATTATCTTTATTAAAGTTCAACTGCATCCCATGGAACAAAAGAAAAATATCCCACCCCGCATGTTGCACCAAAAATAGAGACGAAGGTAAACCCCTACCTCAAAAGGTCCCGATCACGTCGCTTCCGACGACGTCCTTCGGTGTCCTCCGCCTTCGCCAAACCCGACAAACGCCTCCTAGGATGGAAGCTGGAGAAGGAAGGAAGGAAGGAAAGGTGACAAGTCCGGGCATAGAAGATTCGTCTCGTCGCTATGATCCTGTGGCCACTGACGGATCGTAATTCGGAGCTCGGACAAAGAAGTTAGAGGGGGAATACTTCTCGATCGTCCAAGAGCTTCGTCGTGCGACAAAGAAGCGATCGATATGGAAGATAAAACATGACCTCGTTCTTATATAGGAAACGAATAGGTAAATCCGTATTCAGAGTGCATTAATGAATACACGATGTGACCGTACATACGTTACATGTTTTGATTGGTTAACACACAACACGTCACGCGGTTTCCACGCGTTTTAATAATAATGATAATTCTATCAATATGTGGTGTTTCGTTGACCCGAGGCATGACTCATAAAAGTATCTCATTAATGGTCTTAAAATGTCCATCATAATTTCAGGGTTATGCTGTCGCTGACGGATCGTCAATCTGATACCGTATGATGGAGATACATTGGATACAAGATCCTGTAATAATAACAATATTAAATCTATTAATTCATGAGCGTTTCGGGTACCCAATCCAAAAACCAGAAAAAGACATCCAATATTGGACTCATAATTTTCGTCTCATAGTCAGGGTCGCACTGCCATTGACGGTTCATGAAACCGAGGTCGCACGAAGAAGTTATTGTGAAAAAAGTGTTTTATTATCAAAAAAAATGATAACAATATTTTATTAATTATTTATTTATTTATTTCTCTAACTCCAATCAATCATCATTTGTCATTTTTCACGCTGGAAATTCATCACCAATTATCTCCTTTACTATTTATTTCACACTAAATTTTATTCCCATTAATATCTTATAACTCCTCCCTCTCTCCAATCTTTATTAATTCTTTCTCCCAAGATTCTCTCCCACAAAAAGTGGCGCCTCTCTCTTATATTTATTTTTCAATAAATTTTATTTTCTCTCTCCAATCTTTATTTTGTTATTGTGCCTCCCCTTTTATTTCATATTATTATATTTTTCATCTTCTCTCTCCTTGTGGAACGCCCCAAATTTATTTTAAACCTTTATTTATTTATTTTTACAGAATTATCATAACATCTTTAATTTATTCTCATATCACAAATCTCATTGCATTTAATTCAAAACATAATTCTCATTAAATCATTATTACCAGATCTATCAAAAAAAACCAACATTATTATTATAATTATTTAGTATAACACTTATAACAAAACCCCAAAAAAATTTATTAACACGTCACCATTTATTATTAAAAATAATTATTATTTTTGACGTTCGCCGCATTGACCACATAAAAAAAACGTTTTTACAAAGTAATCGACCGGAGAGGTCCAGGCCATTACAAGAAATGCCAACAAAATGCAAGGATCCGAGCACATTCAGGATACCATGTACCATAGGGGAGACATTCTTTTCCAATGCTATGCTAGATTTAGCTGCTACCATTAATGTAATGACTCACTCTGCGTATACTTATCTACAAGTATGAGAACATCAACTAATAGTAATTATCATGCAACTTTCCAACCAGAGTACTATGCATCCAACAGGAGTGATTGAGGATGTCCTTATAATAGTGAAGAATATCCTCTTCCATGCAGATTTCTACATTCTTGAGAAGGATGATACCCAAACCTAAGGACATTCGCATCACACACTTGGGATTCCATTCCTCAAAACAGAAAAGATGATCATCAACGTTCACAATGGAATTTTGTCCATGGATTTTGGAGTAGAAATGTTAATTTTAAACATACATGAGTCTATGAAACACCCCATTGAAGAGCACTACACTCTTCCTATCTATTCAATGGAAGTTCCCTCAAATGATTCACACGCACACAATTCACTCCTCAACCAATTATCTAATTCATTTTCTTATTATACACTCTTGGATGATTTTAGTTTTGATTCATGTTTTGAGTGTTGTGTGGGTTCTAAAAAGTGTAAATTTTGTGTTTTAATTGATGAGTGTGTTCATTTTGAGGTACCCATGACCGCCAATGAGTCTGCAAATCTCATTTCAATAGATTATCTATCCTTAGAGAATAATCATGAGCAGATAGACAGTTTCATAGACCTCACACCCCCCAAATCCCCTCCCTCAATCAAAAAACCCCCAGTGTTGGAATTAAAACCACTTCCTTCTAATTTTAAATTTGTGTATCTTGAGTGTATAGACCAAATGCCCATTATTATTTCTAATAACCTCTCTCCACGGTAAGAATTAAAACTGCTCAGACTTTAGAGTGAGGGTAAAAAGTAAATAGGATATACATTGGCTGAAAATACTGGGATTAACCAATCTATTTTTATGCACTATATAATTTTGGATTATGAGGCTAAACCTGTAAGACAATTTCAACACCAGTTGATTCCCACTCTCCTTGAAGTGGTAAAATTGGATGTTAGTAAATTACTTGTTATGGGGATCATTTATCCTATATCTAATAGTAAATGGGTTATCCCAATGAAAATTGTGCCTAAAAATAGGAATAACAGTTGTTTCAAATTAAAGGAATGAATTGTTTCCAACACGTGTGAAAAAAAGTTGGTGAGTCTGTATTGACTACCATCGACTGAATCAAGCCACATAGAAGGACCATTTTCCTTTACCATTCATTGAAAAAATGATAGAATGATTGGATGTCAAGTCCCATTATTATTTCCATGGTGGATATTCAGCTTATTTTCAAATCTATATAGCCCCTGAGGATCAATAAATAACACCATTTACTTGTTCATTTGGCACATTTCATATAGAAGGATACTTTTTGTCTATGTAATGCTCCAGGTAAATTTTAGTAATGTATGTTGCATATTTTTTCTGAGTACCTTGTGAGTTGTATGGATATATTTATGGATTATTTCACGATATTTGCTTCTTATTTTGATGATTGTTTGGAACACCTAGGTTTTTACCTCTGTCGCTGCCTTGAAAATGATCTTGTTTTAAATTATGAGAAATTCCAATTCATGGTTTAGAGGGGGATAGTTCTTGGGAATATCATATAAAATAAGGTAATTCAAGTTGATAAAACTAAAATTGAATTAATTTAATCCCTTCCATATCCAAAATTTGTTTGTGAGGTGCAATCTTTCTTAGGTCATGCTAGTTTTTACCGCCGATTCATTAAAGAATTTAGTAAGATCCCACTTACCTTGTCACGGTTATTACAAAAGGATTTTGAGTTTATGTTTGATAAAAATGTGAGGATTAATTAAATTCAATAAAAAATACCCTCCCATCACCTCCCATCATCCAACCCCCATGGTGGGATATCCCCTTTGAGCTTATGTGTGATGCCTCTAACTTTACAGTTGCGGAATTATTATCAAAAATTGTTGAGAAGGCTCCTCATGTCATTGAGTATACCTCTCGTACACTTGACTATTCCCAAGAAAACTACACAACCACTAAAAAATAACTTCTTTATATTTTTTTTAGTTGAAAATTTTACAGTCATATCTTATAATGTCAAAAATAGTTATCTTTTCTGATCATGTTGCCCTTCATTTAATCCTAAAGAAACATGAAGCTAATCCCCAACACATTCGGTGGATGCTCTAACTTCAGGAGTTTGACCATGATATTAGAGATAAGAGATGAGTGTAAAATCTACTAGCTAACCACATTATTTGAATTTCCCCACCATTAGACTATCATGATGACCCACCCCTCACCATTGTGGAATTCTTCCCCCATGATAACCTTTGTGATGTTGTGGAACTTACCCCCTGGTATGATTACATTTTGAATTTTCTAGAAACATCTAGGGTCCCCATAAATTTAATAAACTCATAATCCCAATATCTTAAGAGTTATTCTTGGTGGAACATTTTGGATGACCCATGCTTCTGGAGAATTTGTAGTGACCGCGTTGTTCATTGGTGTGTCCCTGACCATGATTTCACCTCTATTTTGACCTTCTATCGCACTTTGGATTGTGGGGGTCACTTTGGCTCTAAACGTATAGCATAGAAGGTCCTTCACTCGGGTCTTTATTGGACAAAATTTTATAGAGATTCCCATATATTTTTCAAGTCATGTAGTTGTTTTCAATTCATAGGGAATATCTCTTAGAGGAATGAAATGCCGCAACAAACCATGTTATTCTATGAAATCTTTTATTCATGGGGAAATGAGTTCATGGGGTCTTTTCCAAATTTATTTGGCTTTTTGTACATTTTATTGGCTGTAGAAGATGTCTATAAATGGGTGGAAGCAAAGGCCACTAGGAACGATGACTCTCAGGCTGTTTTTGATTTTGTGAGTTCTCAAATTTTTAGTTGGTTTGGTTTCCTGTGATTCATGATTAGTGATCAGGGTTCACATTTTTGCAATCTCAACATGAAAAAATTTCTTCGTAATTATGGGGTTGATCATAAAGTATTAAATACATAACACCCCAAAAACTATCTGCCAAGCTGAAATCTCAAATCAAGAAGTTAAAAGAATATTGGGAAAAATGGTACAATAGAATAGGAAATATCAGAATTTTTGCTTGAATGATGCACTTTCGGCATACTGTAAAGCTTTTAAAACCCCAATCGAATGTCACCATTTAGGATTGTATTAGGAAAGGCCTGTCTCTTAACCATGGAGGAAGAACACTGTGCATATTGGGGTGTTAAACAATTTAATATGAATATTTTAAATATAGGTGAGAATACGAATCTTAATATTTATGATTTGGAAGAAATTCGACGTGATTTATTTGAAAACTCTCAGATCTATAAATAGAAGACAAATACTATAAATGATAGTGTTATTCATCAATAAATGTTTCAGATTGGTTATAAGGTTCTCATGTATAATTCTAGTCTAAATATTCACCTATGTAAGCTTCATTCTGGATGGCTCGGTCTTTATATCGTTACTGATGTTTACCCTTTTGGTGATATACAGGTTTTACATGAGAATATTGGACAGAGGATTACTATCAATGGGATAAGTCTCAAACACTTCTAAGAGGATTTTCGAAAGCATATTGTGGAGTAAATCCAACTGATAGATGTAACATATGACACCACATAGTAGGTTGTCCCTTCTCCCAACCTTTATTTACATGTCTATTTACATAAAATACTTTCATTGTCGATAATGTAACTTTTAGGTGTCGGGGAGGGTGACATGTCATAGTTAGGATTAAATAGAACAGAAAAAATGTGTTTTCATTTTTGATTTATTTTTGCTTATTTTGTGTTATTAGATAAAAATTGATCTTAAAAAGAATATCCAAAATCATTTTTCATACTTGAGTCGATTGTGTGTAAAATTCCATTATTTTTTGAAAAATGTTTTTCAAATGAATATTGATATGGAATATTTTCCTAGAATTCTTATTTTAAAATCATTATTAGGTGTTTAATAGATTTTTGAATCCCATGCCTCATTAGAACTAAATAATATTTTAATTACTTACCCAAGATAAATTCTAATCCCATTATTTCATATTCTTCCTTTTAATCACTTTCATGAGAGTCTCATATCATATAGAGAAACAAAAACATTCCTTAATTATATTTTAAGCCATAAGATTCAACTATGAAACATTCATGAGAGATGAAATCATTCATTGAAAATCCCTTTGTACAATTAACCTCTATTTTTTTGGCCACCTTGACATTTTATCCATCTTAAGCCTTAGAGACCATGAAATACCTATTGGGCAGCCACATTACAAGATAATATATTCTCCACTATATATATATTTTGTATATTATTTTTTTATTTTCAGAAAGTGTCAGAGATATAATGTTTCCATGGGAATTATATGGAGAGAATCATTATTATAGGTTGATATAATGGGGGATTACATTTTCCAGGGTCAATTGGTTCACAGGCCATATTACATCATTGTTTTACAGACGTTTCCCTCCTTATCTTAAAAAAACTATACATTAAAAAATAGTTCTATACATTGAAAAAAAAAGAAAAAAATTATAAAATGGAGAAAAGATGATTTTTATTCATTATTATTCATTTATTGGTTATGACTCGCACAAATTGGCAATGGGGATATTGAGTTGGAGGTAATACACTTTGTTAGGGGATGAGTGTGTACATTCATTGTGAACACTTTCTAATTTTTGACAATTTCTGTACATAAGATTTTAAACACTCCTCTTCTGCCTCATATTTTTTAACATTATATCCTAGAAACCCTTGAACCTCAGAACAACCTATTGGAAGTCCTCTTGACTAGCACACTAGTTTCTTCTGGTAGAGAAATGAGAATCTTGTAAAGCATATGGAAAGATCACATGAACTATGGGAAAATATAATAAATCCACTTTCATATGTTCCTTGAGTGAAAAGGGAAAATTTTTAGGTGAGGTAGGTTGCGACATGTTTCATGGGTGAACAAATTAAGTTGAACAAATTTGAATGTGAGAAACGAGAAATGATAGGAAAATTGATTCCCTTAATAAGAAATGATGAATTTCATTTGAAAAGAATCTTGGGTGTTATCACACCATTTATTTAAGAATGGGACATGATTAAGATAATGCAATTTTCCCCAAAGTGCAAAGGTTTAGGTGTGGGGGTGTGATCCTACCACGATACATTGTGTTATTTCACCCTTATACCAATGTATTAAACTAATTTTGTATTGAAAATTTAAAATTTACTAACATCTTTTACTTCATGTTTGGATCTATAATTTAATTATTATCACTATTAAAATGGGAAATGTTATTTTTTTGGATGATTTCAATGTAGGAGGAGATGATTTGGAGGGCCCATGATGAAATGGAAGAAAAATGGGACAAAATTGCATGGATCCATAAAGACATATCCACTTTTTTGCCTGTTTAGAAACTTATATGCATCCCAATTATCTCATATTTTGTGTTATGGTCAAAATTTTAATGGTATACAACTCTTATGAAGGAACCCAAGCGAAAATCCTCCATCAAGGGGCCCAACCACCTAATCTATCTAGAACACCGAACTTGGGTGAAGTCAAAAGTGGCATTCTGTAATCTGTCCATATCTCTAGATCCACTTTTCTAATTGATGGAAACAAATTTAGGGAGATAGTAAGAATGTGGGGGTACAACATTCCTATTTTTTTAAGGGGGATTCAATTTTCTAATGTCTAAAACTTGTGGTACAAGTGGTTTGATGAGATTTTCGTACCCAAAACTACCATTCAATTTTCCTATAAAATGGAACCTTGGGCTCCCCATTTGGGAGTTCGGCTATGAGGTATGGCTCTGCCATTTTTGATTCCCCAAGTAGTCTTCTCAGTATTCCTATAATATCTTGGGTCTATTATAAGTGCTACTTCAACATCTTCTTCTTCCTCCCCTCCCATTCATTTTTAAACTCCTAGTGATCACCTGGGAAGGAACGTGATGTAATATTGAGATTCATAATTGTATTATATTGAATGATCGCTATAATTTCAAGTTGTATGTTGTTTTTCTTCATCATATCTTATTATATAATTGAGTTATATACTGGTATGTTATACTCAAACTCAAATTATCATGTTGGGGTACCCATTCATGTTGTTTCACACACTGTTCATCCCTTTTTCTTCCCTCATTCAATTGCAGTGTCTGTGTGGTTCATATTGGTCGGTTCAACCCAATATGAGCTTTTAAGAACATGTAAATTTATGTCATTGTATCAAAAATAAATAAAATACAAACCTGGATAGCACGTCGAGTTCTTCATGCATTTACTTAGTGAGTCACAGTTATGATGTCGAACACAAATCACCCAATAATCGATAATGACTGGTGAATCATTGTCTGTTTTTAACTGAACCCTAGGAGGCATCCCAGAATTAACTCAGTAACATTATGTCAATAAGTTTTACAAAATAGGTATTAAAATATCTACACCCTTTATCTTTAAGAAATGATGGATGAGCATCATGAGACTTCCCTGAGTTGATCACGTTTAATTAATCTTGTTCATTTATAGTTTCTTTTATTGCTTTCATTTTATATTATCATCTTTAAAAATAAAACCCAAGTATTATAAAACCCAATTTCACTTTTTTAATTTCATAATCAGAACCAAATTTTGGAATTAATGATCTAAGGCTCCGCGGAGAGATGACCTAGGGTTACTTCTATACTGCAGAAATTCTCGTTAAAAATAAAAAACTAATTTGACACGATTGACAATGCGATCATGGATCCATCTATAATGGAAGTTATTTAAAATTGTCTTAGTCCAACTATTATGATTGAGATTCATAATTTTATTTTTATAGCTGGATATTACTAATGATTTATGAAGAAATTCTCATGGATTTCTTATCCACTCATCAAGTTAACTCAGAAAGGGGGCCAACTTCCTCTAGATAGATTAATGTGAGAAAACGTTATAAGAAATAAAGATAAGTTTAGTCAAGAAACCTATTCCTGCACTACCCTATAGTGGATAGGGGTTTTTAATCTATAGTGTTTCTTCAAGGGGACTGGGATGCGTCCCGTTGAATAATTATATAGGGATAGATTATTCCCCATGCCAATTGATGTTTCGTGTGTAAAATAAACCAAATCATGATTTAGAATTAGTTATGGTAATTTTTTCATCAAAGATTTGGGGGAATTATCTTAATAGATTAAGGTCATATATATATACTGATCATAAAAGTTTAAAGTATATATTCACTCAAAAATTGATAAATATGTTCCATTAAAGATAGTTGGAGTTGATTAAAGATTATTAATTATCAATACATTACCACTCTGGGGAGTAAATTGGGTGGTATATACTATTAGTTTAAGGAATCATACTAACTTATCTATTATTTGTATCAAAAGACCCATTATTTCTAGATTTTGAAAGGATAGATCTTGAAACCTTGAACGTATGGGATAAATTTTATATTTCTAAAATGAGTGCTCAACCATCTATCTTTGGGAGGATTAATGATGTAAAACAGGAATATGTGGTACAGAAAATGAAGGTGACAAATTTTTATGGTTTCAACATTTATTGTGATGGAATAAAAGGTTCAGGAATCACATATGTGTTTAACTTATACTATATCTGATATAGGAGCTATTTGATGAGGCCTATAGTTCATAATTCTCTATTAATCCCAAAATTATGATTTTATATAGAGATATTAATAATTATTTATGGTGGTACAACATGAAAAGTGATATTACTAAGTACATCTATCTGTGCATGGTATGTCTGTAAGTTGATCCTAAGCTATTGATGTTTAAGAGGATTTTAAAACAATTAAGCAGAGTAGAATATAAATTTTAAGACATTTCCATGGATTTTTTCAATGGTCTCCCAAAAATTTCTAAAGGCCATAATAAAATTTTGGTTTTAGTAAATATCCAAAGTGCCAAATATTTTGTATTTGATCAGTATTCTATGTTTACCTCAAAGTTTTGGGGAAGTCTTTTGTTGGATCTGGATACAATGTTGTGTTTTATTTTAGTACCACATATCATACTTAAACAAATGTTCAATATAAGAGAACCATTCATACCCAAGAGGATATAATTAAATCTTTTTCTATGTATTTATAATTTGGTTTGTATCAACACCTCCACTAATAGAGTTTTCATTCAAAAGTAGTTTTCACTCAAGCATTCGGATAGATCCTTTTGAACCCCTTTATGGAAATAATTGAAAAACTTAAATGTGTTGGGATGATGTTGGATATAGAATGATATTGGTACCTGAGATAACATATCAAATAGTATATAATGTTAGATCCATTCAATAGCAGATCAAGGAAAATCAGAGTCTATAGAAAATTATGATGCTAATTGATTGAAAAATATGGAATTCAATGTTGGTGAAAAGATGTTAATTTGAATTTCTCCACGGAAGTATGATAGTAAATTTTGAATGATATCAAGGATCATCCATATGTAAATTGGACCCTTTAATATTCTTGATCAATTAGGGGTGGTATAATATCACTTGGAACTTCCACCAAACCTCACATAATTTCACGAAGTGTTTCCTGTATCTCTCCTAAGAAAGTACGCACCTGATCTATAACATATACTAAAATTAGAGTTCATTCTACTACATCATTATCTTTCCTATAAAGAACAACCATTATAAATCTTGGATCATAGAGATAATTTTTTATGGAACAAGACAAGACACTAAGTTAAATTTCATTATAAAAATTAAAAAATTTGAAGAATCTACCAGGGAACTTCACCATGTGATGAAATGGAGATATCCACTTTTCTGTATCAGAGTGATGGAATTTTGTGGGATAAAATAATTTTAAGTGGGGTTATAATACAAAAACCCACAATTTTATTTCCCTGACCCCCTCACTCCAATGGTTCCCCTCCTTGGTAGAGAATGAATGAAGAGATATATTGACCCTCAATTCCCACCTCTAGTAGGCCCTGAGTTGAAGACTAAAAACAAGGGTATAAAAATATCACAAATGGGAGTCAGTGCCCTCTATAATTATAGGATCGATATATAAGATAAATAAACCATAAGAAACTCCTTGACATAACATAAAAAATAACCCCTGTTAATCCCACAATACTTGTATTTTCATATATCAATAATAAAATCAAGTATAAAAAATAAAAATTAAGAATAAATAACTTATAATAAATAATAAAACATACTTGTTTAACAATATTCTAAAAGTTTCATGAACTATATATAATAAATAGGAGAACAAATATAATGTGAATTCACGTGGGAAGAATAATCTAAACATCCAATGACCACTATAACATAAAATGATCACAATTATTTACATTTTAATGAATTTTAATTCAGGATTATGTTAGTATTCTTTCCCATAAGGTAATGGAATAAACTATCCCCCAATCTCTATATTTTTTAATCTATCACATATATAAGTTACTCTAACTTCATCATCCAAATATTTCATATATTTTGAAATTTATTCAGGATCCATAAAACCATAAATAACAAGGGTATGCAAAGCATGTGTGGGGGCCTCATTAAATAGGAAGTAAATTCATCCACTTGAATTTATATTTATTTAATGAATTAAAATTGAAATATAAATTCACTTCAATAGAAAATAACTACAACATAGGTATGCTGAGTTTATCAAAAATATCTAGATCTGTGATATATTTTTTAATATTCTTAATTAAGGTTATCTGTCATATATATCATACATAATTGGAAACTCATAAATATTGTCCATTAAAGATAACATTTTGTAAAATCTTTTTATACTAATATAAATCTATGATGTATCTATTGTTATTGTTCCAAAAACTTTTGTTTCATTTTCACTAATTCATTTTATTTCAGAACTCCTATTTAAATTAAATATAATAAAACACTATAAGCAATTCTAAATAAAGTTTTAAAGTTTTTTAAAAAAAATTCATACCTAGAATGTTAGATGAAGAAGATATTTAGATATCTAGGGTAAAAAATGACCCACACAATCTCAAACTCTGGTAACCTCCTCTATACGAAATGTCACTAAAACATTTCAATAAAAAATACAATGTACTAATACTCTTATGAGACTAAACATCATAATATGGTGATGTAAATAATCTCCAAAAATATGTACAACTCTTTATTTTATAGTATGTATATGGGGATATTTATAATACAACACATTTTATAAGGTCAGGTCCAAATGAGGAGGTGGAAGATTTGAGTACGCATGCAATACAGGCTGTGATTATCTCATCATTTTTTCAAACATAGCCAACATTTCTTATTTAATTTAATATTTAATATATATTTTTTGGTCATTATACTCATCTTTTAAGGAATATATTTCTGTGTCCCATGATTTATTACTTTGATGACTGGAATGTTTCCAAATAATTACACCCACCTCAAATCCTCTTAAATGGTCAGGGTGTTATGGATTTTCAAAAGTAGAATCTTGAATTTTCATCCTACCCTCAGCGATAAAATTCCCCTATATCACTTGATCTAATATTTCATCCTAAAATGATAAATTAAAACTTCACATTATTGTTATTAATTTAGAAGATAAAAATATTCAAGGAAAATAAAAATTAATTTCATTAAATTATGTCAGCTACTTCCTTAGATTGATTTATAAGATACTTTTCATTTTTTCCCTTCTCACACATTTTCAATTTTCATGGAATGTGGGAGAATATGTATGACCAAACTTATCCTCTCCTTAACCACTAATATATTTATCTCTTAATGAAGTAAAAATTTCTACATTAATTTTCTCCTCTGGTAAATTATAATATCCTCAACCTAGGAGCCACCAAACCGGTGCCCCGAACAAGGTCACCACATGACCTCAAGTGAGCCTCCCCATATTCTAGAGGTTTCTGAAAAGAATCCAGGGTCTAGTAGGATATGTGGGGACACAATAAACTCTTTACCAGAGTAATCCATAGCAGAAAACAATTTAAATAGTGGAAACAATAGGAAACATGCAATAGCATGCATAAATAACCCACTCAAAACTGGGTACATACCATATACAACAGTAAACATGTCATGAAATGATATATTTCCATGTAAAAAAACCCAAAAGAATAAAAACAATTGGAATACCAAAAAAGATTTTGGCTCTAAGTCCCAGACCTCATCTATGCACATACCAAACAAGACTCACTTCCCAGGCTTGGGTCCATTTCCCTTTTCTTGACCAACAACCATGAAACATTCTTGGGTACCCAACAATGGCCTGAGTAGGGTGTGAGTATAACTCATTAGGCCACCACCAATAGTGTCTACAAAATATCTACTAAAAGTAGATAGTCTATGCAACTGATAAATAATGGCAAGCAAAGGTAAATAGTTCAATAATCCATTCTAGATTATGTTCCTTTAAATTATGCTACCATTGAATCTAGGTTCACTACTTATGCATCCCACATTTTAATAAACATTTTTCATGTGTCAAATGGATTATGAATGTTCAATACTCTCAGGCATAATAGAACAAAATCAAGTCTTATCTCACTATGCATCACATTATAATAACCTCATAATCCTCCCCTCGAATCCTCGGTTTTGGTGGAATGCAATCATTATGGGAATATAACTCCACCCCTTACTTAACCCAAGAATTTGGGGGTGGAGTTAGAACCTCGTTCCAAATTGAGCTATGGGCGTAGAACCTCATGTCTATATCCTACTCTACCAATCCATGTGCACATTCTTATTTATCATTCTCAAAAACTAACCATAAAGAAAAAACAATACCATTAAAAATGTTCAAATAATAACCTTAATGGAATTAATATCATGACACAATCCATTAACACAATTAACATTAATATTACATACCATTTAACCCAATTACTTTTTCCCCATACAGATCTCACTATGTATCATCAAATGTAAACCTATTACCTTATCATGTTCAAATTAAACCCATTGACATACCACCCAAAAAATATCATAGCCATTAACCATTTTCTAAATAACTAAACATATTTCCATTCTAGCTCATTATGTAACCAATTAACACATTTGATAGGGATCTACCTCATCATGGGTCAATTCCCCACCTTATAATGATGTTATCCCAATCGGGAGGGCTGACACACCCCATAGGTGGACCTAATTTGGTCAAGTCATCCTCCATGCATCCCATGGGGATCACGAGGGGTTCAATTGGTTTATTTTACAGACACTATGTTAAACTATTCGAAGGAAACCAATAACATAGAAATGGAAAATCGAGAACATAACCCTATATACACAAATCTACAATAAAACCAAGGGATATAACTTGTAGAACAACTACCTTGAATCTGTTGGAGAACACACAATTAATTGAGGACTTAAATCCTGATTCTACCACCATTTGAAGCCTCAACACAAATCCCACTAGAAAAGAAAGGTTTTATATCTTCATATGGAGAGAAGGAAGAGATAAAAACCCTAATCCAATAAGAGAAGTAAGAGTGGGATTGGCCTTTCCTAGATCTTCATTCCACAACCAACAGCACTCCAAACATCCCTAAGATGAGGTAGATTGATCCATGGAATATCATGATCTTTTTGGTGAATCAATATGGTTCAAGTGATAAGAAAGGAGGAAAATCCTGAGTAAGTATAAAAAATCATGTAATGTTATTTTTGTAATTTTCACAAAAATACATGGCCGTAGGGTTTACCCAAATGGTTTTCCATGCCGTTTGCAAACAATGTGGATGCTACTCTCCGAAAATATCCCCCTCTCATAGTTACCTAGGATTTTCACACGGTTTTCACTCATTCAGCACAAATAGTGCATCATACCCAGAAACCCCCTTTATCTTCTTCTTTCATGTCCTGAACCCCCATAACACCCCGAGGTCTTTACATAAACTTAGGAAAACAATTGTTTAACATAAATAAGGAACTTACACTGAATATCAAACAAAGAAATACCTTAAGGGAGATCCGGGATCTTACAACCTCCCCACCTTATGAAGGCTTATCCTCGAGCCACTTTTCATGAGCATCATTGGGTTCCCAAAGAAAAGAGATTGGGACAATGGGATCGAATATCCGATTCCTGCTCCAATGTTTCCTCCAGAACAATTCCATCCAGCCATAGAATATGAACCAAAGTTAAAACATTTCCCCATAATACCATCTCACTATGATCCACAATACAAATCAGGTGGTCCTCAAAAGATGCATCATCCTCAAGCTCGACATCATCAACATTTGTCATGTGAGATGGATCTGGGTGATACTATCGGAGTTGTGAAACATGTAAAACATAATCCATCCCACTATAACATTTTGGAAGAGCTAATCAGTATGACACGAGTCATATCCTCTACCAAATATCAAATTCCCCCACATACCTTGGTTCCAACTTGCCCTATTTATGGATACGGTAGTGACCCAACCTTGGCGACACTTGAAGAAATGCACTATCACCCACCATAATCTCAAGAGGTCCAAAAAATTGATCAACATATTACAACTCTATAATATGAGCCATTTTCATACGATTTTGAATCAATCAAACCTTATTCGATGTCTCCTACAAGAGACTTGGTCCTAACAACTCAGACTCTCAAGACACTAACTAACACAGTGGGGATCTACACATTATCCCATAGAGTGCCTCAAATGGATCCATCTGAATTGTATCCTGAAAATTGTTGTTGTAAGAGAACTCAATGACTGATAAGTGCCTTTCCCAAGAACCACCAAAATCCAAAACATAATATCTTAACATTTATTATAGCACCTTAATTCATCGTTCTAATTTCCCTTCAGTCTGTTGGTGAAAAGTCATACTAAAAAAACATGGGTTCCAGGCACCTTTTGTAGTACCTTCTAGAAGTGTGAGGTGAAACATGAGTCATGATCCGAAACTATTATTCTCGACACACCATGTAATCATACTATTTCTCGAACATAAAATTCTCCCAACTGGATGGCTCTATAGGTTTCATGGATTGGTAATAAATGAGCCATTTTGGTTGACCAATATACCACAACACAAATTTCAGAATTATTTTGAGGCATTCTTGGAAGACACACTATGAAGTCCACCATTATGTAATTCCACATCCACTCTATAATAGGAAATTACTACAACAACCCACTAGGATGATGATGTTGAGCCTTCACATGTTGAAAGGTAAGGCATCATGCCAAAAAAACTCGCAACTTCATTCTTCATTACCGACCAACAAATTTTCCTATGAAGTTCACACTACATCATAGTCAAGCCTAGATTCACTTCCCACTTTGATGTGTGAAACTCGTGCATCAAATCTTCTAGTACACCTTCCAAAACCACAACATATCCATGAACATAGACAACTTCATCAGCACCAAAATTCATTCTAGAAGGTGACTACCCACCTTTAAGACTTTCCATCGTAGCCAAACACTCTGGATCCACCAGATGACACTCTTAAAATCATCTCAAACGTGAAGATTCAACTACTATAGATGAAAGGGTAATCTGTTCATGAACATCTTGTACCTTGAAATTCATATCAGTAAACAAGGCCTTCAACATCTACTATAAACTGGATTCTTTAACCACATGATTTAGAGTCACCTAGCTCAGAGCATCAAGAACACTATTCCCCATCCCTGGTGTATAGAAGAAATCAAAATAAAATGATTGTAGGTACTTGACCCACCATCACTGTAGAAGATTCAAATCCTACTGAGATAATAGGTATTTGAGAATTTTATGTTGGGTAAACACTGTGAAAGGTTATACCAATATGTAATGCCTCCAAAACTTCAAGGCATGAACCTCAAGGCTGGCTCCAAATCATGAGTAGGGTAATTTCATTCATGTGCTCTCAACTACCTTGACTCATAAGGTACAACCTAATCGTCCTGTATCAACACTACCTAAATTACAACACCAAATGTATATAATAACATGGTGTACATCTTACCTGGTTCAGATAAGAACAAAATCAGTGTGGTAGTAAATCACTTCATCAGGTCTAGAAAAGCATTCTCACAAGCCTTTGACCAATCAAACATAACCCCCTTATTGGTTAGTTATGTGAGCAGAGCTGCCCAATGAAAGAAATATCTAATAAAACTTTGGTAATAACCAGACAAACCCATAAAAATATGAACATCAGATATGTTCTTGGGATGCTCCCAGGATACCACATCCCACATCTTTTCTGGATCCAACGACACACCTGACTTGGAAATGATGTGTCCTATAATGTGCACCTCATCAATCCAAAACTGAAATTTTGATATCTTGGAGTAAATTCTATTCTCTCTTAGTCTACTCAAGATGATATCAAGATGTTTGGCATGATCATCATGAGTTATTAAGTACACCAATACATCATAAATGAATACAACTGCACACTGATCCAAGCATGGGTAGAATATCCAGTTCACCAAGGTCATGAAAATAGCTCATGCATTGGTCCATCCAGATGGAATCACCAAAAACCCATACAACTCGTACCTTCTTAGGAAATTTTTTCGAGGTATATCAGAAGGTATCACACTCAATTGAGTATATCCTGATCTCAAATAGATCTTATAAAATATTGTGGCACCTATGAGTTGATCAAAAATGTCATCAATTCTAGGAAGATGGTGTCAGTTTTTAACCGTTATCTAGTTCAGTTTAATATAATCGACAAATAGCCTCAGTGATCTATCATCCTTATTAGAAAACATCACAGGAGATCCCCAAGGTGATGTACTAATATGGATAAACACCTTATGTTCCAACTCCTCGAGTTGAACTGTGAGTTCTTGGATCTCTTCTAGTTCCATTCAGTATGAAGGAATGAAAACTTGCCTCTCCCCCAACAACAATTTGATCGTAAACTCAACATCTATCTTAGGTGGTAACCCTAATAAGTCCTCAAGAAACACTTCCTAAAAATGGTTAATAATAATAGGGAAGACTGTCTGATCTTTACCACCATCATCAAAGATATGACATGACACTCAGGCAGTGAGTTCTCCAAACTATTGGCGTAGTGGCCCTGTACGGCCCGCTCAAGCATCCCACTCACCTGGAAAGACATATGTTCTCCCATCAAGAGACATGAATGTCACCCAACACAGCTAATAGTGGATATAGGATTGATATAAAACCAAAAAAATCCATCACCAAAATTATGTCAAAACCTAACAAATCTAAGACAAATAGATCCAAAAAAAATGATATCCACCAACCTCCAGAGCACAACCCTTACACTGCCTGATGTCCTCAACTCATATTCCTAGCTGAGTATCAAGTGACATTACTCCACAGGAACTCTCCATGGTTAACCCCAACACAACTATTACTTGAGACGAAATAAAATAATGTGTATCACCTATATCAAATAAATCACTAGTGAGCATGAAAGCTATAAAAATCGTACCACGAATAGTAGAAGGTCTCAGTTAACCACATTCAGGTGTGTTCTGAACTACAAGGGGATGACCTACACCTTTACCCGGGCTCCGACCTGAGTACCCGGAACTACATAGCCTTTTTGATAATGATGATCTCTCCTTGTAGTTCCATGTCCCCTTCCCCTACCAGTACGGCCCGTGGAGCTCCAACTACCTGCTTGATATGGGGTAACCAGACCCCTGCCTATACTCGGCATATGCCCCTAACCTTTATCATTCCCTGACTCTCGTGGGTTCCTCAAGAACCTCTGCATGTGGCCTAACCTTCTACACACTCATCACTCGACTAGTGGGTGGGGACACTGCTGAATCATATTCACAACCTTCTACACTAATAAAAGAATACTTGGTCTCTACCCTAAGAAGATTAACCCTTCTTCTGACTACTCTCTACACTTCCACCCTGCTGAAATTTCCCAAAACCGCACTTCTTACACTCTGAATCCGCACCACAAGTCCACCCAACTGTCTTCAAAAGATTGCTACCCAAATCTACCTTCATGTTCCCCTGTGAGATGAGGGATTGGTCCACCACTTCAGTAAACCTTTTCAGATGGAATATATTCACCTGAGATCTGATCTCATGTCTCAACCTATCCTGGAATCATTTTTCCACAGCTGCCTCATCTCCTATCAATGTCGGAATTAAGCATCTCAAATCATTGAAAAGACTAGCATACTCAATTACCAACATTGTTCCCTAGGTAAACCTCATAAAATCCAAATTATTCTCCTACCTAAAGGTTTTTGGGTAAAAGTGATCAATAAAATTCTCTTGGAAATCATTCCACATCATTCCTTCGGCTTGCTCCATATGAACCACAATGTCCCACCAAATTTTTTTTAACCTCACAACATATAGGCCTCTAAATTGATGCTCTTCTTTAGAGTGTACTTTATATGTTCATGAATAGTTTGGATGGACTATTTCAAAAACTCTTCTACCTATGGACAACCGTCTCAGTTAAAGGTTGGAGGGTGATGTAGCAGAAACTCCATGGTCCTCTCAAACATACTCAGTGCACCCTCCCTATGTCATGTTCCATCATTTCAATAAAACGATAAAAGTTCTACAAGAAATTTTCTTCCCTATATTCCTGGATCACCACATTATCTTGTTCTACTACTGGAGGAGGGTTCTCGACAATTTCCTCCTATCGCCCAACATGCACAGGTCTTCAAGGGGGAATTCCAATACAATGTCAAGCATGAGATTTAGAATGCAACGATAAGAATTTTTATAAAAATAAAAAATATATAGGTAGGATCATCACTTTTCATTACCAAACCAATCCGCATACACTACCCAAACAATCTCACTCCCAAACGGAACACTACCCTTGGCAGTCTCTCTTAAGGACCTGGCTAACACGGGTATCTAATTCACACTGTTAGAAGACATATCTTTTACACCAATTCAAAACAATTTCCATGTCCGAATTTACACTTAAAAGAGGTTAATCCACTTTTGATTCTTTATCTCTCACCATTTTATAACTAATAATTGACATTTTCACTTCCTTTTTATGCATTAATGTCATCTTATTTGGCACAATTTCAAAAAAAATTAATAAAAAAATACATCCCACAATTTATGTCTCGCACACCCATACCATGTGTGTGCCTACCATGATGCATGTCACTTACCTATATAGGTTCCTAGAATGGTGCATCAATGCAAAATTTCATACCCTTCTGGCCATAAGAGAACTATCACAAAACTGTCAAATCACATAACAAGTGCATCTCCCGATAGTGAAATACCATCAAATATAACAACACACAATAAGAACAACAATCCCTCCGAGGGTGACATGGGGTTTCCCTCGTACGTGGGTTTGATATTCCCATGTGCAGGCTCATTACCAGTGCCTGAAACTTTTCTAAACTCTTGTCTACAATCCCAAAATAGTAATAAAGTGAAAATAATTACTTTGATACAAAAGTTTAATGTCCCAAACCTGAGATCCACAAAACAACCAAGTCGGATCTCCACATGACCTCAAGCACACCTCCCCATAAACCAAAGGTTTCCAAATAGTAGTGGGGGTCTAGTAGGATAGGTGGGGAGACTATACCCTCTTTACCAGAGTAAGACACAGAAGAAAACAATTTAAATATCTGAAACAATAGGAAACAATCAATAACATGCACAAAAAACCCACTCCCAAACTGGGTACAAACCATATCCAATAGTAAACATTTCATTTCATGCTATAGTTCCAAGTAAACAAAACCCAAAAGAAATAAAAATAGTGGAATACCCAAAACTATCCTCGCTCCAAGTCCTTTACCTCATCCATGAACATGTCAAACCCAACTCACTTCCCAAGCATGGGTCCATTTCTCTTTTCTTTACCTGCAACCATGAAATCCTCTTGGGTACCCCACAGTGGAATAACTACGGTGTGAGTATAACTCAGTAGTCCACCACCAACAGTGTCTATAAATTTCCAGTAAAATTTGATAGTGCATGCAAGTGATAAATAATGGAAATTAAAGGTAAAAAGTTCAATAATCCAATCTAGACTATGTTCCCTTATATTATTCTACCATTGAATCCAAGTTCACTACAAAGGCAACCGAAGGTTTAATATACCTTTTTCATGTGTTCAATGGATTAGGCATGTTCAATACTCTCAAGCATAATGGAACAAAATCAAGTCATATCTCACTAGGGATCACATTATAATAAACTCATAATCCTCACCTCAAAGCCTCAGTCTGGGTGGAAGGAAATCATTTGGGGAATAGAACTCCTTCCCCTTCCCTAACCTATGCATTTGGGGTGGAGTTAGAACCTCGGTCCGACTCGACACGTGGGTGCAGAACCATAAGTCGATACCCCACTCTACTAATCCATGTTCACATGCTTATATATCATTCACCACAACTAACCACAAAACACCAAAAATACAATTAAAAATGTTCCAAGAATAACCTCAAGGTAATTTATATCATTCCACAATCCATTAACATATATAACATTCATCTTACATACCATTTAACCCAATTCACTTTTCCCCATACCTATCTGACTAAGTATGATCAAATGTAAACCTATTACCTTATCATTTTCACATTAAGCCCATTTTCATGCCACCCAAACCATCCCTTATCCCAAAACCATATTGTATATAAATACCCAAAATTCCCTTCTATCTCATTACGTAACCAATTAACATATTCTCTAGGTCTCTACCTCATCATGGGTCAATTCTACACCTTATAAAACTGTTATCCCAATAGGGAGGGTTGGTGCATCGCATGCATGGCACTAATTTAGTCAATTCATCCACCATGCATCTCATAGGAATCATGAGGGGTTAAATTGGTTGATATGACACCTACTATGTTAAATATTTCAAAGGAAACCAAGAACACAACAAGGGAAAATCAAGAACAAACCCTACACGCACAAATCTATAATAAAACCATGGGATATAACTTCTAGACCACATAACATAAATATGTTGGTGAATGAACTACTAATCAAGGCCTTAGATCCTAATTCAACCACCCTTTGAAGTCTAACCTAAATCTTACCGGAAGAGAAAGGTTGTAATGCTTTGGATGGCGAGAAGGAAGAGATGAAAAACCTAAACCAAAAAGAGAAGCAAGAGTGGATAAAAATTACCTGGATATTCAATAAACAACCAAAGACACTCCAAATGAAACTAAGATGAGTAAAATTGATCCACGGAAGATCTTGAAGCTTTTGGGGCGTCACTAGGGTTCAAGGGAGAAGAAAAGAGGAAAATACCAAGTTGGTATATGAAATCTCGCAATGGAATTTTAGTAATTTTCTCAAAAATACTACGCTGTACGGTTTACCCCCACAGTTTTTCAAATGATTCACAAACCATGAAGATGATAATATCTAAAAATAGCCCCCCTTGCACAATTATCTTGGATTTCTATACAGATTCCACTAAGTGTGTGCAAACTGTGCTGCATGCCCAGAAACCCCCTTTTTCTTCCTCTTTCGTGTCCCAAACCCCCGGAACACCCTACGGTCTTCACATAATCATGGGAAAATACTTATTTAAATAAAATAAGAAACATAACCTAACACTTGATAAAAAAATACCTTAAGGGAGATCTGGGATCTTACATTAATGATACTCTCTATTTGATAAAGTATAATCTTATATATTTTGTAACTGGATCTCTTGGTTAGTTCTCCTAGATTCGTTTTTCATAAATATAATCTAATAAGTAATTGGGTAATTTACATGAAATTTTTCAATACAAAATAATTATCATACCATCAATGTTTTATCATGTTGGCTAGTGAGATATTTATTCCATGTCTCAGCATCTAAAAACTCATACTCGAGGCATGGTTTTTCATTCTTTAAATTCTGATGAAAAAAATTCCAATTTTTTCTATTATCTACATCAAAAAACCATTAAAGATAAACATATTTTCTTAATTTCTTTTGTTTCATAAAATTGAAATATAATTTATAAGTGAATGCATTAAATATTAGCCATATAAAATATATAATATTCAAAAAAAATGAGATAAAAATAAATTAGTTGGGATATTTTACCATTATGGACTCCCGCCACATCTCTTTCTTCATCTTGTTGGAATACTTCCAATCAAGATATAAAATATCAATATTGTAAAGGATATACATGGCTATATGAAATTTAATATTCATTGTGTTACATCCAGTTGGGTTATTATTATCATCAAAATTAATATGTATCCTCTTCTCTCCACAAGAAAGTGAATGTTTCTATAATCCTGTAATCTCATCTCTACCAACTCTAGGAATCATTTTTTCTGGAGAAGAAGAAGAAGACTCTACGGTAGGAGTTACACTAGTTGACCTGCAAATAGTTTTGATAAATTTAATGTTTATTTCCATTAAAAAAAATTACTAAATATTTTATAATATGAAAACAAACATATACCATAATAAATATTCCTCTTCCATTCTGTATGTCATTGGAATGGATGAATCTAATTACATTATGTGTTCCTGCATATTATTAGAAATGTGAATATTTAAAAACAATGAATAAAAAATATATAAGTATAAAAATTGTATCACACATGTGTATGTTTCAAAAAAATGTGAGGATCATTGATAACAAAATATGGAACTTCAACTATTAAATACAAAAATTAATTCTAAAATATTATAAATTATCAAAAAAATTTAAATTTATATATCATAGTTTGAAAAAATTGTTTTAATATGCATAAATGTATTCGAAGAAAAATAATGTACGTTAGGTTTTTCTATCAAATTTTTTTAACCATAACAGTTTAAAATAAAATTTAACAAAAAATAATATAATTAAACATGAAAATTAAAAGAAGTAGAGTTTTTACAAAATTAAATTTCCAAAAATAAATAAAATATAAATATTTAACTAAATAATTAGGAGACTAATTTAGTGTTTTCTCATATCCATTTTTTATGATAATTTCATATAGCATATACTATGTATACATTATAGTAATTTTTATCATTTGAAAATCATGTAGTATAGAAAGAAACATCACATAAATCCATAACATTATCATTATCCTCAACACCAAAATAAATTATTTTTCCCATGAAAAATGAAAGACCACTGATCAGTAAATGGTTCAATAAAATAAAATATTTTCTTTCCATGTGCCGCCATAATAAACAGTTCCTCTTTCAAATTAAATATTTTCAAATCAATGAGTGTAAATCCAAAACCATCATGTTTCACACAACTTTAATTATCAACACTATTACACTTAATCATTGTTACTTGAAATTTAGAATAATCAATTTCTCTTATATCCTCAAAAAATACAAAATATGGCACTAATGAATAAATTGGGTTTTTATTTTTTCATTCGAAAAATGTAGTTCTTCAGTGACGACCATTAACCACTGTTCTAAATAGTACTCTTATCATCTTTTTTGTGTGTAAAATGTGTAACCACTAATATCAAAACCAGGAAATGTGATCACATTATGAAATATTTCCCCTTCCAACCATTTCAATGTTTCTAATGCCTATAAATCTGTATTTACTTTATCTTTAAACAATTAAAAATGTAATTTTTATGATCAATCATAAACCACCTTTCATTTATTTTTGAGTATCATTCCATTCATCCAAAAATATGTGATTAAATATATGTTTTTACCTCATCTTTATTGTTCAAAATGTTTAAATGTGCCTATATAACTTCATGACATGGAATGAAATTTACCTTTAAGCCCGAAATTCGACTAACTTCACTATAAACCATCAAATTTTGAGATATTAGGGCACTGATATGATAAAATTCATACAAATAATTAGTACATAACTCAATCACCTCTTCTAATATGTATTTTTGAACAATAGAGGCCTCTATTCACTGAATATTGTTTACATATCGATTTAATATTTTCATATATCTTTCACAATGAAATATCCAATATAAATATATAGGACCACATATTTTTATCTTATACATCAAATGAATCACCAGATGAACCAATATATCAAAAAATTAGTGGGAAATACATTTCTAGTTAAAAAATATAAGCTCAGCTTCATTCTCCAAAAAATATAAAAAATTTGGATCAAAAACTTTAATACAAATATATTTTAATGAATAACATTACATGATGATAGTCTTTCTAAAAAGTGTCAGCAATATACCACATCGTGTGATTGGTAGTATTTATTTTATAAATACATTAAAATCATGGTATTTTATACCAATTTATTTAAAATACATTAATGGAAACAAATTCTTCATATTTTAAGAATATCCACTTGGTACTTTAATACTCTGTAGACGCTGAAAAAATCATCTTCTCACTCTTGATTAATGTGTGAAAAATGGGAGGTAAATATGTTCTAATTATTTTTATAATGGGATCTAATTCTAAATGTATTCCTAGGGATATCAAGTCCAATCTAGCATGCAATACCTCTTTTATATTTCCTTTTATGTATAAAAAAGTTCCAATAAAACTATCACATGTGTTTTTCTCAATATAAAATTTTTTAATGTTTTGTTTTCTTTTTAAAAATAACTAATATGTTATTTTGAAAAAGATAGACTATTTCTTTTATATATTTTCTTATCACTAAACATCCTTTCTTTCCAAATGTGAAATGAATATTTTTCACCTTGTCGTAATATTCTTTTGCTAAAAATTGAAATGGTGGTAGATTATATTCATATAGACCATTAAATACATTTTCAATCAATGATATGGATGATCAATTTGAAAATATCTTTGATTCCCCATGTACATTGTCTTTCATTCGTTATGAAATTGACAATATATAGTATCTTCTTCAAAAATTTGACATGATTTATATCCCTTGCCACTATATCCATAAAAGTTTCCATGTGATGGAAAGTCATATATAGTGAACATTATCATAAAACTGAAAATAAAATATAGTTTATTGTTTGCATAAAAAAGTGTAACCCATGTCTCCCATATAAGATTCAAATCATCAATCAATGGTGAAAAATACACATCAGTATTTATTTCTATCTATTTTGGTCCAGAAATCATCAAGATCATCATGAAATATTTTTTCTCTATACATATCTATGGTAAAAGTTGTAAAATACTAAAAACACAAACACTATTTTGGATATGGGAGCTTTGATATCGAATCATTTGATCACTGTACAGTCCCATTATGATATTTCTAGCTTCAAATTTAAAATCAATAAATTTTTAATCAAATATATTACACTACGGTGAATCAGTAGAGTGACTTTATCTCCATCATAGATATAATCATTTTTATGCCATATTAACCTTTTTCTATTATTTTAATTTTAAACTATATTATTCAAATGAAGAATTATGGTATGGTACCAAATTACATTAGCAATAAATTTGACATCAGCACCTGAGAATGAATTAGAGTTAAATTTTTCATCCATCTTATATTGTGATGTCCCATATATAAGTAATTTTTATAAATGTTTATATCCACTCCTATACAATACATAATAATTTGGACAAGAATGTGTCTTTTTATACCCCAATCCCATTGGGCATAATATTTTCTTTTCATCGTAATTGGAATCTTTAAGAATGTTTCCTTCTAGGAGTAGATATTTAAAATACCAAGAAATTCATAGAAACATTTATCACTCCCCCACATTTATTTATTTGAAGTTAACTAATCTTTGAACTTTAGATAACACTGTAAATTTAGTGTAACCTAATATTAGTGGCTTCTTAATATCTCCATACAATATTTCAACAAATGTTGTTTTTTCATTGGATTCAATGCCTACATAATGAATTAATTCCCTGATATGATTCTCTATCTCATGATGAATATTTTCATCAACATTAGATGTTCAATTTTCTATTATTTCATGATGAAAAATCCAATATGCATAATAATGGATAAATCTATAAAAATGAGAGGGTTCTTGAATTCTATGAAATTTTAATATATTATATTAAAACACTGCATGCATGGATAAAATATAAAATCATTTTTAGAATATTTCATTTGAAGTTTTTCTCGAGGATGCTTCCGGCTCCATCCAGATTATTCCCTCTGACACAGAGGATGGGTGAAAGAATGATCACAATGGGGGTAAATGCCCTCAACAAGAAGTTAGAACTCCATCTCAGGTGAACGGAGGTCACTAAAGGAGGATGAGAAGGAGGGACTATTCGTCCCCCCCCCCCTTTGGAGACCAGATCGGCCAGGAAGATAAGTTGGAAAAGGGGCACCTCGGAGGAGGGTGGCACACGGATGGCAGGTGTCCAGGTGGGGCATTCATTGGAGTTTTTACATAGCAGTGAGGAGGGAGTGTCTGAGAAGGTTTTATGGCTCAATGCCTCGGAGCAGGAGGCTGCTTCCATGATGGGGAGAACCTTAAGGGAAACATTCAATGAGGAACAATATGTTTGGATTGATAAAAAAGACTCAATCCTTGTTTGGGGTTTAAACAGAGGGAGGATCAACATCGAGGATTATATTCATTC
Source organism: Viscum album (assembly GCA_963277665.1). Taxonomy (NCBI): domain Eukaryota; kingdom Viridiplantae; phylum Streptophyta; class Magnoliopsida; order Santalales; family Viscaceae; genus Viscum; species Viscum album. Next base: position 785,452,136 of record OY728123.1, on the reverse strand, counting down.
ATGGGACCAATTGGCCTCGGAATTTGAAAAAATTCTATCAGATTCCCCAAACATACAGGTTTCTTTGTTATCTTGGCAATTGTTTCGAGACATGGTATCTGGTAAGCTTAGTTTCATCTTCAATGCTCATAGTTAATTGGGTGGTCTGCATGCATGGGTTGGGGTGTCTTCGGTCTGGCATGGTTGTTTTTCTGTGTTGTGCGATTTGTGTGCTGTTTGTCCGTACGTCGCAGGACTTCTGGTTGGGATGGAGCTTTCTGTCAGCTTCTTTGCAGGACATTTGGTACATGGATGTTGTGGAGGGATGGAAACATCGGGAGGGACCATGCTTGCATGGGATCGCCGAGTGCCCTGCATGGGGATGTTGGTTATGATGTTTCTTGAAAGAGGTATCTTGTTTCTTATTTTTTTATTGCGTTGTTTGGGTGTTTTTTGGAACCTATGGTTTCTCACTTTTCCTGTAAAAGTGTTTTTCTTAATAAAAAAAAAAATTCAGTCAGTCATTAACTCCTTTTTCATATTCTTAAGTGGTTATTTATAAATTTATCCAATTATGATCCATTAATTACCTAAGATCACAATATAAAATGAAAATATATTAAAATAATAAAATATTTAAAATATAAATAAAAAAATAAATTTCAAACATAAAAACATATAATCAAAATGATCAATTACTGATAACTATTTGATTATAAAAAACAATTATACATAATGATCAAAACATATCACTGTGAATTTTAAAGGTATGTTATTAAGAATATATAAAAAAAGATAATTTAAACATGCAAAAATATATAACAAATATTTCATCTAAAAAATAATTTAAAAATGGAAAACAAGTTACAAAAAAAAATAAACCAAAATTGATTATATCAACAAAAACAGTTTATAAATAAAAAAAATTGAGAAAAAAACAATTTCAAACAAAAATAACTATAATGATAAAAAACTTATAAATAAAAACAATTCCAATAAAACAATTTACATTGAAAAAATTGTAATAATAATAAAAAACTTATAAAATTAATCAAATTTTAAAAATAATTTATAATTTATAATTAAATTCATACAAATAAATGAATGGATGAATCAAATTTATAACTACCAGATAATTAATTTTCTTCAGAAATGTAAAAAAATAATCTTAAAAAATTTGAGGATTATAATGAAAATATATCCTAAATTCTGATCAACTCACTCAAATTTTTTTGGAAATTCGGTGAATTCTACAATATTGAAGAAAAAATTTTAAAAAATGGAAAATAAATAAGAACAAACAAAAACCATAAATCGTGGTTGTCGGTTAACAAAAATAGGGTTTCCCTGAACTGAATAATATTGAGGATCATTAAAGATGGATAAAGGATGGAAGATTGTGGTGACAAAAATGTGAAAAGATGATGAAATTTTAATTCAAGACAATATATATCATCATCGAGGGTCATCAGGTGCCATTGGGTGTCATCGAAGGTAGGGAGGGTGATTTGAATGAAAAAAATAAGGTCTCTAGGGTGTTGATGTTTTTTTAAAATACTTTTAACATTTGTTTATTAAAAACCAATGTTAAATAATTTTTTTATTACTTTTAATGTTCTTTTTTTATAAAAACTAATGTTAAATTTTTTTACATCACTTTAAACGTAGGTTTATATAAAACAGATGTTAAGACACTAATGAAAAAGCCTCTCTTTCTAGTAGTGATGGATGAACCAATAAGGGACTAACCTGTAAATGTAAGACCATGCAACAACTCATCTAGTAAAAATAACCTCCAAATAACATGGAAAAGGCTATGGAATAAGTTAAAAATTACAGTAAGTGAATTAAAACATTGTTGAGGTTACCATGCTACAGGTGGTACCGTTTTGGAAGAATTAGAAAATCCACACCTTAGACCACTACATCGCAACATGATCCTCCAACATCACAACGTCCACCATCAATGCACCACAGAAAACATCATACATATCAAACACTCATGTGATAACTAACTTCCATGTCACAGTATCACTCTATGTCACAACCATTCCTTAGATAAAAGAAGCATAAAAAAATATAGTTGGGGAAACTATGTCCCAACTGGCCTCTCCATTCTATAGCTGCCTCTTCTACACAAAACATCCCAATCTCCATGACATAGAACCCTTGTCAACTAGGTTTCTCAACTCCTTCACCCCCACTTTCCCTAAAAAATCCTTGTGATTTCCACCAAACACCTCCACCACTATAATTCCCATGTTGTAGTAATTAGAAATGTCTAAATCATTATATCTTATACATATCAAACTATTTTTTCCTCATGAATTAAACTAACCAATAAGGAAGGAGGTAAAATGGTCCAAACAACCATCCCACAAGATACCTCTCATTTATATTATTTCAACTAAAATACTACCACTAACCAAATATATAAAACCTATTCAAGACATTAGCTTAAAGTCCCGCGCAAACTCAACAATATCTTCTCATCCACAATAATTAATCACATCACCCCAAACATAATCCACCTTTCACCCACAACCATTTTCACTACCATCTCAACCTCCACATAATCCAAACCTACACTTACCACAACCACCAGACAATAGATCCTCTTCACAAAAATCAAGGGATTTAATCTCCAATGTCATGATATTATCCACTTTGGGAGGAATAGGCACACCCCCGTGGTTCTAATCATGTAAAATTATAACATCTCTCAATTACAGATCAGGTTTATCCTCTTCATATACTTGAAGCCTTAATCACACATCACTTCAAGGAAAATCACATTTCATAAACCAATAATATCCAAACACCCCATCATCAATGAAAACTAAATCAAGAAAAACTCAAAAAACATTTGGTATTGGGAATGCATCTATTTATCATTCTACCATGTACACTTCTCCAGGCCACCATAACATCACATCACATGAACAAAAGGAATGGTCTATTATTGCATAACTTTCTCTTGAAAATCCTTGATCACCATCAACCACTCCACAAGTGTCACTTCATCCTCAATAACCAACTCCCTCTAGTCAGTGACATAGGATTCATTGTAAATATACTGATGTATATAAGAAACATGTAAGATTTCATGAATCTATTCTATTCATGGCATAAGTTCCAATCGATGAGCCACTGCACCAATAATCCCCAACAACACAAAAGGTCCAACAAACTAGTGTGAGATCATACTACCCATTCCAAACATCCACAACTATTGTCAAGGGGAAACCTTCAGGAATGTGTGTTCTTAAACCGCAAACTCTAAGAAACTCATCTTGTGCTCATCATAATACCTATTTTGATCATACATTACCTTCATCATCTCATAAATAACCTAAACCATCTGTATCATTATCTTCACCACATTAATACCAATAAATGATGGATCTCCAAACTTATCCCACCGTGATATAGAACAACATGACCTATTATAAATAGCCTCAAATGGTATCATACATATGAATGAGTGATATGTATTATTATAAGAAAACTCAAACAAAGGGAGATACTTTTCCTAATATCCTCTAAAGTATAAGATGTATTCTGGTAGTATATAATCTAGTATATGGATATTATAATGTATTTTTTCTATTCATATGACGGTGAAAAGTAATGTTGAAGAATAATTGATTGCAAAAATAATGTTATGATACCCTTTACAATTGAGATTTTAAACATGCATCCTGATTTGAGATAATAATCCATGGAACTCCATGAAACCACACCACTCATCCATGTACCTCCTTGCCAAAATATCCATAGTACCAAAATCTCTAATCACTAAAAATTATGCCAATTCCATCAACTGGTCTACGATCACCAATATAGAATCACAAACTTCCTAATATTAGGGTAATGCTATGATAAAATCCATTGAGATGTCATTCCATTTATACTTGGGAACATTCAACAGATACAAAAAAAATCCAAGAACTAGATGCTCATCCATTTCCTATGGAAAAATAGACACCGAACCAAACAATTTCCCACCTAATATTTTCCCATGCCTCTAAACAGAACACTCAATCCACGATGAATCTTGGAAAATCCCCAGTGTATCACCAAAGGTGAGATATAAAACTCACAAAGGACTCCCTCATATATCATTACCAGAAAAAAACATTTAGTTCCCAACATCCATCCATATAATCACCATAGTCCACATGATCATGTGTCACCTCTACCTCTGAGGCTACCCACTAAGACTCCACCACCTACTACATTTGAGAAAATTTCACATTCATCTAAAAGAAAGAACCTTCACCATTAACCACTCTATCATAGAGGTGAAGGGATTCCAACTCCTCTATCACCTTATGTGTATCTCTGAACTCCTAATAAATTTCCCTACATGAATTCCTGCTAAAATAATTTTATGTAACATCCCCCTTTTCTGAGGAGTAGAATATATCAAGATTGTGATCCTAAAAAACTACATCCACCCCCTTTTCCATAGATTTATATCACAATGACAAAATATATTCCTCAGACTCTTGTGATCCATAAAGACCATAAAGTGACTCCCAATGATTTAATTCTTCCATAAATTCAATGTAAACACAACAAAGACTAGCTCAATAATATGGGTTTCATAGTTATGCTCATGGGTGTGAAACTGTCAAGACCCACAATAGATCACTAACATCTATTGTGTCAAAAAAAATCCCAAGCCCAGACAAGAATCATCAAAAAAACACCTCAAACATCACCCCTTCCACTAGATATTGGAGCACTATAGCACTCGTCAATTTCATCTTCGGGTAGTGAAATGTATTCTATCATTAATTAGTCCAGATAAGATAATAGTTATTTCTATTCAAGTTTTTCAACAAGTCCAAAATCCTTGAGAAGATGGAAACTAACCACCAATAATTGACAATAAGACCATAGAATCTATAAACCTCTACTACATTCATTGATGATTCCCATGAAACAAATTCAGTTACCATAAAAGGGTCCATAGACACACTCTATTGAGACCCCATGAACCTATGAAAATGTACCTATAATTTCTAGATCATTAACTTATAAAACTTCTTATGGAGTTGGGGGTGTTAAAGAACCTCTAATATTTCTCTAAGATGATTGAAATTCTCCTCCTTTAACTTCAAGTAGATCTATATTTCATCAGTGAACATGATTGTGAATTAGACCAATAAGGTATGGAACATGGAGTTAATGAGAACCATAAACCAGGTTAGTGCATGTGAGACATTGAACAGCATGACCACAAACATGAATTTCCCATACCTATATCTAAATATAGTATTTATAATATCTCCCTCCATTAGTCCCATTTATTTATATCTATACTATAAATCGATCTTATAAAACCAACTCAACCCTATCAACTGATTTAAAAGATTTTATATCCTTATAAGAGGGTAGATATTTTTTATCATCACCTGATTCATCCTTTGGTAGTTTATACACCATCTCATATTCCCATATTCCTTCATGGAGTATAACACTAGAAAACTCCACAATGACACACTAGTTTAGAAAAATCCTTCAAGATTATATCATCTATATGAATCCTCAATTCTGGTAATTCATAGGGTTCTATTTGATAAGGATCTATTGAAATTAGATAATCAATTTGCAATATATCTATTCTAACCACAATATCATGTCAACATTTAAGTGTCACAATATCCTCCTGAAAAACATCCAAAAAATCCCCAATAAATCAAGGAACCTACACTTTTTTAACACATGTTTCTTCTATAGACAACTCAACCATTAAGTAAAAATGGGTATCCACATATCTACTACTCACATGACAGCTCCTCTTGCAAACACAAAATGCACACAGAACATCCACATATGTGAACATGACTCCACTATGAATGTAGTTGATAAAATCATGCACAAAATAAAACTAGCATATACCAAGAATGAAATTATATGACAACATGAAAAGAAATAATAGATCCGACAAGACTAATGTGTACCTTTCATCATTCTATAGTCTCTACATTTATCAAACAAGACGGTATAGATTCAGACTGGTGTAGTCAAAACCAAGGGAATCAAAATACTCTCTATGTCCAGTCCTAGAACTTGAACTAGAGAGAGTGAAACAAAGGAGTGTAAATGTACTAAATCAAAAAAAGTACAAACAAGTTCAGATGATAAATTAGTCATACCATGAATGATATCTGGACCATCAAGAGTTTCTTCTTCCACTACATGCAACTAATCATTCCCTTCTTTTATACCTCTTTTTGGATGGAACCCTATACATCCATGCTCAAATTGAGGCCCCTAAACATGAGGCACATCCAATGGTCAAAACATGCCTACCCCATCTCTTCTTGGTTGGGTATAATCCCACTACCCCTACTGCTAAAACAACCTCACTAGTAGTTTATACTAAGACTGAAATTGAACCTATCCACCTACACCAAAATGAGAACACAAGACCACTAGGAACTAATTATGACAAAGGAAAAGAACCCAAAATTTACAATACAAAGGAATAAATCCCCCAAGATAAGTATAAAACCATCTGGACCCAGAAGGCTGGAAGGGAATCTATTGAGGTCAACATCCCACCAGTTGAAACTTAAAAGGACCCATCACATGAAACCTACTAATAAAAACTATTTTCTCCAAGGAACCAATCTAGTTACCCATTTATATAAAACCTACTCACAAGTGCATCCAACAGACCACCACCACCTTCTTCCAAATCTCCCGATACATCAACAACGAAAAATGAGTATCTAAAAACAAGATAAAATGGTGGAGTGCCTCCTCATGATGTCATTACTAGGAATCCTCATTTAAAAAATGGTCTCAGAAAAAACATAGAAGTTTCAGACATGGTCCTAAACTCCCACACAGACATAATTCCCTAAAAAAGAGAGAGATTATGAAGTCTCTTCACTTCCTTCAAAGTCAATGAAAGAAACTCTGCTTAGAACTCCGTATGAAATTTGAACCATGAAAAATCAACCTTCATCCACTAACCAAGATATATAACCAATTATTAACACATGAATCCTCACATATAATTTACTATTACTGAGTCCCAGTACTCTATAGGGGCTTGGATCAAACTGAAAATGATCTCCCAGTTCTTCAACTATCTCTCTATCTCTAGATTTGAAATAATACCAATGTACTTCCCAAAATATTTCTACTAAAAAATGATCATTTAATTTTACTGACCATCCTCCTCAATAAGATCAACCCTCTGGAGATCAATCGGTTTAGACTACATAATATTAACTTCCTAAACCACAAACAAATGATAATCATGAGCCATGGATTAAATGGAAAGTATATTTCCAAAGCTCAATAGTATAAAATTTTACTAATATTATTTTAATTAATTTTAAATTCCCCAAAAATACCCAATTAAAATAATAACACATGTCATTCATGATGACATTATATCTCCCAGGTCTCAAAAATGAAATTATTTCCACCTCACTTGGCCTTTTGGTAAGCTCAAAGTCCTTGTGTCAGATCATGGGGACCCCAAAATCCCATTTCCAAGCTCATCTCCTCCAGCCTTTATCACACACTAATATCAAATAACATCTTTTACCTACCAACAAATTAAAATAACAGTGTTCCTAACTCAAAAATCTGTCATATCTCTCAACCATAAACTTTTATACCACTCTTTAATGACTCCCTCCCTCTAAAGGTACCACTCCTCAGTCGGCACGATAGGAAGAGAGATAGTGACCCCTAAGTCCCACCTCCAGGAGACTCTGGGTTGGAAACTTGAACTAAGTGTATAAAAATTTCTCAAATGGGAGGCATTATCCTCTATAATAATAATACAGGGAGATTAGATAAAATAAACAAAGGGAACTATATTGATAAATTTAAAATGGAAACCAAGACATTCCCGCAATGTATGTATTAATGAAACAGATATAGAAAAAAGTCTTCAAATAAATACCCAAAAGAAAATATAGGGAAATGAAATTGAAATAGCTCCAAATCCCAAGTTATTAATGTCAATCACGGTCTATGAAGTCTTCTAAAAACCCTAAAAGAGTTTTTCTATATGTAGGGTGAGCATAAAATTATACTCAATAGGGTAAATAAAGTATCTCATGCACATATACAAAGAGAAAACTAATTCACCAGTGTGAAAATAGAAGAACTAATAGCACCTACATATTTCAACTAACCAAGTCCATCCTCACCATGTAATTCTCAATAAATACTGCATCCAAGTATAATAATATAATAATATTCATATAACTAAAGGGTACCCGTCCCACTATCCCATAGGGACTACTCTCTCACACCCCAACATCAAACATCGTAGCACTCCCATCTCATCCATATATCACATCATCCTAAGTACCCCACATGAAGCTGGACAAAAAATCACATGTCGCTGAAGGAAACCTAGTATGTTACACTACATCTCCCCAAAAGACACAAGGTCCATCACACCACATATTTCCTAAACACACCATGTCTATCACATGAAATCTTAGTATGTCCCACCTCACCCAAAGAATCCTTGGAAATCACATCCCTTTATATTTTTATAGTTCAATTTCGAATTTTGGCTATCATAGCCCTTGAATGTCAACGTTTCTTAGAAGGCATAGGGGAAAAGAGTGGGTAGCTACTCATTCAACCACGCCACAGTGGTGTTAGGAAAAAACACCCAAAAATATCTATTTTTTTAGAATTAAATTCTTGACATGGTTGGGCCATGTATAAAAATCCCAAGGAAATACAATGTATATATACATAGCCACACACAAGCCCAACCTATTGGTTCATAACCAAAACACTAACTAATTAACAAAACCACCACCAAACCTCACAACACCTCTACATTCACATCCACAACTAAATTAAAAAACACACAATAATCCAAAATACACAAGCCTCATTTTATCCTTTCTTTTCAATTTAATCCATTTTACATATTTCATATTTTCCTCCAATTCCATACATTTAACCCATACATTATCTGGACCTTCAAATTTCACATTAAGAAATAACCTTTTAAGTCATACTTCCCATTTCAATTTATTCATTAGCTATTAAATCCACTAACTGAACCATCACATACCATTTTAAATCATTATTTACCAATTACATTACTACTTAGACAACTAGAACATCACCACATCACAAAAACAAAAAAAACATCATCCTCATCAAGAAAAATATCTACACAACACCAACATTAGTAACCACATCCACATACTCCCAACCACATCCATAACACAACCACTTTTTATCCTAACTGTCACATAGTATGGAAACACAACTCTTCACATATTCCCCCACAACACAACCACATATCACAACTTCCACATACCACATCCACTTATCATCATATCACTATCCCACGACACAAACACACACCACAACACATTTTACTTCACATTCATGCAACATATTTCAAATTTAACAAGGTACTTCACATCTCATTCCATTTCTTTATTTATGGATATTGTCACACAAGCCATATATCTCATGGGAAAACCATTTTTCTAACATGATGTATGTTTTCAACCAATTCCCAATTTTTGGTGATATAAAACAACACAAAATATGGTTTTTATAAAAAAAAATTCTTCACACAAACAAAGGCTCCCAACTGCCGACATATCCTTTGGAAATATCCAAATATCAATAATCTCAAAATATTGTAAAGAATGAAATTTCATTTCCCTTCCCAATTCAATTTCAAATAAAACAATTAATTATATTTATTAAATGATTGTAGTACATCTTCCCAAAGTTGAAATGTCATAACCATCATGCATGATACACTATGTGAGAAACTAATTGTCCCCTATATCAAACATAGATTATTGATTCATTACACAAGTTTATAAAAAGAGGAAGGCCACCACTGATCACTATAATGAAGGTGATCACCCTCACTATCCTTGAGCACAAAAACCACGCCATTCACTTATAAAAACATCAAAATATTATGTTATATTGATAGAAAATTTCTACGGGATAAGAAATAATGAGGAAAATTGAGGAATATTAAGAGGAAGGTCTACTAATCCAACATGGATCAACTACCTAAGAACATGGTCAAAATCCACTTAAAGGGTCTGAATGTGATCCTTTGGATACAATTTGGTCTCCCATGAAATGAGAGAACAGTTATTTGATTGAGGGTTTTCTAGAGACTTTTATAATTTACAGGTAGTTGGAAATTTATAAGACCACGACATAGAATTGACCACCACACCATAAAATGAACTAGTAGAAAATCATATTTTAATATTGATTTTTTTTAAATTTAATGTAATCTTTTAACTGATGATGATGCATGCATCATTAAAAATAATTTTTTAAAATGATGCCAAGACTTCAAATAAAAGTGAATTTAAGTGATGTTTCAATGTTGGTTTTATAATTTAACCAATTTAGAAAAAAAACCACCTTTCCACATCATTTCAATAAATATATTTATATGGAAACAGTCACATAGAACATTCCATGTAAATTTTTCTATAAAACCAATGTGGAACCTACTTTTTAGCATCATTTTTTCCCAAAATCAATTTCGAAAGACATACAATTATTATTCCACATTAGTATATAAAATACCAATGTGGAAAGATATAATTTTAAAAAAAGATTAAATTACATGCCCCAAAAAAATATAAATTTTTTTACAAAAATAAAATACAAGCATGAAGTAGAAAATGATTTTCTAAATACTCATTTTTAACTTTAATTGAAAGAGATATAAATGATAATTTAAAATTTAACCATACTTTAAAAATATATTTCCAAAAAACATAAATTTTGGGTAAGGTATTCATTCATCTAAAAGTAGACATTATTGAAAATCAATAATAATAATAATAAAATTTAAAAGATCAAAAGACAAAATATATTGATATAAAACCTAAAATAATTAATATATCTAACCTTATCGAATTTAGTCATCACCCCAACTGTCATTCTCTCAAAAAAGAATCTTAATATAAAATAACTACATTCCACCCATCATTTTTTATGATGACACTATGGTTATGAAACATTAACATTAAAATAAAAATCAATATATATATATATATGTGTGTGTTGAAAAAATATTGTCTAATAAAAAAATATATTTACTATTAATTTCATATATTTGGTTTTATTTAGATATTTTTATAAAAAAAATTTAATTTTTAAGCTTTCTCCATGACCTGCATTTTGATATATCAACTGTCAAAACATTTATAAACAATGCCAATTAAAAATAAATAATTTATATAAATAATTTTTTAAAAAATTTCTAAATGGTTTACAAACTCTACCTAATAAACATAAAACCCAATATAATGTGTATTCAAATGGGAAGATTGTACCTAACATCTATTGACCTCTAAAATATAAAACATTTACAATTAATGAAATTATAATGAATATTAGTTCACAATTATCTTAGTCTTCTTACCTATCAATGAAGGAAAAAAACAACACCTAACCTTCATATTTTTTAATATGTCACATATTTAAGTAACTCTAGAATCATCAACCAAATATTTTAAAAGAATTGAAATTTATTCTTTATCAATAAAATTGTAGATTTAAATGGCCTCATTTTGAATTCAAATCATGTGAAAATACCTAATTAAATAAATAATAAATTAAGTCACTTGAAGTAATAATTTTTTAAAATAAAAAAAAACTGAAACATAAATTTACTAATATGGAAAACAACTGCAACACAGATATGTTGAGATCATCCAAAATAAAAAGAAATATGACATCTTTCTTGTATATTATCAATTCGTATTCTTATCCATACATATCAAATTTCATTAGAAACTAATATATATTTTCCATGAAAGAAGTAATCAGGGATAATATTTTTAACAGATTAGAAATATAAGAAGTATCCAATATTTTTGGTACCAGAAACATTTGTTTATTTTTTATTAATTCTTTTAAATTTTCACTCATATATAAATTAAATATAATTAAATAATATAATTAATTTTTAATCATATATATATAATATGTATAAAAAATTCATACCTAGTATGTTAGATGATGATGAAGGTTAGGTGGCCATAGTAAAATAAAATCTACACAATGTCAAACTTTGGCAACCTCCTCTATAGGAAATGGTACTAAATAATTTGGATCAATAATATCATGTAATGATACTATTACGGGACCCATCTACATAATATTGTGATGTGAAGAATCCTCCAAAATATTTATGACTCTGTATGCTACAATATTTATAAGGGGGTCTGTTGGATTATAATATATATGTAAATGTATATGAGATGGTACAATAAAATATGGGGTGAACTGTATGTTTAAAAACATTATTTTTAAACTCTTACGAAGAATCATGGTGTAAGAGATCTTAAACTAATATAATTCACAAACAATATAAATGAACTAACTGGTCCGGGATCCGATGGATATGATATGTTATTATACCACAAGTAATAAAAAACACTTTTATTTTAATTTAATACATTGATTAGAGTATAAAAATGTAAATGATTCTACCATATAGTATATAGAATCTCTTAATACAATATGTAATTAATGTATCGTAATTAAAACAATTACAATAGAAATGAATATAAATTCAAATGAGAAATAAAATGATTAATTTTATATTAAAAATAGCAGTGGAATAATAAATGGTATTACAATTATTTTATCCCAAAGAGTAGTGTATCCTTTCACCTAGGATAAAATGTATTTCATACCACACCCTGAATAATCCTTCGATACAATAATCAGCATGTCTGTCTTCCTATCCAAGGAATCCCTTGATTAAGAATTTAATCAACACCTTTTTATTTCAAATACCAGAAATCACTCAATATAATGAATGGATGCACCATCTTCCTATCCCCAAGATACATCGATTTTTCTCACAATGATTACTCTCAGAAATCAGAACAAGTCACTTACAGAAATAAAATAACTAGGAATAGGCCATTCCCATATTGTATCTTCATGGATTTTCACACCACGCAAGATAGATGTCACATAATCTCTCTCTATAACTTGGAATATATAAAATTTGGTTTCTCTAGTTCGAATGACCTCCTATTTATAGGCCTCAAGTTCCAACAGTCACATTTCCTCCAACGGTCATATTTCTCTAGAAATATTTGAGGGACTTGTACACCTAGAATTAATACTGTCAAAACAAAATAGAATAAACAACATCGTTTTTATTGGTATATAAGTAAATTCATAACATCATTTTCGATAGAAGTTAGTAAGTAAAAATATATGAAAGAATGAGTATGAGGAATTACAATGAGAAACATGTTTGTGGTATTAGATTAAAAAATGAGTACAACGAATAACTTGGTTACGATGCATATCTTATTTACAAAACATATCATAGTAATGATGCATAATTTGATTATGATGTATAACATAATTATGATGTATATCGTTGATACGATATATGGTTACGATGCATTACATGAATGAAATGCATATTATGATTATGATGAATATCATGATTGTGAAACATAGCAGTTACGATGCATAACAAGGATACGATGTGTAACATAATTACAATGTATATCATGAATATGATACACGGTTATGATGCATAATAGGAATATGATGCATAATTGGAATATTATACATATAATGATTACGGTGCATATCGTGATTATGAAACATATGGTTACAAAAACATCATATGCAGTTACGATTGTAAAAAAATTTATGTGACTAAAACAACATAAGTGATTATGATAAGAAACAATGTATGTGGTTACAATTTTAACACAATAGCATATGATTACGATGAAAAACTACAATATATGATTATGATGAGAAAACAACATATATAAAAATAAAGGAGTAATTTGTGATTTACAAAACAAAAAGATCAATGGGAAAGTTGAAACAAGTACTGACTCAACAATCTCCCCATTTTTTGAAAGCATAAAATAAAACCAACAATAATGACTTATCTCCCCCAAAGATTAGTAATTCTTCTGAATATAATAGTGAATACGAATAATTTCACTTGAGGGTAAATATTATCTCTAAGATTTGTATTCTCTTTACATGTACATTTGATTTCTCCCCCTTAATAAGGTATTCGCCGTTTTTCCTTTTTATGAAAGCCGTTTCTTCTTTTCCAAATCATTATCCCCATTATTGACATTCAAAAAGAAAAAGGGAAACATTATTTTCCTAGAAGGAGTTAGAGAAAAAAATTAAAAAAATATAAATTACTTGGAATGAAATAAGTTTTTATTACAATAAGAGTTCAAAAATTCATTATTTCTCCTAGTGTTTCTCCCAGAGTTTGAACATAGAGAGCTTAATCTTCTTGAACTATTTTATATCCTCCATCAAATTTGTTAAGAGATTCTTGTTGAGCCTTCATCTTTACATCTTGTTCAACAATAATACTTTCTTATTTATAGATCCATTCTTCATGATGTCACTTGATTACTTCATGTGATGTAAACCTTACATCCTGGGAATTGTAATCCTGCATTCTATCTTTATAGGCCTTTTCTTGGATTAAAACACTTTTTGAGAGAAAAAAAATCTCATTATAACCATTCGAAATTTTTTTCATAATATGTTCAAGCTCTTTAGAAGATAATATTTTGTGGTACTTTGTCTTTGAAAGGATTATATTTTTTTATTTCAAATCAGTGACAAATATTTGGTATAATTAATTGAGATCATTGACCCATTTTACCAATTCATCAAGCTAGTCCACATGATACTTGAGATTATCAACAATGTTGTATGGCCATTTAAAAACATTGTTACAATATTTTATATTCTCAGAAACACATTCTTTAAATAATTTAAAATCATCTTGAAGCATTAAAAACCTATCCATCAATATTTGGACAGAATTCATTCATCATTATGACTATCTAAAATGATATCTAGCATGGATTCAATATTAATAAATAAAGTGATAGTCTTTTCCACTCTGTTAAAATCTTGTTCAAAGTATTGAATTTTTCATCACTCTGATTGTCCTTTATGAACCTATATCTTCATTGTATTTTGGAAGATCTCCAAAATGAGTTTCAGTGCTAATAAATTCGTATGTTTGATTCTGATTCTTATCATATTCTTCTTCATCTTCTTTATCCAAGATTTGATTTACTTTCTTGGAAGTAATCTTTTGAGATACGCTTAGAGATAGCTAAGGATTAGGATATGGAAACTTAAAAGATGAAACTTCTGATGATTATAATGAAACAATTTTCTTTTTTTTCATCTTCATTTTCTTCAACTAATTCTTCTTCTTTTCCTTGTTATTTGTCACCTGGTTCTTATCCTTCTTCTTCAATTTATTTATTGAGACTTTTTGTTTCCGATTGTTCATATTTATTTCTCTTTCCCTTTCTCTTCTAGATCTGATTGAGATTGAACAGGTGGTTCTCTTATGTAAATTCTGGTTCTGACTTCCTCAAATTTATTATGAGGACAATCAATATCAATAGATTGAGACATTATATTATTCATTATCTTCTTCATTTCTTCTTATTTTATGGCTTCCTCAGTTCTTATTTTCACTTACATGGCTTCAACTAGATCCAAATTGAATTGAGCATCACCTTATTTCCTTTCTTATTTCTTCTTCCTCCACTCAATCACAACCTCATCTGATACTGCTTTTTGTTTCTTTTATTTATTTTGGGTTGTAACCTTAGCTATATTTCTTTTTCATGAAGTTGATTTGGATGGACTTGAAGGTTTTCACTCCCTTTATTAATTTATTTTCCTTTCTCAGATTCTGGATCTTTCTCAATTTTTTTGGATTCAGGAGTTAATCAAAACATGAGTCTCCTGATCATATCCTTACTGATGATAGGCTCCTTGAAAGTTGTCAGATGTGACTTAATTGAGACACAAATAAAAACATAGACACTCTTTCAGAATCATTCTAAGGATGGTGGGAAACATGATCAGTTGATACTTTATAGCATTGGATTTAAGTTTCTTGATGGTCAGGAAATTAAAACCCATAAGATTAAACATTCTCATATTCAATAAGTAGTAAGGCACATAAACATTAAGAAAAATTCCTATTTTCTTTATCACCCTTTCTCGGTAATATAAATCCTTACATCTAGAGGGAAATGAGATGATTTTCAGCTAATAGATGATTAACATTCCTGTTATCATCATGAATCTAAAATAGAGATTCTTCTAATTTTTTTTGACAAAAGTCCCATCAAGTTTTGATAATTTTTGGGAAGTACAAAGGGCATCTCTCTCAGGAAAAACTCCAAGGAAACAGGCTACTTGTTTTATTGATGTTTCTTATTTACTATCATACATCATAAATGATATCTTGAGGCCATTATATATCTCCACTGTTTTATATAATTGTAACACTTCCTTATAAAACAGAAATTCTTGATCTAATTCTAGTATTTCAACATAGTGGGATTACCACCCTTGTAAATTTATTATACATTTCAACAAATTATCAAAAGTCTCATAAAAATATAGAGAGACTAACCTATTACATAAAAAGACCATAAAATATAAATCTTTTGGATACATATACTTTGGAGATGAAGAAGTTGACTCGGACATGAAAGACTATGTCAAACCATGATGTTTTTCCTGGTTACGAATCCTGAGGACTTCTCTGATTACAAAAAAATAAGTTAAAATCTGATTAAGAACTATGATTGGTATTTATAGAGTATCATAATTTTAGAGAAAATTTTAAGGATTTCGATATGGGATGGTTAGGGAGGGGTTCTTGTAAAAATTAATTTTACATTCAAGATTAGATCTAAAATATCCAATGGTTGAGAATGAATTTTAACTCTTGACGTTTTCCTTAAAAGAGAATTGTATTCAGAATTAATCTGATTAGGGGTTAAATGAAAGAATTAAAATACCAAAAATTTAAAATATAATAGGCAAAATAAGGTTTTATATGTTTTACTTATTAGAGTATTAGGATAGATAAATTGGTTTCAGTATATTGTTATTATGATAATAGTGCCACCCAAATTGTAATACTGAAAATCATATGAAACTGATAAGAATTATAAAATCGATAAAGTATTCTAAGACTAATAAAAATTTATTATAACAATAAAATATAGAACCGATAAAATATAAAACCAAAAAATGTAAAACTGATAAAATGTAAAACAAAAAAAATGTAAAATCGAAAAATATAAAACTAAAAAAATGTATAACTCAAAAAATTTACAACCAAAAAATGTAAAATTGATAAAATGTAAAACTAAAAAGATGTAAAAAAATCTTAAACTAATAATATGTAAAATAAAATAATTTAAAACAGAAAAATGTAAAACCGATAAAATCTAAAACCGAAAAATGTAAAACTGATAAAATATAAAACCAAAAAATGTAAAACCTATAAAATGATGTATACTCCCCATTGGAAATGGAGTAACTTAATGTAAGGATATGGATTAAAAAATAAGTAGATGTGAATGAATACATTTCAATGATCATTAATACCTTCTGTTTAATTTATTTGAATTTATCAGAAGATAATGGTTTCTTGAAAATTTTAGCAAGTTGTTCTTGCGTTCTGATTAATTGTAAAATAATATATCCTTTTTGTGCTTGATCTCTAAGGATGTGATGCCTAATATCTATGTGTTTTTCATGTGAGTTATGTGCAATTTTTTTAATAGGATAAATGGAACTAGTATTATCACATAGTATTTTATTTTTGGAAAAACTCGTGCCATATTCAGTGACTGTGTGTTGCATCCACAACACTTGGGCACAAAAACTTCCAACATGTATATATTCAGCTTCAATAGTGGAAAGTGATACTAAATGTTGTATTTTTCATGACCAGAAAACAAATTAATCTCTTAAGAAATGACATGTTTTGAATTTACTTTTCCTATCCATTCTATCTCCACGAAAATCAAAATTAGAAAAACTTTTTTAAACCAAATCATTTCCAGAAGAATAAAATAGTCCTAAATCCATCGTCCCCTTTAAGTAGCAAAAAATTCTTTTCACTAATTTTAAATGAGATTTATTTTTATTAATATATTGAACATAAGTACACTAAAAAAATTAAGTCTGGATGATTAAATGTTAAGTATAACAAACTTCCTATCATACCTCTAGAAGATGTTTGATCTACTAGTTTCCCAGGTTCATCATGATCAAGTGAATTTCATGTGTCTATTGGGGTGCTTATACTCTTATTGTTGTCATATACATACATTTTAAGAAGATATTTTGTATAGTTTTTTTGAGATATATATATTCCATCTAGTTTTTCAGAGATTTGAAAACCTAAAAAGAATCTTAAGTCACCCATTATACTCATTTCAATCTCAAATTTCATGATATTTGCAAAAGAATTAGTTATGGATTTTGGAGTTGATCTGAATAAAATGTCATCAACATATATTTAAATAATCTAAATGTATTTGTTTTCCAATTTTATAAAAAGAGTTGGATCTGCAGTACCTTTAGCATAATTTTTTTGTAAAATAAATCCTATAAATCTAACATTCCAAGCTCTAAGGGATTTTTAAGTCCATAAAATGCTTTGGTATGTTTAAAAACATGATCAGGATGTCTTGAGTTTATAAAATCTAGAGGTTGTTCCACAAAAACTTCTTCTAGTAAAAATAAATTAAGGAAATCATATTTTATGTCCATTTGAAAATTTTTGAGATTAACGAATCATGTAATGTTTAATAGAATATTGATAGATTCAAGTCTAGCTACTGAAGCATAGGTTTCTTCATAGTATATTCCCACTTGTTGATTATATCCTTTAACAAGAAGTATTTATTTATTTATTATAATGACTCCATTTTCATCACATTTGTTTCTAAAAACCCATTTTACAACAATTACAGTAGTTTCTTTAGGTATTTCAACTAAGGTACAAACTTTATTCCTTTAAAATTAATTTAGTGCATCTTGCTTTTCATTAATGCAATCCTCATCACCTAAGGCCTCATAAGAAGTTTAAGGTTCAAATTGGGATAGAAAAGCAAGATGTTCTATTTCATTTCTCAATAAATTTCTAATCCTTATGGGTTAACTTACATCAACAATGATATTATCACTCAAATGATTCCTAATAAACAATTGATTTTGGTTTTTTAAAACTTTTTCATCAACATAAGGTAGAATGTCATATAGGGTAAATATTTCAGAAACATTTTCTTGAGTATTTCCTTTTTAAGAAGAGTTTTCAATCAAAGGTTTACACTCATTTTTTTAAAACACATTTTTTGATGTAGTTAGAGGTTCTATAAATAAAAAAGGATTAGTTTCATCAAATTTAATGTGACCTATTTCCTCAACAGTACAAGTGTTTTTTTTTTAAACTCTATAAGACATAGAAGTAGGGGAATATCCTAGAAAGATCCCATCATCGGATTTGGGTGAAAATATATGTAAGTTCTCTTTAATAATCAATATGAATATTTTTCATTCATATACTCTGAAGTAATAAACATTTGTTTTTCGGCTGGTCCACAATTCATAAGGTGTTTAATTATGAAAAGGTCTAGTTAAAACTCGATTTATAGTATAACATGCAGTACTTACAACTTCACCCTAGAAATGATTACCAGTTCAGTATTCAGTCAACATGGTTCTTGTTATTTTCTTAAAGAATACTATTTCTTATTTCAACAACACCATTTTTTTGTGGGGGTGTTCTTGGAGATGAAAAGTCGTGGGTAATAATTTTCTCAATATAAAAAGTTTCAAAATCCGAATTTTGAAATTCTCCACCATAATCACTTAGAATAGTTATTAGTGGTAGGTTTTTCTCATTTATAACTTGGGATATAAAAGTTTATAAATATAAAAAGGCTTCATATTTCTTTTCAAGAAAATAGACCCACATAAATTTGGTGTAGTCATCAACTAAAACAAATACATAGTATTTTCCTCTAATACTTCAAATTTTTGTAAGAAAAAAACGATCCATGTGTACTAAATGCAATTAATTAGTAGTTGAAACTTATTTAATTGATTTACATCTTGTTTTATGTTTCATTACATATTTACAGGGATTGCAGACTTTTGAATAATCAAACATGAGATCCGTTAGATCCTTAACAAGTATTTTATTTGAGATTTTACAAAGGTTCTTAAGGATACAATATCCTAACATTCTATTCCATAACCAAGATTGGTCTTCCATTTCACTTAAGTAGGGTAATTCTTATCTCCTAAGGTCTTCTATGTTATGTGTGTATATATTCTCAGGCCTATGGGTAGATAGAATGAATTCATGAATGAAATTGTGAACTAAACATGTATCACTCCTAAAATTTACAAGCTAACCTTCATCTCATAATTGAACTATTATTATAAGATTGTTCTTAAGATCGTTAAAAAACAAAACATTTGAAATTAAAACCTTTCCTAAAATAAAAATATTACCTATACCAATGATCTTTCCTTGAGAATTATCTTTCAATGTCACTCTTCCACATTTCATTTCAATAATCTTCCAAAAGAAATATTTATTTTCAGTCATGTGTCGAGAACATCCACTATCTATGTACCAAATATTCTTGTTGTTTGTACACATTATGTTTTATTGAAAAGAGAAACAATTATATTTTTGGAACCCAAACTTGTTTGGATACAGAAATTTTAGATAAAATAACTTTAAGAATCCACATTTGTTTTTAAAAGTGTTCTTTATGAAGTCATAAAATTGGGTTTTATTAAGAGAACAATTTCATTCCCAATGTCCACCATATTGACACTTGGTGAAAAAAGGATCACTTTGGGGAACCATATAATTATGACTAAAAATAGGTTTTAAATGTGTAAAACCCATTTCGAAACTATTAATTAGAGGTCTAATTTGTGAATACATTTTATTTAATTATCTTATTCCAGAACTGAAATTTGATAAACATTTCTTTAAGGAAAAAATTTCATATTTGAGTATAGTGACTGAATTTTCATTCTCATAAGAAATTATTTCTGAATTAGTTTTTGTTTCAAAAATAATTTTCTCAAAAACATGTTTCTCAAAGTCCGTAGAAATTTTATCCTTCTTATAATTTACATCCATAAGGTTTTCTGAAATATTTCCTAAATAGAGTTTTTTGATCAAGATACGTTGAAAGATTTTATATTTCTTTTATAAGTATAGATATTCTAGAATTTTTCTTATAATGATTTTTCATGAGTTTGAAATTATCATTCTCAAGTAATTTGGAAAATCTAGATACTTCTTCAAAAGAAGGTAAATTATCCTCTACTGAGGAAGATACTTCATCCAAATAGTAAGAATATTTTTCATCAGGATAATTGTCATTTTAAAGATTCATTTGTAAGAGATTCTAAATTTTGTACCTTATCCATAATACAATGATTTTAAATAGGTAATCTGGACATAAGTCCAATATTATTCTGACCAAGAAGTTCATATTCATAAGATACATATGAAGAATCACTACCACATAAAATCTAATTATCATTTTCTTTCAAGAATATCTATGTATTAGACTTTTAGTAATTTTCCCTATTTCTTTTAGAATGTTTATCCTTTCTGACGTTTCTTTTAAGCAAAGGAAAATCTGTTATAATATAACCTACTATTTTACATTCATAAAAAGTTACTTCTGAGTCTTTATTGTCTTTTCTATCATCATTTTTTGAATTTGTAATGAAAATCTTTATTTCCTACAATCTTATTCATTCTTCAACCAATATTGGCTAATTCATTATCTTAATGGTCACATTAAATGGATTATAATATAAAAATGACTTTCTTAGCTTCAGATCTTATTACCCATACTGGTTTCTTCTCTTTATATATAGTTGTAAAGGATAAGCTTCCATTACAATTATTCTTCTTATTATAATCTTAATCTCTTTTCATTCTTGTCATGTGTTGTAAGGGTGTACCAGAAAATTCATCAATAGTGATTTGAGTAACAATCCTTTTCTCATCAATAACTATCCTTTTTTATTCCCACCCATTGGGCATTATATGAATTATATTTTCCACAATCACTTCATCATCAAGTACTTTTTTCCCACAGATTGAAGACTACTGACGATTTTCATTAATCTTTTCTGAGTTTTGTATACAGGTTCTCTATAGGTAAAAGAAATACAATGATATTCAGCTCAAAGCACTGATCTTCTAGTTTCTATAACATTAGATATACCAAAAATTTTGACTTCCAATTTTATCCAAATACAGTTGGTTATTTCACAAGAATATATTTGACTATATATGTTCCTTGTCATAGAACATTAAAAAGTATTGCGTACCTTGAAATTTAGTTGATATTATAGTTTCTCTTGGTTGGCGATGGTTATGATATCCTTGTCTAGAATTTTTTAATCTCCAGTGACCATTACAAAATTATCTTTTCCTATATTAACAGCACATTTTTTCATTAGATCTCTCTGGTACTCATAATAATTCCCATCAAAAATAGGTGGTCTAGTTGGGTTTATATTTTCTATTGATCCAATAACCATTCGTGTAATCTTATAAAACAACACTTTTCCACTCCACATGTTAGTGTAGTAAGTAAATATATACAAAGGGTATATAACAAAAATATATATGTCTTTTAGAAATAAATAAAGTAAAACAAATAATTGGAAACCTCTTCTGATGCCTATTGTTGGATCATAATATAGATGTAAATGTATATGAGATGGCACAATACAAGATGGGGTGAATTGCAGGTATAAAAACATTGTATTAAAACACTTATGAAGAATATTGTTTTAATAGATATTAAGGTATTATAACTCACAAATAATAAAAATGATCTAACTAGTCCGGGATCTGATGGATATGATATGATTTGATACAACAAGTAATAAAAAACAATTGTATTTGAATTGAATACAATGATTAGAGTATAAAAAAATTAAATTATTCTGTCATACAACATATAGAATCTCTTAATACAATAGGTAAGGAATGTATCGTAATTAAAACAATTATAATAGAAAATAATATGAATAGAAATGAGAAATAAAATGATTCATTTTCTATTACAAATATAAGTGGAAAAGTAAAAGGTATTACAAATATTTTATCATAATGAGTAGGGTATCCTTTTACCTAGGATAAAAGGTCTATCTTACCACCACTCAGGTATTCCCTCGATATCTTGATTAGAATGTATTTCTTCATATCCACGGAAGCCATCTATTAAGAAGGTAATCAACACCTCATTCTTTCAAATAGTTGAAAAAAATTTATACAATGATTGGAAGCACCCTCTTTTTATCCCCGGAAGCCCTCGATCATTATCACACTGATCAGTCACACAATGAAAAAAAATCACTTATTGATATACAAGAACTAGGAATAAGATATTCTTGTCTCTTATCTTCTAGGCTTTCCACACAAAGAAAGATAGATGTCACACTGTATCTCTCTTGAACTTGGAAGATACAAAAGTTGGTTTCTCTGGTTCGAATGACCTCCTATTTATAGGCCTCGGGTTCCAACGTTCACTTTTCCTCCAACGGTTATATTTCTCAGGAAACATTGGAGGGACTTGAACACCTATAATTATTACAGTCAAAATAAAATAGAATACACAACATCATTTTGATTAATATATTACTAACTTCACGATATCATATTGACTAGAATTCAGTAAGTAAAAAAGTATGAAATAATGAGTTGATGGATTAATATGAGAAAAATTAATGTGGTATTAGAGTAAAACATTAGTATGATGCATATTATCGTTATGAAACATATCATAGTTATGAAACATAATGTGATTACGATGTGTAAAATAATTATGATGTATATCATGGATACGATACACGATTACGATGAATAACATGAATGCAATGAATTTTATTATAACGATTCATATCATGATTATAAAACATATCAGTTGTAATGCATAACGTGGTTACGATGTACAATGTAGTTACAATGTAAATCATGGATACGATACACAGTTATGATCCATAACATGAATATGATGTATATCATGATTATTATGCATATTATGATTGTGATGCATATCATGATTATGAAATATATGTTTATGAAAAAAATCATATGTGGTTATGATTGTAAAACAATTTATGTGACTAAAAAAACATATGTGATTACGATAAGAAACAATGTATGTGGTTGTGATTGTAAAACAACAACATATGATTACGATGTAAAACAACAACATATGATTATGTTGAGAAAAAAACATATATGAAAAACAAGAAGTAATTTGTGATTTTCAAAAAAAAGTATCAATGGGAAAGTCCAACACATATTGAGTCAACCGGATATCCAAAATACAAATCACAATATATGTTTATGTCTGAATGAGGAGGTGGAGGATCTCAGTTATCAAGTTGTGCTGGCTATGACGGTCTCATCATTTTTTCAAACATTGGAAACAGAAATGATTTAATTTGATCAACCATGGAATCTTCTAGGTATTTCCATCTTGATTTTAAGGAATATATTTATGTTTCCCTCTATTTATTACATTTTTGGACAAAATTTTTCTTAATACTAAAATCAGCCTCATATCTTCTTTTATGTTTGGGGGGTGTTCTAGATTTCTTAATGTAGTAGTTATAATGGACATACTACCCCTAAGGATAAAATTTTCATGTGTCGTTTTATCCTACAGGTCATCTGAAAATGATAACTTAAAATTTTATAATACTTTTAATAATTTAAAAAATGCAAACATTTATGGAAAATAAAAATTTATTTCTTACAATTCTATCAGCTATTTTTGTAGATTTATCTATAAGATAATTTCTATTTTTTCATTTTTTTCTCCTTTCCATTTTTCAGGGTGAGTGGGGAGATGGAGGATCAAACTATAATTATTCTAAACCACTACTAGATTTATCTCTTAATTCTTAAAAATTTTCTATAATCATTTTATCCACCAGAAAATGACACCCTACATGTGATAAATTATGAGGGTCTACATTCAGTAACTAGATCTCTTTATTATTTATTCTCTAAAACTACTACATAAAAATAAACAAATAAGTAATAATGTAATTTATAAAAAAATTTACAGTATATAATAAGTATCATACCATAAATTCTTTATCATGTCGGCTAAAGACAAATTCAGTCAAATTATTTTCATTTAAAAATCATACTTGATGCATGGGTTTTCATTCTATAACTTCTTAAAAACATATATTTTTGTCAATTTTGTTATGAAATATTTCCATCTAACAATCTCGAAGTATATAAAACATTACTTAATTTAATTTTTTTCCTTAAATTAAAATGTAATATATAATTGAACACATTAAATATCAGTCACATAAAATATTGAATATTCAAATAATAAGATAAAAATAAATTAACTGACATATCTAACCATTATGTACTCCAAAAAATTATCTTTCATCTTGTTGTTGTTGGACATCCAATCTGGATATAAAATATTAATCTGGAATAATCTCTCTATGGAAATATATTTTTTAAACTAAGCTACATTTGGACCGGTTGGGTTTCTATTATCATCAAAATTAAAACGTATCATCTTCTCTCCATGAATAAGTGAAAGTTTTGGAAAATGTGTAATCCCACATCTACAAACTCTAGGAAGCATCTTCTATGGAGAATAAGAAAAATAAGTCTCTCTTCTGGGAGGCCCACCAACAGTACTACAAATGAATTTGGTAAATAAATTTTTTTTTCATTAAATATTTTTATTATTTAATATTTTATAATAGGAAGAAAAAAAGACATATACATCAATAAATATTCCTCTACCTCTCTTTCTATCATTAAAATAGATGAATGTAATGATTTTCTATAAACATGTATATTATTATAGTAGTAAATATTTAAATATAATGAATAGAAAAAAAATACATTAGTAAAAAATTAGTTTCATGCATGTGTAAGTTTCAAAAAATGTAATGATATCTGTATTCTTAACTAAAAAAACAAGTGTAAAGACCTCAAATTTTCATGAAAATTGTTTTTTAAATATAAGTGAATTTTACGAGTTCACAAAAATTGACGGCGCGTGATTCCGAGGTCCGTTGTGCCCGTGATCAATTTCTGAGGATTTTTTCGGGTATGTTCAGTAAACGTACGAGTGTGTTTTTATTACTTTTGAATCGGTTCATGGAATTGAAATCTGAGGGCACCATTGAACTCGTAGTGCCGGTTTTCATTTGAGGAGACTTTCACCTCGATGGCAGTGGGTTGAGTATAAAAGTTAGTTTATGGGTTTTTTTAATGAATTAAATAAAAATAAAGTTGTGTAGCTTTATTTTTTTATTAGTTAAAGCCTCCATGTGGAAGTTGGAGGTGGGGACCACCACACCTTCACCTCCCATGAGAGGTTATGGTGGTGGAGCCCACTCGAACCTAACCTCCTCTTAATTTTTATTATTGTAGTGGTGACCACCTGGGACTAAACCCCACAATTAAATGAGGAAACCACTCTACTACCACATAAATGAGGGGAGCCTCTTGACCTCTTCTATACAATTAATTGTGCCAACAGACGTGCAAATTAATTTCACCAACGCACAAGCCAATTAAATGTGCCAACCCCTCTAACTTTTAATTGTGCCACCCACCTTAATCAATTGGATTTTTTAATTCTTTCCAACAAAATAATAGATAACTTAATCTATTATTTTGGCTTGGAATTCTATTTTTGGTGGAACATGGGAGAGGAGGGGACTAGGGGGAAGGCTCCCAACGAAGAAAGTATTCCACCGACGAAGAACTCTCCAACCGACGAAAAATGTCGACCTTGACCTCGACTTCGACATCCTTCCTCGAAACCTCTTTCGACGTAGGACATGCTCATCTACAATGAATCGACGTCCAATTTCTCGTGCCAATGTCGAAGAACAACATACGAGGTAGGGAATTTATTTTAATATGATATTATTCCATTAATTATTCCATTATAAAAAAAATAATCATTGTGGATTATTTTCCTTGCGGGTTGGGAATTGTTTTTGCGGGATGATGCAGGGTGTTGATAGAATTTTCTTATTCTATCTTCTTCTTGGTAATTATTTGAAATTAAAGAATGAATTGATCTACTTGGTACCACCCTAAACGCAGAGGGTGCGAGCCAAACCAACACGGGCCAACCCCTCCACTATTATTATTTCTGATATTCTTCGGAATGGCGATGGCGCGAGAAAATGACGAGGCGACGGGGGAGATAGGAAATGACAGCACTAGTCGCGGTCTCCACAACCCGCGCCACCATCACGGAACTTCGGTCGAACTGCCTCCACCGCCCCGGCTACGGCTCCTAGCTGACAGGCTGACCGCCGGCCTCCCGGCCGCCCGCGCCTCCTGGCTCTCGGCCACCACTGGCCTCCCGTGCTCCTCGGTAGAACCGCGCCGGACCGCGCCACCCTGCTCCCAGCCACTATCGGCCTCCCGTGTTCCCCAGCCAAACTGTGCCGGTCTGTGCCTATCAGCTCTCGGCTGCCCGCTAGCTGCCCGGTCTCCTAGGCTGAGCCTCCGGAACTGAGGCCCTCGCGGCGGTCTGGGCCGAACCGTCCCCAGCCTCCCGAGCCGAGCCGCCCAATCTGCGCCCCCATGACACTTCGGACCTAACCATCTCCACGAATCTGGGCTGAGCCACCTACACGGTGCCCTCCAGGCCGAACCACCCTCGCACTGACCGATGGCCGGTTCACGCCCTCGCAAATGGTTCATGCTCTCTTAGCCCTCTATAACCCCTCGCGATCTGTTGGGCTGGGCCCAACGGGCCGATCCCAATATAAATGGCTGACCCACCAAACAGGTCTGGCTAGACCCAACAGGTTAGGCCTTGTTGACCCAGGCTAGGACGGCCCGACCGGGTCAGACCGAACCCGGGCCTACTTCCGACCTGTTACATACTTTTGGCCATATTTTTGGCACCAGACGTCCATTTGAAAAACCATCCACGATGCTGGTAATCATGGAGCATGGAAGTCCATTAGAGTACACCCCATTGGAGTTTTGGTTATAGTTGAGAAACTGTCAAGTTGGATCGTGCATGAATCCAACCAGGCCCCCGGGACTAAAAGGTTAATAACTCACAAACAAGGCGTCTGATTGACGTGTAGTCTATTGTGTTGAGACCTCTATGACGTGGTGGACCATTGAGATGCTCCTACATGGATTCTACAGCTCTGAATACTGCTCCAAGATCCTATGTGGGTTCGACAGCTCCGACTACTGTTCCAGGATCCTACGTGGGTTCGACAGATTTGACTACTCTTCCAGGATCCTATGTGGGTTCAATAGCTCTGACTACTGTTCATGTATCCTACATGGCTTCAACAACTCTAACTAATGTTCCTAGATTCTACATGGGTTTGACAACTCTGAATATTGTTCCACGATCCTATATGGGTTCGACAGCTCTGACTACTGTTCCAGGATCCTACATGGGTTCGACAGATCTGTTTTCTGTTCCATGATCCTATTTGTGTTCGACATAGTACATGATTTAGTGGCTAAATTTAATCATATATGTCTTTCTACATAATTTTTATACCGGTGGGAGCTGAGTTAGTAACTTTTGTGTTTTCCTCATAATTGAGATGGATTACTTGATAACTTAGGTATATGTATGGGCATATACCTAAGTGGGTTTATCTGTTTATTTCATACTTTGTGGTTGGTCCTTGATGGATTTTGTGAGACCTTGATGGTCTCAGGTTCCCTACTGAGTATTTTTATACTCACCACTTCACGAGTTATTCCCGCACCTTGTTGTGTTGGATGAAAACAACGGATAGTGCTGACTGAGGATGAGAGTTCCAGGACTAGACAGTACCCGGAGGTGGACCATAAAACGTGTTGGTACATGGAGAAGATGGATGGACGTAGAGTGTTGAGGAGGTGATCTGTAACTACCCTTCAGGTAGGAACTGCTGAGGATGACCCAATGGCTATTTTTCCTATTTTCTCTAGTTGTTCTTGTACTTTCTATTTCTTGTAATTTCCAATTGGGCTTGTGTTCTAGTCCCTTTTTACTTAATGTTCTCAGTTGTTCGTTATTCAGTTTACTCGTGATCATATCTGTTGTGTGTTTTTAGAGGTTATATAGGCAATGTCTTCCCATTTTTAAGAAATTACACATTTGGTGAAAGTTTCCAGCCACTGGCCTATGGAAGGCGGGCTTGCGGTAGTCATGGCATAGGCCTCAGAGGACTGGTCATGACAAATTGGTATCAGAGGATTCAGTTCTACCACAAAACTTAGGACTCTGATATTTTATATGAAAAAATAGTTTTAAGGGTTCGGAGTGCAGTTTTTATTTCAGAGAGTCTAGTGTTGGTGCGGTGACCGACGTATCCATACACCAGGACCCTAACTTCTGATTTCTGACTCAGTGCACAAAAATACTGATTCCGTTTGTGTTTTAAAAAGTTTTCTTTGTTTCATCTCACCAGGTATAACATATTAACCATGGTGGACCTGTTTCATTTCTGGATGGCCCCACTCATATAGCCAGCCAGGGTTCCAGACTTTGTATGAGATGGCAGCCCACCGAGCAACAAAGCCTCAGTGTAGGGCCCTTCCACAGTGGAGGCACAAGCGGTACCACTACCCATTGGGCCACTGATTCTACCATCCCCAGTAGTAGAGAATGCATACTTCCTGAGCACGTTGCACTAGATCTAGCGCCAAAGGCCGCCCAGGTTTAGGGGTGAGACAGACCTGCAGGCTACTGACGATTGGCTGTAGGCTGTAGTGAGAGTCTTCAGACTGGTAGGGACACCATCCAACCTTATGGTGATCCTTTCCATGAGTCTCCTTCAGGAAGTAGCTGGAATATGGTGGAGCCTGATACTCCAAGTTCATAACGAGGCGAAACATCTCTAGGAATACATTGAGAGCCTGTTTTGGGCGAAGTTTGTCCCAGCCACCCTAGGTGCAGTGAGAATACGGGAGCTACTTATTCTGTAGTAAGGAGGCATGACGGTGGTACATTACTCAGTGAGGTTCACCGACCTCTCATGCTACTCCACAGATATGGTGTGGGACCCATTCTTCATGGATCAGACATTCGAGTAGGGGATCAGGAGAGATATCAGGGATTCGATGATATCCCTCAACATCTTGATGCAGGAAGAAGTGTTGGAGTGAGCCCTCTTAATGGAGAGTATCCTTGCTGAGCAGTCACTAATAGTGAGACCCACCACCGGGCGACACATAGCAGAGTATTCTGTAGCTGGCAGTAGACAGATGATGCAGAGATCCAAGCGGACTAGACCATCTAGTGGAAGAGCTCATGATATAGGTTTGGTTGTGCGAGGAACACGATATAGAGCCCGTCATACACGGAACAATCGGTTCTATGCATGAAACAGGCAGGGTCATGTGGCTCGAGACTATCCGACCCACCGTGCATATGATCAGCAGATAGTTGATAGACCTCCCAGGCAGAGGTAGTGGTTCGATCAAGGTGATTCGTAGGGAGCAGGTGGACATGGAAAAGGATCTGGTCGTGCATATGGTGGTGGAAAACGTTACGAGGTGTTACCAACACCACCAATAGGAGGTCTACCCTGACCACAGGGAGAAAGTGAATAGAGGAGAGCTCATCTCCAAGCATCTGAGGCCAAATGATCACGGCGCTCTAGATATGAAATGAGGTACAATCTGTTTCTTTTCCACCTTAGTTTCGGTTCTTATAGACATATGTGGTAGTCACTATTTCATTACCACTTCCCTCGTTCAGAGCTCGGAGCTTCCTATGTAGTCGTTGGCTCAATCCTTATTGTTGGAGACTCCTACGGGAGCAGACTCGACGATTACAAACTGGTGCCAACAATGTTATCTTACTCTAGTAGGCAAGAGCTATGGTTGGGATCTCCTAGTAGCGACGTTAAGGCCTTACAACGTCATCTTGGGTATGGACTGCTTATCTAAATTCCATGCTCATATTGACTATATTAGGTGCAAAGTGTGGTGTTTCCACACGGATGGGGCCATGTTTACCTTCACTAGTGAGAAGGAAGCCTTTGTAGCACAAGAAGAACTTACCTGGAGGAGGGTGCAGCCGATCACTAATTGGTTGGCTTTCTGTACCCTCGAAGCAGTTGATGTAGAGAGTTCGAGTTATTCTGTAGTGGTGGACCAGTACACAGATGTTTTCCCTGATGATGTCACGGGTCTACCTCCTCGCAGGGAGGTGGAATTTTACATTGACTTGTACCCTGGGACAACACTGATGTCTACTCCAGCATATCGGATGGATCATGCGGAGCTTCGGGAGCTGCAGGTACAGCTTGAGAACTTACAGGAGAAGGGATTCATTCGGACCAGTGTTTCACACTCGGAATCCCTGATTCTGTTCTCCATGAAGGCGGATGGGAGATTCAGGCTTTGTGTTAACTTCTGGAACCTAAACCAGGTGACCGTGAATAACAAGTACCAACTCTTAAGGATTGACGACCTCTTTGCTCAGTTGAAGGGAGAATGATGGTTCTCGAAGATAGGCATCATATCTGGCTGTCACCGTCTCATAGTTTGAGATGAGGATGTGTAGAAGATGGCCTTCAGATGTCAGTACAACCACTATGAGTTCTAGGTTATGCCTTTCGGCATAACCAATGATCCATCAGTGTTAATGGGACTCATGAATAGGATCTTCCATCTATACCTTGATCTCTTTGTCATAGTCTTCATCGATGACATTCTTATCTACTCAACTACTAAGGACGAGCATTCCTATCATTTTCAGGTAGTGAGGGACACACTCTGAGATATCAGCTTAATGGTAAGCCCTCAAAGTTCCATTTTTGGATCCAAGTGGTTCACTTTCTGGGACATGTCATCTCAGAGGATGGAGATGCAGTAGATCCAGCAAATATTGAGGTTGTACTTTCACGGGATCCACCCAGGAGTGTGACGGAGGTAAAAAGTTTCTTGGATTTGGATAGATATTACAGGAGGTTCGTACCAGACTTCTCTAGAGTTGCAGCACAACTATCATCCTTGACGAAGATGGGGAAAACCTTCGTGTGGTCGGAGAGGTGCCAGCAGAGCTTTTCGGAGCATAGGTAGAGGCAGACTAGTGCCCCATATTGAGGCTTCTAGAGAAGGGAATAGGGCACATAGTCTAATGTGATGCATCATGGACCAGACATGGATGTGTCCTGATGCAGGAGCGAGAAGTGATCAAATATGGTTCTCGGCAGCGGAGACAACATGATCAGAACTACGCTACCCATGACCTAGAGTTAGCAGTAGGGGTATTCACTTGAAGATATGGCAGAACTATATGATGTACGAACGTTTTATCATGTACTCTGATCGCAAGAGTCCCATGTATATATTCTCTCAGAAGGACCTGAACTTGATATAGAGACGTTGGATTGAGTTCCTCTGGGACTATGACATCGAGATAGTCTATACTCTTGGGAAGGGGAATGTTGTTGCGGATGCTCTTAGCAGGAGGTCTGGTATATAGCCATTAAGAGAGGTGACATAGTAGCTGGCTACTTTACATATATCTTTTGTGGATAGAGATGGAGTAGCCTTTCTTCAGTCTCTTATAGTCACTCCCCCACTTCTTCAGTGAGTCAGTGAGGCACAACATGGGGACGCTGTCTGCGAGACACGACGTTCTCATATATCCATAGGGCATGCACCTGATGGATTTTTTGAAGTTGGGGATCATGACATCCTCTTCAAAGGACGTACCATGGTACCAGAGTCGCTTCAAGAGAAAGTGTTGAGGGGGTTCCACACATCCCCTCTAGCGGTATACCCAGGAGAGGTGAATATGTACTTAGACCTCCGACGACAGCACTGGTTGTCAAGAGTGAATAAGGCAGTTGTAGAGTTTCTCTCTCGATGCCTCACTTGTCATCAAGTGAAGGAGGAGCACTAGGTACCAGCAGGCTTGGTTCATCCTTTAGAGGTCCCAAAGTGGAAGTTGGATGGGATATCCATGGACTTCGTGATAGGGCTTCCAACATCCAGGGGACATGACTCAATTTGGGTGATCACCGACCGAATCAGCAAGTCGGCCCACTTCCTACCGATCAGATAGTAGGGTTCAGTATATAGCTTGGGATTCCTCTATGTGTAGGAGATTGTGGAACTACATGGAGTACCTTCCACGATTTCCTCTAATCATGATGCACACATTACTTCTCGGCTATGGAAGGGGTTACAGGAAGCTTTTAGGTCGTAGCTTCATTTGAGCACCACCTTCCATCCTCAGACAGATGGTCAGACTGAGCAGACCATTAAGACCCTCAAGGACATGTTATGTGCTTGTGTCCTTGACTTTGGTCACAGGTGGTAGGACCACTTCCCTTTGGTTGAGTTTTCATAAAAAAAAATCTATCAATCTACCATATGGATGGCCCCTTTTGAGGCATTGTATGGGTGACCTTAAAAATCACATTTGTGCTGGACTGACCCAGGGGAGTCAGCACTCGTGGGACCAGAGACGGTATGAGCTACCACAGAAAAGGTGAAGATTAACCACGAGTGGATAAAGACTGCACAGAGAAGGCAATAGTTGTATGCCGATTGGAAACAAAGACCTTTAGAGTTCGAGGATGGCGACCAAGTATTTCTATGGGTCTCACCCTGACGATGTCTATGGATATTTGGAATAGACGGTAAGTTATCTCTGAGATTCATTGGACATTTTCAGGTCCTCAGCAGATTTGGAGTGGTGGCATACCACTTAGCTCTTCCACCTCAGTTGCTCCGGGTGCACGACGTCTTCTACATATCTCAGATGAGGAGATACGTGCACGAACCGTCTCACATCGTCCACCATGGAGAGATAGACATCGATGATGGGGAAACTTTTACGGAGGATCCAGTAGATTTTGAGGATTGATAGTAATAGGTCCTTTATGGATGGTTGATACCTATGGTTCGCGTTTGCTGGCAGCGTGGGATCCTCCAGGACAACACATGGGAGCGGGAGGATCAGATGCATGCTCAGTACCCCCACTTTTTCCCATGGTTATGAGTTGTGGATTACAGGGACATAGAGCCCTGAGGTGGGGAGAATGTAAATACCTCAAATTTCTATGAAAATTCTTTTAAAAAAATATATAGGAATTTTACAAGTCTGTGAAAATTAACGGCACGAGATTCTGAGGCCCGGTGTTCCTGGGATCAATTTTTTAAGGTTTGATCGGGTACATTCAGTAAACGTACGAGTGAGTTTTTATAACTTTTGAACCAATGCTTGGAATTGAAATCTGAGGGCACTGTTGAACTCGTAGTTCCGGTTTTCGCTTAAGGAGACTTTCACCTCGACGACCGTGGGTCGAGAATAAAAGTTAGTTTTTGGATTTTTAGTGAATGAATTAAATAAAAATAAAGTTGTCTAGCTTTATTTATATTTTTTGGTTGAAGCCTCCATGTGGAAGTTGGTGGTGGGGACCACCACACCTTAACCTACAATGAGAGGTTTTTGTGGTGGATCCCACCCGAACCTAACCTCCTCCTCATGTTTATTATGGTGTTGGGGACCACCCGAGACTAAACCCCCCAATTAAATGAAGAAACCACTCAACTCCCACATAAATGAGGGGAACCTCTTGACCTCCTCTACCCAATTAATCGTGCCAATGCACATGCCAATTAATTATGCCAACACACAAGCCAATTAAATGTGCCAACCCCTCAAACATTTAATTGTTCCACCCACCTTAATCAATTGGATTTTCAAATTCTTTCCAACAAAATAATAGATAAATTAACCGATTATTTTGGCATGGAATTCTCTTTTTTGTAGAACTTGGGAGAGGAGGGGACTTGGGGGAATGCTCCCAACGAAGAACGTATTCCAC
Organism: Viscum album; assembly: GCA_963277665.1. Classification (NCBI taxonomy): domain Eukaryota; kingdom Viridiplantae; phylum Streptophyta; class Magnoliopsida; order Santalales; family Viscaceae; genus Viscum; species Viscum album. The sequence continues at coordinate 785,417,402 of OY728123.1, read as the reverse complement.
TGACGAAGAATGATCCAACTGACGTAGAATGTCGACCATGGCCTCGACTTCGACTTCCTTCCTCAGAACCTCCTTCGATGTAGGACATGCTCGTCTATAATGAATCGAAGTCCACTTTCTCGCACCAACATTGACGAAAAAAGAACGAGGTAGGAAATTTATTTTAATATGATATTATTCCTTTAATTATTCCCTTCTAAAACAAATAATCATTGTGGATGATTTTCTTTGCGGGTTGGGAATTTGTTTTGCGGGAAGATGTGAGGTGTTGATAGACTTTTCTTCTTCTATATTCCTCTTGGTAATTCATTGAAATTAAAAAACGAATTGATCCACTTACTACCACTCTAAATACTAAGGGTGCGGGCAAAACTAACATGGCCCGACCGCTCTGTCGTTCTTGTTTGTGATGTTCTTCGGAATGGTGACGAGGTGACGAAACGACGAGGCAACGGAGGCGACAGGCAACGACCGCACTACCCATGGTCTCCACAACCCACGCCGCCCTCATGGTGCTTCAGCTGAACCAGCTTTGCTACCCCGTCCACACCTCCTGGCTCCCGGCCACCGCCGGCCTCCCGTGCGCCCCGGCCGAACCGCGCCAGCCCGCCCCTATCGGCTTCCGAGCGTCATCGGCCTCCTATGGGACGCGGCCGAATCATGTCAGCCTATGCCTCCCAACTCTTGTCCGCTTATGGCCTCCCGTGCACCCCGAAATAACTGCATCGGCCCGGCCTCTCGACTCTCAGCTACCCGCTGGCCAACCGGCCTCTCGGGGTGAGTCGCCCGAACCGCGCCCCTCCCGGCACTCCAGGTTGAACTGGCCCAGGCCTCCCTGGCCGAACTGCTCAAACCGCACCCCCATGGCACTCCGTACTGAACCATCTCTATACCTCTAGGCCGAGCCGCCTACGTAGAACACTCCTGGGAAAACCTCCCTCGCGCCGACCTGCGGTGGGTCTGCATACTCGTGACCGGTCCGCGCTCTCGCGGCCCTCTGCGACACCTTGCGACCTGTTGGCTGGGCCCAACGGGATGGGCCAAATATAACGGGGTGACATGCCTAACAGGATGATATGGACCCAACGGTTTAGGCAGGGTCGACCCAGACTAGGTTAGCCCTGACTAGGTCGGGCCGGGTCAGTCCTCTGGGTCGGACTGGACCCATGCCCACTACCGACCCTTTACTTTATTTTGGGTATATCTTTGGCACCGAACGTTCGTTCGATGAAATGTCAGCGGCGCTGGTAATCATGGAGTGTGTAAGTCCATTAGAGTACACCCCACTAGATTTTGGGGTATAGTTGAGATATGGTCAGGTTGGATCGTGCACGAATCCAACCGGGCCCCCGAGACTCAATGGCTAATAACTAAAAGATCAGGCGTTCAATTGACACACCGTCTATTTTGTTGAGACATCTATGACGTGAAAGACCTTTGATATACTCCTACATGGTTTAGATAGCTCGGAATACTATTCCAGGATCCTACTTAAGTTCGACAGCTCTGACTACTATTTTAGGATCCTACGTGGGTTCGACAGTTTTGACTAATGTTCCAGGATCTTACGTGGGTTCGACTGCTCTGACTACTTTTCCAGGATCTTATGTGGATTCGAAAGCTCTGACTACTATTCTAGGATCCTACGTGGGTTCAAAAACTCTATCTATTATTCCAGGATGCTACGTGGGTTCGATAGATCAGACTACTATTCCAGGATCCTACGTGGGTTTGACAGCTCTGACTCCTGTTCCAGGATCCTACGTGGGTTCGACAGCTCTATTTTCTATTCTAGGATCCTATGTGGGTTTGACAGAGTATATGATTCAGTGGTTACATCTAATCATCTTTATCTTTCAACTTAAGTTGTATACCTGTGTGAGCAGAGTGAGTAAATTTTTTGTTTTCCTCATGATAGAGAAGGATTACTTGATAACTTAGGTATATGTATGGGCATATACCTAAGTGGGGTTATCTTTTGATTTCATAATTTTTGGTTTATCGTTGTTGGATTTTGTGAGACCTTGAGGGTCTCAAGGTCCCTACTTACTATCGTTATACTCACCCATACACAGACTATGCCCGCACTAGTTGTGTTGGATGCAGATGATGGACAACACTGACTGAGGCTGAGAGTACTAGGACTGGACGGTACCCGGAGGTGGACCTTACGGTGTGTCGGTACATGGAGGAGACGGATGGACGTGGAGTGCTGAGGGTGAAATATGTACATACCCTTCAGGTAGGAACCTCATAGGATGACGCAATGGCGGTTTTTCCTATTTTCCCCAATTGTTCTTTTACTTTCAGTTTCTTGTAATTTTTAGTTGGGCTTGTATTCTGGACCCTTTTACGTACTGTTCTCACTTATTGGTTATTCAGTTTACTCATGATCATATCTACTATGTGTGTTTACAGCTTATAAAGGCAATTACTTACTTATTTTATGGGATTTACGCCTTTGGTGATGGTCACCAGCCCCTGGCTTATAAAAGGTGGGCTTGGGGTAGTCATGGCATGGGCCCCGGGGGATTGGTCATGACAACATGCAACATAAACTATTAAACATAAATATTCATTCTAAAATGATATAAAATATTAACATTTATAAATTTAATTATCATATTTACAAAAAAAAAGTGTTCTTTCATGTGTAAATTTTACCGAAACATAATGATGTACGTTGGGTTTTTCAAAAAAAAATTAACCAAAACAATTGAATATAAAATTTAAAACAAAAACAATATAAATAATCCATATATACATATAATTAAACATCCAAATTAAAAAAATATAGTTACTACATGTGTAAATTTCAAAAAAGGTGAAAAACATAACAAATTTCTTGAATAATTAAGAGGGTAATTGGGTATTTTTCCCATATCCCTTTAGCATGATCATTTCATACAATGAACTATGTTAGCATTATTGCAATTTTTATTATCGATACAAAATTTTATAGAAGAATAAACTTCTCATAAATCCGTAACTTCATCATAATCCTCATCATCAAAAGGAATATTTTTTCTATTGAAAAATTATGGACCACAAATAATTGAATGGGTCAATAACATAAAATATTTTATTTGCATGTGTCACCATGATAAATGGTTTTTCTTTGAAACTAAATATTTTCAAATCAATCACTGAAACTCCATAATAATCATGTTTCACACAACTATTACTATTAAACCAGTTACTCTTAAACAATATTTCTTGAAATTTTGTTTAATAAATTTCCCATATATCATCATGAACTCAAATGTTTCATTAATGAAAAAATTGGGTATTTATCTATTACACTAAAAAATGCAGTGCTTCATTGATGAACGTTCCCCACTATTTTGAACAATAATCATTTCATACTTATTTTTTTGTAAAAATTGTAACCATTAACATCAAAACTAGACCGTGTGATCACATTAAGAGATGGTCCCCCTAAAAACGAATTCAGTGTTTCTTATGTATATAAATATGTGTTGTATTTCTCTTTAAACCATGAAAGAAATGGATTTTTATGCTAAATAATCAACCAATTTGAATTTATATTTATATGTCAGATATTTAATCTAGGAATATGATATTATATATATGATTAAACCTCATCTGTGCTATTTAAAATGTATAAATGTTCCTATATCACTTCATCATATGGAATGAACAATACCTTTAGTCCATGAATCCCTCTACCATCACTATTAAATTTCAAATATTGATATATAAGGATACCAATATGGTCCACTTTATATAAATAAATAGTACATAACTCAATCACCTTTTCAGATACATATTTTTGAATAATATAAGCCTTCGGTAAATGAGTATTTTTAATAAATACCTTAAAAATTTTAATATAATTTTCCAAAGGATACGTCCCACATAAATAAACATAGCCACATATTCTTATATCAAGAACTAAATGAATCACCAAATGAACCATTATCTCAAAAAAAATGTTTGTGGGAAATACATTTGTTATTAATAAAGTAAAATTATAGATTCATTTTCCAATAAATATAGACAATTTGGATCACCAACTTTGATTCAAATATATTTGAAAAAAAAACATAACTTATTGGTAGTATTTAATATATGTGTTTGTTACAGACCATATAGTGTGACCAGTGACAGTTGTTACATCAATACTAGATAGTCATGGGATTTCATACCAATTAATATAAAAACCTTCAATAACACCAATTTCTTTACATTTTAAGAATATCCACTAGGTTCATTATTACCATTAAAACACCAAAAAATTCGTCTTCTTACTCTTATTTAATTTGTAAAAAATTAGGGGTAAATATTTTCTTTTTTCTTTTCAGAGATGGAGCTAACTCGATATGTATTCACAAGGATATAAATTCTATTATATCACATAATCCATCTTTTGTATCTCCTTTTATGTATAGAAAAATTCTAATCAAATTATCTCATGTTTTTTTAAAAAAGAAATTTCTAATATTAAGTTTTATCTTTAATAATACCTTTTATCTTTAAAAATATGTAATTAGTTAGTTTTAATAAGATATATTGTTTCCTCCAAATATATTTTTGATGAACAAAACTTATTTTAATTCAAAATGCGAAATAATATTTTTAACCTTATCATAATATTATTCTTCTATCAATTTTCAATTGGTAATATAAATTTTGTTCTACACAAATTGAACAATAGTTATGTCCCTTAACACTATATCCAGATAATTTTCTATATCAAAGAAAGTAATTTATAGTGAAAATTATCATAAATAAAACAAAATGTTATTTATTATATGTATCAAACATATAACACTTGTCTCCCATAGAAGTTTTAAATCATCAATTAATGGTGAATGATACACATAAATATCGTTTCTTCACTATTTTGGTACATAAATCATCAAGCTCATCATAACATATTTTTTCATTTATACATATTTGTGGGGACAAATTTCAACCTACCAAAAAAACAATCCACAAACTATTATGGTTAAGGGGGTCTGATATGGATTTATTCCTTCTGTTTATAGTCCCATTCTATGAATTTTAAATTCACTTAAAAAAGTCGGAATTGTTTTTATCAAATATATTCCACTTTGGTGAATCAGAAGGTTGATTTAGTTCTCCAATAATGATTCACTCATCCATATAATATCATAACATTTTTTCACAATTGAATTTGAAAATAGATTCTTCAAATGAGGAATTATTAGAAGGTTCCAAATTAATTTAGAAGGAGGTATAATTTTGGTAACTGATAATGTATCATAGATAGATTTTTCATCCATCTCATATCATGATGTCCCACATTTAGAAATTTTTTATATACATTCGTATTCATTGTAATAAAATAAAAAAATCAAAAGGGAAAACATGTATCTTTTTATACACCAATGCAGTTGGTAATAATATTTTATTTGGGTCATAATTGGAATCTGGAATCTCATTGCCTTCTCGAAGTAGCCCTTTTTAAAGTTTAATCAATTCAAGGAAACTTTTATCACTCTACACATTTAATTCATTCAAGTTGGATAATATTAGAACTAATGATAACCTTATAAATTTATTACAACCTAAGAATATTGGTTTCATTGAATTTCCATTCAGATGTTCAACTGTTTCTATTTTTTTATGGTTTTAACACCTACATCATGAAATAATTTTTCAATATAATCCTTTATCTCATGATATATATTTTCATCATTATTTGGTGTTGAATATTCAATAATTACACCATGAGAAGTTTAAAATTTATAATTATTGGTAAAACCATATAAAATGATATGATTCTTGATTTCTTAAAAATTTAACTTTCTCACATTCAGAAATTTCATGCATGGAAAAAAATCTTCATTCTGAAGATTTCATTTAGAAAAATAAAAGAAATCATCAACTCCTTTTTCATACTCATTAGTGGTTCTTAAAAAATATATCCAACTATGAAAATTAATTACATAAGGTCACATTATAAAAAATAAATATATTAAAACATATTAAATTTTAAAAATATATATAAACATAGAAATTTTAAATATAAAAACATATAATAAATATGATCAAACATTGATTACTATTTGATCATAACAAAAAATTATAAAAAATGATTAAAACATATCATTGAATATTTTAAATGAAAGTGGGTAAGAATACATAAAAATAGATAATTCAACCATGCATAAATTTTTTAAAAATAATTTATCTTTAAATATATCTAAATATGAAAAATAAGTTAAATAAAAATAATTAATTAGGAGACATTATATCTAATATAATTTAAAAATGAAAAAAATGGAATGAAATAATTTCAAATATAAAAAATTTTAAGGGTAAAAATTTATAAATATAAATAATTATGAAAATAAATAGTTCTAGAAAAAAATAAATTATATTCATAAACAACTTATAATAATAATAAATTAATAAAATTAAATAAATTCTAAGAAAAAAATTATAATTTATATTAAAATTTATACCAATAAGTGAATGGATGAATTAAATTTGAAAAAACCTGATAATTAATTTATCATAAAATTTTCAAAAATAACTTACAAAATATGGAGGTTGATAATTAAAACTATATTAAAAATTATGACAAACTTACTCAAAGTCGGTTTCAATAGGGTGATCTCTTCATGTTTCAAGAAAATCATTTGGAAAATTAAGTTGAAAAAATAACTAACAAAAAACCATGAATCGTGATTGTCAGTCAATAGAAATAAGGTTTCCCTAAACTGAATATTATAAAGGATCATTAAATAATGATAAAGGATGGAAGTTTTAGGAGAAACAAGATTAACATATAAGGATCATTTTTCAATACTAAAGATCAATCATCATCTAGGGTCATCAGGTGTCGTCGGGTGTCACCAAGGGTTGAGGGGAGGAGGGATTCAAGTGAAAAAATGATGGTTTTGGTGTGCTGGTGTTTTTTAAACACTTTTAAAATCAATTTTATTTAAAACTGATTTTAAATTTTTCATTTTTACCTTTAAATTTGGTTTTTTATAAAACTAATGTTACAAGTTTGTTTCATCACTTTTAACATTGGTTTCTATGAAACTGATGTAAAAAACCATGATGTAGAAGCCTCTAATTCTACTAACGATAGTTGAAAACATAAGGGACTATGGATCAATGGTAATACCACACTAAATCCCAACAAATAAAACTCACCTCTAAATAATATGGTGAGTAAAATTTCATAGATCTTATATGTTTAGAAAAATACTACACTGCAGCTGAGGACACCATGCTGCGGGTTGTAAAATTTTGGCTGAATCGGCCAAACCACCCCTTGAACCACTATGGAACAACATGATCCTCTAAGGAAATAGTGATCACCCAAAATAAACCACATTCTATGTAAGAACTCGATTCTTATTTTTGAGGTACGGGCTTCTTCTTTTTCCTTTTCCTTAAGTGTTTTTGAGAAAATATGGAAAATGGGGAAAAATCCAAAATTTTGGAACTACACATCGTGTACTTTTGGGTGTATGAGATGGGTACATAGGGATTGTAGCCATGCCAGAGAAAAAGGGTGTTGGAAATGACTACACGTCGTGTAGTGGTACCTTACACGCCATGTAGTCAGTCGGCAGGCCTAAACAGTAAGGTGGTGGGGTCGCCGCCAGCTGGGCGACAGTACATGCCGTGAACTTGGGAGTACATGTTGTGTACTCATGTCGACGGATGAACAGTGTGGCGGTGCCACCAAATGAACTGTTAAATGAAAGAAATACACATCGTGTACTCATAAGTACACGCCGTGTACTTTGTTTTTTCGGCTTAAAACAGGAAGTAGCCTACTCATTTGGAAGAGGAGGCGTTTGAGCCATTTTGGAGCCAAAGGAGGAGGCCAGACCTTTGAAGATCTGCCGAGAGTTCGTCTGGAATCCGATTCATCTTCGGACGATCTCGTTGGAACCGCACGGATCTACACCGTTCTTGGGAATTTCTGGAGTCGGCGTTCACGTATAATTCTCATTGACATATAAGGTAGGTGGTATTGTGTTATTTTCCAACTGCCTTGCGTTTTTTGTGAGTTTTTGTGCGTTTTTGTGCCACGAACCCATGTTGGGGGTGTCCTGTGGCTGATGTCGTTGTTATATTTAATTCCTAGAATTGCATAGGTGATTAAATTGTGATAATAAAATGCTGGTTGGGATCATTGCTTGGATCCAAAACCACCCTGGGGGTGTGTTTCATTGTTTAGTCGTTTGGCCAGGATACCCGAGGGTATGCCTTAAATGTAGTAACTGTAGAATTTACTTGAGAGGAATTTCTTGTTTACAGCATTTTGACGTTTTGGGCATGGCCCGGTTACCTGTTTAGCCTAAGGGCGTTGTTGTGATTAGCCTATGGGCACTCCACTATTTATCCTGTGGGCTTTAGTTATTTTCGGCCTGAGGGAAACTTCGTCCGTGCCTGAGGGCAATAGACTTTGTGCCTGTGGGCAGCAATACCTACGCTAGAGGGAAAAAAACTCTATTATGCCTGAGGGAATATTCTTGCTTTGGATACTCGTTACCCAAGGGTAAGAGTTTACGTGTCTGAGGACACTAGTTGTTTACTTGAAATGCACTATGGTAATTTCTTATATTAAATGGATTAAATGATAATAAAATGGCAATATAACTGGTAATGAGTTACTTTTGAGTATTACTTACTTTATTGTATTTTACCACTAAACACTATTGTTGCATGCTTACACGCAGTTGGGCATCGGCCTTTGGTGGGTGCCTACTGAGATATATTTCTCACACCCTGTTTGGGTCACGCTTTTCGGCCCAAATAGATTACGTTGCTGCAGGTGTAGATAGGGGAAAGAGTCCCTCTAAAGTAACTTGATTGTTGCTGAGGAGTAGGAGGGCATGGGACCGAGCCTAGGCTCGCGATGCCGCTACCGGCTGTTTGCTTTGCTTGTTGTACTCTGCTTTCTACTATACTATATTGATGTGTAACATGTTCTGGCTATTTTCTTAGAACTTGAAACATGTAGCATCATCTTTTATATTCTGTTGGTGTTTCGCGCGGAATCCGGGGATGACCTCCTGGACGGGAGATTCAAACGTTCTGATCGGTTTCTAACGGGTTTGTTCGTAGAACCGGAAACATCCAATGATTCCACATCCGTTTGGACCTACTTTCCAAAGGCTGGCGCTCATTATCTTGTGGGCTAATGAGGCTTAAGAATTTGCATTGGTCGAGAGGATGGGAGGTCGGACTCATCACACCTTTTTGAGGGGAATTATTGTCTACTCCGGGACTCTCTTTATAGATTTAAGTTAAGTTCGTGAATCCTTATTACATTACCAAGTATAAAATGAGCTTTCCTTTAGTTTTAACAATCAATGATTAAATATGAAAGAAATTTAGAGAATCTTTTATATGTATTCGAGGTTCTTCATCAATATAGAATCATCTATATTTGTTTAGAGATTCTTGGTCAATGATATCCTTCAAAACATTTATATAAAAGTCTCTTGGTCATTTTGATGACCAGGCTGGTTTTAAAGCCACTCAGTGGGGCACTTGAAGTTTATCGTCATTCAGAAGGACAGAGATTATTTCAATGTTGGGATCGAACCCATAAATGGGCTACCTACGTATCCTTTGTTTTGAAAAAGGAATCAGAACCCACGTAGTTCAAGTAATGGGATATGATGTTTTATGATTGATGGCTCAAAGATGAATGTCATAATTACTTTTACACTCTAAGCTCACGTGAGTCATGCTCGGTTTGAGAAACAAGAGGTATTGGTAAAATTTAGACAATTGAGCCATAAAAGATGCAATCATAAGAATTTGTTTTGGGGATTATGTATAGATGACTGCCCAGATAGACGAAGGTTTAGGATTTACTTTTAGGGAGAAAATCCAAGAACAGGGTCCACAAAGTTATATGTGCTTCATGGAGATTTGAATACTCTAATCTTGGGGCTTACTCCTAAAGAGGATGCCCAAGTTAGGAGGGGACTTATGATTGGGTTTTATTCCTGAAAAGGAAACCCAAATCAAAGGTAATTTATGACTGGTTAGGAGAAATTTTAAGAGACTTGGGGCTTACTCCTAAGAAGGATGCCCAAGATTTATGACTAGGACTTATTCCTGAGAAGGAAGCCTAGGTTAGGGGACTTGGGGATTACTCCTGAAAAGGAAGCCCAAGGTTATGACTGAGTCTTATTCCTGAAAAGGAGACCCAGGTTAGGGATTAAGGTTTGGGGCTTACTCCTGAGGAGGATGCCCAAGATTAAAGGACTTGATTGGGGCTTATTCTTAAGAAAGATTCCCAGATAAAAGGTTTTTATAACTGGGGATTATTCCTGAAAAGGAGACCCAGGTTAGGGATTAAGGTTTGGGGCTTACTCCTGAAGAGGATGCCCATATTTGAGGTTGGGGCTTATTCTTAAGAAAGATGCCCACGATTAGAGGACTTTGATTGGGGCTTACTCCTGAGGAAGATGCCCATATCAAAGGTTTTTATAACTGGGGATTATTCCTGAAAAGGAGACCCAGGTTAAGATTCTCTCATCTTAAAGGATGAGGTTGAAAGAATGAACTCTCAATCTTTGGTGATATAAAGATGTTTAAATCACTAGGTTTTGAGAGATATTTCACAGAATTCCTTTCAGATAAGGATGTCAAATCAAGAAATCATGCCATAAATGGCTTTGAAGAGTATCTTGAAGACTGAATCTTGAATAGGAAGGGTGAAATGGCTTAAGAGGGGTAAAAATGGGCAAGATGGGCACCCAAAAAGATAGGGGCGCGCAAGTCTTGAAAGGCGCGCAATTCCTGCGGCGGCGCGCAAGTATTGGTCGCGCAAGTATACTTGCGCGACATGAGGGGTACTTGCGCGATTTTCAACCAGTATTGAAATGCTTGAGCGACTCTTTATTAAACCCTTTACCATCCTCTTGAGGTTCTTCCATAAGAGTGACGCGCAAGTTATATTGAAGGAATTAAGTAGGCGCGCAAGTTTTTGATAAGTTTCAACACTTGGGCCTTCCTTTTTCTCTTTAGATCTTCCGTTCTAGGTAAGAAATTACCTTAGAAGTGTTCCGGAAGCTTTGAGAAGAGACTTGGGCGTCGGGAGCTTCAATCCGAGTTTCTGGGAAAAGATCCTCCCTCAATGGGGGGCCCACAGGGTCTATTTATAGGCAAAAGAAGACCCAGGGCGGTTACTGGGCGGTTACCAGGCGGTTACCACATATGTCGCGCAAGTCCCTTGCACGAACATGAGGAGTCGCGCAAGTATTGAGGCGGCGCGCAAGTGTACTTGCGCGACCAAGAGGGAACTTGCGCGATACATGGGCAATGTTCTCCTTTTTTATCCCTTTGTCGATTTTTGATGTTTCTTCAAAGGATTAATCACTTTGAGCTCAGATATTCCCTTTTCCGAACTTTAGATTCTGTGACGAAAGGAGCGTCAACAAAAGTCCCCCCTCAGAGTTGGATCCGGAGAGAAAATGAGGATTTGACTCTGAGGAAATTGAACTCCTCAAAAGAAAAAGGGAGGGCGCGCAAGTCTTTCAGCGTCAGTGGGTGGCGCGCAAGTCTGCGTCGCGCAGGCTTTGAGCGCTCTGGGTGCGGCGCGCAGATAGGCCCCCTGGCCTATAAATATACCGCTTCCGGCCGTAGATGGAATCTGAAGTTCCGGATTTCTCGAGCTCTCGCCGCGCAAGTCTTCCTCGCCGCGCAAGTCTCTTGTTTTCACTGTTTCTTCGCAGCCGTGCTACTCTCAAGGTAATAAGGCTTGCGCGGCACATACTTGCGCGACAAATACTTGCGCGGCCATGTATCACTTGCGCGACATCTCCATACTTGCGCGCCTTAATGCCTTGGCCATTTTTTCAAATTCTTTTCACAGATTTTATGAAAAATAAAACCCATTTAAGAGTTTAATTTATTCAACTCCTGTGCAGATTCAATGGCTTTTAGACCTGGATTAATTGATGAACTGGCTAGCAAGCGGATAGAGGATATGATGAATATCATTGGCCATGATTACTATACTGTCAAAAACAGCACTCTTCCAGATTTGGCTAAGTATCTGAAGAAATATCATTGCGACTTTCCTCTCTGCACTTATCTACCTTTGTATGGTCATGGTCATCTGCAAGAAGTCATTATTCTGGAAGTAAAGAATTATCTTCCATTTTCTTGGTTTCAGAATTATACCAATTTTGCTTCAGCAAATATCTCAGGCGGAGGATCATTTCAAACTGCTGGAACAGTGGAGAAGGCTTATGTGATGCATCATAGCCCTTGCACACCAGATCTGAAAAAACATACACCTGAGCTCCAACCACATTGTCATCCTTCAATCTTCCGAAATGCTCAGATGGATCAATCCAAAGGCTGGAAGAAAAGTTGGGATTTCCGTCCTGGGGGAGGTGTGAAGCCAACTTGGATGTGGGTATACTGGGTGCGACAGACTTGTGCAGAGTTTATTGAGGATCTGAAGAGAGCTGCAATATATGAGGCTGTTTGGGTTGGGCAAACATATATTTACAGACATGATATCTTCGTGCCAGAGATACTCAGCCATTGGAGTCCAGCGACTAATTATTTCCACTTGACTCATGGAGAAGTAGGTATCAGTTTGTGGGATGTCCACAAGATTTCAGGAGCTCCAATCTTGGGCGATATGTATGATGAATTCATTCCTCCTAAGGTGACTTGGAATGATCCAGAGAAGACTCCTGCTTTGGCTCGAGAATTATTCAAAATCTTTCACAAGCTCAAGAGTTCAGAGACCTCATTAACTCATTTCAAAAAAGATATCCATCCGGAAGAATGGATGAATGTGTTTCTTACTGAGAAGAAAGGGATGGAGCCAAAGGAAAAAGGATCCAAGAAAAAGAAATCCAAGGATACCCAGCCCAGACGTCCTACCACTTGTCCAAAACCTGAGAAGAGAGGAGCTCCTGGCACATTCTGGCCAACTCTAGAAGCAGGAGAGTATGAAAAATGGGGCTATGAAGTGAATCAAAGAATTCCAAAGAAAACTCGTCTGGCGGGTTTCTTGGCAATGTGGCTCAGTATTTATCTCTTGCCGGTCAGGGATTCGAAGGGAGGCGTTAGGCCAGGGACCTTCGTCATTGCGGCCAAGTTGGCTGAGGGAAAAATGGTTGGGTTAGCTACCCCCATTTTAGAAAAGATTCACAGGAGTTTACTTCACGTCTTCTAGGGTAAATCTCCTTTAAGAATAGTGGGACCATTCCAGGTTTTGTGGGGATGGATCGCCACTCACTTCAGGACTTACAATGTACAGAATGGATTACAAATTCCTAGAAGCTCTTTCAGACCGTCAGTGCAAGCATTCTCTGGAATTGCTCCATTAGATGTCAATGGTTATGACATAAAAGTAAGACTAAGCATGTATAAGGAATTCAACTTCTTTCCTTATGGAAGTCCGCCATCTGGGCGGTTTGTTGATGATGGGAAAGCCCCTTTGGATTTGAGGGCATACATGCTAGCTTGCAGGGATGGCGTGTTAGTAGCCAGGATTGATGGAGAAATCATATGCGAGGCCTATGCTCCATATAGATTTGCACGCCAATTAAAATGTTTGCAACAGATCGTTGTATCCCCTCCAGTACATATCAGGTTAGAGCAACATCCGATGGTTGCTCGACAACTATGGTTGCTGACATCAAGAGAGAAGACTGGGGCAGTATTTGATCTACCAGTTGAAAAAGCGGCACATTATCTGACTACATTTTATGCCGAACACTGGATAGCATCATACCCTAAAGGGATATTGAATCACCCTGTATATCAAGTGGGAAAGGGGAAGAGGACTGTAGAGAAAGAAACTCTTCCTCATGAAGGTGATGCTTCTCCTCCTGAAATAGGTTCAACAGACTCCTCCTCTAGAACTGATTCCTCGGATTATCATGATGGGGATGATGAGGCACAACCGGCAGCAAAGCGGTTTCGTGCCCGGTATAATCCTCCGGCCAGAGTTAAAAGACCCACTCCATCAGCTCCTAGTGAGTTATTTGATTGTAATAACTTCAATCACTACTACTTTATAAAGTAATAAGTCTCACTTTCTTATTCTCTATCTGTAGTTGCAGGAGTCGGGAAGAAATTAAAATCAAAAATTGTAGGACCTTCCTCACAGCCTTTATATCTAAGACCAGAGGCTGTTCAGCTATGGCAGAGCTTATACTGTGATACTGAGACCGCCTGGCTGGATTTGTGTGAGGGCCTACAACTTCCTGGGATAGGATATCTTCTAGCTTCTAAAGACCTTCAATATGGAGATAACCCCAATGAAGTGCGAGCTTACATCAGAGAGCTGGAAATGCTCATATATGCCACTGATAATTCGGTTCCTATCACCAGGCGGGTGAAGGAAATGATTGATCGTGGCACCACTGAGGGGGCTGGTGGTTCTGGAGATGAGGAGTGGCAAGAGTACGTGGCTCCTGAAGATGTAAGTTTTCTTTCCTTATTTTCTTTGAAACTTGATTTCAGTTGAAGCTTTGTTACTTAAGGAAGTTATTTTCTTCATCTTGCAGCTTGCAAAGAAAGGGACCGGGGTTCCTTCGCCATAATATAGCCCTGGTGGTACCGCTGTTGGGGCTGCTGCTGATTCTCCTCGCGAACCAGGCGAGATATCTCCAGGACAGCAGGCCATGAATGAGGCACTGGACATAGCCTTTCATTCGCCAATCCAAGTGCCAATAAAGGAGACAACTGAAACTCCAAAAAAACAAAAGAAGCCAAGGCAACGAAGGAGTAAATCCTTAGCTAAACATTTCATTAGCAGTGGTAAGTCCTTCGAACAATCATGAGTTTATACCCATAATCATATGGTTACTCATATTTCTGAGGATTGCAGGGGTTCTTCAATTTCCCCCTTGAGGGAAGGGACTGATCCTTCTTCAAAGGTCGTGGAGGGTGCTGTAGAACAACCACAGACTCAAGCTAACTTGGTTGCTCCTAGAGAAGAGCTACCATCCATTCCCAGTATCCCTCCCACTACTGAAGATGTTGTCCAGGGTCAGGGGTTGCAGGACATAAGTCAGCAAGAAGACGTAGCAAATGCTCCCACTGGTGAGACTAACCAAGATTCTGAAGTATCATTAGATGAAATGATGAATCAAGGAATGACTTTTGAAGAATTTTATGATCATGCTAGATTGTCATGTGATTTAGAAGACCTTGGGCGTGAGTGTTACCCTTCGCCCAAATTTTTCTTTTAAAAACAAAACATATTTCTAATCATGATGTAAAATAATATGCAGTTTCTTCCGTAGAAGCTGCTGAACTGCCAATGCTCGAAGAGGGTGTGGACACTGATGTAAACCCTATCATTGCAGAAACATTAGCTCAAGTAGAGCTAAATCCAATAAACTCTCCTGAGACCCATCTTGAAAATCCTGTTGAAACCGGGAAAGATGGGGAGAAGTCTTCTCATGTTGCTGAACCACCATTGGGTAAGGGATAACAATATTTGTGATTGTACTTTATTTTCAAGACAATCCATTCTTTTGTTATCCTTTAAGATTCAACTAAAATCTTTCAATTGATCATGTAGGGCCATCAATTGTAATGGCTAGATCCGGAGATGAGGCTTCAGCCTCTGCCCCAACGGTAATTGAAAGTGAAGAAGCCCAAGTCAGAGGGGAAAGAGCAGGACAAGGCACTTCCTTAAGCATGTTAATTCCAGATTACATACCCCCTTCTGACGAAGATGTTGAATCAGATCCAGAGATGCTCAAAGCGTTCAGCTTTTCACGACGTAAGGCATGGAACAACATATGGAACATCATATCGGGGGTGCCTTTAGAAGAGCTACCATCAAAAATTTCCCGATTGTCATCCCAATTTGTTATAATGTGACTTGGTGGTTTTGGGTATGAAAAGATCCATGATGCGGTGAAACAGATTATTTTCAGGAGGGAGCAAATGCAGACAAGTCGCGAAGATTTGACCAGAGTGAAATTGTCAGTCAACATAGGCGAATTTGAGGCTGCGATATCCCAGGCTGAAGCTGATTATGCTGTCAAGATGAAGGATCTGAAGCAAAAAATCAAAGAAAAGGTCGTCCAGTAGGTGCAACTCCAGCAACAGTTAGATGCTGTTATTGGGGAACTTGATCAGCATAATAAATCATTGGATGAAACTCATATGAATGGCATGAAAGCCATTGCAGATGCTAAGAAGGCACTTCAGCAAGCTGAAAAGAGTGAAGCTGGTCAAGTGTACGAGCTTCAAGTAACTGTTGATAAGGCTCAGGATGCTATACATCAAATGAAGACTTATGTTGACAATCTTCTGTAATTCTTGAAAAAGGGAAGAGATTCCAGTCTGTGGATGTCCTTCAAACTCTTGTGTATCAATGAAAAACACTTTTGTCTTCAATCATTTGTACTTGCATTCTTCCATTACCTGCTTCAAATTTACTTAAGCCAATGGGCTTAGTAAGCATAGTTTGATTTTTACTAGGATTATTACAAATAACCCTACAAACTTTGAACCTTTTAACTGCTCAATATTACCTAAATCATACAAAAAATGTATATTTAGTGAGCTGGAACTTGACTTTTATTCAGAGTTCCTTTGTCTTTTGTGTGGGCAGTTTAAAGTCATGCAAGCCGGACATAAAGGGGCTAATGTTTAAGGTCGAAATAGCTTTGACCGGAAATGGATTAAAAAGAAAAAATGGATTCAATTCCTTGACAATTTATCTGAAAACATATTACCATACTCAAGTATGAGGGAAAAAATGTAAACTATGGCTTAAGAATATTTGAATCTGAGGAATGATATGAAAAAGAGCTAAAAGGCATTAGAAGAAGTAGTTTCCAAGAATGAAGTTACTATTATTTAACAAAACCAGTTAGGGGGTTGAAATATGCAGGGCCACCTATGGGCATTGGCTGCATAGTCAAATAAAATAGCATCTTTTGGCTGACAAGTCTGTTATGTGGACTGTTAATGCAAGGCCACCTATGGGCACGTGCTGCATAGTCAGGCAAAAGAACTCCCAGAAATTTACTTTCCTAGTGCTAAAATCTAGTGAAAGTTTATGGAGATTCAAATTTTCTAAAGCATAGAGTTTGTTGTATGGAAAGAGGTACTTGAATATAGAGAAGATATTTCCAAACAAGAATATCGAAGAACTGGATGAATATCACTCCTACGAAGGTCTGACCCAAACGTAGGGAAGAAGAATAAACCATAGACTTGAATACTTTTAGATCATGAAAAAGGATATGGGACAAATACGTTAAGGATGGCTATTTTTGCGGATCCCTACATACTGTCGTTTAAGACAAATAAGGACAAAAGAGGCATTCTTCCCAAGAATGAAGTTACTATTATTTAACAAACCCGTTAGGGGGTTGAAAACATGCAGGGCCACCTATGGGCATTGGCTGCATGGTCAAATAAATAGCATCTCTTGGCTGACAAGTCTTTTATGTGGACTGTTTATGCAAGGCCACCTATGGGCACGTGCTGCATAGTCAGGCAAAAGAATTCTCAGAAGTTTGACATTTTTGTGACTAGAAGTCATGAAAAGGGTTATGAAGATCTGAAAATATTTAAGGTTAGGATTATAATACATAAAGATGGGTATTTTCCAATGTATATAGAGATACATAGGTCAATGAAAACCATAATCATGTTGTGGCTGGGTCCTGAATTGAAACTTGGACTTCACTACGTATCTCATAAGAATGAGAATCAAGCCATACGTAGTTCTTGAAATGTAGTTTAAAGTCGTGCAGGACGAAAGTATGAGTAATCTTAGTTTAGGGTCATAGAATTCGGACCATAATAATGAATACACAGTGTGTGTTTTCATGAAGATTTTTCATCCAAGGGACTGAAAGTGAAATTTGGGGTTAGGCCCAAAAGACTTGGGACTGGATTCGAGGGACACTCGAATGTTCCTACGTATCCCATAAGGATGGGAATCAAGTCCACGTAGTTCTAGAACTACCCTTTGTACAAATTTGGTTCGTACATGTGAAGGGTGAAAAGGGGACTTTAGTGCAATGATGGTTTTAACCTAAAATAAAATGTTTAGGCATTACCATGTATGTACGTAGTCTTTTGAAAATGAAAACCATGATTGAAAAAGAATCAATGTTAATAATGGTTCTTTCTCAAATGAGGAAATCAAAGAATATTGTAGTTTATTGTCGTACCGGACAAAAGTGTTGTATAGTTTAACGTCATATAACAAGGACGAAAGTGAATCAATGTAAAGATATTGATTCCAGGGGTGGTTTCACAAATCATCATCATATGAGATGGTGGTGAACCAATGTGAAGAGATTGTTCTTTAGGCTTGAACCCTGAGAGGTTGCCTACATACCCATCCTGGAGGGCAAGGATCAAAGTCCGTGTAGTTCAATTAAAGAATGAATTAATGATCAAGTTGTTCTTGTGGACAATGATCTAAAAAAATGTTGTTGGAACTTACACATGGTTAGTGGCCCAAAGGGAGTGTTATGGTTGATGTTCGCTCTAAGCTCACGTGAGTCATACTCGGTGTGAGAAACAAGAGGTAATAACAACCTTAACGATGCACAGTTTAATGTCATGTAGGACATATCAAGGACTTTCTGTACAGTTTAGCGTCATGTAGTTTGGACGATGGGGACAATACAGTTTAACGTCATATTGGACGAAAGGGGGATTGTGCAGTTTTAATGTCATGCTGGACTTTTGATGATTATATAGTTTAACGTCTTTTCGGACGTGAGGGACTTTTATACAGTTTAGCGTCATGTAGTTAGGACGTCACAGTTTAACGTCTTGCTGGACATATTTTCAAATAGTTTATGGTCATATACATGGACCAGGGATGATGCAGTTTAAAGTCATACGGGACTATTGCTGTATAGTTTAACGTCATATAGCAAGGACGAACTGGTGCTGTACAGTTTAAAGTCATGTAGCTAGGACTAAGGTGAACCAATATGAGGATATCAGTTCTGGGGATTTTTTACAGTTTAATGTCATGCTGGACGATGAAAGTGCCACACAGTTTAATGTCATGTTGCTAGGACACAATATAGTTTAATGTCATCTCGGACATATACAGTTTAGTGTCATGTAGGACATATTAGTAACCAATGTGACAGTTTAACGTCATGTTGGACGATAAGGGAACTGACACAGTTTAACGTCATGTTGGACGATGAAAGTGCCACACAGTTTAATGTCATGTTGCTAGGACACAATATAGTTTAATGTCATCTCAGACAAAATATAGGAACTTCTATATAGTTTATTGTCATGTAGGACAAAATCAGGGACTATGCAGTTTAAAGTCTTGCAGTTAGGACTATTGGTGCTGCACAGTTTAGTGTCATGTTGCAGGGACATAAGTGCGAATAGTTTAAGGTCATATGCATGGACCGTACAGTTTATCGTCATGCTGGACGTATTATAGTTTAATGTCATCTCGGACATTGAAGGTGACACAGTTTAACGTCATGTTGGACGAAGTTGTAGTTTAAGGTCATACTGGACCATTGCTGTATGAACCAAATGTAAGAGTCTTGGTTCTGGGAACAATATTTTGTGTTTATACAAAATACTTCTTCAGAAATCTGGCATTAGTTGGAGTCGTGATGTGTTCTCCATCCATTGAAATCAGAGAATACGCTCCATTGGAGTAGACCTTATGTATTGAATAAGGTCCTTCCCATTTTGGTTCAAGCTTGGGAGGCTTCTTTCCTGGTATCATTGGTGTTCTGAGAACCAATACCAATTCTCCCTGAATGAATGAACGAAGACGAACTTTTTTGTTAAAAGCTCGTGTTATTCGATTCTGATAGATTTCCAAGTGGTGCAAAGTGCACAATCTTTTCTCATCTAAATGTTCCAATTCATTCAACCGCTTTTGGGATTGCTCATCTGTTGATAACTGATCACAAATGGCTATTCTGAGTGAGGGCAATTGAACTTCAATTGGCAAGACTGCTTCTGTTCCATATACCAATGAATATGGAGTAGACCGCGTTGCATTGCGAGTGGTAGTCCGATAATCCCATAAAGCATGATAGAGTTTATCAGGCCATGACCTCTTATCTTTATCCACCATCTTTTGCAGTATATTTGAAAGAGTCTTGTTGAAGGCCTCTATCTGGCCATTAGCCGCTGCATGATATCGAGATGAATGGTTGGACTTAATGTTGTATTCTTGATACAATCTCTTTACCTCAGAAGAACAGAAGTTGGTGCCGTTGTCTGTCAATATGGTATGAGGGACACCAAATCTAGTAATGATGTTAGACTTGATAAAGCTAACAATGCATTTAGAACTGACTTCTTTGAGAGGTACTGCCTCTGCCCATTTGGAAAAGAAATCAGTAGCAGTAAGAATGTACTTAAACTGCTTGGCCGTAGCTGAAGGGTAAGGTCCCACCACATCCATTCCCCATGTGGAAAATGGCCATGAGTATTTAGCTGTATGAAGCAACTCTGGAGGTTGATGAATGAAGTTGGAATATACTTGGCATGAATGACACTTCTTTGTAAAATTAACACAATCTTGTATCATTGAAGTCCAGAAGTATTCAAGCCTTCGAATTTGATCAGACAATCTATGTCCAGACTGGTGGGCACCACAGACTCCTGCATGCACTTCTTTTATGACAGCCATTGTTTCTTCACCATCAATACATCTGAAGAGAACTCCATCAAAACCACGTTTGTAGAGAATTTTCTCGAGGTGGTTTGGACCATCATAAAGAGTAAAATTGACCACACGTCGCCGAATTTGTTCTCTCTCGGCTCTATCAGGTGGAAGTGTTCCATTTTGAAGGTATTCCCTGATAGGTGACATCCATCCTGTAGTATGACCATATGGTTCAGGAATGTGACTAATTTCATTAATTTCCTCTGTTCTGACTTGAACATAAGGTGAAATTGCACGACGGTGGGCAATAAAGATGGTTGTCTCGTCCCGATTTGGATCTGCTAAAGCTGTGGCTATATTAGCCAGTGCGTCAGCTTGAGCATTTTGTGATCTTGGGACATAAGAAAGTGTCGGTTCTGTAGGGAATTCTGACATTAACTCTCTGACGTAATCATACAAAGGGATTAATTCTTCTTTTCTGATGGCATAATCCCCATTGACTTGTTTGATTACCAGGTCTGAATCAGATTTCACCTTTAAGTGATTCACTTGTGCTTGAAGTGCTAACTCCAAGCCTGCAATGAGAGCTTGGTATTCAGCTTCATTATTGGTACCACCTTCCCACAACAAAAAGGAATAAGGTAACACTGCCTTATCTGGAGAAATGAGCACAATTCCTAAACCAACTTTGTTGAATTTAGGATTTTCCATTTTCTTCCCTGTTGGACTTCTAGAAGCACCATCAAAATACATTTCCCATGTTTGAGGACTCTCTTGAATAGAAAAAACTTCCTCATCAGGGAGTTCGATATCTGAATACGTGTCTTCCACTGAAGGGTGTTCAGCCAGGAAATCAGCCAGAGCATGGCCCTTAATTGCCTTTTGAGACACATACTGGATGTCGAACTGCTGTAAAATAACCGTCCACCTTGCCAGACGTCCTGTAAGCATTGGACGACTAAGGATGAATTTGAGTGGATTATTACGAGATACCAATTGGACCTCGTGATGTTGCAGGTAGTGTCTCAGTTTCTGAACTGCAAAGATTAATGCTAGGCAGCATTTTTCAATACTCGAATACCGGGTTTCTGCTTCAAGCATAGTTCTACTGAGATAGTAGAGACTATTTTCATTCCCAGCATCATTCTTTTGAGCGAGAAAGGCACCCAATGATCGCTCTAAAGCTGTCACATAGAGGATAAGAGGCCTACCCTCAACAGGTGGCATGAGTACTGGTGGACTTAAGAGGTATTTCTTGAGAACATCAAATGCTTCTTGACATTCTTTAGTCCACTGGTAAGTGACTCCTTTCATCAATAATTTGGTAAAGGGTAAACTTTTTCCTGCCAAATTGGCGATGAAACGCCGAATATAGGCTAAGTGTCCTTGAAGTCCTCTTAATTCTTTCAAATTCTGAGGAGGTGACATACCAAGGATTGATTTGGTCTTCTCAGGATCGACTTCAATACCACGATGGCGTACAACAAAGCCGAGGAATTTTCCTGAGGTTACCCCAAAAGCACATTTTAAGGGGTTCATCTTCAAATTCTGTTGTCGAAGCTTGTGGAATATGACTTCCAAATCAGCTAAGTGATCAAAACGTTGTTTGGATTTAACCACCAGATCATCTACATAGCATTCAACAAATTTCCCTAGAAAAGGTTTGAAGATACGATGCATGGCGCGTTGATATGTTGCACCTGCATTCTTTAAACCAAAGGGCATCACCCGGTAACAAAACACACCTTGAGGAGCTCTGAAGGCTGTATATTCCTCATCTTCTGGGGCCATTCGGATCTGATTATATCCAGAATACCCATCCATGAAAGAAAGTACTTCATAGCTAGCCGTCGCATCAATTAAGAGTTCTGTAATCGGAACTAGAAAATCATTTTTGGGACAATACCGATTAAGATCTCTGAAATCGATGCAAACCCTAATTTGTCCGTTCTTCTTCTTTACAGGGACAATATTAGCCAACCACTTGGGATATTGAACTTCTCTGACGAAGTTAGCTTTGATAAGCTTATCCACTTCAGCCTTGATTTTGGAAGCATAGGTTGGGTGTGTTCTTCTCGCGGCTTGCTTGAATCCTCGATGTTCTTTTGGCAAACCCAAATGATGGGTGGCAACATCAGGATCAAGGCCAGGAATCTCTGTATAATTCCAAGCAAAAATATCTTTATTTTGCTTTAGAAAAGAAATATACATCTCTTGTTCTTCAAGGTTCATGGCCGCACTAATTAAAGTGGGGCGTGGATCTTTCTCTGTACCCAGATTTACTTCTCTGAGTTCATCCAGAGTGGTAGAGATACCCTCTTCAAATGCTGGAGGAGCATCTCTAAGATCTTCCTCTTCCTCTTCATCATGTGTTATTTCTTCTGTTTCTACTTGCAAAGTAGATGAAAAAACGAAATTCTCATGATCATAAGAGATGTCAAAATTTTCACATTTTGAAGAAGAAGCTTCCATTTCCGACCCTATTGATGAAAAAGGGTCTTCTTTGGGAAATAAAGAGGGGATGATGGATTGAGAATCGACATCAACATTCACCTCTGGTGTTGCTATAACTTCTTCTGGCCTGATTAGCGAAGTATAGACTTGTTGGATTTCAGCAGACGAAATGAAAACGTCACCACTTATGCTTTCATCACTGCTTGGTAAGTTACCAATTTCTCCCATGTTGTCTGGCTCGATTGCCGTAATTGACATTATGGATCTTTCCATAAGAGTATTTTGATTTGGGCCTATTTTGTCAATTTGACTGATAGGTAACACATAATCTGTACTCACATGTGAAAATGGATTTATTGAAATTTTTTTCAAACCATATGGAGCATTAACTTTGGTAATTTCCTTCATTGTAGATTTTTCTCTTCCCTTCATGTGATAAAATTCCGCCTCAATGTATTGAGACTCACATGTCTTGAAAGGGGCCTTATCACCATACAATGTTCCAACTTGACCATCGAAACAGTATTTGAGACATTGATGGTATGATGACGGAATAACTGCATGCTGATGTAGCCAGGGTCTTCCAAGCAAGATATTGAAAGCTGAGTCTTGATCAACAATCATGAAATCTGAATTGGAAACAAGATCTCCAAACTGAGTTCTGAGCGTAACTTCTCCTAGTGGTTCTTGTTCATTTTTATCATATCCTTGCAACATCATGGTAGAAGGAGATAAATTAGATTCCGTGAGGCCCAATCGACGAAGTGTGCGAATGGGCATGAGGTTGACTCCTGAACCATTGTCAATAAAAGCTCTTCGAACATCTATACCATTGACTTTTCCAGATAGGTACAAAGGTTTTATGTGCCCATGCACAACATCATCTTCATCTTTATCAGTAAAAGATATCACTGCATGGCATTCTGCAGGATTATTCTCTATGTGATAAATTTCAGCTGCAGCAATTTCAGCTTCAAACTCCTGAGGACTTGACAAAGCTTCGATGAGTGCTTCCCGAAGATCTTTTGATAGATTCAAAGCATCCAAAATTGATAATTTGGCTGGTACTTGGGCCAAGTGTTTCAATATATCATAATTTTGATCTAGAGGCCTGCGTTTCCCAATGGGAATATGCGGTTTAGCAGGTACCTTGGAAGCAGATGCTTTGGAAGCTGATGCATCTTGTATTGAAGTTGGCAACATCTTTGGTTTTGGAAAATTAGACTGATTAGATCCATTTACTTGCTGAGATAAAGAAGATGGAACATTTAATCGGTCTTCCAAAATAACTGTGCCGAAGCTGAGTTGGCCATTGGCAGAAGAACTTGCTTGTTCATTTTGAGCTCGCTGAAGGGCTCTACCACGAGTTTCTGCTGCATATACAGTGCTAGCAGGGGTAGAATTAGAGTAGTGGCTTCGGAAAGATCCATGTCTTCCCCTATATCCGGAACCTCTAGAACTTCCTCGGGTTCCTTTATTTGATACAGGGAATTTAGGCTCATCAAGACTGGAATATGAATCTGTTAATTGAATCATATTAACAGAACCAAATATTAACTCTTCGTCTGATAAAGACTCTGCCTGGTTAGCCTGTTTAGGCTGTGCCGTTTGGTGGGACGGTGCCCGTGGCTTTGAAGTAGATGGCATGAAATCTCCCATAGTCAAAGACAATTTAGGCTTTGATACATACTCATCTTCTCCTGATTCCTATTTCTTCTTTGAATTGCGCTGCCCTTTTGAGGATTTGTCCTTTGATGGAGGCTTTACTGCAGCTTTTGTAGGAGACACAATTGGCTTCTTCAATTGTGTTCGCAAAATGGAATGGGTCCGATTGATTGTCTTTCTGACCATCCAATCATCATATTTTTTCGCAGTTTTGCTTTTGACTTCCTGCCACTCGCCTCCTTCCTCTGGATCTGTAGCGGTAATACACGCTACATGAGCTGAAGAACCCTTCAATTTGACTTGTCCCAAGTCGACCATCTTTTGTAGGAGGTCTTTAAAGACAAAACACTCCTGGATGGGATGTCCCAACATTTGATGAAAGGGACAATAATTGGGACGGTCTTCATCTCCTTCCTTGTTTGGTTTCTTCGGCACTGGTAATTGAACCAAATTATTTTCCAGAGCTGAAATGAAGTAACCAGGAACTTGCTCACTTCGGAAAGAGTATGTTTTACTCTTCATATCCTCAAATTGTTTTCGTCGTTGATCTTTTTGATCATTTGGACGAAACAGCCTTTGTTGTTGGCGTTCAGGAGGTGGAGATCTTCGAGAAGATGAATATTTTGAAGTAGAAATAGGTACAGGTGCCTGTTTAAGCATAACTGTAGCAGTTTCTGCTTTACCCATTCTTCTTCCTGGAGCTGATGGAATTACACGAGATTTAACCTTAGCCTGCATAAGGGAATCTTCAATCTGTTGAGCGATTGAAGTAAGGTCTCGAAACCCTCCTGTGTATTTCACAGGGATCAATGGCGTGCGTAATTCGTCACGCAAATTTGCCACACAGATTGGCAACAATTCCTCCTGAGGGAGTGATAAACTCAAGGAATACGTTAATCCCTTCCAACGAGCAATGAAATCAGAGACTCTTTCATTCTCCCTTTGCTTGCAGTTTGTAAGATTGAAAATTGTCGTTTTTGGCAAAGTTGAGCTAAACTGAAGAAGGAATTTTTGACGAAGATCCTCCCATCCGATGACTGACCGGGATTGCAAGCTTGTATACCAGACAAAATCTGGTCCTTGCAAGGTTCGCACGAAGCATCTGAGTTTCACTGCTTCTTGTTGCTCTGGAGTTCCCATCATAGGATCACAACAAGACACGTAATGCGTCAAATGTTGTTCAGGGTCACCTGATCCATTGAAAGTAGGGAAAATAGGGTTTCCAAAACTGGATGGAGGAGAAATTGAATCTACCCATTCAGGGTAAACTTTCTTTTCAGGTTGAACTTGCACCCGTTTCCCTTCCATAGTTTCTAACCGAGCTGTTAATGACTCAATAGTAGTTATTTACTTTTGAGAAACGTCATGTTGAACTTGGTTTTGGGTAGGTGCAATGAATGGATCTTGGACAGCCGTGGAGGTTGGTGCTGCAACTAATGGTAGTGCTGCCAACCGTTGTTGCGTTTGACCCGTAGGATTAGACCTCTGTGGGTGTACTGACAAAGGAGGATATTCTTGATCCATATCAGTAGTTACAACAAATTCCTTCGGCTGTCGGACTTCAGCATTCTTAAGAAGAAGACTACTCTGAAGTAGTTCTGCATTCAACCTTCTTAATTATTTCATTTCTTCCTCCTGTTGTGAAAATCTTTGCTCTAATGAGAGCGATTGACCTCCTTCAGAGGAAGGGTGAGAAGTAACCTGATTCTTTCCTTTCCCCTTATTGGATCCTTTTCGGAGAGGGGGAAGTGGGTTACTTGAAGGAATACCCAGATTTTGGGTAAGCCTTTGATTACATGTGCGCACACCTTCTTCATTTAGGTCTGTGTGCGCAACTTCTTGAGCAGGAACCTCTTCGTCTGATCCCTCTGATTGAGCCTCATCTGGTGAATTAGCAGCAACGACAGTGATGACATTAATGGATGCATATTGCATGGAATCCTTTATATCAGCATTTCTGTGATATTGTCCCCTTCTATGTCCATGATTAGACATGGCATTCCGTTGACTTGATCCCTCAGGAATTTCTTGGAGAACCGTCACTTGGAGAGAATTTCCTGACATCTTGGCTCTTCGTTCCTCTTGAGGCTTATTCCCTAATCGAGAGAATACTGACTTTCTCTAAGGGAGGGATTGAAGATTTGAAAAAGTCCCCAGTCCGGTGGACTGGGGGTGTTCCTGTTGCTTCCGCTCAACTCCTCGAATCCCATTCGTTGATTCTGAGGGTTGGGTTAGAGAAGTCCCCAGTCTGGCAAGCTGGGGTGTCTCTTGACATGCTATGTCTGAGATCTTCTTGAAATCTCTCTTGATCTTGCGAATCTTAGTTTGGAAATTAGCTGGATGCATTAACCTGTATCCACTTTTATCACCTGGTTCAACAGACCGTTGGATGATTTCTGAAACTTCTGTTATTTGATGACGTGTTTGCTCCAGACGAGAGGCTTGCGCAATATTCTCGCCTGCTTGATGTAGGAGCAATTCAACAACTTGTTCTCTATATACTTGACTTTGAGAGGAACTAGTTGAATCTTGATCTCGAGCAAGCTTTTTATTATGAACAAAGCCCATTGACTGTGGCCGGCCATGGGCAATAACATTGCATGAGACCATTTTCGGCGGGCTCTGCTGACCGGAAAGCACTGTGAAATGTAGTGCTCCGTGAACACCCCATCCTCTGATATGAACATTAGATGGAGCATTGGAAATTAACTGACGCAATCTTCTTAGTGCGCCAAGGCATGAACGTTGAAGGGTTCTCTGTTGCTTTTCAGCCTTCGGATACCGAGAGACTGATAGAGATGCCAAATCAATCTGGCGTTGTAACCCTTCTATTATCTTAAGATGATTTTCATATTCATCGTAAGATAATACCTTCTTCTTTAATTGACAAAGAGTTTTCCATATGTTGAGACGAATATCATGGATTCCATCATCCGTCAACATCTTTGGAATGTCGTACTGGGAGTCAGCCAAAGGCCAAAACATGACTGGTACTTCACCTTTTGCCAGTTTTTTCCTCATGTTCAGCATTTCCTCTTTATCATTAAATGAAGATTCTTCTACCTGTTTGGACCAGAGTTGGTGTTTCCTTGTTGCTTCATCGGATTCAACAAGATTGGTAGAGGAATCACTATTCATGCTGGAAGATGAATGACCCAGGGAAGGTTCAGAGAATAACCTGAACCCCAGGCTATCTTCTGATGGAGAAAGAGTTTCACCTGCCGATAGTAAAGCATCAGACATGACTGGTTTTACGTTTTCAAGTGCCTCGAGATAGGAGGGCTTTCTCGTCACTACATTGCCTTCTGAAGAATTTTCGAGACAACGTGAATCACTACTGCGGAGAGGACTTTCGCAGCGAAGTTCATCACCATGAGGAGGACCATCATGATGGGTTACAGCAAAAGATGAAATCTCTTGCTCCTTGTCCTTCTGACCACACAGAGGGTTCCTGTGGCTCTCATCTGAAGAAGAAACTTCAAGATTGACCGAATTTTCATGAAGCAAGTCTTCATGAGGAAGTGTCTGTTGAAGACCTTCGGGATTAATGTTCCTGATATTGGGAACTGAGGGAGTAGAATCTTGAATTCCGACAGATAAATGTCTGAGGGCTTCAAGAACTCTAGCATCGAGCAAGGCCTTGTTGCAGATTGGCCTTTGATCTCCTGACTGTGCTGGGCGGATCTTTTTCTTAGATGCCTTCTTACTCGCTTTAGAAATCACTTGATGACGAAAGTGATTGCTCTGAGCAGGTATATGTGCCTGATCAGGAAAGATGGTCAGGTTAGGCTGACAATCATCGCTCAAATCAGGTGTATGTGCCTGACTTGGTTGTCCGTATGATATGGGGGAGTATGCCCCATAACCCTCTTGGACTGGAACAGATGTGTGTGTCTGTTCCGGAGTGAATTGTTGATGTGTCACTCCACTGCTAGGGATAGATTTATGTGTCTGTCCCTGAGATGATGCTGAAGCTGTTATGATATCCTGGCAAGCATCCAGAATATGAGCAGGAATTTGCTTCTGCTCTTTCACCATTGACAAAATATGTTTGGTGACTTCAGCCGCCGGAACAGGGATATACGTCCATTCCGGGCTTGGAGTAGGTGTATGTGCCTGCTCCTGTCCTCCTTTTCCTGTCAGTGAATTCTGACAGTACTCAAGTGTGGAGGCAGAGAGTTTAGTCTGCCCCCTGTTTGTCATCGGGACTTTCCGACTGACTTCTCCGGGCGCTACCAAGCGAGACTGTTGGTAGGCTTGATTAGTATTAGCAGGTGTATGTGCCTGCTGATTACACTTCGCCAAACGCGGTTGACGAGATCCATCATATGTAGTCAGACGAGCCTGCTGACTAACTGCTGATGTATAAGCAGGTGTATGTTCCTGCCTATGGTACTCCGCCGGAATTGCCTGGCGGGATCGGCTTGATGTTGCCAGACTAGTCTGCTGGACAGCGGGATTAAAACGGGCAGGTGTGTGTGCCTGTTCGTTGTTTGCCACCAAGTTAGGTTGGTGGACTTCTCCGGAGATGGCAGGGATGACAACCTGCCTATTGTTAACCGGATTCCATCTCTGGCGGTTCATCTTGCCTGCTCGGGTTCGAGGAACCTGAGCTGAATGCCTGGAGTCGGTACCCTCATCATGTTGAGGGCGCACTACCGCACGAGTCTGGCGGCGATTGTTGATGGGAGCCTTTGAGAGGGACTCCTGTCTTTTTGAATTAAGGTCCTACGGGACCTGCTCATTCACTTCCTCGGAGTAAGGGAGTGAATAGAAATTGCGTTCCGGGGATAACGACCCGAAACGGTTGGAGACGGTAGTCAGCACCGCCTGCTTCTTGATTGCTGGTCGCCGTTGTCCGGACGACCAGGTAGAATTGTTAACTTGGAGGGCTTGACGAGCGGCCTCCAGAGTTGGGATAGTACCGTTACGACGGTACTCCTTAACCAGTGCATTAGAAACACAGCGTTGAAGACGCTGAGTTGGTGATGTCATCCTCAGAACGGATGACGTTCCAGCAGGAGTAGCATCATTGGTTTTCACAGCAGCAGACCTCACAGTAGAGGTGTTCCCAGCAGCAGTATTCACAGGGGTGAACTTAAGGAAAGCCATTTTTGTAGAAGATCTTGAAAAAAGAGTGCCTGTTCCATGTAACAGACATAATCAAGATGAATCCGGCTACTGCATCTTTTGGATGATCATATGTCAATGATTGCCTTGTTGGCCCAAAGGGCCTAACAGATAAGAATAACATCACTTTAACTTGGTTAAGGATTCACGTCGGGTTCACCATTTTTGTTTCGCGCGGAATCCGGGGATGACCTCCTGGACGGGAGATTCAAACGTTCCGATCGGTTTCTAACGGGTTTGTTCGTAGAACTGGAAACATCCAATGATTCCACATCCGTTTGGACGTACTTTCCAAAGGCAGGCGCTCATTAGCTTGTGGGCTAATGAGGCTTAGGAATTTGCATTGGTCGAGAGGATGGGAGGTCGGACTCATCACACCTTTTTGAGGGGAATTATTGTCTACTCCGGGACTCTCTTTATAGATTTAAGTTAAGTTCGTGAATCCTTATTACATTACCAAGTATAAAATGAGCTTTCCTTTAGTTTTAACAATCAATGATTAAATATGAAAGAAATTTAGAGAATCTTTTATATGTATTCGAGGTTCTTCATCAATATAGAATCATCTATATTTGTTTAGAGATTCTTGGTCAATGATATCCTTCAAAACATTTATATAAAAGTCTCTTGGTCATTTTGATGACCAGGCTGGTTTTAAAGCCACTCAGTGGGGCACTTGAAGTTTATCGTCATTCAGAAGGACAGAGATTATTTCAATGTTGGGATCGAACCCATAAATGGGCTACCTACGTATCCTTTGTTTTGAAAAAGGAATCAGAACCCACGTAGTTCGAGTAATGGGATATGATGTTTTATGATTGATGGCTCAAAGATGAATGTCATAATTACTTTTACACTCTAAGATCACGTGAGTCATGCTCGGTGTGAGAAACAAGAGGTATTGGTAAAATTTAGACAATTGTGCCATAAAAGATGCAATCATAAGAATTTGTTTTGGGGCTTATGTATAGATGACTGCCCAGATAGACGAAGGTTTAGGATTTACTTTTTGGGAGAAAATCCAAGAACAGGGTCCACAAAGTTATATGTGCTTCATGGAGATTTGAATACTCTAATCTTGGGGCATACTCCTAAGGAGGATGCCCATGTTAGGAGGGGACTTATGATTGGGTTTTATTCCTGAAAAGGAAACCCAAATCAAAGGTAATTTATGACTGGTTAGGAGAAATTTTAAGAGACTTGGGGCTTACTCCTAAGAAGGATGCCCAAGATTTATGACTAGGACTTATTCCTGAGAAGGAAGCCTAGGTTAGGGGACTTGGGGCTTACTCCTGAAAAGGAAGCCCAAGGTTATGACTGAGTCTTATTCCTGAAAAGGAGACCCAGGTTAGGGATTAAGGTTTGGGGCTTACTCCTGAGGAGGATGCCCAAGATTAAAGGACTTGATTGGGGCTTATTCTTAAGAAAGATGCCCAGATCAAAGGTTTTTATAACTGGGGATTATTCCTGAAAAGGAGACCCAGGTTAGGGATTAAGGTTTGGGGCTTACTCCTGAGGAGTATGCCCATATTTGAGGTTGGGGCTTATTCTTAAGAAAGATGCCCAAGATTAGAGGACTTTGATTGAGGCTTACTCCTGAGGAAGATGCCAATATCAAAGGTTTTTATAACTGGGGATTATTCCTGAAAAGGAGACCCAGGTTAAGATTCTCTCATCTTAAAGGATGAGGTTGAATGAATGAACTCTCAATCTTTGGTGATATAAAGATGTTTGAATCACTAGGTTTTGAGAGATATTTCACAGAATTCCTTTCAGATAAGGATGTCAAATCAAGAAATCATGCCATAAATGGCTTTGAAGAGTATCTTGAAGACTGAATCTTGAATAGGAAGGGTGAAATGGCTTAAGAGGGGTAAAAATGGGCAAGATGGGCACCCAAAAAGATAGGGGCGCGCAAGTCTTGAAAGGCGCGCAAGTCCTGCGGCGGCGCGCAAGTATTGGTCGCGCAAGTATACTTGCGCGACATGAGGGGTACTTGCGCGATTTTCAACCAGTATTGAAATGCTTGAGCGACTCTTTATTAAACCCTTTACCATCCTCTTGAGGTTCTTCCAGAAGAGTGACGCACAAGTTATATTGAAGGAATTAAGTAGGCGCGCAAGTGTTTGATAAGTTTCAACACTTGGGCCTTCCTTTTTCTCTTTAGATCTTCCGTTCTAGGTAAGAAATTACCTTAGAAGTGTTCTGGAAGCTTTGAGAAGAGACTTGGGCGTCGGGAGCTTCAATCCGAGTTTTTGGGAAAAGATCCTCCCTCAATGGGGGGCCCACAGGGTCTATTTATAGGCAAAAGAAGACCCCGGGCGGTTACTGGGCGGTTACCAGGCGGTTACCACATATGTCGCGCAAGTCCCTTGCACAAACATGAGGAGTCGCGCAAGTATTGAGGCGGCGCGCAAGTGTACTTGCGCGACCAAGAGGGAACTTGCGCGATACATGGGCAATGTTCTCCTTTTTTATCCCTTTTTCGATTTTTGATGTTTCTTCAAAGGATTAATCACTTTGAGCTCAGATATTCCCTTTTCCGAACTTTAGATTCTGTGACGAAAGGAGCGTCAACAGTTGGTTATATCCATTGCAGTTGGTTTTTACAGTAGTTGTATGGTTTATTGCTTCCATTGTCATTGTATGTTTATTTTGGTATTCCTCTATGTTACACTTTGAAAAAATGAGGGCATAGTTTCCCCAATATCAGACCTGGGCCCTCTCTGCTAGTCGGAAGCCTCTAGCATTTGAGAAAAATGTGCTTGAGGTCACGTGGCGAACCGGGCTTGGGGCACCCATTGCGTGGCACCCAGGTCCGGGATGTTACAAAGTGGTATCAGAGGGAAGTTTCTTTTCTTTGACTTACTATTTGGAGCTATAGTTAGGGATAGGAAGGAAAGGTAGTTGGTAATAAGCTGTACCCGGGTGTAGCTAACCCATGTACAGGGAAAAGCCAACCTGCCTCATATTTTGCATTCTTTTGATTTTGCAACTATACGGTTGATATGCTTTCACTGTTGGGTGACACACTTGGATTGTGAAGATTATATTTTATCTATGGGTTATATTTAGTTGTAACCTAATGAGATGAGGGTATGTCGTCTCATGCATCATATATGAACATGATAGATATCACATGCCATGTATAGTTTCCATTCCATGTAGGTTCATTAGAAATTCGCATGTTGTTGTGATAGTTGTTGTGCTAGAAAATCATGTTGTTGTGATAGCCGCTATGATAAAATACCTGCTATGTGGTAGGGTAATTTTATGTTAGACTGTGTATAGAATGAACGCCAAACTTCAGTTTTTGGGGAGTATGGGCCCTCATTGACAAGAATTTGGTGCATTATTGACTATTTATTGGTTATAACACAGATTAGATGTCAAACACTGATTCATGGGGAGTATGGAACCTCACAGATCATAATTTGACACTTAGGTGTTGGTTTTTAGTATTTTATGGTTTCCAGGGATGTTTCTGAGGCATACTGCCTAGAAACCCAGTATACACGCCATGTAGTATCTTTATACACGCCGTGCATGACCTTCTGTTCGGGATGAAAAATGAACTTTTTGAGTACACTCCGTGTACCCTGAGTACACACCGTGTAGTCTCTTCCCGTGTCACAAACCGTGTGGGCGGCGACACGGGGTAGGGAAGGGCTTGGGTAAAACACGCCGTGTAGTTTTGTGCATGCTTTGTAGTGTTGACCCGGAGTCCGGTCGTGTAACTAACAACACGGGGCGATGAATTCCTTGATAGAACACGTTTTGTCAGTTATAGACATGTTGTGTAGTGTGACCTAGGGACTCGGCCATGTAACTAACAACACGGGCCAGTGTCACCTCTCCCTGAACACGTCGTGTACCTGTGGGACATGCCGTATAGTCTTGTCTGAGGACAGACCATGTGGAGTTAGCTATGTGGCTGGGAAACGGTGTGATGTACACGCCGTGTATGGGTGTAACACACCGTGTGGAGTTAAGCCGAGTAGTCGGCCATGTCATAGACGAAATGAGAAGTTGGAAAATAACACCGTACACGTTGTGTAGATATTATACACATCGTGTAGTTTTTTTCGATGAAAGTCGTGTGGCTTAGCCGTTTAGAAGGACCCGGGCAGGGGAAGGGAAGTCAAGTACACAACGTGTAGTCATTGAACACACCATGTAGTCTTGTTTTTCCAATTTTGAATGCCTTATTCCTCTTGATTCCTTTTTGGTTCCTTCGCTTTTTGGTT
Organism: Viscum album; assembly: GCA_963277665.1. Classification (NCBI taxonomy): domain Eukaryota; kingdom Viridiplantae; phylum Streptophyta; class Magnoliopsida; order Santalales; family Viscaceae; genus Viscum; species Viscum album. The sequence continues at coordinate 785,383,307 of OY728123.1, read as the reverse complement.
ATAATGATCTTGAATCTGAGGCGCGATTTTGACCTTGTAGTGTCATGCCGCCTAGACGACCGTAAGTTGTTCACCAGGAGAGCGGAGACAATTATACTCCGGAGATGGGGGTCCATGGGCTACCAGTGGATACTCCAGCAGAGCCAGATGTGGCACGAGCTGTTATACCGGACACAGGCACGGAGGCGCAGTTCTATGAAGGTTTTCTGCGGTTTATGCAGACCTTTCAGGGAGCACCGCATGCCGCTACATTTATGGCTGAGCTGAATCGTATCTTCCAGCAGCAGCATCCACCTACGTTTTCAGGGGATCGTGGACCACAGGCCGAAGAGTCTTGGCTAGGATCGATGCAGACTATTTTTGAGCATCTTGAGACGCCTCCAGGGCGAAGGGTCAAGCTCGTGACTTACATGCTGCGTGATTCCTCCAAGAGGTGGTGGGATGTAACCACCCAGGCAGAGCATCACAGGGACATGGCGTGGGAAGATTTTCAGGCAGTATTCTATGACTTCTTCTTTCCCAAGACGTTGAGGGCAGATAGATCTCGAGAGTTCATGAATCTGCAGTAGGGTTCCGTGTCAGTGATGGACTATTCTTCTCGTTTTACAGAGCTTCATCATTTTGCACCTGTGCTGGTGGGTGATGAGATGTTGAGAGCCAGACGTTTTGAGGATGGTCTTCGGTATGAAATCTGAGTGCTGGTGAATGTTTTCAGGTTGCCTACTGTACACGCGATTGTGAACCAGGCGTTGATTACAGAGAGGAACCTGCGGGAATTGAGTGGTGTGGGCCATGGCGATTCCGCACCAGTTACGGGTATTATTTCTGCTGGAAAGAGGAAGAGACCAATGGACTTTGTGACAACCGGGTCCCAGTGACAGCACAGCCGCCTCCCCTTAACAAGGTCATCGGGTCCTAGCCCAGAGCCAGATGCGGCACGACCTATTATACCGGACACAGGCACAGAGGCGTAGTTCTGTGAAGGTTTTATGCGGTTTATGCAGACCTTTCAGGGAGCACCGCATGCTGCTACATTTATGGCTGAGCTGAATCGTATCTTCCAACAGTAGCATCCTCCTACGTTTTTAGGGGATGGCAGACCACTGGCTAAAGAGTCATGTCTAGGATCGATGCAGACTATTTTTGAGCATCTTGAGACACCTCCAGGGCGGAGGGTCAAGCTCGCGACTTACATGCTGCGTGATTCCGCCAAGAGGTGGTGGGATGTAACCACCCAGGCAGAACATCACAGGGACATTGCATGGGAATATTTTCAGGCAGTATTCTATGACTTCTTCTTTCCCAAGATGCTGAGGGCAGATAGATCTCGAGATTTCATGAATCTGCAGTAGGGTGCCATGTCGATGATGGACTATTCTGCTCATTTTACGGAGCTTTAGTGTTTTGCACCCGTGCTGGTGGGTGATGAGATGTTGAGAGCCAGAAGTTTTGAGGATGGTCTTCGGTATGAAATCTGAGCACTGGTGAATATTTTCAGGTTGCCTATTGTACACGTGATTGTGAACCAGGCGTTGATTACAGAGAGGAACCTGCAGGAATCGAGTGGAGTGGGCCAGGGCGATTCAACACCAGTTATGGGTATTATTTCTACTGGCAAGAGGAAGAGACTGATGGACTTTGTGACAACAGGGTCCCAGTGACAGCACAGCCACCTCGCCTTAACATGGTCATCAGGTCCTCGCCCACCAGGTACCACATGTTGCCCCCGAAGACATGTGGGGCTCACCCCAGGGTCCACCCACATGCCCGACCGGGTCATCTGACTAATGATAGTCCCCACAGGACAACACATGTCCTTTCGAGTGTTCTTTGTCCTCACTCACACACACCCTGGGAAACTTCCCTAAAGGTCACCCATCTTGATCACTACTCCAGGCCAAGCACACTTAACTATGGAGTTCTAATCAGACAGGCTCCCGAAAAGGAAGGTTCACACTGTTGACATGAGTCATATCATTTAGTCATTTAACCCTTTATCATTTGGGGATGTAACAATCACCCCCCCCCCCTTTAGAGCACAACTCCCTTGTTGTGGGCCCTACATCTCATCCTGGGCAGTGCGCCGCACTTAAGGCTAGGTTCCTCCTATGATACCAAAAGTGACAACCAGGTCCCAGTGATAGGACAGCCACCCCGCCATAACATGTACATTGGGTCCTAGCCCACCAGGTACCACTAGTTTCCCCCGCAGACATGTGGGGCCCACGCCAGCGTCCACCCACATGCCTGACCGGGTCATCTGACTAATGATAGTCCCCACATGCCAACACATGTCCTTTCCAATGTGCTTTGTCCTCACTCACACACACCCCAGAAGGTCACCCATCTTTATCACTACTCCAGGCCAAGCACGCTCAACTGTGGAGTTCTAATCAGACAGGCTCCTGAAAAGGAAGGTGCACCTTGTTGACATTAGTCATATCATTTAGTCATTTAACCCTTTATCATTTGGGGATGTTACATTCTACTTCCTACACCGAAGCTACTCAAGTGAGAACTCACCTCCATACCACATGCCTTCTTCATGCCATATGCATGCCTTAAATGGAAGAAGCATCGAAAACTACAACTCAGAACACTACTACACGTCCATCCACTCCACACTGTGGCTACCTCTCCTCTAGGGTTCAGAATAAGCTACAGACTATATAATCATTTTCATCTATATTTATCAGATCCATCTCCCCCACATACCCTCTAAACTCCTCGAGATTTCTCACATACAACTAAAAGTCCACTTCTAGCAAACATGCTGAACCCATTTGAAAATGCTCACTTGATACCCCTCACCACCACATCACCATCTCACTAACCAAAACACTCCATCACCTCACCCTAACATAATGAACCCATTATCTCACAATAATATGCATAATCATCTCAACCTCCACATATTCTTAACCAATGATTACCTTAACAACCACACAATAGAGACTTAGGCACACAAATCATGTAATTATATCTCTCATGCCATGATATTAGCCTCTTGGGAAGAATTTACTCTCTCACTTGGTTTTAATCTTGTAAAATTATGACACATCACTATTAGGCTCAGATTCCTTGAATTAGATCATGCTTTCCCTAAAATCCAATGTCCAAGCTGGTCTTCCCTATCCTATTTCACACACCGAGATCAACTCACATCATTACCCTACCAAACCATGCAATTATAAAAGTTTATAACTCTACAATACATCCTATACCTCAAACATCAACTCTAATACCACTCTTTAATGACCACTCCCTCCAAAGGTACCCCTTCTTAGATAGAAATAAATGAATAGTGATAATAACCCTTGAGTCCCACCTCAAGTTGGCCCCGGGATGCCAAGTAGCATTGAGGGTATAAAACTCCCACAAATATGAGGCATTAACCTCTATAATAGTATGATCAAGAGATATGATAAATGAACCATAATCAAATCCATGATATAATATAAAAAGGAAATCATGGAAATATCATAACGAATATATAAATGAAACAGATATAGATAAAATTCTCCAAATAAATACCCAAAATAAAGGCTATGTAGCGACACAATAACAACTCCAAAGCCTAATCTAGAAATGTCCATCATGGTCCATGAAGTCATTTTAAAAAAATAAAAATATTTTTTATATATTTAGGGTGAGCATAAAAGTATACTCAAGAGGGTATCCAAACTCTCTCATGCACATTTCAAAATGGCATATTAATACACTAGTGAGAAAACAATAGAACCAACAACACCTATATAGTTTAACAAACATATCCCATCTTCACCTGGAATGTATCACCAAATAATGAATCCAAGTATAACAAAATATTAAGAACCATTTTGATAAAGGGTACCCCGCACAACTTTCCCACTGGGGTGCCACTCTCAAACTCCAACATCGTAGGTCCTAGTGCTCCCATATCTTCCATAAATCACATTATTCAAAGCACCCTGTGTGAAAATGGTCATCACATCACATCTTTCCGAAAGACACCTATTCAATCACACCACATCTCTCTAAAAGAAACGTGGTCAATGATACCATATCTTTCCCAAATACACTTGGTCCATCACATAACGTTTCATGTCATCATATCTCACCTGAAGACACCTAGTCCATCAAGTCACATTATATCTCGATAGATCACTTTTTAATTATGGACATCACATCTTGTCCATGTTAATGTATCCTAGAAGAGAGTGTGTGAATGATAGGTTAGAAAGATATCCATCCTCACCATGAGGCTTTTATGAAAAACACCCCAAAAAATATTTGGTTGTCAACACAAAATTCCCAATATGGGTAGGGCATGTATAGAAATAAAAAGAAAATATAATGTATATATATATAAACACACAAAAGCCCAAAATATGGGTTCATAAACAAATAACTAACCAACTCAAAACATCACCAACCATCCTCAAAAAACCACCCCTTTCACTACCACCATTAAATATAAAATTCCACATAAAAATCCACAATCCTTATTTCATCATTTCATTCCAATTTAATCCATTTCCCAGATTCTATATTTCCAGAAAATTCTATTCATTTAACCAATACCTTATCCATCCCATCTAATTTCACATTAATCAAAAACCATTTAATTTAAATACTTCCCATTTTATTTTATTCATTATCCATTAAACCCATTAACCAAACCAGTCCATAACATTTAAAATCATTATTAACCAATTCCATTACTGTTTGGGAAACTAGTACATCACAGTGCCACACAAACTTCCTCATCAATCCAATTGTACCCAAATCACTACCATTAATATCCACAACTATTTCCTCCTTATAATAACCACATAAAAACCATTATCCATCAAAACCACCCTATACCACATCCACACAACTCATTACATCATCCCCCATACTACAACCATGCATCAGAACTACCATGTACCACATGAAGAATTGAAGTAGTTTGTTGATATTGAAATTGTTTCCAATTACTTAAGAAGATAAAAAATCAATGAAATATAATAGTGATGATTATATTGTTGGTATAAAGATTGAAGACTTGTGAAAATGATTCAAATTTTTTTCACAAAGGTTAAAAAGAAGAGTAACCATATAGAATAGTGATTATTTTGTATGAGGTATATTTGAGTATATTGGAATTGGAATTCTTATGTAATTTGGCTGTGTTTTTTTAAAGTGAGTCTGTTAAAAAAAATTAGCCAACATACCAACCAGCGAAGGGGGGTACAACCACTTCCTATTTGGGATGTTAAACCCTAGCAAGTCTAGAATGTCGACAAGATAGTGTAGAGCACGACTATATAGAGGCGTATGAGAGCAGTGGCGGCCACCGTGTGGGGTGGAATTGCAGCATAGGTGGTTTCTAGCACTTGGTGGTGTTAGCATTTTATTGGAGCATTTAGTAACCAATCTAGGAAGCAGGAGATGAATATTGTAAAATAAATGAGATCTTAGATGTATGTAGTCTTGATGTGGGATCGAAACCATGTGAGTATTGTTCCTCCGCTTTACAAAAACATGGGAAGTACAAAGACCATCTGATCAGCTTGATTTTTTGTATCTCATCCATCCAATCGACTCAGCCACATTGTATTTATCCTCATCCAACTGAGAGGTACTTGTAACTGGACATTCTCCATGAAACGTCGAAAGAACATTGAACTAAGACTTATGATCATCATATCATCATCATGTTTATTGCAATATGATGGAAATTGCATACCAATTTGTTTCCATGCATAAATAAAGAACATACCAATGAAATGAAATGTGGAATAAATATTATATTTCCAAATATGGTGATTTATTATGACTCTAAAAATATGTGGTGTTCCTCATAATGAGGTGGTGTGTATGAGCTAGGTTGGTGGTGTAGTATCAAATAAATACCTAAGGAAAAGGTCATTTTTATTGATGATTTTATCTCCCATCCAAGAGAATCTGTGGTAGCATGAGGGAAAAACAAGCACCATGGAACATGTGTTTCTTGAAGAGTGGGTTCAATGATGATTTAACTTCTTAGAAACATAAAATGATTGGCTCATGGTGTAGAAATAATCACAAGATAAAATGAAGATCAAAATGCAGAAAAAAAAGACACTGGATATAATGTGAAAAACCCCCCAAATGAAAGGGGTAAAAACCATGGGAAAAATAGAAGGATCACTACATATAAAAGTGGGTACACACTCCCTCACTATTATAAGAAGAACACCCTCATAATATCTCTCTTGAATAATGGGGAAACTACCTCTCGAAATAATGCACATAAATGGGATCTATTAGTGGAGATGAGAACTAATGAAGGATGATATTTGGAAGAGGGGAGAGCCTCCATTTATAGGCCTCCTCCCCCCTACCCGCTGCCTTATCCCACTAGATTATTTGGTGGGGGTTTGGCCACCAACGACCAACCCATCCATTCCCCTTTATCAAAGTGGGGGAATCACCATCTGTAGAGAAAAGAAATATACCAACACATCTCCCACTTGGCGATTTGATTGAGAACCAATCACATCTCCACACATCCTTTTTATTTTCCAAACATTCTACTCACATCTCTGTGTGGCCACTCAAGGATCTGCACCATCTGAACTTATCAAAGTTAATTGCCTTCATTAGGAAATCTACCGGATTTTATTTGGTATGAGTTTTCTATATATCCACACTTCCTTCCTCCACCACATCTCAGACATAGTGATATTATACCCCATTGTGATTCCTCCTGCAATGAAAAGATGGATTCCTAGCAATGTTCAAGGAGCTCTGACTATCACAAAACAATGGAATATGCTTCTGTCTGTCCTAAAGATCCTCTAAAAACTTTCTCTTCCAAATTTCCTATTTGAAAGCCTATGTATATGCCATGTACTATACCTCTATCGTGGATAAATCCACAACTGAGTGTAACATCTAAATCCATATCACAACTCCTCCTGTAAGAGTAAACACAGAACCAGATGTAGATTTCCTCTGGTCAGAATCTCCTAAAAAATCTGAATCAACATAGCCTCTAATAGTGAAATCAAATACTCCATAACATAATTAATAATTTGAGGTCTCCTTGATGTATCTTGGGATCCTATTCACTATGCTCCAATTCTCCTGTCCTGGTTTCACAATGTACTGACTAACTGCTCCCACTACATGTGAAATGTCTTGTCCAGTAAAAACTATAGAGAACATCAGACTGTCCACTGCTGATTCTTATGGTACTCGAGACATTTTCATTCTCTTGGCTTCACTGCTATGAATCATCATTGAGGATAACATGAAATTAATTGGAATAGGGGTAGAGGTTGGATTACAGTCTTGCATGTTGAAGTGTTTCTAGACTCTCTGTATGTAATTATTCTATGACAACCAAATCATACCATTATTTCTATCTCAGTAAATCTACATCCCATGAATATTGTTTTCCAGTCCCTAGTCCATCATATCAAATGCCCTAGACAACTATTCCTTCATCTCTAGGATCTTATCATTATTGGGGCCTACATCCAACATGACATCCACATAAATTATAAGAATGAAAAAATCATTACCATCCAAACCCCTAAAATATACACATGGTTCTAAATGATGCTTTTTGTAACCAAGGATCATGATATAGGAATCAAATCTCTTGTACGAACACCTTGAAGTCTTCTTGAGACCGTATATTGATTTGTTCAACCTTCATACCAATTTATCTTTTCCTTCTTCTGAAAAACCTTCCGGCTAGAGAATGTAGATATCTTAGTCAATATTACCATGGAGAAAAGAATTCTTCACATCTAGCTATTCTAGATGTAAATTTTATGTAGCATGTGTCACCTAAACTATCTAAAAAATTTCAGTCTAACAACAACAGAAAATATTTCATTTAAATCAATACCTTCCTTTTGAGCATATCCATTGACCATCAATCTTGAAATATATCTTTCCACCTTGTCCTTTCCATCTCGCTTTATCTTGAAGACCCATTTGGTTCTGATATCCTTCATTCCATGAGGTAATGGAATAAGACCACAAGTCTTATTTCTATGCATGGCTTCATGTTCCTCCTACATCGCCTCCATCCATGAGGATACATCGAGACTCTGGGTTTCCTCCACAAAAGAGATGGCTCTCCATACTCCATCACAAATTACTATGCAATGTTGCTCTTAGTGAAATATTTTTAGTGACATACTCATGATCTTTTCTCCTAAGTTAAATATCAGGGTCCAGACTCAACTGGTACTTGATCATCATGCTCTGCTAATGCATTATAGAAAACTAGTTTTTCCATGAATTTGTCCTCTACTCCAACTATTGTAATTTTTATATTCTCATTCTCCATGTCTTGATAAATTTTCATTTTCACCTTTTCTTCTACAAAAATGACATCCATTATGATGATAAATTTTCGGGCAGTGGGGTACCATAAACAATACCCCTTCACACCATCAGTATACCCAAAGGAGATACATTTTCTGGATCTCGAATCCAACTTCAATGTTTCCAAGTCCTTAAATAATGCATATACAGGACATTCAAATTTTTGTAATAGATAATAGTAAGTGGTTTTACTAGTAAACATATCAATTAGTGTCTTCATACCAATCTCTATTAAAGGAAATCGTTTGATCACATAATAGGCGGTATTCACTACTTCTTCCAAAAATGTTTTGGAAATTCCTGTAGTTTTTAACATTGCATATGTTGTATCCAACTGGGTTTTGTTAATACACTCTACCACTGTATTTGTTTAGGAGTGTACGCCACTGTGAACTGTCTCTTGATTGCTTCAAGTTGAAATAAAGTATCAAACTCCTCACTTGTATATTCTCAACCATGTCAAGTCCTTATAAACTTGATCTTCTTTCTAGATTCATGTTCCTTCAATGCTTAGAATATTTTGATGACATCAAAAACACCTTCCTTAATCTCTATTGGGTACACCCAACATCTCCTAGAATATCCATTAATGAATGTTACAAAGTACCTTGCACCTCCTAGGGATATAATTGGTGCTTTCCAAACATCAGAAAGGATCAAAACTAAAATATCCTTGCTTCTTGTTGTTCAAGTCCCAAACATTAACTTATGTTTCTTACTTCAAAAGAAAATTCTCACAAAATGGTAAGGATATATTTGTAATCCCAGGAAACAACTACTGATCCATAATAATCTCTAGGCCTTGTTCTGACATATCTACACGCTTATGATTCCATAACATCCTTAACTCTTCCATAGAGGTAGTTGATGCAACAACTATCTTCGCCTCCTTGAATATTTCACCTATAAGCACGTACAAGTTCCTCAAGATCTTATCTAACTTCATTAAAACAAGCATGTCCTTCAAGATTCTCATCAATCCATTCCTGGTGTGATTCTTGCATCTGATGTCATCAAATTGTCCCAAAGACAATATGTTATTCTTTAGCCCCCCCACATGATATACTCTTTGGACGGTTCGTACGATGTCATCATGAAACTTCATTTTGATTTTACCGACTCCAATGATATATAGGTTGTGATCATTACCCATGTACACAATTATTTCTAGGATGGTTTCATACTGGTCAAACCATTCGTGTTGATACATAATGTTTCATGTTTCTCCTCAGATAATAATCCATGCATCATCAAGATGCTGCTTACTTCCAGCGGTCGTCACTGCTTCACTGACTAGCATATATCCACTCCCAGAAGTACTCATCATATTTTCATCCATGTCATGTTTTTGGATCCCTATAGAACCATGATCCCTCGTCACATATTCCAGTCTTTCATTAATTACCAGTTAGAAATTATCCTTCTTAAGCACTGCTTTCTTATTCATTTTCCACAATGAAAAATTATTCCTGCTAAATTTTGCGATCTCGATTTTTTCCACCATCTAGACACATAGTCAATATAGAACCTCCTATGTTTTACAATAGTGTATTTAATAATATCAATAATTTTCTTCCTGATGTGAAAGATCAACCAGAGTCGCAATCATAGTCCATACTCAAATTTATGAGAATTATTAATACTTGAAAACATGAACAGAATCGAGCCAGAACCTTCCATTTGATACCACTTGTTGGGATTGTAAAATTATTGGCCCCTGGTAAAATAATAATCACAAGATAAAATTATGTGAAAATGCGGAAAAAAATGACACCAGATGTAACTTTGGAAAACCCCCTAATGGAAGTATTAAAAAAACACGGGCAAAAGAAAATGATCACTATGCGTAAAAGTGGGTACACACTCCCTCACTTTTATAAAGAGAACACCTGCATAATATCTATCTTTAATAATGGGTAAACCAACTTTTTCAATACCACACACAAACGATATATATTGTTGGAGATGAAAACGGATGAAGGGTGATATTTGGATGCGGGGATAGCCTCCTTTTATAGGACTCCACACCCCAACCAACTGTCTTATCCCACTAGATGATTTTGTGGGGTTTTTTCCACTAACCACCAAACCATCCCACCCCATTGACAAGGTGGGGGCCACACCATCTGTGGAGAAAATAAATTTTCCAACATATCTTATGCGAAGAAGGTTGTGGGAATATGAACTGGTCTTATCACACTCATGTGATTCATGAAGAACATGGTTTTGTGAATTAACAAAAATAGCCTGATCCTCTACATGTTTTTTAACTATTCCTTGCGCAAACATTGTTGAGATATTGAGAACTCAACCATATGAAAGAATAATAGAATCTTGAAACATTCATTGTAGTGTATACTTAAACTTATTCTAATGAATAAATCCTTATCTATATCAAGATTATAACAATCTGGGTTTGTGCACCAGATGGGAAAAATAAAATCGGTTCTCCACTGTTGTTCATGAAGGAGTAGTGCGTAAAAGATAGTGAAATGTATCATCAAAACATGAACCTGTGAGATCCCATGCATACACCTTTGTTCATGAAGAGTGATGTGGATAGTTTCCATGTCCATGCATATTTGAAGAGGAACTATTTAGAGTTTTCATAATGGAAAACAAAGGAATACAGTTTTTGTTCAAAGAATAAAAAAGGAGGATAGTGTGTGTGTGTGTGTTCAAGTGTGAAGGAAACAAATATATTCACCCACAAGAAATATTTACTATATAAAAAAAATTTAAGAGATAAATTAATTATATCATAAATTGAGAAGGCCATGGATTTTATTTTAAACATGAATCAAGTTGGAATAGCGGAATACATGATAAATAATTTTCATAGATTGGGTGAAGTGATTTGAAACTGATGTCGGGATAGGATTTTCATCATTGATTCCGAAGGAATTCATATCCAAGTTTTTACTGTCTAGTGAGGTCGGGTCTCTAAGAGAATAAATAATATTTACCTAAGTAGTATTTTTATGAGGTAGATGACCATCTATAGGTGATCTGAATTATTTTATTAAGACCAGAATTAGTGAAAATGTTTTAGAATTGAATTTGAGCTAGTGTGATCCTATAAGATTGTGGAGGAAGATTAAGTGATCATGATATCAATTGATCAGATCTTCATAAGAAAAAATAAGGAGCTTGTGACTAGAGGTATAATCGGTTTTTGAAGAGGCTTTAGAGACCAGGGGGTATAACAATCTGTACAGTTGGACTGTCTAACCAATCAAGGAAGAAGAGTTGGATTATTAATGGGGATAAAAATAATCAATTAAAGTAAGGATTACTAGGTTGTATAACAAATTTATTCATGAACTATTATAATTGATAAAAAATATTATAGTGTAGAATCCATGTTTGGTGGTTTAAAAAACATGAAAAGTACATAGGTCTTTGTACTAAACCTTTTATAAATAATGTTTGTTGTGGTTCATTTACTTTCTATATTTCATGCATGTTCAACTCATCTTTACATGTGATAGAGGCCTGAATTAAAAGGTGAAAAAGAATTCAGTGAAATAGCTCATGCCTAATTCACGCCACCCCCTCTCAGTGTTACAACATGATCCTTGGATCCTTCAATTGGGATCAATGAAAGTTCACCTATGGTTGGATATACATTACATGTTCAATTGTTTTGATTAGAAGCATATGAATTTCATATTTGAGTTTGAAGAAAATTGAGATGATCTTCAAATGGAAAATTTTATCTCTAGTATACTAATGTTAGAAATGTGGAAGTTTTAGTCAAGACTTTGAAAAAAGTAATAAAAGAGTGTAATTGAATTTTAAGTACAATTAAATGGTAAATGAATATCAACTACTAACTTGAGGCACTCATAGTGGTAATTGTTTAGTGAAATTAGTTGATTATAATTTTGTTAAATCAATTTCAATATATGATGATGATGTGATCAACTATAAAATTAGATAGAATATGAATAAAATTCCCAAAGAAGTGATCACGTGTATGACCAGAGTTTGTAAGGAACTTCGGGATAACAAAATAATTTCTATAAAAAGAGGAAAATTATATGAAATAATAGTTGACTAAAAGGGTTGGAATATACAACACTCCCAGAAAACTTTTTAATAAAAATGATGAAATAATATATCTTTTCAGAGAAATCCATGATGGATCTACTAAATAATTTGAAGGTAATTTTTCTGAGAATTTTTTTTGAAGTTTCTTTTATCGAATTTCTCCATTCACTTTAAAAGCTTCATAATTCATACATGAATGTAAATGATGCTCAACTGAATGATAAAATATATATAATCAAAGAGCTTAAAAATTTACTAAAGAAAAATCACATGTAGGAAGCTAAGATTCAGATGATTAAGATTCATTGGGAATAAATAATCAAATTAATTGTAGATGAGAATAATGATATCAACATAAAATGTCCTGAACTATAAGTGAAATTAGGTTCTATGGAAGAGACAGAAGATGAGACTTCTCAAATTACTACGAAAATAAGTATTTCTAAGGATTCATCAAATAAGAGCCATATTTTTGAAAAGGCTCAATCTAATGGGAATAGGTACTTGAGAATATCCAAGGATAAATATATTACAGGATCATTAAAGAAGGTAAAACTTTGTCCTGATAAATCTATGTGGACTAATTTTTCTTTATTTACTAGTGTAGATTCAATATTTAAATATAGAAAACATGGGTTATTAAATATTCTCACGAATCTATAACATCATTAATCATGTATGTCAAGAAGTGTTCAAATTCTTGTTCCCATAAGAAATCACAAAATTATAAATGCCATAACCTAAAGATGAATTTTTTTAAAAGATATTTAGAATGTGTCTTAGAAGAATAAATCAATATTTATTGGATATTTTTTCTATTGTAGGAATTTTGGGCATTAGGAAATAAATTTTTGGCACAATATGTGATTGTATGAAAATTTTAGAATTCCTGAATTTAGGGAGAGAATAGTTGAAGAGAATTGGAAACCTGTAAAACAAAATTAGTACTCAAAGAAAGAGAATAAATTTATCAAGAGTAGATATGATTAAATTGATTTTTTTTATTATTATAACATAAGTGATCATTTCTATGATAAGTTCTGGTATATACCAATCATACAAAAATCATATGTTGATTGCAATAGAATAACATAAGAAAAGTGAATTAGGTAATAAGTGAATATGATAGTTCACCCTTGTGATATGAAAAAAAAAGAATATGATTTTTTTAACAAAAAAAGTCCCATGAAGATTTTGAATAATGATGTTAAGAATGGAACACTATATAAAATATGTTTCTATTGTGGTAGGAAAGGTCACGTCATGGATCATTATGAATTTTAAATGAACATTAATATTGATTGAAGGAAGCTGGAATCATAGAGAGAATCAAACAACAAGAGAAAAAACTGGATTGATTTAGTGAAATTCATCTCTGATGAAGAATATGAAATTTTTCCAAAAGGTGGTAACTTGTTGAATTCTAAATTTTTCAGTGAAAGGTGAAATATGTCTATACATTTAGTTAAAAAATGTTTTATATGGTTTTATGGTTTTATGGACAATAAGAATTATTTAATAATAATGGGGAATCATATTTGACTTCTAGTGTCAGAAAAAATAAGTATACACACAAAGTGAAGATTGAGAATTTTCTAAAAAGAATATTTGACCATATGATGAGAATAGTTGGAAGAGAAAAGAAAATTGGAATAATTATAGAAAAATGAAACTATTTTTTTAGAAAATGGGAAGAATCCATTTTCATCTTAGAATATTGTTGGGTTGATAAGTAATTATCATCCCTGTTTCTTTTACTGAGAAGCATTGAAGAACCACTTTATTCCCAAATATATATTTTTTTCATGTAGGTAAATTAAAGTGAGGTATTTATTTAGGGGGATACCTGAATTTATAAAATCTATGAATATCTTACAACTATAATGGTTTCTATCATGGAAGACTATTGGATTTATGTTGTCTCCTTGCTACATTTAAATTAATTTCAGAAGATTCTTTGAGTATATTCTTGAAGAAAGTCAATCATAATGAATAAGTATTGATTAAAACCTTTTAGGATGATCATAGAATTTCAACCACTAGATATTTCTATATCAATTGATATAGTATGAATTTGGGAAGTTCCATTGTGGTATGATTTAACTAATTCTGGTTGTTACAAATCTAGACATGGATGCTTATCATCGTTGATGTATGTTGGTGACATTATCCTATTTTCTTGGTAAAAAATAAATTATAAATGGTCTATATTTATTAGTTGAGTAATAAAGGGAAAGTTATTTTGAAACGGTTAACACATTATTGAACTTTTATGTTTTTAGTTTGTTTAATAAGTTGTATGTAGAAGATTTGTTTGAAATATTTTGATTAGTTCTTGACAAGAAGCTTCAGTGATTGGTATCACATGTTGGTTGTTTATTGACATCATTGATGTCAAATTTGAACACTCTTGTTTTTTACATAGATAATTGATCACGTAGACTATGATTTGATTAATTGTAGGTCTTTTCTATGCTAGTAGTGATTACATACTTCTCTAGAGTAAATCATATTATAATTTTACGAAGAGATGAGGTTGTTCTTAAAATTTTAATTATAGGAAATAATAATTTCTTCCCATGATTACATATTTATATTTATTACCATTAAGGGGGAGAATATATCATTATCTTTTATAATTAAGTGGGCATTGAAAACCAATATAAGGTCATAGATTGAAGAATCCAAGTAGTTTTTTGAGATTGATTATTTTTTAATTACATAATAAGATAAAAATAAAATGATCTCTAACTTTGATGATTTTTTAGCTGGTCTTATGTTCAAAGACTTGTGAAAAGGATTCACATTTATTTCCACCAATGTTAAGAAGAATAAGAACCATGAAGAATAGTGATTATTTAGTATGTTGTATATTTGAGTATGTTGGATCTGGAATTCATATGTAATTTGGATATGTTTTTTAAGGTTAGTGTATCACAAACATATCCTACATACCAACCAGCCAAGAGGACTGGAACCACTACCTAGGTGGGAAGTCGACCCCTAGTTAGGCCAGAATGTCTACATAATAGTGTGAAGCATACCTACATAGAGGCTCAAGGTAACATTGGTGACCACTATGTGGGGTAGCATGGCGGTGCGGGAAGTTTTTGGTGCAAGGCAGTGTTGACGTTTTATGGGACCATTTAGTAACCAATGTGTCCAGTGGAACATGCATCTTATAATATAAAAGAGAGATCAATTATATGTTTTTACAATGTGGGACTCCAACCACGTGGGTGCAGTTTCTCTAATTTAAGAAACATTTTTAGAAAAAAATCATATAATCTACTCTATCTATTATATCTTAGTAATCTCATCAGCTTAGTCATGTTGTTTTCAACCTCAACCACCCAATAGGTGGTGTTTATTGGTCGTTCTCCATGTAATGTGGATAAAACATTTAACTGAGACATATAATTATAATTTCATCATCCTATTGATTCCAATATGATCATAATTACATACAACGTCATTTTTATGTGTAAATGAAGTGTAAACTGAATTAATGTAGTGTGGAGAAAATATGATATTTCTAAAGACAATGATTTCTTGCATCTTGATAGAGAGGTAGTGAGTAGTATGCATGCTCTAGATCAGGGATTTGGTTTCCTATAAATACCTGAGGCTAATTACATTTTTATGGATGAGTTTATCTCTCATCCTAGAGGATCTGTGAGAGATTGAGGGAGTAACTGAGCACCATAGAACAAGTGTTTCATTAGGAGGAGGTTACATAAAAGTTTATCTTACACAGAAAATCCCATAGGAAGATGAACTGTTCTTATCACACTCATTTCATTCACAAAAAACGTGGTTCTGCAAATTAACCAAGATAGCACAATCCAATACATGTTTATCTACTGGTCCTTACGCAAACTGTTGTGAGATATTGAGCACTCAACCTAAAACAAATAATAACAATAGCCTAAAACATTCGTCAGAATATATACTTACACTTTGTTTCATGAAAAAGGCCTTACGTGCATCAAGATTATACCCATCCAGGTTTTCTCACAAGAAGAATATAATACAATGGGTTCTATACTATTGTACATAAAGGAGTAGTGCATAAAATATAATGTTGAGTATCAAAAAAACATAAACTCGTGAGAACCTATGCATACACTTTTTTTTAAAAAGAGTGAAGGGGAAAGTATGCATGTCCATGCATGTGTTAATAGGAACTTCTTAGTGGGTGCAAAAAGGAAAACGAAGGCAGATAGTGTGCGTGCAAATAAAAATAAATGTGGATAGAGTGTGTGCTCAGGTGTGCATGATACAAATATTTACATGCATGCAAAATATTTCTTATATAAGAAAATTTTCCTTCATGTGAATTCATTTATACATAAAATTAGAAGACTATTCAATGTATTTTATTCATCCATGATGTTGGAAGAGAAGTGCACATGTAAAAAAATTTGCATGAATTGGGTGCATTGATTTGAGATTGAAGTTTAGATAGAATTTCCATTAGTGATTCAGAAGGCATTAATATCCAAGTTTTCAGTGTTCAGTGAGGTTGGGCCTTCATTATAATGAAGAATATTCTCTTAAACATTATTGTATTAAGTTATCTGACCATCTATATGTGATCAGAATTATTTGAGCAATACTAGAATTAGTGAAACTTTTCTTGAATTGTACAAGATCTAGTGTGATCCAGAAATATCATGGACGAAGATCATGTGATCATACTATTAGTAGATCATATATATAGAAGAATAAGAAGAATAATCTTATGACTATGGGGTCTAAATAGTTTCTGAAGAGGATCTAGATACTGGAGGTATAAAAATTTAAATGGTTGGGGTGTATAACAAATCGAGGTAGAAGAGTTTGATTTATGGGGGTATAACCAGAATCAACTAGAGGAACAATTATTGTGGTTTATAACCAGTTTCTTCCGAAATCATTGTAATTGATGTAAGTCCCCTATCCTAAACATTATATAATCTTGAGTTAAGTCAATAATTCAACATTGAGGATGTTTTCAGGTTTAGAGTTTTATAGAATTAGGCCATAATTGTTACATTACATCTTAGAAATTACAAAGAATATACTTCTTCTCTATTAATTTTTTCACAAAAAAATAAAAATCTATAAAATAAAACAAGAATTATTTTCTTGATATAAATCTTATTGAATTATTCCTTTCTATTACCCTTCCTAATACCCTATGAAAAAAAATTAAAAAACGTGGTATGAGCATTAAAAGCTCAGTAAAGGTTATAAAATAAGGAAAGAAAACATTATCCCATCAATATATAAAAATCAAAAAAATCATACTTTTCACTCATAAAACATAATCTCTTTAACATACCTCATGAAATCATAAGATTTCTGAATAACAGATAAAAATCATAAATCATAAAGTTAACTTGTGGAATCCATAACATACTTACATGGCAGCTTCACAGCTACATAGGGAGTTACGTTTGGTATACCAATCGTTTTATATTCCCAAACTCTTTTAGGAGAAACATTAAAGTTTACCTCTGTCACGTTACACAATGCATTTTGGAGAAATCATGGGCACATTCTCCCGAGGTTTATCATGAAACTACCCATATTTGGTTTATCACGTAACCACCCATCAAATGTCCAATTACCATTACATAATAATAACACATAATTTTTTTTAAATTATAAAAATTTCACTCATCGGTCAAAAGAAATCAATTTAAGATATTGAAATATTCAATCCATTTCTAAAACCATTTAAAACGTTTAATAATGAAAATTTTGAATCAATGTCTCCCGTAACAATTTGAATCATTTAAAAAAATTTAAAAATTAACTTTTTAAAACATATACGTCCATACAAATAAATAAATAAAACCATTTTGAAAACATGCACATAAAATAAAATGTTTTATATGAATAAATCATTTATACACTTAAAATTATGTTTTAGTTAAATACTCCCTTACCACTTGAGAAACACTATAATAAAAATCATTAATGAAGAACATTAAAAAAACATTAAATATCATTAGAATATAATAATTCATGGTATGAAATTTAAAAAGGTTCATATGTACATCTTAATGGATACTAAATGTGTACAATATCAAGATATGCCTCAATGAATAGATATTGATACGAAATCCCTTACAAAGATTGTATCATTAGATCAAGGATAAATTAATGACATAATTATGTGTGAAAAATATAAATACACCCAATATAAGTGGATATTAATTTTAAAACAATCAGAGTTCATTCAAACATATTCTTGTAAAAATAAAACCAATGACATGGATATTTAAATCAGTAAATGGATATTGAGTTAATATTTCCCTTAAAAAGTTGTTTTTGTAAATAAAATAGATCGATTATGTTTTTTAAGGGGTGGTAATGGGGACAAATAGATTGATTTTGTGTATTCAATATAAGTACACATAAATCAAGTATAAAAACAATATTGTACATCAAAAGTTATTTCTTACATAATCATATCACGACATAATCAAAAAGTATAAAATTAACCCAAATAGTGGAAATTGGATTAAGAATTTCCCTTACAAAAATTCGGCAGCCTAACAGCATCACATAAAAATTTGGAAAATGAGTTGATGATAGAGAAAGGGGTATCTCATAACTTGGATATAAAATGTATAGAAATAAAGATATAGAAGAACATATCCCAACATAATAAAATGGAAATTAAAATACATAACATAAAATAAGTCTTTGACTAAAAGAGGTGGGTGAAAGGTTCTTTTACCTTGAGTCTGACTTGTCTCGTTCGTTATTTGTATTCCTGTATAATAAAATTATTTTAATTTAATAATTGCTTTAGAACTTTTTTTAGTTTTATTATTCCTTTAATTTCACTTATTACCTTGTTATAACAATCATATAACTATTTAAGTTCATGTCAGCCATTTTGTTTATATTTTTTACTAGAGTTGAAAAAAAACATGTTATAATTACTAATTGTAAATGTGGTCAAAATTAAATTTTCGACAGAATATTATTAATTATTTAAATATCATATATATTCATTATATATATATATCTGTGTGTGTGTGTATTTATAATAATACATAACATTTGGAGATAATATATGAAATGCACCGTTCATGGAGACGGTAGGTCGTACATATTCATGAACGCTGCTTTCATTTCATTCTCATATTAAAGGAATGAAAACTAAATGATACATAGGTATATTATAATTCCATTATAATATATATGTTATATACTTTATATAAGTTCATTAAATCTCTCTTTTATATATTCCATTTATGGCATGAACGAGTCATATCACTTTGAGGGGGCGGTAGTCCGTACTTCCTCAAATGAAATTATCGTATTTACACATTATGGAAAGCATAAAGATATAATTTAAATGAAAAATACAGATTCATAGGCACATTATAAATATAATACATATCATATATAAATAAATTGGCATCATAATGGCCACCATGAGGGGTGGTAAGGTAAAATTGAAAAATCATTATCTCATGTGGTAGTAGTTCACCGTACCCAGAAACAGTATGTTCGTATCCATTAGATTGAGGTAGGTGCAAATGTAGTTAGAATAATTTCCATTAAAACATCCTAGAATATTTTGGATATTTATTTAGTTATATAATGAATGAATAATAATATAATAGAGAGTTAAGAAGTAAAATAATGGAAAGAAACTTTAGAGAAGACGCTAACTATTAAAACGTGTAACCGCCTTTGATTTGAGCCAAACAGATTCCTTTAATTTCCTTTCACCTAAGGTACAGATTTTAGGAGGAATATAGGGATGTTGGGAGATTATTTTGGCAGAATTTTGAGGATACAAGGGGCTTTATATGTGTGATTAAATGGGTAGAGGTGATTCCCTTTTATAAGAGGAAAGAGGAGCAGTTTAAGAAAGTTTTGAAGTATTATTTTATTATAAAATTATTTTCTATTTCAAATGGTCCCAAAGTAACTTATTCAAAATATAAGATGTTCTTGGGTCTAAAAACTCTCAACCAATAGGTTTTATACAAGTATAGGTTACAAATTTAACCTTATTTATTAGCTTTAACCCTTAGTTGACTAATTTAACTCTCACCATGTCTTCTTGTATATTCAGATTATATGGTTATCATAGTTACTATAAAATGCCAATAGAACCTAAATTGGTTAATTAATGAAATTATCAACATTATATAATTCATTTTTCCTAATATTATATTTTTAGGACTATTATATCTTTTAATAAGATAGTATTTTTTTTTAAATCCATTTATGTTAATTTTATACTATTCATATCATGACTTTTAAAAAATCCATATAAACTTTATTCTTCCAAAAAAAACTACATTATTTAAAAAATAAAAAGTAATAATAATACATAAAATTAATGTATGGCATAAAAAATTTAAAAATAAATTTATTTTAACATTTATAATCTCATTTATTTAATTCATTCATTAAAAATGTAATCACTACATCACCATTGTGTCATAAATGTATTTATTTATTTTATGTATACAAATTATAAATAAAATACCATGATGTATGGAATATTTTTATATTTATAATTAATATTTATAGATGAATATACCACTTATATAACACCATATAAATTTTTTTTGTAAAAGATACATGTTTTTGTTATATTTTTCTTTACATTAAATTAATTCTTATAAAATGTCATTACCACTCCACAGGGGATACATGGGGTCCCAAAATCAACCAAAGGATAACCAGGTTCACAAATATCTAATAAAATAGAATTATTGCATGTTTCAGGGTATTTTAATTTTATTATAATATTATTTTCTTTACCCTTATTTACCAGATTTACCCTTTAACCATGGTAAATAAAAAATTACTAAAGTTTCTATTCATAATGTCTAAAAATAAAAGCTACCTATTTACACTATTTGAAAAGTATGATTCAAAATATATAATTATTTTTCCCAAATTAAAAATAAAGAGTTTTCATTAATTAATTTAATATAAATTCCACTTGTCAAAACCAAAAAATGAGTTTTTATGAAATGAAAAATACAAAAGATTGACAATCCTTTATGTCCAATTTAAAAGTAAAATTACTTCCAATGACCAAAATCATATTAAATGATAAAATTATAATGTAATTAAACTTTAAAACCAATTAAAATTACAATTTAAATATATAGATAAATTAGACGAAAATGTAGTTTTGACATAAAATGTAGTATTTTTTTTAACTATTCATTAAAAATTAAATTTATTAGAAAATTACTAAAAATTTAAAAAAAATTAAATTTTGCTGTCCCACTTCAATAAAAGAAGATTATTTTGTCAAATAAAACATATAAAATTGACAAAAAATATATTTAAAAGGGGTTCTCTATCAAAAGGCAATATAAAACATTCTTTTAAAAATATTAGCGTATTTCGTACTTAAAATCGGATTTGTTTTTATTTTAAGTCTCTAAAATTGATTTGATAAATATAAAGACATTTAATAAAACATGTATAATAATATTTTAGTTTCTTATGTTCATTCCTTCAAAAATAGTGGTTAGGTCTTAACTAAAAATTTAAATAATAATATTATTATATTATTTTTCGATATAACTCAATGTTGTGTGCAACCTATGTTTTCAAAGAAACCCATTGTTGTTTCATGAGTAAGTCGGTGGAAAAAGTTCCATATTTAACATAAAATTAATATATTGTTCATAATTAATAATAGATATGAAATTTTATCATTCTATAGATATCTCGGTTGTAACATCCTCCTCCCCTTTTGGAAATTGTGTCCTCACAATTTGAAAATTAGGCTTGAAAATTTCATTGAAAATCACACATCAAAAAAAGAGTCAATAAAAATGTCACATTTAAATAATGACATATAAGTACAAAGGTAACCCAAGATAACACATATTACGGTTCCATGTAGGAAAACATGGATATGGATGAAAAACTAACCATTAAGTTCTGATAGAGAGTGATATAAAACATGATCGGGAGAAATTTAACTACTAGAAAACCATAAAATTTTGATGGGTTAAAGGGTCTTTGATTCCCTGTTATGAAATGTAAATGGAAATGTTTTTTGTTTTAAGTTCCTTTTCATAATGTTGAGGAATTTATTTGTGAGATTAATAAAGAACAAAATAAAATATACTTACTTTTCAAGTATAGTTTCATCCTTTAGTAAATTTCTACAACGAACTCATCATTTCTCCAAAGGATGAGTATTCAAGATGAATTGTTCACATCTAAAGTGATATAATAAAATTATAGAGAATCACATAATCCATAAAAGATGAACTATATATTTCCCCTGCCTTTATACATTAACCAAAACCAAAATGGTTAGTACAAGATCAGATAATCCCCCCAAAAAGATAATCATTTATAAAATTAAATACAACTCTTAATCACCAAAAATCAACAGACAATACCTAAAGTTCAACAAATACAATTAAATACACAATTGTCCTTAAAATTATTCAATGTATTCCAAATAATATTGAAACCTAAAACTCAGAAGGATTGAATCACATATTCTTCCACTGTAAATATTAACATTTATCTCCAAATAACATCGACTACTCATAAAGTCTCATACTGAAAAGTAATTAACCTAAACAGATATTCTCTATGATAGGTTAAAAATTTCCATAAATAACCCAAATATCCATATGTCCATAATAAAAATATATATTCTTACAAAATAAAATTCCAATCATTACTCCACAGAATAAATCCCATAGTATTCTATTTTTCTTAGCCATAAAGTGTTCCCAAAAGAGAGAACGCCTTCCATAATAACATTTATCACTTAATCACCTAGTAATTCTCCAATACTAAGGATATCCATTTTATAAAACATAAGTTCCCAAAATAAACTTATTCTCAATCCATAAAATCATTTAACTAAAAAGAATAATTCAAAGTAACAAGGTACTTCACGTTGGTAGGCGATGCGCTCTTGTCGCCCTTCAGTTGTTGGTTCGATTCCCATGGCCTTGCCATACGCAACGGGTTGTCACTCATATTTTGGGTTGTAATTTTTCTAAAGTCGTATCATTCTTATAAAATTCTCAAAATTAAGATAATTTCTTCAAAATTAACCATAACCAATTTTATCCACAAAGGTTATCTAATACCTTTCATTTTGCATCCCAAAATGTAATAACAATTTATCACCTCAATAAAAATATCATATGAACCACTGAGGTTATCAATTTTTTCCACACAAGAAAATATAATTCTTTATTGAATAAAATTTTCACATATCAAACATCATGGTTAAACATTTTAGAAAAATTCTTCCAAAGTAATCTCATAATCAAAATATCCGTAATACTTTTAAACATTTCATCATCCTACAATCTATCATAACTCTGGAATCCCTTATATATAGAATTCTTACTAATTTAGTGTTATTTATGATCCATTAACTATAAATTTCTACCTTATTTCTTAATACATATTCCTTGTATCCAGATATCATGATATTTAGGATGTTCCCTTTCTCTTTCGGCATGTTGTCCTACATTCCAAAAGTAAATGTTCACTCCACTTATTTAATTTCAATTTTCGATAGAGTTGGAAAAGATAAGATCTTGAAATTATATGAAAAATATACAATTTCCCATATATTTTTTTATAAATGAGTAGGTGTTGGATAACAAAAACAATTTCTTTTAGGTGATTGGAATACTCAAGAAGCTATCAAAATCTTTGGAACATGATATTCCATAATAATGATTATCAAATCGATGGGGAGGGATAAAAAGGTTTCCCAAGATCTCTTTCCATATATCTTGAAAAATGATCCTTAATATAATGAAAATAATCAACACTTAAAAATTAAATGTATTCATGTAATTAAAAATGAATCCTTTATTGGGTCCAGATTTCATAAAAACTTTTATATTACTGTAATCCATTAACCCTCTTTATTTCACCATTGTTTAGGTTTTTATCAAAACAACATTATTAACATTAACCCTCTAAATGTTTCAATATGATAATAACCTTCTTGGTTATATGGATCCTTTACCTTCACCCAAATAACACCCTAACCTCTAAAGTTATCTAAACTGACCTCTAATACCAACTGTAAGGCCCCTACCTTAAACATTACATAATCATGAGTTAATTCAAGAATTTAACATTTAGGATATTTTCAGGTTTATAGTTTTAGATAATTATTCCATAAATATTTCATTACATCTAAAAAATTACAAAGTATAAACTTATACTCTATCCAATTTTTTTGACAAAAAGTAAAACTCCTTAAGAAATTATTTTCTTGACATAAATCTTCTTGAATTCATCATTTCTCTTCCTCTTCCTTATACCCAGTGACCATATTTTCAAAAACATGGTATGACCATTAAAATCTCAGTAAGGGCTATAAAATAAGGAAAGAAAATAGTATCCCATCAATACATACAAATAAATGAAATCATACTTTTCACCCATAAAACATAAGACCTTTAAAATACCTCATGAAATCAAAAGATATATGAATAACACATAGAAATCATAAATAATAATGGTAACTTGTGGAATCCATAACATACTTACATGGTAGTTTCAAAGATATATAGGGAGTTATGTTTGGAATACCGATCAGAGTATATTCCCTAAATCTTTTAAAAGAAATATAAAATTTTAGCTCTGTCACATTACCAAATTCATTGGAGAGCAATCACGGGCTCACATGCCCTAGGTTTATCAAATAACCACCTGTATTTGGTTTATCACATAACCACCCATCAAATGTCCAATTACCATTACATAATCAGAACACATAGAAGATTTAAATTATCATAATTTGACTCATCAATCACAAGAAATAAATTCAATATATTGAAATATTCAATCCATTTCAAACACCATTTTAAAAAATTTATAAATAGATTTTTGAATCAAAGTGTCCAATACCACTTTAAAATATTTAGAATAAATTTGAAAATTTACTTTTTAAAAACATTATGTCCAAAAAAATAAATCCACAAAACCATTTTGAAAACATTAACATAAAATTTAATGTTTAAAAAAAATAAATCATTTAAACATTCAAAATGATGTTTTAGTTAATGATTCTTTTACCAATTCATAAATACTGGAATAAAAATCATTAATGAAGAACATTAAGAAAACATTTAATATCATGAGAATATATTAATTCATGATATAACAAGACAAAAGGGTCATATTTACACCTCAATGGATATTAAATGTGCACAATATCAAGATATGCCTCAATAAAAAGAGATTGAGTTGAAGTCCCTTACAAAGATTGTATCATTAGATCAAGATTAAATCAATGAAATAATTATGTCTAACAAATATAACTACACCCAATATAAGTGGATATTAATTGTAAAACAATCATAGGTTATTCAAACATATAATTGTAAAAAAACCAATGACATAGATATTTAACTCAATGAATGGAGCTTGAGTTAAGATTTCCCTTACAAAGTTCATTTTGTAAATAAAATAGATCGATTATGTGTATTAAATAAAAGTACACATAAATATATTATAAATAAAAGATAGTACATAAAAAGGTATTTCTTACATGATAATTTCATGACATAATCAAAAAGTAAAATATTAACCCAAAGAATGGAAATTAGGTTAAGAAGATTCAATAAAAAAATCCAGCAGCCTAACGATATCACATAAAATTCCGGAAAATGAGTTGATAAGATTGAAAAGGGTATATCATCACTTGTACATAAAATTTACAGAAATAAGGATATAAAATAACATATCCCAATATAATAAAATGGAAATAAAAAGTCATAACATAAAATAAGTCTTTGACTAATAGAGGAGGGTGAAAGGTTCCTTTACCTTGAGTCCAACTTGTCTCGTTCGTTCTTTATATTCCTGAATAATAAACATAAGTTAATTTACTACATTATTTAGAAACTTTTTCAAGTTTATTATTCCTTTTATATAACTTATTACCTTGTTATAAAAATATTATAATTATTCAAGTTCATACCAGTAGTTCTGTTGATATTCTGTACTTGAGTCGAAAATGAACTTGTTATAACTAAAAATTATAAATGTGGTAAAAATTACATTATCTTTAGAATGATATTAATGATTTAAATATCATATATATTCATTATATATATATATATATTTAATAGTATATAACATTTTCAGATAAGAAATTAAATGCACCATTCAGAGAGACGGTAGGCTGTAGGTACGCATGAATGCTACTTTACTTTCTTTGTCATATTAAAGGAATGAAAACTAAACGATACATAGGTATGTTATAAAAATATTATAATATATATGTTATATAAATTCATTAATTCCATCCTTTATATGTTCTATTTTTGCTATGAACGAGTCATATCACTTTGAGGGGCTTGTAGTCCGCACGTCCTCAAATGAAATTATCATACTTACACATTATGGAAAGCATAAAGGTATTATGGAAATAAAAAATATAGAATAATAGAGACAATATAAATATAATATATATATCATATATAAATACAGCGACTTAATAATGGCCACAATGAGAGGTTGTTGGGGAAAAATGACCAATCATCATTTCTTGAATTTCCTTATGCCTAAGGTAAGGCTTCTAGGAGGAATATAGGGATGTTGGTATATTATTTTTTCAAATTTTGGAGGAGAAAATGGTCTTGAGAGGTGTTATTAAATGGTTAGAGGTGAAATCCATTTATAAGAGGGAAGAGGGGCAGTTTAGGAATGTTTTGATGTATTATTTTATTATCAAATTATTTTCGTTTTTAAATGGTCCCAAAGTCATTTATTTCAAATATAATATGTTTTTGGGTTGAAAACCTCTCAACCAATAGGTCTTGAACAATTCTAGGTCACAAATTTAACTTTAACGTTTAGCTTTAACCCTTAGTTAACTAATTTAACTCTTACCATTTCTTCTTGTATATTCATACTATATGATTAATATAGTTACGATAAAATGAAAGTAGAATATAAAGTGGGTCATTAATGAAATTTGAAACATTATATAAGTCATTTTGCCAAATATTATATTTTTAGGACTATTATATCATTTAATAAGATGGTATTTTTTTAAAAACTCATTTATGTCAATTTCTAATGTATTCATATCATGACTTTTTAAAAAACCATAACGACTTTATTATTTCAGAAAAACATCATTTATTTTAATATAAAAATTCATAATCATCTATAAAATTCCGGAATGGAATAAAAAATTTTAAAATAAAATTTATTTTAATATTTATAATTTCATTTATTTAAAAAATTCATTAATAAGGTAATCACTACATCATCATTTTTTCAGAAATTTATTAATTTATATTATGTATAAAAATTATAAATAAAATACCATGATGTAGGATATAAATTTAGCTTTAAAATTTATATTTATAGTTAATATATCATTTATATAACCCCATATAAAAATTGTTTTTCTAAAAGATACATGTTTATGTTATATTTTTCTTTACTTTAAATTAATTCTTAAAAAATAACATTATCACTCCCAAGTGGATCCATGGGGTCCCAAAATCAACTGAAAGATACCCATGGTTAGACATATACAATTCAATAGGATTATAACATGTTTTAGGGTAGTTTAATATTATTATAATATTATTTTCTTACCCTTATTTACCATTTAACTATGGTAAATAAAATAATTACTGATATTACTATTCATAATGTCAAAAAATAAAAGATACCTATTTACACAATTTGAAACTTCTAATTCCAAATATATAATCCATTTTTTCAAATTCAGAACACATAATTTTTAGTAATTAATTTAAATTAATTTCCTTTGTCAAAACCAAAAAGCGTTCTTTTAAGATGTAAAAACTTCCAAAAGATTGACATGTGTTTATGTCCAATTTAAAAGTGAAATTACTTATAATGACCAAAATTGGTTTAAATGATAAAAATATAATACTATTACACTTTATAACCAATTAAAAGTATAATCTAACTATATAAATAAATTATATGAAATGAAAATATTGACTTAAAATGCGGTATTTTTACTATTCATTAAAAAATGAACTTTATCAGAAAATTACAAACAATTTAACCAAAGTAAATTTTGATGCCCTGATTCTGTAAAAGAAGTTTATTTTGTCAACAAGAACATATAAAAGTGACAAAAACTAGATTAAAAAAGGTTTTTCCATCAAAAGGGTGTAAACCATCTTTTTAAAAATATTACAGTATTTCATTCTTAAAATCGGATTTGTTTTTTATTTTATGTATCTAAAATTTATCTGAAAAATGTAAATAAATTTAATCAAACATGTATAATAATATTTTAGTTATTTATTTTCATTCCCAACAATACAACATCTAGGCGTTACCTACCATTTAAAATAATAATAATATTATATTATTTTTCGGTATAACTCAAGGTTCTATGCAATCTAACATTTCAAACAAATGTGTTGTTGCAAGTTGAGTACACTATCAGAAATAGTGTCATATTTAAAAAAATTAATATCTTATTCATAAATATATATATAGATATGAGAATTTATCATTCTATAAATACCTTGGTTTTTACAATTGATAAAAACATTATAGTGGAGAATCCATGTTGGGGGTCTAACCAACATGGCATAGATGTAGGTCTTAGAACTAAACCTTGTAAACATACTATGTGTTTTGTTTCATTTACTTTCTGTATTTCATTAATGGTCCACTAATATTAACAAATGACACATGTTTGAATTAAAAGGTGAAAAATAATTCAGTAAAACTAGTCACACATGATTCACCCCCCCCCCCAGTGTGACTACAAAATACTTAGACACTTCAACACATCCACTTATCATTACATGATAACCCCACAACACAAATACACATAACCAAACATTTATCATCACATTCACATAACATATTTCATATTTACAAAGGGTCTTCACACCACATGGCATTTCCTTATTCAAAGTCATTCTCACAAAAGACAAATATTTCATGGGGAAACCATTTTATTAACCCGATATAAGTGGCTAACCAATTTTCATTTTTTAGTGATAGAAAAAAAACAAAATAAGGTTTTTATAAATATAGAATTCATATCACAAAAAATATCCAAAATTATATGATTTCTAGTGGTATAGTCATAATATTAAAAATATAGAAAATTTCAAAAAGTTATAAAGCATGTGATTTCACACCCATTTCCCTTTAAATTTATAGTAAATAAGTCAATTTTATTCATTAATTTGGATGAATAAAATCATCCTAATTGTAAATAAATGTATAACCCATCCCACATGATGCACTAGGTGAGAAATGAAGGATCCCCTACCTTTAACAGAGCTTTCTGATTCCCTTCATAATGCTGGATTAAGTGAAAGGCCACCACTGATCACCAAAATGAATGATATCACCTTTACGATCCAGTAACACAACAACCACAACATTAAATTTTCAAGAGAAAACTAAAATAGGAGGTTCCCTTTACAAAAACCTCTACTAGATAAGAAATAAGAAGGAAAAGAGAGGAAGACATGGAGGAAACTCACCTAAACCTCCATATATTGATCTCCCAAGACCAGGGTCAAAAGACACTAATAAGGGGATGAAATATATCATTGGTACACAGTTGGGTTGCCTAAGAGACAATAGAAAGTTAAGAGGATTGAGGGGTTTTGATGGGATTTTTGAATTTATAGGTAGTCTAAAATTTATAAGACCATGGATCGCCACTAACCACCATGTTATAAAATGGATGAAAATGTAAGGGACTATGAATCCAAAAAGGAAGACCACATGGAATCACATCTGGTCAAACCAGCCTTCAAATGAAATGGTGAGTCTGATGGTTTAGATCTTATATATTAAGAAAATTACTATTTCACACCCACAGAAACCATTCTACAGGGGGTTCCATTTTGGAAAAACTAGCCTACCCACCCCTTAGACAACTACAGTGTAGCCTGATCCTTCAACACTATAGCATCCACCATCACTACACCAAATTTAGCATCATATATCATATCCACTTAAGTGATAATTCACCTCTATTCCATAGTCTCAATACACACTTTATCCATAACCTAAATTGAATAATCATAGAAAACTCAAGCTCAGTACACTATACCATAGTCGTCTTCTGCATGTCATAGTTTCCTCTCCTCTATGGTGTATCCCAAGCTCTAAATTGTAAAACCCTTTCGATATGGATTTCCCAACTTCATAACTCGCACTTACTTTATACACCTCAGGATTTACCCTAGACACCAACATAATTCCAACAAATTAATGGGTTTGAAGGTCTATACTGTTACATCTATTATATATTTCTAAATAAATAAATTCAATTTCTTTAATGGAGTTCTTTACATGCATCCCTGATTTTAAACGAATCATGATATACTATTGAAATATTACTATTTAATGTGATAGTTATCACCTATCAAGTGTATTTGTGGGTATGAATATGAATAAATAAATATTTAAATCTTAATGGTTTACACAATTATAAAATGAATTCATTGGTTATAAATTGATTGTAAATGAAAATAAAAATCATTTGAAAGTAAACTATATATTTTTCTGAAAACAGTTTTTAAGTATTTAATTTATTTCTAACATAATAAATTAAATTAATCATAATTGGGGAATTATTTTTTTAAAATTTATAAACATTATATTCAATAAAATTATTTAACTTTCATCTAATGTTTTTTCTAAGCATGGGAAAATTATATATCTAGTTTTATGGTTAAATAAGTATTTTTCTAAAATAACAGTTTTCATCACATTTTTTGAACGTAATTTAAACTTAATATCTTCCACTTATACAAATTTATTCTTATATTTGGAATCAATATATTCAAATTTTTTAAATTTTCCACTTTCATTTTTTGTTATTATGAATAGTAACCTTTATAAATTTTTGTCACCTCGGTAAGGGTAAAATTGGTAAAATAAAGTAAAAACATAGGGATAAGGATCTAAAATTTCTATAACACTTAATTTTATCCTATTTTATGACTTTATTTCATAAATTCCCATACAATCCTTGAATATATGACAACTTTGTTACATATTTCATTGACTATGGCCTTTATATTAATTTAAGAAAAGAATAAACACAAAATTGTCAACCTCTTGACTTTAATATCTATAAAAATTTTAAATAAGGAGAAAAGGGGAAAATTTTAGTTATAAATATTTATTTGAAATAAAAATTAATTAATTTGATGTTAAATTATTTATAATTAAAAGTGTTTGAATAATTACCTTTTATTATTATCCAACTCTAAAATAGTATTTATTCAATTAACTGAAAAAATAAATAATTTATTTTAAAAATGTTAAAATTAATATAATTTGGGAGAATTTTTATAATATATTGAATATTATGGGTAAATGTAACATTTTAGGGATGTATGAAATGTTTTTATTCTAATTCCACTATTTTCATGTTGTTTCTAAAGTCAAATCTTGTTAATATGTTAAAAATGACATTAATGATATTTATGAAAAATAATATTTTATTAAATTATTTAAAATAACATAAAAATATTGAAATATGAAAATTAGTATGATAATTGTTTTAAAACATTACCTCATGGTAATTTATTACCCATTTTTACCTTATAAGTAAAATTATAACCTTATAATATTAAAAAGTCATTGCCATGGTTAATATCAAAATTGGTTATCCAATGGGTTAAATCCAAATATATGCTTTAAAATAACAAAAAAAATTATAAATTTCATCTGATTATGTTATTTCTACCTCGTCCTTTTTTTGAAGTATTTCTCCCCTTGGAATAATTTTTATTGATAATTACTTCGTTATATTTTAAAATTTTTATAATTCCATGTCTAACCTTTCTATTCCTTATAAAAGGACACCCGTCTATATTCTATATATCACATTGGGGCATATAGCATGACCAAACACAAAAACAAATCTATCACTGTAATCCTTAAAAACAATATAGAGGTTAGTTTCAACCTAAAAGACAGCCTCTAGGGTCCTTAAGAGGAGATCTAAAAAATTTATTTCAAAAAGAGGTAATCGCCTTAATTGATCACATTCTTTTTTACTTATTATTTTACCTCCTATAAATATATAATATATATTATTATTAAATAACTAATTTAGTATTCTAAATACGCTTTAATTTTAATATGATTATGATACCACTATTATTCACCCTCTTTCCCATCAATTGAAAAACGATAATGTCGCTCATGCGTACATGTGGACAACCACCTCAATGAAGAGAAGTGATTCATTAATCAATTAAACTTTATATGGATGGTAATAATGATATATTTAAGTAATATATATGATCAATATAATAAAATAATTATTCTTGATGGTGAAATATTATTTACCCTTCTTTTATTCCATCTTCTGTAAAGTGAAAACAGTGATCATGTGCATGTATGGTTTACCATGCCAACAAGCCTGTATCCAAGTGGTATAGGCTCCTACTTGGCATCCATAAGTCCCAGGATCAAATCAGTGTACGGAAAAAATTCTGGGGCTGTAGTAGTACTATAGGAGGGGCACTGTAACAATATTATAGCAGTACTATAGTGGCGGCGGAACTGTAGCAGCAGCGGCACTATAGCAGTGGAGGCATTGTAGCAAGTACTGCAGTTGTGGAGGTACTATAGCAGGTACTGTAGTAGTCCGTGTACTGTAGTAGTACTATTCACTGAGGGGTCCTTTGGGCCAAAAAATGGGCTTTCAATCCTTGTATTCAGGGAACTTGTCCTTTAGACTTCAGGCTATGTAATGGGTATCCATATACCATCACTAAATAGGGCTTTTCTTTAAATAACAAATTGAGGCTTCGACCCCGACCATTTAAAAAAATGTACGATTTACCGTCTCCATATTAGTTGTAATTCATTTTTATATCACAATATTTTATAGATGAATATATATATATAATTAATATTTATGATACTGATATAATTATTATCATTATTGATATTATTAAACCATGATAAAAGTATAAGATCTTGAAATACTGAATAAAAATTCTCATGAAAAACGAAACAGTTAACACCTATAAACGATGTTTTCATTAAATAATTATTAATAATTAGGTATATAAATATTATAAGTGGATCATATATTAAATTATAATTATTTACATGTCTTTGGTGTATAATTACAAGAAATTAAAATTTATTATACATGAGTTTAAAGTTATTTTTAAGAAATTTGAACTCGAGGTACGGGATTGATGCAACAATATCATTATTTATCAGGAATTTTTATGATTATGTTTTCAATGATGAAATTTCATGATATATATATCAATAATATAATGAATGTTCTTATACAATTATTATTTATTTATAATAATTGTTTTCCTTTCATTTTACATATTTTAATTACATAAGAGACTGAAATAGTATTTTTAAGGAAAACCAACTTTATTTCTCTCTTCGGTTGAAAATATTTTTTCTCCAATATACATTTTTTCAATCAATGTTGTTAAATAATTTTTTTCATATTATCCTATTGTTTTTAAAAATTCTTTTATACCATGTTTTAATTTTTACAAACTGGTTTAACATAAATATTATTTTCATTTTCCAAATGAGGTACTTTGGACTTTTTACCAAAAATGTGAAAGGAATCTTTGTTTAAACATACATGGAATGAGTAGAATTTCCCACCATCATGAATTATCAATGATTTGGAACATACTATAAACGTTTAAAAAGTTATTTTCAAATAAAATATTTTCCTCAATATTTGTGAATTTTTATATTTTAATATGTTATTTAAAAATGGAAATGGTATTTTCCTCAAAATAATTTTCTAGTTATTTTTTAAAATAATTATTCATATATGAAAACATAATTGGCTATTAATCTTGATTTATTGGTGATATGATCCAATGATACCATATTTATTCTTTATCTATAGGGTTTGTGGTTATGTTGATGAAATATCGTTGAAACTTGTTTTCTCTTAAATGGGTTAAGTTATGTGAATGTTTTTATGATATTGTGGAATACATATGAAGGGATTTATGATTGTTTTATGGGTGGGATGATAATTATATATCCATCCAATTAATTTGTTAAAGGTTAACACTCTATACTGTTAGAGGATACAAATGAGGTTATCTTATGAATAAAGTAATAGGGTACATAGGATGTTATCCCAAGCTTGAAAAAAGGGTACATGGGAGGTTATCCAAATCCGGAAATAGGTGCACAAGTGTTTATCCCAATACTGGCATTCTATGAATGTCTTAGTGGGAATAATTAGCGTAATATTTATATGATTATGATTATTCCACACTTTATTATACTCTTTGATTAAATGATCTTATGCCAATATTATATTTCCATTTATCATGTTCTTTGATTCCTTTATGATTCATGTATTATGAACTAAAAATATTTATTCCATGATTTAAGATTATAATCTATGATATGCTGGGCATGATTTTCATGTGCTAATATCATATTTTAATACCCTTATGCTAAATTTATGCTTAACTGATCATTGATATATCTCTTTTTTACCATTACTAGACAACTAATCTCACCCTTTCTTATATTTAATTTACATATGTTATGAATAATGGTATAAATTATGATTTTTCTAAGAGTGGTTCTATATGTAAATAACTAAGTTGGAGATAATGTGGATTGATTTTAAATTAGATATCTATATGTCCATGTTTCCAAAGATTATAATCTTATACGGTATTGGCATGGATTTTATTTTTATTTAATGAATATTCATCTACTATGATGAAATATCAATGTATGAAAATATTGGTCAATATATGAATCATAAATTTTCACTAGAAATAAGAAATAAATATATCATTTTGTATGAGTACAAATCCTAATTCTTTTTGTTCCCATGGGATAAATATAACAACATTTGGAAGGGGTGAATATATGTTAATGAATTTATGAAAATCAATTATCTTATTATTTTTACCTTATTAACAGTTAACATGAATGGATATCATAGTTTCATCCCTCACTCATCCTGTATGTAAAAAATATAAAAAAAAATAACAAAGAAAAAGGCACAAAAATATTTATTTAGTTCACTCACAATGTGTGATCAATCCCTTGGTTTATGGAAGTCTTTATCCCATACACACACATCCAGTTTATTATTATTAACAAAAAAATGGAAAGGGGTGGCCTTGAACTCTTTATCTATAAACCCAACCAGATTACAACAATGATAACAATGATATTTTGAAAACACAAACTCTCTTATCTCATATACTAGAACTAATCATCTACTTCATTTTTACCCCCAAATATGGATATGTTCTCCTTGAATTAAGATCAATATTGAGAACATATCTCTGTTATACTATGATGATTTTATCATATTACTCAGATGTATAGCAATATTCAAATGGTTTCCTTTTCTCACATTAAAAGAAATCTCTTCATTCATATCTCACATCTTCTTCTTCAAGAATCATGACACTCAATATCATTAATTTTATCTTTAGTGGATTAATATTGATTTTATTATCTTTCTATTTGACCCTCTATATATTCAAAATTAATTTGTTAAAATATCCCCCCCTTTCTTTATATTTGTTCTTATAATTATCAACTTCTTTTTCATTGAGTTACTCAACTTTTATTTATTCCCAAAAACACAAAATATTCATGAGGATAATAATTCAATATTCAAATTATAAATTGGAATTAAACTCCCCATCATGATGTTCATATTTTGAAACTTTTCGAACAATAATCATAGTATCCATAAGTATTTAATATTCATAAATAGAGTCATAACTTCATTTTGAATATTCATAATTATTACACAAAATCTCTTTTCAAATAATCACTTCAAATATCTTTAATTGTTGAGTTTTTTCCTAAATCACTTATAAATTATAAATATTATTTTCCACATATACATGATCACATCAAATAATATATTTTAAATGTAATTATTTTTATCATAGTGAAATATCTACTCTAAATATCACCATCAATCAAATCTTGAGTCATGAATCAACCAAAAGTAATATGATATTTAAATCTGAAACAATAGAAAATCATTTTCTGATTTATAAAATCAATTTCACCTAAAAATTATATTTAATATTATGTAAACATTTGAAAAATAATATATATCATTTAATAAATTTAGGCTACTTTTACCCAACATCAATGTTATTCTTTCTTGAGCATCGTTTAATATTACATAAACTCAAGAATATCAGATCAGTTCTTAAATTAACATGAACTAATCATATATAGCACAAGATTTACCTTTTATAAATATTAAAATATTCTATTTAATACTAGATATCTTGTATTTAATCTATCATAAGATCAGTTTAATCACAAGTTCCCATTTAAATCCATGAGTTTGACTTATTGAGATTAAGGTTTTGTCATAAATAATGTTTTTGTGGGACCATATAATCTTAAAAAAAATAATAGTTACTTTTATATGAGTGTCTTTTACTGTTTGATATACTTTATAAATATATATTTATTGTTACACGTCTCAAAGTTATTGTTTTTCATATTCAATATACTCTTTTTCAAAACTAGTTTATTCTTACATAGGTAATACTTATCTAAATTTTTAAATAAATTATAGCTCAAAACATATAGAAGTCATGTACAACCTTTTTGACTCATTTCTAAAAAACATAATCCACTTAAAATGAATAAAAATAACTTCATAAAATTATAATTCAACCTAAAATATTATTCAACATTATTTCCCAAGAACATAGAATATAAATAAACTCCAACCATTTCACAATAACTCAAAACATCATCAAAAAATCTTCAATCATTTTAATTCATCCCAAATCACTTTAGGATGAATTAAAATTATTTTAAACCATATTATAATTATGAAAATTATTTTTTATCATTTAGTTACCTAATGTTTAGTATTTAATTCAAATTAATAACAAGTAATTCCATAAATAATCAACTGCCTCAATTAAATTATCTTTTATTGAATTTTATTATATTATTATTAGTTATGCCCTTATTTATCAATTAATCTAGTTATTTTCTTTACTCAGTTAAATCATAGATACTTCACACATCATAATTTAATTGTATCTTCCATTTAATATAGAAATCACAAATCTTGATAAAAAAAAGGATATCTATTTAAAATCTATCCAACATTGTATTTCTCCAAACACAGCCATATCCTCACCTTCATCATAGATATATATTATATATAAATATCCATACATTGTGGTACTTTTATATAGAATAGAATATCACATCATGAGTCTCACAAATTATACCGGTAATGTGTGGCCCTTACATGATATACACATCTCATATCTTCTTTTGTATCCTCTCCCAATTACATATATTCTACCCAAGATTCATGAAGAAGTGGCATCCTCAAACATCATTAAATTTTTTTAATCTTTAATATATGAATAATATTATATTAGTATATTAAATAGAAACATACCATATACTTTATTCATTAATCACATTCCCCCTTATATAAAACACCAATCTCAAATGTCTTCTTCAATCTTCATTAACTCATCACATATTAAAATCCCTATTTGGGATATGTCATTAATAATCCAAAATAATCATTTGATCACATATTGATAATATTTTAATTAATAATAAATAAAACAAATCAATATCCAAGGAACTGTTAAATCTTGACCTTTTGATTTTTTTTTTGTGAATACCCAAAATGAAATTTCATGTCAACTTGTCTCAAAATATATTGAAATTCATCTCCCTATTATTGATAATAAATAAAATGAATTAAATCATATGTGATTTATTAATTAATAAAATCTTTTTCTAATTGAGTAATGAAGATTGTAGAATATAAGAGTGACTAATTAACTTCTCAACATAGTTTTCATAGTTGTGTATTAAACAATATCATCTAACTCTTCTTATCATTGAGAAAACCAATTTCTACCACTTAACATCATAATTTATTCCTTAAAAACAATAGGATAATGTGAAAAACATGTTCTAGTTGCTTCCCTAGAACCAACTTTCTTAGTAATTGGTTACATTGTTAATGATGTTTCTTATTTCTTCATTATTTTTCTATTGCATGAATCTTGTATGTGATAATGTTTTAAAAAATACGTCATGCTAAATGGTCATAGAAGCTCCCTGCTATTATGATAACCTATAGGATTCATGATATCATTCATCAATATATGTTCTATAACTAGATGGTATTGTTTGATATGACATAGATGAAATAGGCTATCAAGGGTATGAAACTAATAATACATTAAGATACCTTCTTATGGTGATCTCCCTTAGTAATATCAAAGATAAGAGGTTATGAGAACATATTCATTAATTTGAAATCCACATTTCTATCTATCATTGGATGATCCTATTTGGGGATATGTGTGTTGATCCTTGTACTTTAATATTATCATTAATAGATATCATGAATCATGTTATTTTATGTTCTAATGAAAAATATAATGATACTTGCTCTCGGTGAGGTAGGATGTGTTGGGTGTGTCATGGGTGATATTACATTAGTAGATAATGTGAGAAAGGATTTACCCATTGAATCCAGTGATATAAGTTGAAAAATTAGGTTACATAAATCCATGGCCATGGTGTTTAGTGGGAGAGTTCATTTATAGAATGTAAAATAAGTATAAATCAAGCATATTGATTTATGGAACCAGCATGAAACCAACTTGATTAGATATATCGTAAAAAATGGTTTATATTTCATGGTAAGAAATCATGGGATGTTGAATTTAATTGTGACATTAAATTCTTTATCTAAGGGAGAGTTAGCATGTTTCTAGTCTCTAAACCATATACATTAAGTGGTTATTCCTAATGCAGCTAATAAAGAGGCATGTTGTGTCTCACACTATGTGTGTCAATAATCTTAGTTAAATTCAAGTATTAAATTTAACAAGCTAGAATAAAAAATATTTCTTAACGTTTTGGTTGATCATAATAATTTAATCACAAATTATTTGAAAGAATATGTGAGTTAAATAATAATAATAAATATTTATTCACATGTTTAGAAATTATAATATTTATATTATATATATCATATAATAATAAAGTGACATTTATTTATTAATTAGTTAGTTATTATTAAAGGAATGGTAAATGTCGATGAGGGAAAGTGGGATGAGCTTAATGGTAATTGGAAATGATATTAAGGATATTTATTTATATTAATAATTTGGTTCACATGTAAATTGATTTATAATAATAATATTTTTATTATTTTACATGGGGTTAATTAAAAATTTAAAATATGAAAAGGGTTTACTGTGTCATTTACTAACCCTAAACCTTCTATAATAAATATTTAATTATATCACTTTCTATAATCACTATTTATGTCACAGGAGAAAGAGAGAGATCTAAACAGACTCCCTTTTCCTCCCCTGTTAATACTTCAAGAGATCATCAATAGATCTTCATCCTTCTAGAATAATATAGTTCTGATAAACAATAAAAAACATAAGATATCAGAATTGGCCAAGCTAGCACCTAGTGATTCAATAGTGACATTTAGATATTGTGGTGCATGGATCACTACAAGAGGGATTATACACTTGGGTCATGTAGTTTAATTATGGTGCGATGGGATATATTCCACCAAATCATCAAAAAAAGTGAAATAACAATTTTAGGTAATTTTATATTTGCTTATAAATTAATTATAAATTATATGTGAAGATCCTCCTCTTCTGGTACTAGTGTTTAAATCTAGTCAAAGTATTCTATTTTTTCACTGGACATGATATTTTAATCAAGTGTGGTAATAATTAAAAACAAAATAATACTAAAAGATAAGTTTTTTATACCATCAAAATAAGATTCAACTACTCTTGAAACCTACAAGTGGTATCAGGGGGAACATATTTAATTTATTAACTATTAATAGTTTTCACTTGATTACATTTTATTTTAATTATGTTGATTCATTTTAATATCTGACATTATTATATCTTCCCATTTTTTATTCTATATAACATAACCAGTAATTTGTTAAGGATTAAAAATGAATAAGTATTTGATTCATGCCATCTAGTGGTGATAAATTCACTACCTAGACAAAACCATTGTACACATGCATACTACCAATATAAATTTGGTGAATTTTTTGTTTTGTTGTTGGTATCTCACAAAAAAGTCAGATAGATTTGATGAAATTTGATCTAAGATCTGAAAATTTTCGATTGGAATGTAGATTTGGATATATTAGAATATGGAATGAAGAAATACTCATCCAATAAACATTTTTCATGATGTGTAGTCCAAATTTTCGTATGACTAAGAACATTGGGTATCCTATTGTACCATGTATCTGATACATGACATTGTGATAGACATGTCTAGGAACACCGGTTTTATGATCCATGTGAGTTGGACTACACATCATGTACCTCAAACTCAACCACTAAATGTGAGAGGCCCAATCCCAAGGCATGTACTCCAGAAAAAGGTTGAAGATAATAAATGTCGTTTAATTTTGCACATGTTATGTAGTCTTCTCTAGAAAATATTTCTAGTTTTTTTAACAGAGAAAAATAAATTCTCCTTGGCCTTGAATTATTTATATGAATTGATGAAAAACCTTCATCATCCTTCCTCTTTCCCTTAACAAATGAATTCTATAAATGGTTCATTGGTGATGGTGTATCATCCTCTATGATTTCCTAGTTGCCTCCAATATTATTTATCTTACATTTCTTATTCAACTCTGCCATGATTTCTGTCCCTGCATGAGAAAAGTAACAATATTCCTTTAAAGTTTGAGTATCAATACTCGTCTATCCATGTGGCCCTTTCATAAAGGGTTTTCTCTATTCCTTCCCTTGAGGGAGATTATTCCAAGTAATGCCTTGCTCTGTGCTTATCTATGTTTTCAACATCCATTAATATGTTACCCTTTCTAGTTCCACTTTCAAATATCAAGGGAGAAACGCAATTATAAGCCCAAGATGAACCCCCTACATGCTAGATATCTGGTACCTATAATAGAAAACTTCATTACTTAGGAGAGGTAATCTCATATTTCACAATCACATAAGTGGGTCCCAATAATTTAACATCCTAAGGATTCATAGGCTAATCTGACTCTCACTACTCTTCCTGGTATCCCTATAAGAGTGTGAAATATCTCCAGCTTGATCTCCAACACTAGTAGACTTTCTACTCTTGTCTAAGGATCCCATATTAATATAATGTTCCTTATCATGGCGAGTTAAGGAAAAAAATTCATGTTATTTAATTACTACATTTTTATTATGGATTCCCTATTATCTTTCTATCAGGACAATATCCAGGAATCTTCTCACCACTTCATTATTGAATATATATATTTTATAGATGGATGATATTGTCTGAAGGGACACATACGATACATTATATTAGGTGTATGAGGCTCAAAACACATTGTGATTCCTTCTCATGGTGTTCAATTTTGGTAATATCTAATATAGGAGGTTATGAGTATAGACCCATTAATAAGAACACCATATTTCCATTTTTCATTAGATGTTCCTATTTTTGAACATGTGTATTAATCCTTAGACCTTAATATTATTGTTAATGGATATCATCACTTGTGTACTTTTATATATTGATGAAAAATGTGAAAACAAGTGATCACAGTGAGGTAGGATACATTGGGTGTGTCCTGAGTGATATTTCATTAATGGATAATGCGAGAAAGGATTTACCCCCTTTTCCTATAATAGAAGATGATATCTCAAATCCATTGATGGGAATAGAAATGCCTGCATAAATCTAGATTCATGGTTTTTTGCTGGGTGATTTTATTTTTAGAAAGTAAAATAAATATAAATTGAGAATATAGGTTAATGTCACGGGGATGCATCCTACATGATTATACATTTTCTGATAAAGAGCTTATACTACATGGTAAGAATTTATGGTAGTTTGAATACCATTGTAACATTAAATTCATTCTCTATGGGATCCTTGGTGTGTTTTTCTATGCTAAACCATGTTCTTTAGGTGTTTATTCTAGACTCCAATTTAAAATAGGACTATAGGGTCGCACACTAAGTGTATCCCCAATATCAATTAAATTTAATTGTTTAATTTAAAAAGTTACAATAAATAATATTTATTTAACATTCGGCTGATCACCATAACTTAATCACATGTTATTTGAAAGAAAAAGTGATTTAAATAATAATAATAAATATTTATTTTATATTTTTCAGAATATAATATTTTTTATATTTATGGTATAATAAAATGGTGAAATTTATTTATTAGGAAATTAGTCATTATTCTAGGAATGGTAAATTTTGAAGAGGGAAAGCATACCAACCATAATAATTTGATTGCAAATGACATAAATGATATTTTTTTATATTCGTAATGTGTTTCACATGTCAAGTGATTAATAATAATAGTATTATTATTATTGGAAATGGGATCAATTAAGAATTATAAATATGTAAAGGGTTTAGTGTGTAATTTTTCAATGCTAAACATAGAATAATAAATATCTCTTTATATAACTTTCTATAATCACTTTTGGTGTGAACAATGGACAGAGAGAGATCTAGAGATCTATAGTGCACTCTCTCTTCCTACCCTCTCAATCCTTTTAGTGATAATCAAGAGTTAATTGTCGTTCAAGAAGAATAATATTGTGATCATCCAGGAATAATGGAAGAAATTAGAATCAGTTTTTCTAGAACCTACTGATTCTATTGAGATGTTTGCTGAATTTGGGGCATATTTGGTTCACCTCAATAGGTATTTTTCACTTGGATTCTAAAACACAATGATAGTACAATGATATCTAATCAACGAGATCATCAATGAATGTAGGATTGCATGCTGAGGTATTTTAATATCTCCTCATAAATTAATTATAAATTAGATGTGAATATCCTCCTCAACTAG
The DNA here is from genome assembly GCA_963277665.1 of Viscum album. NCBI lineage: Eukaryota > Viridiplantae > Streptophyta > Magnoliopsida > Santalales > Viscaceae > Viscum > Viscum album. The sequence goes on along the minus strand of OY728123.1, from coordinate 785,340,026 downwards.
TATTTCTATTTTAATCTAGTCGAAGTAGACTTCTATTTTCATTGGACATGAAATTTTAATCATGCACAGCAATGATTACACATAAATTAAGACAAAAATAAAAGTTTTCCATACCATCAAATGATGAATATATTGTTCTCTGAACCCAAAAAAATAAATATTTACTTCATCTATAACATTCCATAATTTTCTATTACCCATGAAATAATGATTTTCTAGAATCTTTCCCAAATCTTCTCCCCCTTAACTGTTATACTCAAAGAAATTCTTTATCCAAGTTGATTTATTTATTAAGTAAACTATAATAATATTTTTATCCAAAGCGTTTAAGAATTAATATAACTTAAGATATATCATTCCAAGATGTATCTTATAATCTACTATATAGATTTTATAAAACATGAAAACCCAGTAATGAAAAATCCAGGGTTACCATTGAAATGGTAACTAAACCAATCTTCCACTAGGACTAAAGGGAATTAATGATCCTTATGGTTGGAATATAGTGTCAAGGTTAAAATAGAATACACTTTGGAATCATTAAACTCCCATAATAATAATATAAACCAATAATGGTAAGACATTATCCATCCACACATCAGATGACAATTCATATGAATAAGTTGTCTTAATACTAAGTAAAAAAATAAAAGTAGTGAAACATGTAGTAGTTATAAAAAATAGTAACTTATAAGCATCATTAAATATAAAAAGTTAGCATAAAGAGAAAATAATCAATACATAAGGAAACCGAATAAATATATGTGTTATAAAGGAAAATACATAACAACCCCAAAAATATAACATGGACTACTAAAAACCTACTCTACATTTCCCACTATCACTCCATCCCACACATGAACCTTGAATCATAAATCAAATCCAAGGAAGATCATAAAATGGGAACTTAAAAGAAAGCATAAGGTCTGCATACCCCCAAATGAGTATACATGGTGTGAGCTAAACACACCCAGTATGATAGCACTAAAGAGTTTATTTCATTTCCCTTCAAAATTTATTTGATTATTACTTGTTTGAAATATAATTAAAGAAAAAGATTTTTTATATAAAAGTGATGTAAAAATAAATATCATGATAAAATCACTTTAATAGCACATTTCCCTTCATTAAATAAAGAAGGGAAAATAAAAAAAACATTTTATTAAAATATTATAAAACTATAATTTTTAAAAAATAAACCTCACTTTTATTTTAAATTTAATTTTATTAAACCACTATATAATTTGATAAGTAAACAAAATTATAACTGCACTTGAATGTGACCACAAGAAAGCACCAATATATTAATAGGGAACATAATAAAAAATATAATATGTTTTCATGAAATCAATAAAATATAGTGGATAAAAATAAACTGTTTAAAAAATACTCTATGTAATCCTAAAGAAGAGATAAGTGATATAGGAAAATCTCTAGGACTCAGTTAATACAATTCTGAATTGGAAACTGGAACCCTAGGTTAGCCTAATAGAGTCTTTTTATGTCCTCAAAATCATTTTGATATATCTGAGACCAAAAACACATCATAGGAGAGCTCAATAACCATGGGGAACATAATCCATCCTTGGATTACTCAATATATATGGGCCACTAACCCTAGTTGGTAAACAATCTAAACTTAGTGTTTCACACATCCAGTCCTCTACTCAGTTACCTAGGATTACCATGACATTAATCAATGGACATGTGGAAATAAATAAATCATGATATCATTACATAAAATAGTTTAAAAGTATTTAAAATAAGCCCCACAACACATTCTACAACCTCATAAGAAATATATAGTTTTTACAGTCAATGCATATAGTGAAATATAGAGCTTCAACCTTAAGGACCACAAAAACACATAAACATAAATCAATTAAAATGGATTTATAGAGGGTATCACACATTTTAAGAAGAATTCAATACATTTTAAAAAATGACTTTCTTTTTAAAACATGTATTATGATTAAAATCCATTTTCTATCCCCATGAAATATACCTTTAAAAAACCTTTAAAACCAATTCAAGTTGGATCACATTTAAAATAAATTCCAGAACCAATACCATTTACATTCAAATTATTTAAAAGTTCCCAACACTACATCATTTTAAAATTCTTTTTTAAAACAACAATTTTTGGAAATACTAAGACACAAATGGGTTCTAATATTCTTAACCATTTAAAACCATTTTTAAACAATCCACGAGGAATTTTTAGATAAAACATTCATTTAATATCATTTTAAAAATGATAAAAATAATAAAAACATTTATTACAAGTGATAAGACCCATTAGAACCCCTGTGAAATCCATAAAAACCATAATATATATGTTTAATTTATCAGAATAAGACGTTATAAAAAATGGGAATTCAATGATATGTCATTGAAAAGAAATTCATAGATCACCTACCTCAAATCAAGAATAACCTTGTTCAAATGTGTCTCCTTTGATGGTGAATTCTCAACAAAGTAATATCATGTCCTTTATAAGCTTTAGACACCCAAATCTCAAATTAGTACCTAGCACAAACCTTATTATTTCCCAAAACTCCCTTATGGTTCACATGAGACAACTGAATTAAGGATAAAATGGGTATAGTGGATATAATAATAGAGTAACAAGAGAATGGAGGGATCACATTAGAGAAATTTTTTTGAATTAAATGAATAAGTCTATAAAATTAAGAATGAACGAGTGGAAGAGCTCCCTCAAGTGAAAAAGGTGATGTCGGAATGGAATATGGAATAGAGGAGAGTATAAAGCCTTAAAATTAGGAAATTAAAAGTGTAAAATCATACTTTAATGAAATTTGGGTAGGATGCATGGTAATGTTGCACAACCTAGTAAATTGTGAACCATCCATGTAGTTCACACTAAATAAGACTAACTGACTTACAAAGTATGGACTAATTTTTTATCAATCCTTTAAAAACCATAGCTATAAATGGTATCACTAATACATGTTCACTTGCATGATTTCTACTAATCATGTAAAATTCATGTACCAACATCCCAAGTTGCGGACTCACATAGTTTCTAATTGTTTTTTGGATCTTTTAAACCCAAGTGTGTACTACTCATTCTTGTAAAATTGTGCAAGAACAAATTGAAATATAAAGTCCAATTCCATTGAGATACTGTATGGTTTCTTCTAAACCCTGTTCTCTAACCCTGTAATAGAAGAAAAAATATAGATTTCTAAAATTTCAAACTCAAAACATCCAAAAATTTAAATGGCTCCAAAATAATATAAAATATAAAATAATAGTGACATAAGGGTTCCATAATTATAACCACCATAATACTTTATTCCTCTATAAATTCATTGATAAAAACAAAAGCAATGGAAAACCAAAAACATATACACCAAAAAAATGTGGGAGGGATAAGAAACTTAACAAGGTCAAGAGATAATAGAACACCAATAAAATACACAACTCTTGAAAACCATAGTTCTAATTACTCAAAACATTAATAAACATCTCCAAGAACAAAAAATATTCTTAACATAAAACATAGGGATCTAAAAATATGGTGACCTAATATAGATCTCACCACTATTTATAATTCATATAAATTGGAGAGAAACTGATTAACACTCCTAAGATATAAAAATCATCAAGAATGAAGAGTAAAGGGTCATCTAGGACCTCATATTTAGACCACCATATCGAAGTTAGCCTAACGAGATCAAAAACACCACCAACCATTTTATAATCTCAAATCATGAAATTTCAATTTTAGTTAAACAAACTACACAGAAAAGGTATTACTGTATCCAACCCATAAAAACTCGACCATAATGAGTGTCACACAAATATCTTATGAAAAAAGTCCAACATATTGGAAAAATTACACTACCATGATCAATACCTCATAGATGTGGTACCAAAAAAGAAACTATGAACACATTTATCAATCACCTTAGCAATCTCAATCTATTCTAACTCCACAAGCAACAATATCAAAAAAATCACCCAAATATTATTTAGTCCCATGAAAAAACATGATATTTCAACAAATAGGATCTCTAGAAAAAATATAACCCATTAAATTACCCAATAAGACCTTTATCAAAACAAAAAAGAAAATTATGACTCATGTAGTCATCTAGGAAGGAAGGCTCTAGCTCCACCACTCTACATAGAGTCTAGTAATAGACCACAAAAAAAATATTTACTACTAAATAAAAAGACGATTCACCATATGGTTCATACTATAAGACAATGTTTTCAAATTTTCTCAAGACCTTCTGGAGATTCACAAATAAATAGAATGAAAAATAAATCCAACCCATTCATGTTTCACTCCCAATATCAAATAGCTCCAATATACATCAAGGGAAAACCTCAAATACACATATAATCAGGGAAAACATATTAAAAACATTATTTAAAACCACCAATTTTATATGAACCATATATCTTTTTCATAAGGATTATTTAATTTCTATTTTTCAATGTTATACACACATCAAAAATAACTCAAACTCCTTTAGAAACATTTAACTTCAATTAGAAAACTCTTGAAAATCCATTTTCCTTTAAAATATTCATTCTTTAAAGAAATAAATAATCTATTCCACCAAAGAACAAACATTATTTCATCAGATTATTTAAAAAAAATCCCTCTAAATCTTTATAAAGTCATCTTTTATTTTAAAAATTCCCCTTGAGTTCCATTAAAAACAAAAACGTCCAATGAAGCTTACTTCCTTTTCATACCATTTAATCCACATTTCATTTCAAATAATTTCCATAAATTATAATCACTTTCTCAATTACTATAATGAAATGATCCACTTTAAAACACATAAAGTTAATCAAAAGTTACCTTTACCAATAAACCATACACACATTTTTAAAAAACCATGAACATTATAAAATCTTTCTTTTAACATCAAAATAATATTCTAAATAAAATTAAAAGAGGGATACCTTTTATTTTTAAAAAACTTCATGAATATAAAAAAATTCTTTCAATCCCATCATGACAACAAGTTTCATAAAAAATAACCGCCTAAAAAATTCCCATATCAAATAAAAATTCCACTTTTCCAAAACATAAAATGTAACAATGTAAATTCTAATAAATTAAATTCCATTTTGATTGAGTAAATTCCTTAAATTTTTAGAAAACACATGCACCGATTTGGTTATTTTAAACTGATATAGACTGCTGGATTTAAAATATTAGTCATCATTGTAATTGTTGAAAATATATCAAATTAGTATTAACCATTAAAAATATTATACATTAAGGTTTATGATAAATTCTAATTTACACAGATGTAATAAGTGATTACAAGGACCAGTAAGACTGTACCCTGTGAAGTCCATCTATCGGATCTTATGAGAGAGATGGTATCACATGGATTTACCCTTGACCAATACCAAGATTTGATTCAATAACTAAAGCATAATTAAAACAAATTATAGGAGTATTTCAAGATTATCAAGACCATAGCCCAAACCATTTTCACTAAACATCCTCGATAAATCAGCATTGTTGCACACCTTACCCTTAGAGTGTATGGTGAGGTAATAAGGGTTTGTGTCTATAGACCCTAGTAAAATGAATTTTTAAATTTCTATCTTAAATAAAATAATGATTATATTTATTCCTATTTATTATTAATTCATCAATTATTATATTATTATTTTGAAATATATATATATATTGACATGGAGAAATCAAAATTTTATTTTTGAGAAATATATAATTCTAATTCAGACACTCTTCGGACAAATTAAATAATTTTAAAAATAAATTATATTTTAAGAAAATATTATTATTTTATAATAAATATTTATATATAAATTATAATATAATTTTATGAAGTCCAATTTAATTTTCATAAGGATCAGAAAGTGGCTAATATCGTAAAAACTACTATTTTCTGGTAAATCTGGATTTTTATTTAAAATTGATAATTATCATAATAATAAATTTATTTTAATAAAATAAATACTTCTTTTTAAATAATCATATTGAAATTATCCATTGATTATTTTTTCATAATTTTTTGAGATGGTTGAATATTTAGGTAAAAATTAATTACTCTATAAATATATGGTATGTCTTATGACTTCATAATGACCCAAAAATGATGTGATAAATTCCATAAAGGGAATACAAGATAGAATATACATTTCTCAATGAAAATAATATAATTTGGTATTATTTTATTAATTTTATAATCCCTTAATAAATCTTTCAAAACTTATATTATATTTTAAGGTTTTAAAAACAATTATTTACAAACATAAATCACTTCTACATAACCAAGGGTGTTATTCCAAGTATTTTGGTTCTTATACTTATTAAATAATTATTAACACTCGTATTTTTAAGAAACCATGGTAAAATACTATGTTAAGGTTTGTGTTTTTTGTTAGATTATCATATAGAGTCCAAAACCTATGTTTAGAAATTAATAAATAATTCCCCCCACTTTTGCTATAAATACCCACCCATATCTCACTCCACTTAACTCAAAACCCATTGATCATTAATTAACTCTCCATATAACTCTCTAAATATATCCCAATTTGTTCCCAATATCTTAATAATATCCTCCCATGATTTTAGAATCTCCCTCACAAGGTAAGGAATTATCCCCTCCTGTTTATTCAAGCACTTTGTATTAGGAGAATTGAATTCCAATTTTTCTTGTTGGAAAGAGTTTTTACACATCACGTTTAATTTCTTTATTATTTAAAATTAGTGATAGAAAACCTTTCACTCTCATTAAACCCTTCTATGAATCATTATGAACACACATTATGCTGCTGAAATTATTTAGTGATTTTTCATTCCAAACATTTGTATAGTGAATAACCATCCTCATTTCCTCTCAAGGGTATTCCCCAATATGTACCTATACTTAATTTATTTGGGAATTACATGAATGTTACCCACACTCCTTAATCATGGGATCCAAATTGATTCATGAATCTCTTATGTTGTATGATCCATGTGGAATAAAAATTCATGTACATAATATAAATGTGACGAGTGTATACAAGCTTATATCACACCCAATGAATTAGGTGATTTTTATATATTATGAGATACTATGTATGGTTCATGGGAAGTTATCCTAATCACAATATATTATTATTTGTCATCATTTATCCTTTAATTATTATTATTATTTCATATTTTATGTTGTTGTCATGTTATTTGTTGTCTTAATGTTATCATCTTATATCATGATTTGATGTCCATATTTATGATAATTACCCATTTTCTGTAACCATGAAGTGAATCTTGGATAACATGTATTACTTTCATCATGTTATTATTTCATTATCCCCTTATTAGGATTTATATCTCACTACTTTCTTATGTACACCCCCAGGTTATCCTGTGAGTATTAGAAGATAAATTGAATAAAATGTAATGTTTTAAAGTTTTTAAATAATATCACTATAACCATGTTTCATATTATTTTGTTATGTATATAATTACTTAAATAAACTAGGCATCACGATATTTTCGGATTGTATAATGTGATAATTTATGTAATAAATCATGAAATAAAGCGTTTAAAAGTTATGGGTTCTCATGGTGGGTATCAGAGCAAGGTATAGTTATTTTTAGGGATTATGAATATAATTTATTTTTGAAATCCTTAGGGATAAGACTAAACAAAATAAAAAATCCATAAATTATACTAAAGTATATATTATGTAGTTTCCAAGAAAAAAATCTATGTTCGGATGCTATATTTGGATGTGGATTTAACATAGTTGTATCAAGGGGTAATGACCCCAAAATGGGTGAATTAGGAGTTGACTCAATCATCAACTATTGAAAAAAAATCATACCACACATCAGGTTTCACATCCTCAAGGGATATTCTTTGGTAAATTCATAAGCCCTTTACAGAGATCTATGAAGGGAACAAAAAATCCCATACAATTTTATGTTAGGAAAGAGAACATGCATAATTATATTGAAACCTATAAATTCATAGGATAATAAATGTATGTCAATTATGAGTTATCCCTACAATGTTTATAGTTTCAATTTTAGGTGTCTAATAGTTTAATTATTATCAACCCTAATTATCCCATTACTTTATTCAATGGATGGAAATAATAAGAATCAATTCAACATCCAAAATTATATCCAATTCCCTAGTAAGATCCTCAACCCAATGGGAGAAGGATAAGAGGACTTTATTATAATAATTACTCAATTAACTCAAGTTATTAACATAAACTTGAATCGAAGGGAAAATAAACATCCTCCTAAGAATGATCAAGTCAAAATTGATACCTTCATATGACAAAGTCCCCAATATTCAATGGATATTCTGATCCTTTAATCATGGACCAACGGACGAACTCCATTGAAATTATCATCTATATCATTAAATAATCTTATCAGAATAATTTCATACTAGTTTTTTATCATATGAAGGTAGAAGATGAACAATGGTGGATATTGATCGAATATAAAAATATAATGGAATAGATTGAACCAACAGAGTGGAAGGAATTCAGGAAAATGTTTTTTGATATATATTTTCGACACACTCTCTAATAAAAAATGTATAGGGATTTACTTAGCCTTAAGAAAAAGGAAAAAAATACATTGAGGTTTATGGGGAGAACTTCATTAGACTTACATGATACACATCCATATTTTTCATTGACCTTGAAATTAATGTTTACTTGTAATTTTTCTGGATAAATTCAAGTCTATGAAAATATTTTTTGATTTGAGACTTTGGAAGATATGAGGAAATTATTTTATGTGCCCCTAAATTTGAAATAGCGATTGGTTAATCTCACAGATCTCATGGATCAGGATATAAGAAATAGAGAATAGATTTTAATTATGGGGGTTTGATCGAGAAATATTAGGGGGAAATAAAGTCCAACAAACCACTTTTTAAAAGTGTTGGAATAATAATCCTGTAAATTTTCTGATGGGGGAAAGGAAGTTCTTTTGGTGTGGGACGGAATGGCACCTAGAAAGTGAATATCTATGGGAGTAACTCAAAAATGTGATGGATTAAATGAATGATCTAGTCAACCTTCTTCCTATTTTCCAATGTCTCAATTACAAGGAAAAAGGAAACTATGTAAATAAATGCACTAATCTTTGGGTTTTAGATGATAACCAGTGTTAACAACCTCTAAAGCTTATAAAGATAAGGTGATCTTATGCTATCATAACTGATGCGGTGGATCCCAAAAATTTTGTGGTGACTGGTATGCTGGTTATTAATTCAAGGATATTGAACGTCCTTTTTTATTCTCATTCTATTTATTCTTTTGTATTAATATAGTTTGTTAAAACAATTTAAATTCCAGATCAAAACATAGTAATGTGGATATCTATAAAAATGGAAAATTATGAAGTATTTCATCCCATGTATATAAATTATCCCTTTTCTATATTTTTGTATTGAACATTCCATAGAACCTTATGATACTCCCTTTAACTGAATTCAATGAATTTCTGGGTATGTATTGGATTTCTTATATATACCCAACATAAATTGACAGGAGAAGGAAATCACCCCTCTTATCATGAATCACCCTCTAATTCTGTAAAAGTGAAAGGAGGAGGATGAATCTATTTTGTTATAATCATATCATGAATGGATATTATTTCCTTTTGAGTAAGAGTATCTTACTCAATGATAAATACAAAAGAAAAGATCATTATTGACGATATTCCTGTTTTAAGGGGATATGATAATGTGTTTCCTTAAGATTTTTTTGGTCTTTATCCAAGCCATCATATTGGGTTATCAATCAATCTTATACCCAAATATTTTTCAATATCGAAGACTCCATATAGAATATCCATTTTAAACTTGAATAGTTGAATAAGAAACTATATTAGAATCTATAATAAGGGTAAATATGCCCAAGAAAATCACTATGGGGAGTGTTGGTCCTCTTCATCAAGAAGAAGAATGGTTCAATGTGCATCTACATTGATTATTGTGAACTTAATATGATCATGATAAATAAAAAGTATCCACTACCAAAGATTGATGAATTTTTAGATCATCTACATGGATCCTAATACTTCTCTAAGGAGGATATTTGGTAGAGATGTTTTCAGGTAATGGTGAAAATGGAGGATATACACAATATTTATTTTTTTACTCGGTATAAGAAATATAAGTTCATTGTTATGCCATTTGGAATCACCAACGTTCCAACTTTCTTCATATACTTAATTAATATAGTCTATTGGTATTAACTCAAAAAATTTATTATAACCATTATCGATGATATTCTTGTCTTCTCTGAAATAAATGAGGAACGTGGGGAGAATTTGAACGATATATTAATGATCTTGAAAAAGAAATATTTACATGATTGGCATATTAGATGATATTTTTGTATGAAGAAAATAATATTCTTGTAAAATGTTGTCATCAATAAAGCGATATTTTTTGTTACTTAAAAAATAGAGGTAATGGAATGATATCCCAGACCAATATATGTGACAGAGATATGTGGTTTCCTTGAATTAGCTAGGTGTTATCATTGATTTTTGAGAATATTTGCATGATTTTAAAGCCCACTAACCAAGATAACATGGAAGGGTGTGATTTTTTTCTAAAATGATGAATGTAAAGGGAGATTTAAAGAGTTAAATAAGGGGTTAATCATAGAACTATTTCTCACATTAACCACCATTGGGGAAGGATACGTGATCTATAATGATACATCCAAAAAGTGATTGTGTATTGTACTCATACAAGATGAAAAATTGATATCTTATTTCTCCCACCAATTAAATATCCATGATAATAACCATCCAATACATGATCATTATTTTTCGATAGTGATATTTTCGTTGATGATTTGGTATCATTATCTCTATAGAGAGAAATGTGACATATATATAGATCTTAAAATCCTTAAGTGTATATTCACAAAAATCGAATCAATAAATAAAAATTAAGGTATTTATATCTAATCAAGGATTATGATTGTTCAATCCATTACTCTCCTAGAAAGGGGAATAGTGTGGACAATGCTCTAAGTAGAAAGGATTTTTCAACCCTATCCATGATGAGGATTTAAGGGGATCCAATCATCTTGGACATGAAAAGGATGGGCATGGGAATAATAAAAGGGTATCCATCCCACATTTATCAAATAACTTCTCAACTATCCATTATTGGGATGATCAACGAGTTCCAAAAAGTTTATGTGGAGCTTTAGAAATGTGTAGTGAATACTTTAGAGTTCAAATTTTCTAAATATGGAGTTATGTGTCTTAGAACCCAGATATGTGTCCCATAAAAACTATAACTAAATAGGGAACTTCTGTATGGTGATCATATCTCATCCTTTACTATTAATTTAGAAATCAAAAATATGAAAATAGATCTGAAGAAAAACTTCTAGTGGGATAACATGAAGTGGGAAATTAATGGATTTGTATATTGATGCATGGTATACCAATAACTCAAGGATGAATGATAGAATTATAAGGGTATGATGAAAATATTTCCCATAATAATATATAAATGGTAAAACATAACCCTGTATTTCAACATAGGACTCCCTAAGATATTTAAATTCAATAACACCATATGGGTGTTAGTTTATCTCCTTAAAAATTCAGTGCATTTCATTTCTATCATGAAATATTTCTCTCTTTACCAGCTCACCAAGATACAGATAACGGAATTGGTAAGAAAAAATTTAGTGACACTCTCCATTATATCTGAACAAGATCTAAGGTTTACCTTGAGGTTCTTGAGAATCCTTCATCAATTATTGATATAGTATTGTGTTTAATTAATACTTATCATCCTAATATATATGTCTAGTCTAAGAAAACAATCCAAACACTAGATGATATACCAATATATAATTCAATGGATTTCTAAGGATGTTTAGATCAGTACCATTTCCTAGTGGAGTTCCTATATAAAAATAGTTTTCATTCTAGAATTCAAATTGATCATTATGAAGGTCTATGTGAGAAGAGGTTTCATACTCCAACATGATGGGATTAAGTTATATATTATAAGCTTGGGGGACCTAGTCTTACCTAATAGATGTAAAAGAAGGTTCAAACCATTTAAAATCATATGAAATCAATAAAAATTTGACATAAAATCAATGTAGATAATCATCAATGATATCTATAGTCTTAATTTATAGATATGTTAGTCCTTCAAATATCATCATGGAAGAAAGTCGTGAGGTTTGTGAAGAAGGGAAAGCTTAGTCCTAGATACATCATCCCATTTGATATTCTTGATCACATCGGAGCTATGGCCCATGGACTAGCACTCCCACCCAACAGACCCCATGTACATGATGTGTTCCATGTATCCTTGTTGAGTAAGTACATACCAAATCCCTCATATGTATGGAATATAAAGGTAGAACCCATATAGAATGATCCTTTATATGAGGAGCTTCCAGTGAAGATCTTAGTTTACAGAGACAAAGTTTTACAAATGAAATTCCATTTTTATTGACTAAATTCCTTATAGTTATAAAAAACACATTCACTAATTTGTTAATTTTAGACCTATATAGTATGTTAGATTTAAGATAAAAATAAACACCATAACCATTGATAATGTAGATGTTGACCATTGACCATTAATAAAAGTGTATATTAAGGGTTATGATAAATTTCAATTTACATATATGGAAGAAGTGATGAATTCGACGAGTAGGATCATACACTATGAAGCCCATATATCAAAGCTTCCAAGGGAGATTGAATCACAATGATTTTCTCGTGACCAATACCAATTTTAGATTCAAAATTTAAACATTATTGAAACTATTAATGGGAGTCATTTCAGCTTATCAAGGCCATCTCCCAAACCATGTTCACCAAACCACCCTAGGAAAGAAACCCCATTGCACACCTTACCATTAAGGTGTATGCTAGTGTAATAAGGGGTTATGTATTTGGACCCCAGTAATATGAATTTGAATATATTTTTTAAAATAAAATAATGATTATATATTTCCATTTTTATTTTTTTAAGAAAGTGTTTCTTGCGTTAAATAACCAAAGCATTATTAATATTAGAAGTCAAGTTTACATGAGCCTAAAAGATGGGATCATATTACAATAATTCACATAAAGTGAGAGTAAGTAATCAAAGAGATCCACCACCCAAGTAATGCGTGGACTTACACCTTTATTTGAAATACCATCTGCAACTTCATTTTCTTCATGGTAGGTATGAGTGGTAATATTATTAATATCTTGGAGTGAACGAAGACAACCCATCCATCATGTTGTAATCAACCTTGCTAGATAAACCACCCCATTCCAAATTTCTTGGACAATGGTAGTCGAGTGAATCTCAATCCATATGTTGTTTCAACCCTGATTTTTGGAATAATATATATCATGAATAACACTCATCATTTTTGATTCCAGAGAAGAGGCGGTACCACAACATCCAAAAAGACACCAGAGGATCTGACCAAGATGATTCCTGAATATGGATCCACATCCTGAAAGTCTTGGATTCCCTTTAGAAGCACCATCAACATTAACATTGATCCAATTAGGAGGTGGGGTTGCCAAAAAACATAAAATATGAGATGTAGTTGGTGAAAAATTCCTTCAACCTGAAGCCTTTTTAGAATCAAGAATCTTTCACTGGGTTGTTACAATTCCCCTTATTAATCAATGCAGCTTCTCAAATAGAAATGAGAATCTACATCTGACCTACATTGATGTTGAGTGAACAATTATTTTGAATTATTTCATTTTTATCATACTAGATCACATGAAAAAGATCAGCGATAGCAGAAAAGAAAATATTTTTTATTTGTGGTGAAGTATCCATATCCACACAATTCTTTAGCTGAGCGTTGACAAAGTCAACAATCATCCCTCTGCAATCAATGATGTCAAAAATATAATTCCAAAGAGAAGTATTGGTGGAACATTAAAGAAATAAATGATTTGTATCATCTCTATGTTGATTAAAAATACGACATTTGAAACAAATGTGAATCCCAAAATATTTTAAACAAGCATCAGTTAGGATCCTATTGTATGAAGAACGCCAAATGAGAGTAAGTCGTGAAGGTTTTATCCATGGAGTTTCATGAATTTGGATCCAACTAAGGTCATTTCCATCATTATGAAACTGATGATAGTAAAAATTATTTGAATCAAACATGCCATTATGATTAGGCTCCCATATAAGAAAACCATCCATGATTGAGAAAGTATTGTTAGTAATAACAAAAATTAAATTCTCAAAGAGGCTATCAATCTATGAATTAATGACATCTCAGATGGTCATATTTATATTTTTAGGGGTTTAGTCATGGATTAAAGTAGTTAGAGGATCACCAGTTGAGTTTTATAACCATAATGTAATGGGGGATTCCCTAGAGACCATCCATATTGAATTTTTCATATGGTTACCATATTTTTTTAATGGAAGTCCAGATGGAGGTGTTTCGAAAATTCATGTTTCATTCTTTTCATCTTATCAAGGAACCTATTTTTGAGGAAGGAAATAGCAAGAACATCATTGTGAATCAAGTTCCATGTAAGTATGGCTTGAAGTAATTCATTAAATAGGATCAAATTTTTAATTCCAAGACCCCCCTTGTATATAAATTTACAACAAGTAAAACAAGGAACAATCACAAGCTTCCTATCCAAGGTACTACCAGACCAAACAAAGTTTTTAATGTAAATATTTTTTTAAGACCAACGGGACATTTATAAACCATCCTCGAGTATAACATTTTGGAAACAATATCCTACTTCACAAGGTAGATTCTACCAACCATAGAAAGAGTCTTCCCCATCCAATAGGACATTTTATTAATGATTTGATCAAAAATGCTTGTGAATTAGATTGATTTGGGCCTAACTAAAAATATGGGGACTCCAAGATATATGGAAGTAAATGATCCTTCCTTAATACCTAAATAATTAATAATAATATTTTTTCAATTTTTTTTAAAGTTTCTGCCAAATAAGACAGAAGATTGGTTCCTGCTGATGACCTGACCAGAGACCTTCTCATTGTGAGAAAGAAGATTTTTGAGAATTATGATGTTTCTTTTGTCTCCTTATAAGAATATAATAATATCATCCTAGTATAAAATATGTGTAGGTATATTGACATTATTTGAATCATTTATGGGCTTAAGTTTATTTTTTCCACCAGGAGAGTGAGCATATGAATTAAATAATCCTCCGCAATAGAAAAAGGAATGGCAGAGAGGGGATCACCCTATATAACCAATTTAGTGCATTTTAAATAGCCTCTGCGATAGGTATTGATTAAGATATAAATGGAGGTTAAGTAAAAAAATCTATAACTTTAGTTATGAAGGATTTATTGAATCCAAAACCATGAAGCACTTTAAAGATAAATTTTCAGTCCATAGTATCAAAAGATTTCCTAATGTCAAGTTTAATGGCTATATTACCCCCTTTATTGTTGTTGTTTAAGGTGTTAGTATATTCTAAGGAAAGACAAATTTAGTCCTAGATGGTTCTTTCCATGAAAAAAAAATTGATTCTAAGATATGATTTTGTCAATAATATTGGAAATTCTTTTGGGAAGTAATTTGGTGATGATTTTATAAAGAGTGTTAATAAGGTCTATGGTCCAAAAAAGGTGAATCTCATAGGCACTTTCAACCTTGGTAATAAAAGTAAGTAATTGCGCATTTAACCCATGTGGCAAAAACCACCAGAAAAGAAAGATTTCACTAGTCTGCAATCATCAGGTTAAATGATACACCTGTGTTCTTGGAAGAATCCATTACTAAAACCATCAGGCCCTAGTGCACTATTAGGAATAAAGGAAAAGGCAGTGTCTTTAATTTCATGATCAAGATGAATGGTTAGGGGAAAAGTGTTATCCTCATTAGGGAAAACTGTTAGAATAATGTAATGAAGAAGATCCTTGTTAACACAAGGTCCATTAAAAAAGGATTCAAAATAAGAGACAACATGATTAGCAATGTCATCGTCTTTATCCAGAAGGATGTCCCCATATTTGAGGGAGGTTAAAGGTATAAAATATTTTATAATACTTTGAAGAGAATTATAAAATATTGTATTTATATCACCATCAGTTAACCATTTTATTTTGAAGGTGTGTTTATGCATGTCATCCTTAATGGTAATGGGAGAGTTGAGTTTCATCGAGATGTTAATATTATGGCTCTAATCATAATCAATGTTATATTTGGTATTGATATTTTGGAGTTGGTGGATGTCATTCTCAAGAATCAAGATTTCATAGTCAGTTTGTTTAGATTTTACACTGCACCAAATTTTAAGCTTTCATTTGAGAATTTTAAGTTTGTGAGTAGAAAAAAATCATCATTGGGGTGAGTCATAGAGGACCAAAATCTTTTAATTAGATTCCAAAATTCCAAGTCCATGGACCAAGATTTGTTCAATCTAAAGGGTAGAGGGAGTTTCACAATTTTATAAGAGATATTTACCATAATAAGATGGAGTTCAGATTTCATTTTGTGGAGAGTAGTGATGGGAATGGTGTCTCGTTTATCAAAATTATCCAATGGTGAATTTTTCATATTTTTTTGAGTCATTCAAATTTTTTAGTATAAATTAAATAATATAAAAATATATAGTTTTTACTATGACATAATAATGACCCAAAAGTGTTGTAATAAATTCCATAAATGGAATCCACTAAAAAATATATATTTATCATTTATAATAATTTATTTTTTAAGTTACTCAATTGATTATATAAACCATTAATGAATCGTTCAAATCCTATTTTATATTTTATGGTTTTAAAATAAATTCTTTATAAACACAACTCACTTACACATAAACAAGCGTATTATTATAAGGATTTCAGTTCTTTGGCATATAAAATATTTTTTACCACTCCTATTATGATGAAACCATAGGTAAAATCCATGTTTATGTTTTTGGTTTTGATTATTTTATCATATTTACTCTAAAACCTATGTTTTGAAATTGATAAAGAATTACCCTCTATTTTTTTATAAATACTCACCCATACTCCCAATATTCTTCACTAAAACCCAATTTAACATGAATTTAATCTCCACATCCTTTTCTAAATCCATACCAAGGTGTTATAAATCTCTTAATAATATCCTTTTAATCTTTTAGAACTACCTATAAAGGTAAGGTATTCTATCCTCTATATTCAAGAACTTTTTTTTATTATTCCATTTATTTACAATTTTTAATGTTGGAATATATATTTACACATCCATTTTAATTTCATTATTATTTCCAAGAAACTATATGTAACATCCTGACTCAGATTCCACTAAACCAATGCTCTGAGCCGATTTGGCACAAGGCCTCAAGCATGTCTCCTCATATGCCAGAGGTTGTCGACTAGCAGTGAGGGCTTGGGGTTTAACAGTTGAGAGACTATTCCCATATATAAGAGTAAGAAAACACAGTACATAACTACATATCCCACAAATAAGTAATAATAATATTGTATAAGAAGTAAATTAACTGAAATAGAATATGTTGTAATAATTAATGAAATGCAGTAAAGGCCTGAATGGACATGTCATACATAAAACACTAATTTCTCATTAGGATGAAATCATATACATGTGTAAATAAAAGAAATAGAAATAAATATAGAAGTCTCTACTACTATACTGAGCCATACCACATACCTAATCTCTATATACACATTTGATCCATCCTACTTGATCATTACTGGGCCTTGTTGTGTACTTCTTCATGCAACTAAGGGAACATCTGTTGTGGTACCCCATTGAAATGGTGGCCCGAACAGGGTGTGAGTACATAAATCATTAGGTCACCACCTATGCATTCCCATTCATATACATTAATATGAATTGCATGTAAAATTGAGCTACTCATCAGGAAAACCGAGATAAAATAAAAATAAGTAACTTCCAGAAATAAACTAAATGGCCAAACGTACAAGATATGACCAAAGAGTGTCCTCAGCCTATCCAAGGTTTAAATAAAGATAAATATTAAAATAAATCATGTGGAACCATAGTCAATACCTGGGTTCATAATCCAATTAAAATGATAAATTTTCCATCATGTATATCCATATTTATTTGGGTATATATATATTCCCATAAATATATATATCTATGTGTGTGAGTACATAAATAAGGTGAAAGAAATAACATAACAATGATGGTGAATCCTTGGGTCTGTAATCCCAATCATCTAGATGTCATGTGAGAAGATAATTGAGTTGGATGTGGTACCACTAAATCTAAGTATAATTAATTCAATATCTGGGTTTATAATCCAGATCAACAATACATACTTCAGCGAGTGTAGAAAATGTCTCTGAGAAAGCTATATCACTATAGAGGGATACATTTCCTAACCCTAAGATCACCCATACTCACCTCCCATCACTAAAATGAAGGATTCCAAGGAATAAATTTGGACATATATTAAATAGTCTAGAGAGAGTCATCATGACCCTCATGCCCTGTAAATCCATTCCAATGTTTGATCCCTAGGTCCTAGAATATAGGTGTACATGACATTACAACTCAGATAATCCCTAAGGGTCTGACCCTTAGGCGATCTATAAGGAATTTTCTCTAGGACCAAGTACATGCTCAATATCAATTCATATATAAACATCCTGATAGCCCCATCCCTAAAAATTATCTCTGGGAAAAGTAGTAATGGTATATCCACCCAACCCTAGGGATCATCCTAGGGGTTTCTTGAGGAGAGTGTAATCATCTATTGAGTACAATGGTGATGATCTCCATGTCCACAATCATGATCAAGTAATCAATCAGGGAGTGTGTAATCATCCCCATTAATCGAGAGAGAATAATCATCAATCGGTATCATCAATATGGATTTCATTCCCAAATATCATAAACATTGGATTCCATTCCTGAATCAAGGAGAGTGTAATCATCCTTATCACATAGGAGAGCGAAATAATCTATGAGTATCATCAATAGGGTTGTTATTCACAAATATCATAAACATGGGGAACCACGACCAAATTGATGAGAGTGTAATCATCCTCCTTAAACCATAACTCGATGAGAGTGGAATCATCCTCATAAAGATCAAATTGAGGAAATTGGTATCATCCTCATGAAATAAAAAGGGATTTAAAGAACATCTAACCATATACATCTCAAAATACAGATCCTAAGAAGACCATTTGGGTATCTCAATAAATAAAATAAGGGGCATGGAATTTAGATTCTAGTAAGCACAACAATAAGCCTTCTATAAAAAAGTCACTTTGCATCAGGCACATCAGACACAAATTAATAAACACATCTGGTGATCTTTTATGCATCAGTAATAAACAAGTGAATGAATATAAGACATGTGAGGGTGGTTGAACCCCTAAATCCAACACTAATTCCAATGTATCCTGAACTATATGTTTTATACATGTTCTAGGATGACATGCTCTACCATCTCTACCAAAACTTGTTTTACTATATCAGGGTTAGTCAAACATTGGGGCACCTACTCTGTCCCCTTGGTCAAAACACTAAAAATGCATCCAACTCGAGATCATCAAGGCCATTAGTAAATAGAGTAACACCACTTGGGGTCCTCTAATTCATTATGTATGTAATGAATCCCTCTTGGGATATTATAAATGTTAAATTAGAGAATCCCATAGGGGGTCCTCATGTTCATAGGCTCATGTTATGGGATGAGGCTAGCGCACTAGAGTTATCAGTGACCCCTGGGCATTCACCCACTAAAACCTATTCATTTCATTTAATATAAAAAATTATATAAATGAATTTAAACTGAGGGTTTCACCCTCAAGGTTGAGCCTGAGTATCCACATAATATCATAAACCTATATAAAATACTAATGGGAGGGTACGACATACCTCCTATCTTTTAGGAAGCATTCCATTTATTTTACATGTGTTAGAAGAAACCACCAAGGCCGTCCCAAGATAATATGATATGTAAAGGGTCATGTATCATAACCATAACATCAAAAATTAATAAATTATAATTATTTTATAATTATTTAATCAATCTTATCAAGATTAATAATTAAAATAATTTAATTTTTAAGTGAATAATACACAAAATATCATTGGTCGATCTCGTAGCACAAACATAATGACCAATCAATTTCCAAAAACATGTGATGCATCGTAAGCCCGAAATTGGTAATAATCCCTTCGAAATTTCATCAAAACAATTACTCAATAGTTTATTTAAAATCATTAAATCTTTATAAATTCATTGTGGGGGCATACCTCAATGAAATAGCACGTGGGAAAGAGTATATAGCCTCTAGGGAAATCCTTATTTAAGGAATAGGATAGTTCCCTACAAAAAAGTATTATTACACCATGATTGGATGGAATCTGAGGAAGAACCCTAAACAAAAATCCAAAAAATTAGAAGAAGAAGAAAAAGAACAATAGTAGAGAAGGAAGGCGGATGAAGATCTTACCTACCAACATAGTGGAAACGCACCCAAGATCTCCTTGATACATAAGTAAAAAAGGGAGAGCATAGGGGGTAATTTGAGAGCTCCCCACATGTTCCCTCCTTTTTCCTGATGAAACAAAATGTGGAGGATCCCCCTTTTAACCCTTATTTTTTAAAAAAAATAGCATCCAAGTTAGAAGAAGTGTAACTATCACACAATGTTTAATGGTTACATAATTTTTAAAGAATAAACTTCATGTATTCCTTGGGTAAATATCCCAATCCTACACATCATGAACCCACTAGGATGAACACCATGAAACCAGTACACACCATGTAAATAATACAGGATGTGTAAAACTCACAACAGCTATTTTCAGCATATTGGGTCTCCCGTTCTTCCTCCAGTGTTCACCTAAACCCCTATGACATCCACCGAAGCTTAAACCACATATCAAAACATTTATTATGTGAATAAAAACCCTTGGAACCTTGATCTAATTTCTCTTTCACTATATGAACCATCCACCCATAGAGAAAAATTCAAATTCTATCAAAAAAACAACTCGTCCAAAACACCCGATGTTACAACCTCCCCACCACAAAATTTCTCATTCCAAAGAATCAAATGGGGAAAATGGAAAACATCACCCAACCTACCTGGTACTTTCATTTGTTCTCAAATGGTCATGTTGTGTATGTGAACTCTCAATGCACTTCCAAAGGCTACTTAGAACATGTGGTACAATATCCACTAAACCTCGATTCAATGCTCATAATTTTAAATGAAACACCAATACAATGCTTTCTTGAGACCATATAAACTAAGATATGATCATCTCATCACCTATTTCATCAAGTGAATTATGGTTCCCCTATCACAGGTTCTTACTTTCAAAGAAAATTTTCAAACCACGGTACTTCCACTATTGTAATTTCCTATAAAGAATGTCCATAGCATTCTAAAGATTCATTCAGTGCATTTATCAATTCAAAGCATCCAAAACTATTCGTGAAATTTATCAAGGAATTGAATAATACCTGGTCCCATTCATCCAATGGTATAAAAGAACCAAAAACCATCAAATGATTGGTCTCACCTTGTTTCCCACCTTAAGAGAATATTTATCATCATACCAGGGAAACGACTTCCAAAATTGGCAGTCTATGCCCTATAAATCCTAAAAAATATCCACAAGCATGTCTAAAATCTCTCTCATGCTCAAGCATCAATGAAAAATTAATCCATCGCCTATTCTTTATCCAAAAAAATGATATCGATAAAAAATGTTGAAATTCAGAAACACAATGAGGTTTGCCACCCAAAAAGGTCCAATGGTGTATTATACACCATATGGATTACCTTGTAATGCCCTGTGAGAATAACCTCAATAGGTTTCATCACTACACAACAAATGAAAATTTAAGGAGATCAATGTTGAGTCGATGCACTCTCATCATATTCAAGACGATGCCAAGATATATAATGATCATCTCTATCTAGGAGCACACTAAGATCCTATGAAAAGGCATGTATATATATCTCTATCCATACTCATATCAAATATTCCAAAATGAATTCACAAAAATCTTAACACCATGTCCCTCAAAAATATGTTTCTAGGTCTATCCATGGATAAACCATCACATGGAACATGATTTTTTCTCAGAATCACCTCTACCATAGAGGAACATTTTTCATTCACCACTAGTTCCAATAAATCGATCCCATAGAATGTTATTGAAACCATAGGTACTTGAATTGTATACATCAACTCACTAATTGGTTATTTAAATTGTTCCATTCACAACAGTTATGTACCTTTATCACCAGAATCATGCTCTCATGAGTTTTCCACCAAAAGACCAACTTACTGTGCTATATAGTGTGTCAATATCATTAATATGGAAGCTCCCATAGAACTCCTCTTCAAAATCAGGAACCTTTCCCATGCCATGATTTATTCTTTTACTTACCATCACCCATAATCATTCGAGTCATAAGTATCTAACCATGATATGACTACATTAGAAACAATGGAGACATTGATCAATAGGGTCAAAAAATTGAACGGTCCTTCCTACTAAATCTAGTCTCGAAAAACAAGAACCCCAAGTTCTTCATCAATATCCAAAGGCACCTCACCATGCTCATATCACAAAAACCTGATCACCCACTCTACATAGGTCTAAAACTATCATATAACCAAGATCACTACCTAAAAATAAATCCAAAAACCAAATCCATCCCTACTCACATGTTTCCCTTGGACAGAACAAAAGATCAACCTATAAGGTTATTAGATAAAACTAAGGGCCTCTTTGTGTTCCACATAAATTAATCAATAAAATCTTATATTAGGGTCACTAGGTATAGCCACCTACCTTAATAGGTAGACCTATCCATGGTCACATCTCACAAGGCATTATCTATGAACCCATCTAGGTATAAGGCATCTAACATGCATTTCATCCCTCTATAAAATAGGTAATGAAGAACAGAAACCAATTAGGGTTATAAATTTCAATCATCAGACTACTAGGGCCCTAATCCTACCTAAGAATCCTCATAAGGTACTTTTACCTAGAGGTCTAGATATAAGCATAGAAAAGAATAAGGAACTATCACCCATCAGAAATTTGTATATGGTAATACTACCTCAAGGTCTAGTTCATGAGAAACATTAGGTGTCTATTAGCCTCGTACAAGATGAATCGACTAGTTCAACTAAAATGAAAGGATACACCATAGAAAGGGTCTATTAGAAAACATTAATTGTTTGTAATATCCTACATGGGTCAATACCAGAATCACATGGTTTGGTTAACTATAATGTCATTTCAAAATATGGAGGAAAACAATGTATAGGTTGTTAGTGACACTTTAAATAATAAAACATAAATAAAAGCACCTCACTATGGGTTTTCCACATGGGAATCATGTTCCCTATCAACCTACTAGGTTTATTGCACTTCCCATGCATGGTGACTGATTCATCTGCCCCACCACCAAATGAATAAATTTGGATCTATATAACCTTCCATCAGAAGGAAATATATTCAAGTCAGATCAGTTGAGTAGAATACCACCAAAACCTATATAGGAAAACACCATTTAGGTTTTTGCTGACATTTTATGCAATTTTACTCTATTATTAGTAATAAACACTCATTAATGGGCCTATAAAATGAAAATCCTCATGCCAAATATGATTCATGAGATGCCACATGCCTTTGATGGAAAAGATGAAAAATAAATCAATGACCTCTTTTTAAGGGGCTAAGAGATAGAAATCTATCCATAAAACATAACATCCAGAAAAAAAATGTGTCACTCAAAGAAAAATTATATAAAAATTTAACATCACATATCAAGAACAGTAATCCCATATCCTTGATAACATGAAATTCCTACCATAATAGATTTTATCAACCTACCAACCCAATATCCATCACATATTCAAGCACATTTTTAATACTTTTATTTACCATATTCAAAATATAAATATAGCAGGAAAATAAATGGCCTATGATTTCACTTTGTTACGTCTCGAACTGAATTCCACTAAACTGGTACTCTGATTCATCTCAATATAAGGCCTCAAGCACACCTCTCCATATACCAGAGGCTACTGACTAGTAGAGAGGGAATGGGGTGTCACAAGGGGGAGACTATGCCCTCGTATCTGAGTAAGAAAATAGTATAAATAATGAAGTATAATACACAGCAATAATAATCGGAGTACGGAAGAAATAATAAACTAAAATAGAATATGTTGTAATAATAAATTAAATGAAGTAAAGGATCGAAAGTCCATGTTGTACACA
The DNA here is from genome assembly GCA_963277665.1 of Viscum album. NCBI lineage: Eukaryota > Viridiplantae > Streptophyta > Magnoliopsida > Santalales > Viscaceae > Viscum > Viscum album. Next base: position 785,315,761 of record OY728123.1, on the reverse strand, counting down.
CAAAACTAATCAACTACTATCTAGAAGACATATATAGGTGTAAATAAAGGAAATAGAAATAAAAGTACAAAACTTTAAGCTATAATGATTTATACCACATACCTGATCTCAACATACATATCAGATCCATCATGCTCAATTATTCATGGGACACATCCCATACCAATGCCTACAACCGATTGAACATATTTTCAGGTACCCCAGTGAAATTGAGGCTCGAGCAAGGTGTGGGTACATAACTCAGTTGATCACCAACAATGCAGTGCTATACATATCTAGTAATATGTAGTGTATGTAAATGTGAGATAATAATCATGATAACAATGATAAAATAAAAGAAGTAATTATCTAAAAAACTAAAATAAAAAACATACCAAACATGATCAATGAGTTTCCTTATCCTAGTTGAGACAAAACATAAGATAAATAATAAAATAGATCAGGTGGAACCATAGTCGTTTCCCAGGTCTGTAATCCTAGTCAACCACTTAATGTGTCATCATGTATATCCATATTTATCTAATTATATATATATATATATTCTCATAAATATATATATATATACACACACATAAATATTTATATACCTAAATAAGGTTAAATACATAATATAACAAGAGTAGTCAGTCCTTGGGTCCATAATCCAGATCATCTGGACATCCTATGAGAAGGGCATTGATTAGGATGTCCTCCCACTCAATCCGTGTATAATTAATTTGATATCTGGGTTAGTAATCTCGACCGAAAACAAATGTTGTGTCCATTACTATAAATTTATTATATCAAGATATGAAACCGCAGGTGAATACATGTCTTAAGATTCAGTTCACCCATACTCACCTCCAATAACTATAATGAAAGATTCCACAAAATATATTTGGACATCCTATAAATAGCCTAGAGTGGGTCATCATGTTGCTTATCTATGTAAATAGATTCCAATGTCTAATAACTGGGTCCCTATCTATAGATGGTCATGGAATTGTGGCTCAAAAAATCCCTAAGGGTCTAACCATTGGGTGATCTGTAAGGAATTCTCTCCGAAATCAAGTTCATGGGCAGTATCCTATCATAAATAAATAGATCAATATCCCCATCCCATGGAAGTACCTCTGGGTGATGTAGTAATGGTGCATCCATCCTTCCCTAGGGAGAATCCTAGGAATTTATCAAGGATATCGTAATCATCCATCAAGTATAATGGTTAGTAGTGTCATGTTCACCACCACAATCAAGTAATTGATCACGGAGAGCATAATCATCCCCATCACTTGGGAGTGCATAATCATCCATGGGTAACATCAATTTGAATTTCATGCCCAAATATCGTAAATAAGGTATACCATTCCTAAATACCATAAACATGGGATTCCATACCTGAATTAAAGAGAGAATAATCATTCTCATCACTTGGGAGAGTGTTATCAACCCTAGGTATCATCAATAGGGATTCTATGCCCAAATATCATAAACATAGGATTCCATGCCCAAATAAAGGAGAGGATAATAATCCTCCTTAAACAAAAACTCAAGTATAGAGGAATCATCCACATTAAGAGAAAATTGAGGAGAGAATAATAATACTCATGAAATAAAAAAAAGGTAGAAAAAGAACATCCAATCATATACAGCTCAAAATCAGGATCCCAGAAAGCACATCCCGGTATTCCAATAAATACTAGAAGTGGATTAGAATCTGAATTATAGGAATTAAATATTTAAAGACTCAATAAGAGAAGACATATAATTTCATTATCATCATCCACTAACCATAAAACACCTATATTAATCATCGTGGTATTATTAGAAAACATGTGAATGAATAAATTGGAGTGAGGGGGGTTGAATACCTAAAGCCACCACTAATTCCATAGTCTACCAAACTAATAATTTGGTATGGGTTATAGGGTGGGACCTTCTACCATCTCTATCCAATACTGACATACTATGTCAGGGTCATTAAAACATCGAGGCACCCACTGGGTTTCCTAGGACAAAATGTTGGAGAGGTATCCTACTCAGGATCCTCAAGGTCCACTGGTAAACTGAGTAATACCACTTGGGATCCCATAAGTTAGTATGTATACAAGTAATACCTATTCAGATCCAATAAAGTAATTATTATATGGCCATATTCTCAAGTCACTAGATGAGGCTAGCACACCGGGGATTTTAGTGACCATCGGGTGTTAATCTAGTACAACCCAACGATTCAATTAAATTTAACAATTTTTCAAAATGAATTTAAATAGGAGGCATCACCCTTAGGGGAATTCAGGAGAATCAATTTAATTTCATAAAACTTTATAAAATACCATGGGGAAGGTATGATAGACCACCTACCATTAGGAAGCTCTCAATTTATTTCCCTAGGGTCGGCAGCAGCTACCAAGGCCTACCCAAGTCCATATGATATGTGATGGGTCTTGTCACGCAACAAAAACATCAAAAATTATTTAATTATAATTATGGTATAATTAATTAATTTATTAATATTATCAAGATAAAAATTTAAAATAATATAATTTTTAAGGTAATAATACCCAAAATCTCACTAGTCGATATCATCACATCAGAACAATAACCAAATTCTGACCAAAAACATGTGATGAATCCTAAACACTAAATTGGGTATAATACCTTTGAAACTCTATAAAACACCAAATAATTTATTTAAAAGCATTAATTATTTATAAATTCATTCTGTAGATTTACCTTAACGAAAATACATGTGGTGAAGAGAAGAAGGGATATTAGGATGGCCTCATCCTATGAAGAGTGAAATCCCCAACCAAATTGGTTGATTCCACCATGCTCTAGTGGAATATGATGAAGAACCCTAAAAATCCAAAAATTAGAAATGATTGGATCTTAACATTGGAGAAGTAAGGTGGATAAAAATATTGCCTTCCAATTTAATCAAAACACTCCCAAGAACTCCTCGATCCATGAAGAATGTAGCGAGAAGAGAGGGGGTCGACCAAAATCTCCCTGCAAGTGCCTTCCTACTACTCGATGACACAAAAGTTGGTGGAGCTTCCCTATTTATCCGTTTTAAAAAACAACCCAAAAGTTGCCTGAAAGGTAACTATTACATGCAATGTAATAGTTCCATGATGTGTAATGAATACAGATTGTGTATTCCTTAGGGTAACCCCCCAAGCCTACACGCGGTGAACCCATTGGTCCACACCCCATGAAACTAGTACCCACCACGTAAATAATACACAATGTGTAAAACTCAGAGAAGCTATTTTAAGTATCCTAGCTCACCCTTTCTTCTTCTAGTGTTCACATGAAACCCCTAAAAATACACCAAATCTTAAACCATGTCTGATGACATCACTTAAATACATTCAAACACTCTGAACCTTGTTCCAATTTCCAGTTCAAAAGATGGGCTGTCCACCCATTGAGAAAAATTCAAGTGTTCTTACAAAAAAATAACTAGTCCAAAACACAGGATGTTACTTTATATACCACGTTTCAATATCATTAAAAACTTTTATGAATCTTTAGGTATACCTATTTTTCTATTTAAATTATCCATTGATTTTTCATGCCAAATAATTTTTTAGTGAATACCCATACTTATTTCCACCCAATGGTATTCACTTAGATTTACCTATACATAATTTATTGAGGAAATAATATGTATAGAAAACACTCCTTAATAATGGGATCAAAAGTGATGTAAGATGCTCTAATTTTGAATAGTTTATGTAGCACACAATTGTAAGAATATAATATGAATGTGATTGGTGGGCTCAGAATTATATAGTTGTATAATGAATTGAGTAATTTTTTTATCTCATGACATAATATGTATGGTTCATGGGATGTTATCTTAAGAATATTATGTTATGATGTCTTGGTGGTTATCCTTGACCTATGCTTATGATTTCTTGTTTTATTTTGTTGTCACACTGCTATGTTTCATTGATGTTATCAATTTATATCATTCTTCAATGTTCATGTTTATTATTCTCACCCCTTTTATATCACTATGAAATGATACTTAACTAAAATTTATTACTTTTTTCATGATATTCTTTGATATTTCTCTTTTTGGGATCTATATCTCACCCTTTTCATATATACCACCCCAGGTTATTCCATGAAATATTATAAGATCAATGGAATAAAATGGAATTTTTTGAAGTTTTTAAATAATTTCATTATTCCCATGTTTCATGTTATATTTTTATGTACCCAAGGAAACATGGCCTCATAAAATTTTAGGATTGTATCATATGTTAATTTTTTTAATAAATTAAAGAAATGCATTTAAAAGTTATGGTTTGTCGTATAAAACCAAAATATAAGGCATTACCTATTGCACCATGAGGTCCACTTGGTCTCCCATAACAATACAATCAAATATATCCCCATTTTTTCTATTTTGACCATATGATTGGAATGATGGGATTCCATCTTTCAGCAATTTGAAATTTAGTTTGTGCCTCACAAAGAGATAGAGGAAGGCATTAGAATACTTCCTTATAGAACATCCATATAAAGAAACAATTTCATTAAATACTAAATATTTTTATGAAGAGATAGTCTCTAATAAAGAAGATCCCCATACATGGGATATGTGTTTTGATGAAGCATCAAGAATCCCTACAGGGAAGAGAGTAGAAGACCCCAAGATCAATAAATTTTTGTTGGGAGTTGTTCTCATCTCCCCAACAAAGGAAGTCTCACCTTACTCTTTCTTATTATCAAAAGGTTGTATAAACAATGAAGTATAATATCAGGGCCTCACTATACGTCAAGAACTAGAACTTAAAATTCTAGTGGACCATATGAATGTAAAAGGTGATTTAGAGTTGTTAATCAAGAAGACCAATAGTGATTATGACATATAAAGGATGATCTAAAAACCATTATAGACTATGTCCAAAGAAAAATAGAATAATTCCCCTCCAAGATTACATTGACTCATTTCCCATGATCACATAATTCTCTGGCAAACACATTGTAAAATGAAGTTATTTATTTGGCAGATCTAGACCATGATAAATAGTTACCTAAATTGTGCAACAAAAAATGGTTTCACCATTTTTTTGACATATAATAAATCAATGAGGTCAATTCCATCCTTAGAATATATTTTTCTATAACTATTTGGATGATTCCCAGTGTGGGATACCTTTAAAATGGAGTAATCCCATCAAAAAAGATGGAAAAGAGTAATCCCAATGAAGAGAAATTAACATTACACTTTTTGACAACCAAAATTAAAATAAATTACACTATAAGAGTGGCTTTGGTGGAGTCCTTCTTAGGTGAATTATCGATCAGATACTGTTGGTTTCATGAATGAAGTACATATAAGAAAATGTGGTGACCACTAGTTTGTGTTTAGTATTTCCCATCAAATATAGAGGCTTGGTTACTTTTGGCATACAATGTACTAGTATATAAAGAAATTCACCAAAAAAAGCATTCCTTACAAGTGATCACTGACCTCATTCATAAATCCTCATAGTTACCACACACTATCAAATAATCTTGTCCTTTTTCGTATGGGGAATGGATATTGTAGGGCCTTATCCTCTAGTTATGACCAAGCAATTTAAATACATCCTAATTATTACCGAATTATTCTCCAAATAAGATGAAGTAATACCCATCAAAAAATTTGGTACAAAAATCATTTTCAGTTATTTGAAAATCAATATAAATACTATATTTAGTTTCCATCATACGATGCTAATAGAAAATTGAATAAATTTATATTTTAATTAGTTAGAGAAGTTGTATCAGGAGTATAATATCAAATCCAACCATGCATCTTTCTACCATGAGTTTGATAATAGAAATATAGAGTCATTCAACAAAACCTTATCGTACATAATTATTTAGATGGTGGATAAAGATAAAAAGTATAGGCCTAAAAAGAACATTCATTACTTTTGGGATTACTGGACTATAACTCACATCGTAGCCTAGGAAATCCCGTATTCATAAGTATATTGGACAGAAGTATTCCTTCCCATTGAGGTCCAATTGAATTCGCTTCACATTGAAATCTTCGATCAGTTATCCAATGATTATGAATCACAAAAATAGTTAGATGAATTGGAAAGACTTGATGAGAAAATATTTCATAACTTGCATCAGTTAGAAGTCTTCCAATATCAGATAGCATGGGATTTTAACAATAATGTTTTCTCTTATCATTCCTCCAATGAGAAATGGTACTGGTCCATAGGATTCTGATGATACTCGGGAAGAATCCTCCAAATCTCAAACCAAAGTGGAAGGGGCCCTATTCAATCCATAAGGTCCACTATAATGGAGATTATTCTTTGATCTCAATGGATGGAGATCTTGTTAAATCCCCTATCAATGTAAGGTTTATCAAAAAAAATACTTTTTATAGTTATGACTCATTGGTCATCATTGTATGAACTTAAAAGGCATGACTTATGGTCCTAGGTTTATGACCTAAAACTATAAGACACCATAGTCAAAGCTATAGGGCTCAAAAATACATAGCCTAATTTCCAAGTCACGAGAAATTAAAATGAATGAAAATGTACTTTCCTTATAACATAAAATCACATGGTTCACATCCTTTTTGAATGATATGAAATTGCAAAACATTTCAGTCCATGATTGAGAGGATCACAATCATTGGTACTGGTGTCCCATCACACTTTCATTCCAAAAGTACATTTTTGTTGATTCCCATCTCAATGGGATACATAGTAACACTAATACGTCTTGTCTTAGGCCCAAATAAAAAGTATGTGAATTATACCTCTTTCGCATATAAGTAAAAATTTATGCATGGGACTCAAACATGGGTCATTTCGCTTGTGAGTCTTTCATAAGGATTCAGAAATACTTGAATCCTGAATCATGTCCATATAGGATACATGGTGATTCCTGATTACTTTAACCTAGGCCCATCCATAGTAAAAAAGGAGAAGCATGTGTCCTATTCCACCTACATAAAACCCCAATATATGTAGGGGATCTTAATTTGGGTTTTCTCATTTGGGATACCATCATGAATAGAAAAATATCCCCTTCCCTACATGTAATCCAGATCTATGTAGAGAAATTAACACTTCATGGAAAATGTATATCCAAATGTTTCATTTACTCTTAGACACATACCTTCCACACATCATACTCCCTATCATAGAAAAATTCAAATCTCTATAAGCTTTCCCCAGCCATAGATAATGGAATGTCCAATATCTGAGTATACATTTTTTACTATGAATTGATACTCCCCGACATGGATTTGTATATATCGCCCCCAGAAGTCTTGTTAACCAGAGGAACCTTTTTCCTCAAGAGAAACCTATTCTATTTCTATAATCCCTAATATCATCATGTTGGAAAAAACTTTTCAAACATTATCCATGGACATTCTTTGTGTACTTTTCCTATGTCACTTATCATGGTCCAATAACCCCCAAGATCATGGTTTATTATTTCATTATTCATATTTTATGTGTGTCAGAATATCCTTGTCTCGGTAACCCCTATGCAACTCATCATTTCCATGATTTATGGTCCTAGTCATTGACCTAAAATTCGAAGATATCATTCTTCCTTACTACACAACAGTAAACGACACGGTTATCACCCCTCTCATTTGATTTTAAGATGATACAAAAACTACATACAACTTGATTCTAACCCCTATAAGATATGTAATGATGCCTAGATTCTATATCCTAGTCGATCCAACAATTAATTAAAATATGCATGTCCTGTCTTTTAACTGCATCAATGTAGTGAAAGAACACTTTTCCACTCCTTGTTTCTCACACTGAGAATAGCTCACATGGGATTAGGAATTTTGGTATGGGCTTCCTTCCATGATAGAGACATATCGGTTTACATCAGTGTTAGAATGGTCCTAGATGTAATAAATTAAAAGTAATCCCAAACATCCTTACCTTATAATGGTAAAATTCATGGTTGACATCTCTTGTATGAAAAAAACTATGCATTTATATGGACCGCCCCTAAGAGGACCACTATCCTTGGTGTCGGACTCTCGTCACACCTCTGTTTAAGAACTCTGTGTGGCTTGATTAATAAAATCACAGGATACATAGTGATGTCCATATCTCAAATCCTTGTTCCATTCACAATATAAAAAAATGTCTCCACCCCACACTAGAATTCGAATAGTGTGCGTAATATATCCTAGAACTACATGCATATTGATTCTCATCTCAATGAGAAACATAGTGATGAATGGATCTTATGTATTGGGATCAGCTGCAATATATAAAAGAAAAAAATACCCCTTCCTGGGTATGGGCCAGCCCTACATAGGGAGAAATTCACCCATTATTGGTTGATTTAGGAATAAAATGTTCTTAACATACTTATACACCCTCCCTATGCAAATCAAACTTTGTGTCTAGGAAAATATCAATTGTTATAAGCTTTCCCCATCGATTAATAATAGAACATTTGATAGCGAAGGAAACCTTTATTTTGACTATGCATTGATATTCCCCAGTTTGGAATTGCATAAGTCACCCCAAAAAGGATTTTCATGCATAGACACCTTCTTCTTCAGGAGAAACCTATTCTAACATCATAAGCCCCAACAACATTATATTGAAAACCACTTTTCAGACTTGTTTTATGGTCATTCCCTATATACATTTCCCATACCACTTTTTTATATCTCAAATCCCCCATATTTTGGTTTATAACATTCCCTCTGCATGCCTAAAAAATGATGGAACATTAGTGGTCAAATTACCATGAAATGTAAAATCACTAATCTTTTAGTCAAAGCTGAATTACCATAAAGTACATCACCTGATATCATTTCCATAAGTTGTTAAAATACATGGTCCACATCCTAGATGCATGACATTAATCTACATGATACTTCGACCCTTTTATAAGAGAATCATTTCCTTCAAGTTTCAGTCATCTATCGTATCACTCTGAAGAACTGTGTGCGACATGATTCACATTTCATCAAGACTCTTAGTAATTCCTAGATCCATCAACCTAGTCCTAGAAAAATATCAATAATAATTCCCCTCTCTATATTCGATTCATATCAAGATAAGGAATTGGTAAAAAAACCACATATGGTTTGATTTTCTTATCAATGAGATATATAGTGACACCTAGATCCTCTATTCAAGGGAAAACTACTAAAACAACCAAATAATGGGTGTTCATCTATTCAGGGACATGACCCCAATCTATACAGGTAGTTCTAAATTTCTTCAAAGGCCCCATCTTTCCAAGTTTGTTATCAGAGTATAATTTCCTTTTCTTTACATAAAATTAAAATTTTTGTTTGGGGGGTTCTAGTCCACGGATGGTGATGACCTAGATTCATCTTTAATTATTTGATACATTCCTTTCACAAACTAATCTCAATGATCTTTAGAAATATAGATCCTCATAAAATCCCCTTGGCCATCAGTAATAGAATTTCTGATACCAAAGGAATCCTTTGTTTTTACTATCCATTATACACCCAAATATGGATATGAAAATTTCATCCCCAAAAGTCCAGTCTACCAGAGGAACCTTCATCCTTAGGATAAACCGCTTCAATCTCCGTAATCCCTGAAAACATCATGCTAGAAAATTATTTTCAAACATACTCTACACACATTCCTAGAATACTTATTCCATATCATTTCTTTAGATTTGTAAATCAAAATACAATGAATTTTAATTTCACTCCTCATACCTGAAGAGTTTTGTAACATTCTCAGCTGGAAAACTATGTTGGAGTTGTTACTCCCATAACTTATGGTCAATGCTGTTCGACATAAAACATTGGTTGCATTCATCCATCTCGAAAAAATATAAACTTACCAAGAAAAGAGATGTATTACACTTCAGGTTGAAAATATATAAATTGGAACCCTATGAAAGTTTCATGTTTCAGCTCACTAGATATGAACTCCACCAATTTTAGAAAAAAACTATGTAATTAAAAGAAAGAGGCATAAAAATTATAAGGTTAAAAACAGGAAAAGCATATCCTAATAAAAATCCATGTCATTCTTACTACGTTTTCTTTATATCAAAATTAGGAAAAAATTAGGTCGATGGTACAAAAGGCCCAAAAGTTCATAGGATCCATTATGTGATTCTAGAAATAGTTTAACTATGATCTATAAGTCCAAAGTCCTAGGAAAATATTATTACATCCAAATATTACTTTCATTGTTATTACAACACATTAACACTAGGATGTTTATCTAAACAAAACATCATTAGTGTAATGTCATGATTACATGGGGAAATAGGGATAGAGATACAGATTATTGGGAACAAAATTATTTCTATTCATGGAGAATAAGTCATAGGATAATCCACAAGTTGGATCCTCTCTTTCATATTTTAAAAAATATTATCAACATAACTTTTCAGTTTCTAAAGGGTATCTCGATCCATATCAATATTCTTTCAAATCTTAGCTAGATAGGTAGTATTAGCCTATTCATCAAGGTGAATCACTTATTCCATGGAAACAATAATATTTTTTCCTTCATCCTGGACCTCTTCCAGTGAATGGTGAAGTTGTATGAGTTCCCCTTGGGAAGTATCCGTTTCTTGTTGTAGGTGCAATATGTTATGGCATTTCTTATCAATTTGTTACTTTCACTCCTCCAATTTTCTGGCATAGTTGATCTCTACATGTGCTAATGTAGCTCAGAGATTTTCAGTTTGGGTGAGCATCTGTTCTTTAATAGAGTTTTTGTGAATCATTATCTTTCCCCCATTATATAATGATATCCTTCATTGTAAGATATACCATGTTGTAATTGAATACATAACAATTCATCATGATTAATATGATCTAGAGCTAATGTAGTTTTGAAGGTAGATCTAGTATAGGTATCCTAAAGATTAACTCATAGATCTCATGCCATATGAACTGATGGAATTACTAGAATTCATCATAATCCTCAAAAATTTCTATGATGATGGTCTCTAGAGGAGAGGTGTACTCAAAAATTAGTTCACTTATGGAAGAAACTGTTTTTTCCTTCCTAATGTGACTTCACCATCTCCTTTCATAGATAGGTGGGCTGGGGTGGAGGCCTCCCATTCAGGTGTGGCCATTGAAATTGATTTTAATGGATGATAAATGAATTAGACTTAAGAATTGGGAGATATTAAAGAGAGAGAGGTGAAATGGTGATAAAATAATATGATTTCACTCACCAATTAATGGATTTTATTCTTGGTTGGATTCCTCCCTATAATCCCTAGCCTCAGTAGTTTGAAATTGGATTTCCTAATGAGAAACATCCTCTTGAGTTTTCTCAGGGCCTAAGATAGAAGGCTCATGAGGATCACCAGCTTCATCCCCCTCAGATATTACTCATTCTATAATAGGAGTAGGATGGACCTAAAATCCCAATTCATGGATCACCTTGGAAATGTTTTATATAGACAAATAAACACAAGTCAATCTTTGAGATAAGGCATTACACATAAGAAGGAAAACCATGTTTGAAAACATAAACAAAAGGGAAAACATACACCTATATACTACTAAAAATGATATATAGCCATGGATCAATAGCCATAATTTTTTGATCTATGGATATAGCTTTGATTATAGCCACATTTTTAATTAAAATCGTGGATATATGGTTCAATCCCACGCGAATGGCTCTATTATCTCCCCAACCCAAACCAATTACCATCATGACCCAACCTTAAACTCACGATATCTCCTCTCAGTGGCCATCCTCTTAGCAGCCCTCCTCCACCATCATGAACACCTCTCTCGGTGGAAACCTCTCCTCAAGGCAGTTACCTCTAAGAGGCATCCATCCTCCACCCTCGCATCTCTTCTCGGCGGTAACCTCTCCTCTAGGTGGTCCTCCTCCACCATCAAACCCTCTCTATAGCCCTACTCCCTCAACTACCATCCAACACAACCACCCCACCTCCCCACTGACTTTCCTCTCAGCGGCCCTCCACACACTTGGCTTGTTTCCTTAGTGAAGTTATATAAACTGGTGATTTGAGCATCAATTATTCTAATTTCAGTTCTAATTTTAAAATGATTTGTCTTATTTATATATATTCATGGATGATATAGGGGATCGAAGGATCATTGGTGGTTGGTAAAGTCTTGAGATTGATATAGGGATTTTGGGTTGAGGTAGGTTCCCTTTACATTACTAAGTCTCTTGATCATTTGGATTATATTATGTGTGTGTGATCATTAATACTATACATGTAATTTGGACTGAACATGTATGATATTTCCCATAAAATAGGTTGTCATGGATTTTACATAATATTAAATAAGTTACATATAAATTTCTAAATGGTTTTTTGGTGGCACCATGGTAGAAAAAGTTCTAGTGTCCCATAATATGGTCTATTTTCGTGATGTGAGTTCAATTTTTCAAGGTAAATGCGATTTACTAATTAAATTTTATTTAAAAAGGGTTTTTTTTTTCTGAAGTTTAATATTAAGGGAAAATTTTGTCTTCATGAAACTGTTTTGAAATTTTTTTTCAAAAAAAAGTGGGGGTTCATCAAGAGGATATCAATGGGTTTTGGAATAAGGGATTTCATGATTAAATATTACATGTACTAACTTTTTCATATGATTTATAAATAGGTATTTGAATTGGATTTAAAAAAATCCATGGGGTCTAGTTTTAGCACTCATTTTTCTCCACTAGAGATTGTGAGGGTTATGATTACTTTTCTAATGTTTTGTTGCTTATGAATTCCCCTCATATTTATGGTTTCCTTATTTTTTAACTATTATTTAACCATGATTCATGGAAGTGTAGTAACTATGAGAGAGACCTACCCTTGTGTGAATGGTCAGTTAGATTCAGTTGCAATGTTGATTGGGTTTCCTTTTGGTTAGGGTTTATAGTAACCTTGGGATTCCCTTAATAAGGGTATGTGTTGTTGTGATTAATTAGAAAAAATGTGATATTTTATTTGTTTCCCTTTATGAACATATTTAAAAATTTTATGGGTTGTATTGACACCCTATTTTTCTTATGGGACAACCTCATTTTTTGACCTATATTATTCCCACAAGGGTCTTTTGTGAGAGATACAGTTAGCGAGTGGGAGGTGGGGTGAATCAGGGTACTATAATTGTTCCAGTTTCACCACTTAATCCTTAAACTCTCATTATCCAAGATGATCTTGAACACACTATTAATGGGGTCACACTTATGTTATTCTTTTAATGGTGATCTGATTGATATTTCGGTTACCTTTACTTTAATCCAATTTGATAAATGATTACTTAACATACACACACCTATTTATGTATTATATAAAGAAACTAAATCATGAATACAAGACATAAATATTTTAATTGGTTCACCCGTACTGGGTTAATCTAAGGAGAATACAACAAAACTATTCCCATGTTCTAAATTCCACTAAACTAATTGTTCTATAGCGGGTTTAGGCTTGGGAAATCCAATCCAAGGGTCACTTCACTAAAAATGATTCATGGATAGTTCACTACTTCTTCGTTTTTACTCTCATATCAATGATATAGAGTCTTATCACTCATCACCCATATGGACACTCCCTCCTTCCTCTCTTTTACTCACAAATAATAGAGGGATAATACTTTGGAAAACATTCCAAGGAAAGGCTTCACTATCTCTGCAATACACTAAGTATGGGTAGGTTCCCATTGATCTTCAACATACTCTTTCACACATGACATGTGAAATCCTCCATTAAAATAGTTTTACTTTCCTTAATGATATCCTATGGGTCTTTAAGGAAAAAAACGTAATTTTTCAATGTCATTAATGAGTTCACATTCACTTTCCTCATCGTTCACTTAGTTTGAATACCCAATGACCCCTTTCATACAACTTTTTTTATTTTAGTATAAAAATATAAATTTAAATACAAGAAATCAATAATGTTTAGTTATTTTGTGATATACTATTCTTCACACAAAGAAAATGCTCACACAAACAATATATTCAAAAAACTCAATGGTTTTTATATGTATATTTTATAACATAATGGTTCATGTAACCATTTTTTCTAACTTATCCTTTGATAAAACAAAAGTGTTTGGATATCTTAGTATCTTCACCAAAAATCCCTTCTCTTTATATATTCTATTCTCTCTTCATGGATTTTTATTTATAAAAAAACATAACCCATTTCATATTGTAAAATCCTTTCTTCATGTGAATCTCTTTCATGATAACATTCCATTTCATCAATGATTATATTTCACTAACATAAATGAATTCACACAACTACAAACTTATATGAGTTGAAATTCAGTGAGCATGGACATCAAGGTTTTTAGGTGAAAGTGAGTATGATAAGTTGTAAAAGACTAAAGATGGTCATTTAAGGTGGTGTAGAATAAAAAAACCAGGGTGTATGACTGTTGGTATTTCTTGATTGGTAATTTTAGCTTTTGAGAATCATTGAGAAATGTTAAAAAAATATAATCATTTAACATGTACTTAGTGAGTGTATTTTTATAACCTATATGGTACATGGGTTGGTGAAACCTACTTTTATACTTACAGAGGAAAGCATGAAATTTTAAATTATGTGGTTTTCATGGATATAATGTAAGACATGTCGATATTTGTTTTATTAATCTCCAGGATAGGGAGAATGAGTTGGGGATGTTTCATAACACATTAGGTGAGGTCATGATAACAAAACAAATTCAGGGTAGTTGCATTTGATATTGATGGTATGTGGATAACATATTGTGGGGTGTGTGTATATAGTCAATAGAGATCAGTTTGAGTTAGAAAATTAAGAAGTGCATGCATGTCATGTTTGGGTGTAGGGATCATTAGATTTTATCTTCCATCAGAATGAGGTAGTTGGTTTTTGATGGGATTAGTGGAATATTCCTCTATGAAATGTTTGTGGAAAGATATGAGATTTCTTGTTTTTAGGTGGTGTGTTAATGATCCCAAACCAAAGGTGGTTGTAGTTTTGGGACATCACATATTCAAAAATAGTGGAGTTAGATATAGGATATTGAATACACCAAAGTAAAGTGTTTAATGAGGAATTTTTTGTGTTGAGTTAAAACATTTTGTTTTTATAAAACAACTTTATATGGTATAATAGTTAGGTGGTACGAATATCTATGAATATAAAGAAATTGGTTCATAGTAAGACCAGGTCAATATGAATTTGGTGCTCAAGGGAAACCTATTAACACAAATGATATGAAGAGGAATTGTGTTAGAAATACTATTGGGAGTGAGAAAAAGGGTGCAAATGGGATGAACTGTGACATAAATCTTTGAGTCAAGATATTTAAAAAATTTGAATTCATTAATTCTACTAGAGGTGGTGTATAATAATGGGGTTGGAAAAAATAATTAGTACTTTGGCTCACAGGTCGGTAAATTTTTAAGAAATGGAGATGGTTCGTGTGTAGTGTTAGAATGTCCACAACTAGTGAGAGTTGTAAAATTCCGTTCATTCATCGAGCATGATTATTGGATAGTCTGAGTAGATATTTCGGATCTCAGAGGACATGTTGAGAGCATACATCCTAAATTTAATTAGTTTGTTTGATAAAAACATGGATTTAGTTAAGTTGACTTTATGTTGGTTGGAGAAGAATGATTATGTTTGAATCAGGAATAATCCGAGGTAGAATACTTAAGATTTTGTTTAGTTGATCTATAAATAGATGGAGACTTCCTAGAACAGTTCATGACATGATTCAGGGAGTGAAACCATATTTCATGAGTTGGTTCAGGGTGTGAACCTATTTTTTCACCAGATCTAGGTTGTGAAACCCCATTTTTTCAATCGATCCAATTCTGTTAATCACTAAGAATTTCTCATTACTAAAGATCACATTAAAACTCTCCTTTTTTTGAATATTTTTAATGATCTTTTTACCTCATATGTTTTCTAATCAGAATCCACTATCATGTATCAGTGTATTTCTTTTCTTATTAGCATTGAGTGAAACTTCAAAACTAATATATTTTTTAACATTAGATGTCTATTGAGTCTTATTTCCTTTATAAATATATTTTTTTATAACCTAGAATCATTGTTATACACTCTTTTTCATGATGAAAATTCTGGTCAGATCTACCATAAATCTCTCCAATCCCAACAAAATAGTTTTGAATAGGTACCATGGGTGGTATTCCATTCCAATTCTATTTCCATATAGCCTTAGTGCTTCTCTTTTTAGGATAAATCCCTCAAGTTAAATCATCCATTGGTAGAAAGGGAGTTATATATCATACCATAATATATATTTTCATGAAATCCCTCCACTTGTTTTTTATATTACATACCACCACAGTGGGGTGAACAAAAAATAATAGTTTTTTTTAATATCAATATATTGGACAACTGCTAAAACAGAATTATTGATCTCTCATGGTATGAGGACACATTTTCATGACCATTCGGTACCATTGAGTGGGGTAGTAGTGGGGTTGAGTTGATTTATTGGTACACTTTTAAAATTATTTCATTTAGAATGAATCTCTATGACATGTTAATATCTCATTCCTCTTTAATTTAATTATCTCAGCCTTACTTTTTGTATGAAAAAAAATAAAATGAAAACAACACAAAAGGATTTAAATGTTTCAGCTGTAAAATCCAACTTCTTGTCCTAATTTGATAGGACCTAAAATATTATATACTTCACTGTAAATTCTAATGTTTATCCTTATTCAATTCTCAGCTGTAAATCGTTATCCATATTCAATTATTAGTTGGAAATTGTTATCATATTCATCACATACATTATTTTATACATGTATAGTTCAATAAATTATAGAGCATGTGTGCCATATTTTGATTGACACTACTTTAGTGTTGTATTATAAATAAAAGAATTATAAGCACAATGAAAGAAATTATGATATAGATAAAATATATATTTTGATATATATATACATAATTAAAGCAATTGGATAATGTGTATCTATGTAAGGACTTAACTTTCTATTCATACAATATATTGTATGCATGTGATTTGTTTGATTAATAAATCATTCATATATTATTTTTCATTAATTTTTTAAATTTAATTGTGCAAGGAAATTTTATATGTGATTGCATTTGTTATTTTTTATGATTTAATTAATTTGAAACCAGGTTAGAACTATATGCATGTACCCTCAATGTTTTGGTTCTTGTAAAAAAACAACATCTGTTAAGAGAGTGGTTCTGACATCATCAATGGATGATGGTGGGGTGTTGGAGGGGGGTGATGGTGTTGTGTTGGGGGATTGGAAGAGGGGGTGTAGGGTGGGTGGTGGTGCTAGTGGGGTATTGGATTTATTTTAATAATTCATATAATTATCAAGATGTACATATCAATCTGAATATTATTTTTTCATTATTGGTTATGAATTCTTGTATCATTGTCATTTAAAATTGACACACTAATCACATATATAGAAGAAGTTGTTATATCTCATTTATTTTCCCACTATTTATTACAAGTGGTTTCTTATGATGAGGTTGGATCTATCCACCACCATCGAAGACACGGAGTTAAACATCGTATTTGGGTAAGTTTTATTCTCTTTTTATTCTTTGACAGAATTTTAATTATTCTTTTTGTGATTGTTGGGTTCCTTATCTTTTTGTAGTGCATTTTGGATCTCATTGAGGTGGATTCGAGTTGCTGTTGACAAAGGCTTACATATATTTTCATAAGTAGGTATATATATATAAGTTTCCCCTTTATATATTTTCACTCCTGGAAGTATGAATATATATATTAGGGCTATCTGTGCTTATATATAGATATGAAAAATGCATACATGTGTAACTCTAAAGGGGTATATGCAATTATAAACTTATATATAAGGACCCACTTGGGCATATTTGGCCATGAAAATATGTACATAGGGTCTAGGTGTCCCTATATATGTATGAAGTTGAATATGTGTGCAAGAAGAAAAAAAAGAAGATTTGAGTTTTCTTCATCAAAATAAATTCGCCTTAAGGTTGACATTGGATCCCTCTGCCTAATTCATTAATTTGAATTCAATAATTTATTGATTGATTTAAACACTTTTTCCATAATTACTTGATTGTTTTAAAAACTAGTTTTCTAATAACCAATATATTTTTTAGGGAAATATCTATTTATGAGTTCCAAGTGTATGGGATTACTATTTTATGTAATTTCCTCTCATGTAGTCTTAAAATGAAGAAAAAACCATTATATTTTCTCTATTGTAGCCTAATGTGTAGAAAGGACACTAATATAAGGACAACACATAGCTTGATGCTTGTTTTCATAGAATAAATAGTTATATCTCGATCAAAATTTTTCAATCCTACTGTGAATACATCATTTATTACATTCGAAATACCATCTAAGAATTTAGGCCTAACACTTAAGGATGGGTTCTCCCCTATTAGACCAGTGCTATAATGTCAAAAAACATTAGTATAGGGGGTGTACAGGGGGTGCATAGGGCGTGTTCGGGGGCTGTGTTGGGGGCAGGGGGAGGGGTGTGCTGGGTTCTGTTGCAAGGCGCAGGGGAGGGTATAGGGGGGTGTAAGGGGTGTGCTGGGGGTGCATGGGGTGTGCAGGGGAGGGGAAGGGGTAGGGTGGTGTGCTAGGTTCTTTTGCAAGGGGAAGGGAGAGGGTGCATCCAGAGGGTGTGTAGGGGATGCAGGGGGGTGTGAAGGTGGCATTGGGGGTGAAAACCTGCGTTATAAAAATCTGGGGGTGTGCAGGGGGTGCATTGGGTGTGCAGGGGGGTGAGCATTGTGTGAAGGGGGTTCAAGGTGGGAAGGGGTAGAAAACATGCATTATTCAAACCTATTATGAAAACCTGTTATGCAAACCTGAATTATAAAAACCTGTTATGCGTTATGCATTATGTGAAAACCTGCATTGTGAAAACTAGTTTTTTATGTGAAAACTAATTAGTATAACAATGAATTATGAGACTTTTATTTTTTATATGCAAACTTGTTAAGTAGAGGGTGTAGGGGGGTCTGTAGGGGCAGGGGGAGGGTGTACGGGGGATTCTACAGGGGAAGGGGGGAGAGTGTAGGGGGTTTGTAGGGGGAGGGTATAGGGGGTCTTCAGGGGAAGGGGGGAGAAGGTGTAGGGGGAGGGGGTAGGTTCAGGGGGACTATAGGGGTAGGGGCAGGGGGGTCTGCCAGGGGAGGGGGGAGGTGCAGGTGGGCAGAAAGGGGGAGGGGTGGGGCAGGGGGGGTTCTATAGGGGTGGGGTGTTATGGTGTAGGGGTGTTGGTGGAGGAGGGGTACTAGTGCAGTGGGGGAGGGGAGGGTGTCAGGGGCATGGGAAAGGGGAAGGGTGAGGAGCTATGGTGCAGGTGGGGTGCAAGGGGTGTGAGGTTGGGGGTGAAAAGTGGTCTGCAAGGTCAGAGGGGGGTTTGGTGTGTGGGGGGGGGGGGCTGGTGTCGGGTGGGGGGTAGTGTAGTGAGGTGGGGGAGGGTGCAGGGGGGGTCTTCAAGGGGAGGGGGTCTGTTGAGGTAGGGGTAGCTAGGCAAGGGGGTAGAGGGAGGGTGTAGGTGGGGTGAAAGGTGTGAGGAGGTGGGGGAGGGGGTGCAAGGGGGTCTACAGGGTTAGGGGGTTCTAGTGAAAGAGGTGTTGGTGTGGGGTGGGGGCTAGTGAAGTGGGTGGGGGTGCAGGGGGAGGGGGTATGGGCATGGGGGCCTTAGGGGGTAGGAATGCAAGGGGGTCTTCAGGGGTAGAGGGTTCTAGTTCAGGGGGTGATGGTGTAGGGTTGGGGGACATTGCAATGGGGTGGGGGGATTTTTAGAGGGAGGGGGTGTCTTATAGGGAGGGGTGCCCAGGAGGGGGATCTCTAGGATGTATAGGGGTTGTCCCGGAGGGGGTGTCCAGGAGGGAGTGTCCAGGGGGTGTCCAGGAGGGAGGGGTTGTCTAGGAGGGGTGGTGTCTTGGAGGGAGGGGTGTCCAAGAGGGTGGTGTCCTTGGAGGGGATCTATCTAGGTAGGGGTGGGGGTCTGTCTAGGAAGGAGGGGGGGTGTCTAGGATGGGGGGTCTAGGAGGGGGTGGTCCAAGAGTTAGGGGGATGTCCAGAAGGGGGTGTCCAGGAGGGAGGGTGTCCAAGATTAGGGGTGTCAAGTGGGTTTCTAGGAAGGAGGGGGTTGTCCAGTAGGGGGTCCATGAGGGAGAGGTATCTATGGAGGGGGTCTGTCTAGGGAGGGTTGTGTCTGTATAGAAAGAAGGGGGTCTACCTAGGAAGGGGGGGTTTACAGGAAGGGGGGATCTATCCAGGGGTGGGGTCTATCTAGGGAGGGGGTTGTCCAGGGAGGAGTGGAGGGGGGATTTTCTGGGAGAAGGGTGACTATAGGGGGAGTGGTGGGGTTTGTCCAGGAAAGATGGGGGGCTTTCCAGGAAGGTGGGGGTCTATCTAGTGGGGGTATGTCCAGGGAGAGGTGCTATCCAGGGGGGAGTGGAGGGGGGTTGTAGAGGTTAATGGGGCTACATGTGGAGTGGTGGGGGCATTGTAGGGAGTGGGCTACTGTAGGGGGGCTATGTAGGGGGAGGGTGGGGGTGTTTTATTTATGATATAGGAAGTCCTATAGCCATGGTTTCAAACTGTGGCTAAATCCCTAAATCCATAGTTTTAATTCTTGTCTATAAACCCTATGTGGCTTAAGCATCTACCACAGTTTCAAACTATGGCTATAGGGCTTTAACCACGGTGAAAACCGTGGCTATATGGTTTTAACCACAGTTCAAACCATGGATATAGGTCTTTAGCCACAATTTGAACCATGATTATAGTACTTTAGACATGGTTTGAAACTGTGGCTATAGTCCTTTTCCTATATCCATGCCAATACTATCTATGGTTCATTAAATCATGGCTATAAACTATATCCATGGTTGATGGGCTTATATCCACAGTTCCAAATTGTGGATATAGAATAAATTTCTAGTAGTGATCCAATCCCTTATTAAAGTCCCTACACTCCTCCAAGGATTAATAAATATAAATATATTTATAAATTTATCTTATTATTTCATTATATAATACTCCAAGCCTCTCGGAATCCTCACCATTAGGGGTATATGAGATTCTAGGCTTATGACCCAAATTGGATCTACTGTCAGTCTCACCCACTTTATTTTTAGAAGGAACAACCCTTTCAATCCCTTCTGAATTAGTATTAGCTCCATAAACTTCATCGAATGGTCTAGGGTCCCTTTCTGAACCTTTTGGGAAGGTAACAAGACCATCAGTGGTGGTTGTAGTGTCCTATTATGTATACAACACATTATAAATATCAAAAGGTACATAAGTTGGCGATCACTACATGATGCCTTATGATGTGTATATAACATTAACAGGATACTCCTCCCTCTATATAGTAATATTAATAGATATCGATTTATCTCTTGAAAAATATCATATCAAAGTAACAGATTCACCATCAAAATTTAGTTCTTCATCTTGAATGTCCCCCTCAGTCCATGAATGATTGTTGAAGAACCCCTTGAGTTAGGAAAGTGAATATGATCCTACAAAGGGAAATCAAAATCAGATAGGTACATCATGTGAGTTATAGGACTGAATGGTGTTATGTAGACTTACTATGGGACACATGGTTGACCAATATCTTTTACCTTTTCTTTCTCTTCAACTAAGATGAGCAAGTTACCTTGTTATTATTCTCAAAAATAGGTACTTGAGGTAGATACGGTCCCACTACTATCTCCTTTTCCATTAAGCTCTGACCTATAGATAACTCCCTAGGCTAATGGGTATATTCCTTAAACCTGATAGAGGTGCCTGTCGAGGTGTATCTTGAAAAGTATAGTTCAAGTGGTGCCTCTTTCTTCTAATGAAAGGTTTCATTTAATGGTAATTAAACTACTCACAAAAATTATTACGGGTTCAATGAAAAAGGGAATTAATATGACATCATCATTATTGAATAATTCTTACCATTAATCATTGGAATGACCATAAAATCCCTCAACAGCACCCCGATCTAAAATATTGGTGACCCGATTTATGCATGGGACCCAATAATTAGTTTCATATACCAATATCTCCAACTCTCAAATATACTACCCCACCATAGAAAAATTACTTCCAAGATGAATATTGAATGGGACAAGAATATATCCAAGCTGTGAGATCTATATTCTGGCATGAAGAAACACCCATAAGTCTCAAATTTCATAGGTTATGACTTTCCAAGCTTGGAATTCCATGGTCTATAATAATCCAAAGTTTAAGTGGAAAGTTGTGAGGAATAACTGATATATTTTTGACATTGAGGTCTTTGTGCCCTTTATACTTTGGAAGGAGGCTATGAAACTTGAGTTCAGGTCACCTCGTGATGATGAAGAATAGACTACCTCAGCTTAGAAGATGTGTTCTTTCTAACTCTAGCAATCTCCATGGCCCATGTCCAAGATTGTTTACAAGATGTTTGAGCTTCATTATCATCATCATCGGGTCGAGCCTTCCTATCACGCTTTCCACATCCATCAGTTGTTCTAGTCTCAACTCTAGGGATTCTTTTGGTCCACACCAATTAATGGTAGTAAGAAATCCATGACTTAGCATACATGGATTTTAACCCAATGGATTCACTTGGAATAGGTGGATTAATCAAAAATTGGGATACCTCCAAGGCCATGAGGATCTTGAATTATTAGGCCACCATTAGATGATTCTCAAAGTGAACATGTGTGGGTAGAGATACATTCAACTATTTTAGACACTATAACTGGTGGGTGAATTGGTATTGAGAATGTGATTCACATATGATCTCACAATTAATATGGTCTTCCAACACACTATATCTGAATTCAATAATGTATAACCTCATATCCTCATCACTTTGGATTTTTCCGAAGAACATTCTTGTAGGCGAATCACCATATGGGAAAACATTAAACTCTCCTAATACATTCATATTCTTCAAATATTCTCCCTAGTTTAGGTATAAAGGTTGGATTCCATAAATAGACTTAATAAATGGAAGAAACTAGTCTTTAGGGACTTTGACTCTACTCATCACAGCATAGGAACTAAAGTATGCTATAATCCACCCCTACAACACTTGAAATGGACCTAAAATTTGGTATGGGTATTCTTTATATAGGAAAACAATAATTAATGATACATTTTTTCAAGAATAGGGGAATCCAAACCTATGTTCTCCCTATATGGTATTTTGGCTATTCGAAAAAAGAGTCCACAGCCTCACACTGCAATTGTATTCGTGTACCGGCAGTAGATAGATGATCAATAGCATCGCCAGGAATCCATCCATTAAGTTACTCATAGGAATGTCAGAATTGATTTTATATCCCTTCCTTTCATGCTATTATTTCTCCACCATAAGCGATAATTTTATGGGAAGGCTTCGATTCTCCAATGAATGGAATCATGTTGGGCGCTGGTAGTTTGGAAGCTCTTCTTTCTGCTCCAAGAAGTCCTTCATCAATGTCTTCGAATAAACATCTCCCCTTGGTAAAGGATTCACTTTTAGAACCTTCTGATCTAACTTTAATTGCTCAGAAGCCTAATTTTTCATCCTTTAACCATTGTCTCATGTTTCATTCGGTGGGATGAATTCATCATAGATTTCTCCATGAATGGTAGCTCCTGATATCTTGTAAACAACCCATAAAATGATGCTGAATTCTCTATGTTTCAGATAAAAATTATTTTTTTGAGGTATCCATCATTTTAACAACTTAGGGATGATATTTAGATTATTATATAAATACATTTGGTCAACCTAGATAGCTTTATAGATTTTGATCACTTTCAACTCAATCTTAAATTCTTTATAGGATTGGTGCACTCTGTATTCCCATATACACATGATCTTGACTCCCCCTCCAAAATGTATGTCCCAATTCTATTTCCACCCTTTTTATTGATCTATCTTGGAAGCATGGAATATCGATTGGTAATAGTTATGTTTTGATTCTTAGGGGGGGATTCAGAACTGTGGTACTTAGAATGTGATGTATGATGCATACAATGGGAACTGTTCCTTCAATGATAAATACACCTTTGGAGGAAATGTAGGTAGTGGGATAGTTGGTATTCTCCACAAACTAGAACTTTGGAAAATTAGTTTATGGATTCTACATGAATGAAACTCTCAAAATATCATGGTCATATAATGGAAAATGATCACTTCATGGGTTCTTGCACCAGTACTTAATCATGTATTTCATTGTATCTAGAAAGGTGGAGTCACACATGTCTAATAATCCATCCCGACTATTTTAAGCAATTTTTTAACATGTTCAGTAGATTTTTCATTATAATTCCTTTGAGTTTTCATTGGAAATATATAGATAAAATCTAAGCATGTTTGTTAGAATCAATAACATAGTTTTGAGTACTTGTTAAAAAGGATGAAATTTAACAAAGGAATGACCACATAAAGGTCACTTTCTCTAGTGAACTTGTGTAGGTAACTCTCTCTAGTGGACTCAAACATGTTACTCAATCAATTGAGCTTACATAGGTCACTTACTCAAGTGATTTGGAAGAAGTATCTTGCCTAAGTTTTCATAACATTCATACCAAAAGTTTTCTGAGAAAAATAGTGATAAAGAGTTACACGATCAAGATATGGGGATTACTGGTGTGGAGAGATAATGAAAACATCTTTTATAGGAGACAAATTCTTCAGACGGGTGGTTCTAGTCACCTACGTTGCTGACATGCATAGCCAACCTACACAAACTACTTGTGCAGCCTACCTGTGTGACAGATCTACATGATGGAACTTCGTACTCAATCATTAATCTCCCTATTTTATTCCAAAAACGCTGATGTTTGTAGTTAATATAATGGTACTAAATAACATGTGAAGGCCAGTGAGTGAAGGATTCATAAAAATCCATATTCTTCTACCTCAAGATAAAACTCTCTTCTTCTGAATGGATCTATCCATGAGTGGGGGGTTTTGTTGACACTCCCCTTTTTCACATTGGATGAGAATATTTTAAAACAAATACCCGAAAGTGGTATAGGAGAAAGGGGAGTAAAATAATAGTCCCAATCCAACCTATGCATACCTCACCTGCATTCTAAGAGGCTCGGTCAGGCGCCACCTTTGCAGCCTATCATGAGCAGTAAAGACCTGCATGAGGGTCCTTTATGAGGGTGATTTATGATGGACCTATGTGTATGGTCTCCTTAACCCAATGTCCTATTTTTTCCTATAAATAGGAGCTTAGAGATCCCCATTTTAAAGGAAGAAACTATGAAGGGACCACTTGATGTTATTCTCACCCAAGCCCTTCAAACCCTCAGGTTGTTCCTTAAGACTAAAAAAGAATGGTAAATAATAATATATATCAATGTATTGAGGTCCTTAAAGGTATAATACCAAGAAAATTGATATGAAATACCTCCCTTAGTCATATAGGGTTAAATAACCTTTCATTACTTGAAAATTGAGTGCCAGATGACTAAATACATTTGAGGAGACCCTTTTGAGCAAGGAATTTCCCAAGTGTTGTTTCATAGGATGTCAAACACCTAAAAGAATCTTCAGCTCGCATAGGCCTCACATGTGAAAATAACTTTCATCTCATCCAATCCCACCCTACACGATCTATCGTCATATCACCCAAGCCTTTATTCTGTGAGCCACCATTATCTCACCGAGGATTCACCTACACAATCCACCTTCTGTCCAACTAGGCCTCACCTATGTGCTCCACCTTCATATCACCCAGGCCTCACTTATGTGAGCCACATTTATCTCACCCAAGCCTCACCTGTGTAATCCACCATCCTTATGCCTAGACCTCACCTATTCAATCCACCATTTTATACCCTTTTAATACCAGCAATCATTGGGCATATCATTCCATGGATTCCTCATATGAGGGGGGCAATATAGGACCTCCCCCAAAGCCTCCAAATATGTATGATTAGACCACATAGCACATTAGTGTGTCCTATTTATTATACATTTCCATGGTAATTGAGGTCCCAAATTTATCCTATATAATAGGCTAGATCCTCATAATTTTATAAAATATATATTCACATGGTAATGAGGACCTCAACCATAGGGATAATGATTGGACCTCAGGGTTAAAAATAAGATAGGATATGGGAACATCTACACCATGTCTCTCACCCTGAATCTCCCACCAAGACTTTATCCTCATTTACTATTATATGAGGATAAAATGTAATCCTAGGGAATCACTCGTAGAATAAGCCAATATTCTTTCTTGAGAGGTATCTTCCCAACTTCCATATCCCCACCCTCATCAACCAGCAGTAGATGAAGATTGTGAAAATTTCTATATTATTCATTTGTTCTTTTTTTCACACCGAGAATGACTCACATGGAATTAGATGTTAGTGGTAATCATGAAGTCTAATGATCAAATACTTATCTCGGTAGAGAATACATTTTCAGATCTTCCTCTCTTCTTGAATTGGGATTCCTAGTTGGTGTAAGCACAAAAACTATATTACCATCCTCTCAAATGTCCATATTCACTATGAGACAAACCATTAAAGGTAAATATTCCCAATGAATCAACCTTGGGCCTTATCCATAGTTGTAATCCCCAAACCATCCAAAATACATGGAGCTTGATTCCTTTCTGAATGGGATCCAAAGGAAGCCTCCCTGATGTTCAAACCCAACACACCCAAATTCACCATAATCTTCTCTGGTTCATATTCCCAGTAGGGTCATATCTATGTTGGTAGGCTACATCCTTTCCATATCACTTAGTACACTTCATTATAATTCCCACACTAGCCCTTGGATAGGCACCTTTCACCTGGACATCCATGTCACATGATGTTAAACTGTAAGGTTTAGTCCTTATCACATGACCTTAAAAAATAATGTAACCCATTAAGTGGAACTGGCCTACATGGGGTTTTGATTCCATTCACAAGGATACATATGAATCCCTTTTCATGGGCCTGATCAAAAAAAAAAAACTCTTGTCTACCTGGATGAAAATAAACTACATATCACCCCAATATGTGGTTTAAAACTAGAATCATGATATTAAATGATATAAAAATAACCAATACATGTACGAATGTCTCTATCAATGTAGAACATTATATAAAGATAAATTATTCTGAGATCCATACATGAAAATGATATATTGTAGATATAATGGCGACCTGTTTCATGTTTGGGATTTAAGAAAGGAATCGCAATTATATCATAAATCTATAAGAGGGTATCTAAATTAGAAATAATTCCCATAAAAAAGGTGTGATGACTTTGACCTCACATCCTCTCGACCAATGTAATTCCATTAGAATTATTGGATCCATTTCCCAATTACCACCTTCCTTTGGAATTTATGTTTGTGAAACATTTCAAAAAAAAAGAATAATTGGTTGTTTTCAGTTCTATGAATAAAACATGTTGTATACTACTAGGAAATGATATTGAAATATGTTTCATGAATAAAGGTTCATTCCACCAACACCACAAAATTCCAATCAAACCCCATGTGATTTTCAAGAATGAAATAGTGATGCTTCAATGACAATGACTATTTGGGTTTTGATCTCTGATGAGTGATGTTTGTCATGAGATGATTATCAAAGAAAAGAAAGATTCATATTAGGATGTGGTTATTCATAACATTTTATCAATGATATAATAATAATTTAGGTTCAAGCATTACTTCGATTTTTTACTCTCTGATTCATTGTGTATTTTTTGGAGTTTTTCTATGGTTTTTTTGTAATTCACTGAGTTTTTATGGATCTTTTTTCGAATGAATTAATTTTATTTATTTACTTATAGAGAACTAAGTAAAAAATTCTTTTCAAACGACACTGAATCAGAATAATTAACATGAAACACCATGTTTTCATACATTTAATGAAACACCGACTCAGTGTATGTTACAAGCAACACTGACTTGGCATACGTTACATCCAACACAGAGCTTCTACGAAACATCATTTTATTATTATAATTATTTAAATGGGATAATTCTAACATATCCATTAAACATAGTAATATTGTTAGTAATAAATAATTTTCAAATATTTCTTATAGTGGTTTTATATAAATAAAATATATTGATAATAAAATATATAATTCTCAGTAAAGTCGTTATATGTTTGAAAATACTATTTTATCAAATAAACTACTTTTAATTTCCTTTTGTGAAAAATAATAAAATTAATTTTAGACATATTTTGAAATTTAACATGATAAAATAAAATTAATTTTTGAGTTTCTAATTTCTAATTTCTCTTATGGTGTATTTTTTAATTTTTCTGAGCAACTTCATTTTTGGATGAGTAGTGAAAAATAACAAATTTTAATTCAAAATAGATTTTTTATTTAATTTATTTGTAAGACTCAAATTATATGTTAAATTTATTTAAAAGTTTAATTAGATAATAATTTTATTAATTAATAAGATTTAGGTTATTGAAACAAATTTCATAGTGAAATAGGATATAAAAACATAGAAAACTTTTGATCATTTTTACTTTAAAAACATGTAGTGTCTTACCATTAGTGGGATTAAATTTAAATTAATTTCTTCCAATTATGTGATTTGAATTTATAAAAATGGATTACATATTTGTAAAAACAATAATTTATAATTTAGAATAAGTTAACTTAGTTTTTTACAAAAAATTTCAGTGAATGTAATAGAAATTAGTTATAATGATTAAGGTAAAATTAAGCATAACAAGGGAATAAACCATCATCTTAAGGGACCAAATGACCTATACACTTGTAAAAAATATACTTTTCGAACGTTATTCTTCCATTAATCTTTAATTATTGAGTTTTTTTTATTTTGGATGACTTTTTTGGGTAACAGTTTGGGAACACCTAACTTATTTTCAAAAATACCAAGTGAGTCATTTTCCTCCCCTGTAAAAGGAAACTACCTCTCCCACTTCCTCACATATCTCAAACCAAATAGGATTAAAAAATATCTATCAAATAAACTCTTAAAAATCCCTACATTCTTCCATGAAGCCTCTATATGAGCATAAATCCTTCCAAGGTATCCCTTTGGTGCAAACCAAAAGGAATTAACCAATTAAGAGGTAACACCCTCCCTCAATCACATTTCTTTTATATTCTTTCTCCACCAACTCAAAAATCATTATAAAATTATTATAAAACAACACAAATATACTAAAAATAATGATTTTTTTATTCAAAATATTCTACCTAAAATTACTCACACTTTCACTAATGGGTAACGAACATACGGTTTATGTGTACGACGAACTACAACCTAAAAAATAATGATTGTTCATTCTTTATTTACCACCAATCATTGTGGGAATTATGATTGAAACTCTATTTATATATAATATAAATTATTTTTATAATTTCCTTAATATTGTTTAATTATTTTACAACATATATCATTATATGTTTCATGTTTTTTAAATACGATAATTTGGTTTGAGGAAGTGTAGACTAATACCCCCTCAAAGTGATATGATTTGTTCACACACTACATGGAATGAATTAAGGATAGGTTTAGTGAAATTATATTATGTATATAACATTGAAATTATACTTTAATCATATTATATAAATATATACATGTATTTCATTTTATTTATTTCTTTCAAAAAGATAATACAAACGGAAACAACATTCATGTGTTTGTAAGGCTTACCGTCTCCATGAAAGGTGTATTCCATTTCATAATTATATATTGTATAGATTATTATAATACATATATAATGAATATAAATTATATTTATATCATGTTATACATTCTTCAAATCATGATATAAGTATAAGGATGAATTATATAACAAATTAAGACACATGAGAAGAACAAAGCAGATATTAACCAAAGTAAAACCTTAACATAGAATTGTTAACAAGAGGATAATATAAGGTATAATAAAACCATTTATGGAATTAAATATAATAATATTATTATATAAAATATTTATAATAAACTTAAATTTTTTATACATGAATATTATATGAGTGTTAAGATATTCAAGACACAAGGAAAGGGAATGTCATCTCACTTTTTATTTTCGTTAAATACATACCTTATTCACCACTCTAATCTTTTTCATGGTGTATATAATTTCAATTAATGAATTAAATGATTTATATTCTTAAATCTGTGGTTATATACATATCTGTTATATAATATTTATTTTATGGGGTTAATCTTTAAAATTTACAAAATTGGTAAGACTATTTTGTCTCAATTTTTCTTCTTTGAGACACATTTTGTTTCTGCACATACATTATTTTCAAGGTGTATATAATTTAATTTGAAATGTTATATCATGAATATATTTATTTTGATGACATTTTAAGCTTCATGTAATTTATTTTCCAAACATGGAGAGTGTGGTACAAAGTTACTAATTAGTAAGAGTTTATTGGAACAATCTCATCACTTTTCAAGATTATTAATGATTATGCTTCATTGATGAAATATTATGATAATTCTCTCAAAAAAACTCAGGAGTTTACTTATACTGTTTTTATTAAATATATATCCAAGTATTAGTACCATTTTGTCACTATTTGGATCATTATACAATTAAGAAAGTGTTTTTATGAAAAATAAGATTGTATCTCTCTCTTTGGTCGGAAACCTATTTTATTTCAGAAACCGTTTTTTAAAAAATGATTTATAAAATGTTATAAAATGATCCTTGAATATCATTTTCAAGGAAAAAGTATTTTAAAAATGTTTTATTTCTTTTCTAGTCTTCCTTTACAAGTTTTCAAATATATTTTCAAATAAATAAGTTTTTGAAAATGTATTATGTTTTAAAAAAATCAAATAAGAAAGGATATTTTCCTAAAGAAATATTTTTAAAATATATTTCAAAATTATTCCCCATATAAGATAATATCTATTGGTTTTACACATACCTTTTTGTGGAAATTATTCAATGTTTCTATTCATAATCTTTCTCTGAATGGATTATGTTTTTATATAATGATGTTTATGAAACTCATTTCACTTTTATGGGTTATAAGCCTATGAAACCCACTTCTTTTCATGGGTTATTATTTTGATGAAATGATTATGAAACATGTAACTTTTTTCATAGGTTATGATATGATTACGTGTTTATGATACCCATTTCATTTCATGGGTTATGATAATATTTTTCATAATATCATGGCATGTGTATGTATGATATCACTTTGAGGGGGGTGGTACCTATATCTCCCTCTAATGCATTGGGTAAAGATTTATATCTCATGAGATAGACTAATATAGTCTTGGGAATTAACCTTGACTACTAAGATGTCGATGGGAGTGAACCATAACTACAAATATGGTATAAGGAGTGAACTCATGCTGCTAAGATGTCCATGGGAGTATGCTATGACTACCAAGATTGTATGGGGAATGAACCCATACTACCAATATGGTCTCTGTAGTGATGTCGTGTCTACTATAGAAATCATATTATATGTGTATGTGTCTGCAACAATTCAATGTTTAATTCCTATGTTATGATTCTATGGATTCTGTTCTTTATTTCCTTATGATTTATGTCTTATGAACTGTAAATATTTATTCGATGATTCACGTATGTAATATTTTATATGAAGGGAATCGTATTATATTTTCATGATCATGTTATCATACACATTTGCTCATGGTTATTCTTACATATCTCTATTGTTTACCCTTACCAGGCATTGGATCTCACCCTTTTTTATGTTTCCATCCCTGGGTTATGAAGATATATATTATGTTTGATGTGTCTAATAAGGTTTCTAGACTTGAAAAACCTAGTGTGAGATAATGTATCCCATTTATATACCAATGTTTATGTTTTCATGTCTACAAAGGCACTAGATTACTATAGTCTTTGGGTGTCTATTTGTATAATGTTTTCAGTATTCCGTAAATGTTTTGTAATGTTAATATATGAAAATAAAGTGTATATATAGTTGGTATCAGAGAAAATGTTTAGTTATCCTTTGGAAAATAGGATGAGAAAACATTATTGACAACTCTAAGGACACGTCTAAGGATTATTCTAAAGATAAAGAAAAGTATATGAAAATATCCTAGAATTTTGGTAAAGGATGGAGTGAGGGGTTAACTAGAAATACATATCTATCTGGATAATACATGTGGATGTGGATCATTCATAGATGTACCTAGGGGTGATAACTACAAAAAGATGTTCCAGACCTGACATGGGGTATTATGGAATACAACAACAGGTCTTGCTGCACGCCTAGTTTGACACTCCTGGGGGATATGCTTTGGGAATTCACAAACTCTTAATAAAACATCATGAATGATTTAAATATAATATGGATATGAATAATCTAGAATAAAATTAAGTTTTCATAGATTAAAGAAGTTTCCATAATTTGGTCATCCTATAAGTGACTTTTCATGATTATGTGGTTCCTCATTATGATAATTGTTTCTTAATCTATGCTTTTGGTTTTATTCAATGGTTGAACCTGAAGAAACCACATTAATAATGATTATGATGGAAAATGAAACAATTTTACTCCTGAACAACTGAATTATATGGGATCCAGAATGAAAAATCTCATTGTTATACTCACACATCTTTCTCAATCTATAAATCATTTTGGACATCCAAATGATAAAAGGAGTGGAAAACATTCTATTGAGTCCATCATGAAGAAACTTCCACCTTATTTTAGAGGGTCTTCTGATCCACTTCTTATTGTACAAAGGGTAAATAATACTGAAATTCTATTATTCATTCTCCATTTTTCAAAGAATGAGAAATTAATTCTAGTTGTTTATCGGTTAGAAGGAAAATCGGACTAGTGGTGGACTCTAAATAAGAAGAGGTATCAAGATAAAATTGAATCCCTTGATTGGGGTGAGTTCAAGAACTTATTTTTCAATAAGTAATTTCCAAAAATTATTCATACTAAGATAGATAAAGAGTTAAATGAGTTTAAGAAAAGGGATCATGAATATGTTGGTTCTTCTGTGGCTAATTTCACAAGACTTGTGAGGTATGCTTCATGAATTATCATCCAACATGAAAGTAATGTTGATATATTATTCAGTGGCTTAAATCCAAGTCTTATAAGGGTGTTTCCATAGGAAACTAAATTATTTTCGAATAGATTTTATGTTGTGAAATAAAGGGTGAAATGGAGGTTGGAGTCACATATCAATCTCATTGTCTTGACAATAAAATGAAGATGGAGTTTAAAAGAAAATCTAAAAACCATGAAGATAAGAAGATGAGATTTCCTTTATACTCTACGTGTGGGAAGAATCATGGGGGAAATTTCCTTAAGGGGTATAATAAATGTTTTAAGTATGGAAGGAAAGGTCATCAGGAAATTGATTGCTGAAGGGATGGAAATAAGTTAGAAAACTGGGAGAATGGAGAAATGGATGCACAGAATGTGCCTCCTATACTTAAGTGAAACACGTGTAAGGATAATGAACATTATGCTAACAGTTTCACAAACCAAGGTCTGGTGAGGATGATCGACTTCAACCACATATTAAGACGAGGGACAGTTGTAAATCTCATGAGATCACTATTTCTAAGGAGGGGTGAGATAATGATGTGATGAAACGTACACTTACCATCCACTCTAGAATTGATAATGTCATATTTGATTCTGGATCTACCCATAACTTCATATCTAAAGAATTTTATAAGGGTGTTAAGATTCCATCAAAATTACTAGATGTGGAATTAGTAATGAAAACCCCTAATAGTATGATGATTCCATCCCAAGTCTATGATTCCAATCTAGTTGAAGTTTTTGGGAATGTGCTTCCTATAAATCGTGTCATTCATCCTTTGGTTGAATTTGATGTCATCTTAGGCATGAATTGGTATTCTCTACATAAATCCCACATCAATTTTCATGAAATGGAAATTACGTTTCATATTTCAAACCCTCTTATGATCATCCATCAATTTGAAGTTATGTATAAACATCCAATGGATATTAGATCCAATTTATGAGTCTTAATTCCCATTAAAAATTGTTATTTATCACAAATGGTTGGGGAGAAAATAAATATCGATGATATAATTATTTTTTAGGAATTTGGGGATGTATTTTTGAAAGAGTTTCCTAGACTTACACCAAAACATGAAGTTAGGTTTTCAATAGAACTCATACCTAGTTCCACACCAATTTAAAAGACTCACCATATAATATCCTAGATTAAGTTGTAGGAATTGAAGAATAAAATCCAAGAAATCCTTGATAATGGGATTCATTCGACCAAGTGTGTAACCTTGGGGTGCACCAACTATTTTTTGTGAAAAAGAAAGATGGGTCAGTGCAATTCTGCGTTGATTATCGGGAGTTAAACAAGGTCATATTCAATAATAAGTATCCTCTTACTCGTATTAACGACATTCACTAATACAAAACACACCATTAATAGTGACATAGTGGGCATTTATAATCACTAGAAAAGCACTGACTACCTCAGGGTGGTTAAAATCACAAGGATTTTATTAGAACTAGAAAAGAACTGATAAATGATAGCTTTATCAACATAAATAAAAGAGTTGATAAAAAACATTTATCAGTGCTGATAAAAGACACTATTTATCAGCGATTTTATTTAGCATAAATAAACTTATGCCTTATCATCCCATCTAAAAGTGCTGATAAAGGATTCTGTTATCATTTCTTATACAAGAGCTTATAAAGTATATCATTAACAGTGCATTTAGTAGTCCTAATAAAGGTGAAAACTATAGTGTGATGCAACAGTACAGTACATCACTAGAAACAGGTGCAGTGTGTTTTAATTACACATTGAATATCTAGAAATATCAACAAAAATTAACAAAATAAGATAAAAATATTGAATTTAAATGAAAAAAAATTATAACACAAATATAATAAAAAACGATATTATAGAGTATTTTAGATGTTTTTTTACTAAAATTAATGTAAGTTTTGAATAAAAAGGTGAACATCGAGCGATACCGGTCACACCATGAGTCGAATTTAAGAGTGACTAATTTTTACACATCAAAAATGACTTATGGATCATTTTCCTAAAGTACTAAAATAATTTGAATGTGTTTGTTAGATTTTGAGTATGTCATTTGTTTTTTTGATTAAAATTATTGTCATTTTTGAATAAAAAGACACACTTGGGGTCATACCAGTCACACTGTGCATCAGATCGAGGTACAGATAATTCCTATACATCAAAAATGACATGTGAATAATTTTAAAAAAGTACCAAAATAATCCAAATGTTTTTTCTCGGTTTTGAGAATGTTAGTTTTCTTTTCACAAAAATTAATGTCAATTTTGAATAAAAAGATTCACTAGGAGTTATACCGATCACATGTGTTGGATTGAGGTGAGTCTAATTTATACACGTCCTAAAAGACTCATGGATCATTTTACTAAAGTATCAAAATGATAATAATGCATTTCCTGGGTTTTGAGTATGCCACTTTTGTTTTTTTACATAAATGTATTTTTAAACTGGAAACATGCACTTTGAGTCATGCAGGTGGCATCATGTGTGGGTTTGACATGGGACTAATCCATACACATCAAAAATGAATTACAAATTTTTATTAGAAATTATCAATACAATTTAAGTGTGTTTTTTTAGTATACAGTTAGTGACACTTTTTGTATTAAAATATCATTTCTAAGTTGATAACAGACACTTAGAGTTATACAGGTCACACTGTGTGTCGGATTGACGTGTTTCTGATTCCTACATGTCAAAAATGACATATGTATAATTTTAACAAATTAAAAAAAACAATCCAAATATTTTTTCTCAGTTTTGAGTATGTCATTTGATTTGTTTCACTAAAATTAACATCAATTTTGAAAAAAAGGTGCATTTGGTGTCATACCAGTCACACCGTACCTTATATTGAGGTTTGAATAATTTATTCATATCCTAAATGGCTCATGGATCATTTTTCTAAAGTATCAACACAATCAGAATGTGTTTCCACAGTTTTTATAATGCCAGTTGTGTTTTTCACTAAAATGTCAGTTTAAACTCGAAACACGCACATTGAGCCATACAGGTGGAATCGTGTGTGGGTTTCACATGAGACTAATTAATATAAATCAAAAATTAATTATGAATAACTTTTCCAAATTGTCAAGATAATATGAGTTTTTTTATCAGTTTTCATTGAGTGACATTTTTTTGTATTAAAATGTAAATTTTAAGCTAACAATAGACACTTGGATCCATAATGGTCACACTGTGCATCAGATTGAGGTTCAGATGATTCCTACATGTCCCAAATGACTTATTTATAATTTTAATATAGTAAAAAAACAATCCAAATGTGTTTTCTTGGTTCTGACTATGTACGTTGTTTTTTCAATAAAATTAATGCCAATTTTGAATAAAAAGATTCACTTTGAGTCATACCAATCACACCGTGAATCATATTGAGGAAAAACCAATTTGTACATCCCCAAATTACGGATGGATTGTTTTCATAAAGTATCAAAATAATCAAAATGTGTTTCCTTGGATTTTATTATACCACTTTTGTTTTTTACTAAAATTTCATTTTCAACTATATATGCTCACTT
Organism: Viscum album; assembly: GCA_963277665.1. NCBI lineage: Eukaryota > Viridiplantae > Streptophyta > Magnoliopsida > Santalales > Viscaceae > Viscum > Viscum album. The sequence goes on along the minus strand of OY728123.1, from coordinate 785,279,228 downwards.
TGATCCATATAGGTGGAATCATGTGTGGGTTTGACATGAGAATAATTCATACACATTAAAAATAAATTATTATTTTTCCCAAATTATCAATACTATCTAAGATAATTTTCTTAGTTTTCAATGAGTGACACTTTTTTGTATTAAAATGTCAATTTTAAAGTGATAATAGAAAATTGGAGTCATACCAGTCACACTGTGCATTATATTGAGGTGCGGATGATTTCTATACATCACATATGATTTATCTATTATTTTTCGAATGTAAAAAAACAATATGAATTCATTTTCTTAGCTTTGAGTATGTTAGAAGTTTTTTTTTCACAAAACAATAATGTCAGTTTTGAATAAAAAGAAGCACATGGAGTCATACCGATCACACCCTGCATCAGATTGATGTGTGGAAAATTTCTATATGTCCTAAATGAATTATGTATAATATTCCTAAAGTATAAAAATAATCATAATAAATTTCATTTATTTTGATTATACCACTTGTTTTTTTACTAAAATTTCATTTCAAACTGTAAACACGCACTTTGAACCATACAGGTGGCATCATTTGTTGGTTTGATATGAGACAGATTCATACACATCAAAAATGAATTATGAATCATTTTCCTAAATTATGAAAACAATTTGATAATGTTTGGAAAGTTTTTAGTGAGTGATACTTTTTTATTAAAATTTAAATTTTAAACTGACAACATAAACCTTAACACCAGCCCTCCTCAATGACCATGATATATCAATGATGGTTTTCCTCCAATAGTTCTTTTATACACCTGATGACTTCATTTGATGATTAGGAACATATTTATTCAAACATTTAAGTTTTATTATATATATATTTGATGATTTTTATTTTTATATATGTTTCCTCCATAACACTAGTGGAGAAATTGAAGCTTCCAACACAAAATGATCTAAAAGGTGGATTACTACCCTATTTAAAATCACATAAAGATGTGGTGAAAAAAATTATTTCAATAATTCACCTGAAAAAATTGAAAAATGGATCTTATATGTAGTGAAATGTTTTGTGTTCACTTTTAAAAAAAATTCTCAAATACAATAATGGTTTGATCCATATTCTACTTCATTTCCAAACAATTTTATTATATGTAATCCAGTACTTCTTATCCACATCTACCACGATCTACACCATGGTCATTGCCTCTTCCTTCTCTTCCATGTCAGCTCTGACTCCACCTATGACTCTACCTCCACTTTCTCCCTCACCTCTGCCTTCGATGCTACCTCCCCCTCCACCTCCACCTCTGAGATTTCCCATGAATTTTATAGCTTGCCGGTAAGTGCTTCGAAACAAATTGATTTCCTCAATTATTCTTCTCCTTGAGAAAGAGATAAAAAGTAACATATAATCATTCTAACACTAATTCTTCACACACCAAATATATTTCAATGTTCAAAACTTGTAATAGATCATTAACATAGCATGTAATCACCTAAATTTTTGGTCCAAATACATTCTAAAAAAAAGTACACTTCCCACTCATCCCTAAAAAAATTTATTTCATCTTTTGAGTAACTTGGTTGTTAGTAATATTGACAGTATTAAGAAAATATAGAAAAAATAGATGATTATAAAATATATTTAATTAAATTATAATTAACTTTTGAAATTATCTATTGTGTGATGCAGGACATTTAATGATTTATGATTTCTCTAATAAATTTTCAAACATAATATTCACAATTAAAGTCATTATCTTGTAACATACACTATAGAAACATTGACTAAAATATGTAATTTTTATAAAAAAATTTGATAGTTAAAAATTTCTATATGTACCTTATTTTGTATCCATTTGTAGTAATCCACAAGCTTTATCCCTTTATACACTATATTCATGTCACGATCTTTCCTGTATTGAGACACCACTCTATCATATCAAAATTCTTGTTAAAATAGATAATAAACAAATAATTCTAATTTTTTATAAAAAATTTGATTTTAGTGTATTACATATTGAAATTACACATAATGTGTAGTAATGTGGTTGTATATCCATGAATTGGATCCAAATAATAAATATTTGAGGTGTCCATATTGACTATTAGAAGCATCCATGGCATGTTAAAAAAAACAATTAATTAATGAAAAAATTAAAAAATATTTTTTTATGTGATTAGATTTTAGTGTTTTACCATTTAATTTTAGGAATAAAAAAGTGTCTATCGTTTGATTATTTTTTTATTAAAATCTTCGAGTAACTCATCTTTTTTCTTCTTAATTACTTCATCATTCAAAGTAAGTCCCGACATAGAAATGATATAGGGATTTATAAATCTAGATTGTGTTTCAGACAATCTTACCATTATATTGTTGAAATATAAATTCATGTAAAAAATATTAATAGTTATTAACTTTAATAAAATAATATGTCACTTTTTTACAGACTTGTTATAAAAATTTACCTTATGTATGTATTCGAAACTAAGATGCCCAACCATTCATGATTTAGAATCACAGTTAGAGTCTCGAGACCAATTATTCATTTGAAGGAATCTACATATATTTTTTATTTATATTCAATGTAAGACATAGTTTTATCTTTAATTGTGGTCACTAAATGAAGTTGTAATGATAATAAATGTAGCTCTAGAGCGGTTGGTGAGAATGTACTCTAGGAAGCTCGTTTTGTTTTCTTAGTTGATTCACAAAATTTTCTTGAAACAAATTAACATTTATCCACTACTTTATCCATCTCTAATATAATCCCTCACCTCAACCATTTTATCATAGACATTTAAATGTTTTTTATTTAAATTTTTTTTGTTAAATACATACCTAATGTATCTTTATAATATTTAGATGGCCATGGAATGAAAGATCCAATATCATCTTAAACCATTGAAATATACAGACCATTAAGTGGAATAGGAAACTCAGCAGTCGGATCATAATCTACCTTAATCCCCACTCTCATGTAATCTTATGGGAGGTCCTGATTATGTAGCTCAACTCCCAGGATATTATCCACTGTACCCATCACCACATGGTGGTATTTGGGTGTTGATAGATAAAAATCACATATAAATTTACCCTACATAATTTTAGTAACATAAAGTTACAAAAAAGTTGTTTGAATCATGTTTAGGAGATAAAGTAATAAAAAAATTGATTACCCTGGGTATGTTATGCGGTTGTAGGGTATGAGTATCCTCAAATCTAGTGGGATAATTCAGTTCATGTGTAGATCTTTTCTCCACCACCAATTCTCTTTGATCCTTTCTTATAGATTGGTATTCCTAACTATACCATAAAATAATATCTTTTAGTGAATCTATTTGTGTCTATAATCATCTTACCATATTATAGGTATCTTCATGTGGTTTTATATTTGGGAATATGTTCAAGGAGAGACTCCAAAACCTAATCCTCTAACATGACCATATTGTTCAAGCTACTTAAAAGCTACTAAAAGTAGCTTTTATTTCAGTACGGTCCTTTTCTATTATTGTATCTAAATCATAAAAAAATATAAACATAAATAGATATCATTATTTAATATTGTTATAAATCATAACAAATTAAAATTATTTCATAAATACATATTCTTTTCATACAGATTTTTGTTTTCATCAACTAATTTACCCTCCTTATTTACAAAATCCTCCTTCCATAGCACATGGATCCTTCCTGGCTAGGGCTCTCTCTGAAGTAATCCCTTCGTGGTGAGGGGGTTTCCTGGTGTGGAGGGTTCGAAAAGGACACACCTAGGAAATTCCATTTTTGAGGGAAAAAAAGGAACATATTTTGTTTCATATCACATAATTAACTATTATGTTTTATCTAAAATACATACCAACTTATTCTCTAATGAAGCATACCTCATCCTTATTTTACAATAGGGGTACATTGGTTTTGATGTACATTATTTTTTCATCACTTATTTTGTGTTTCCTAAATTATCAATTTTGAATCAAGTTAGATAAAATAAATAATTTCAAATAATATATTATCGACTGAAATGAACCTAAAATGATTTCCAATTAATAAAATTGATGAAATTAGTCCATTTTTCTTACTTTATAATGTGTTCATAACAAAGTGGTGGGAATGGATTAATTTTCTCATTATAATCCTTAAGATGTAACTTTGTCCAAAGATTTTGAAAGCCTCTATGAAATTTTCCATCATCCATTAAGACAAATTTCTTACATTAATCTTTAAAAATAAATGAATTACTCAATTAATAATGAAAATTATATCAAAATTTCATTATATAAATTTTTAGTAAGATAGCGAATGTATATGGTAACATTATCATTATATCTTTACAAATTATTTTCTTTGTTATAGGTTGGATGTTGTTCCATGAGTCAATATAAATCGGTACATTAATCCTCATTGTGACCCCAAGATAACTAATGAACATTTAATTGTTGTGGTTAATAGGTTGGCACGATAATTTTATTCAAAACTATGAAGCTACGTCGTTTTTTTTTCATCAACATGTTGTTGATCCCTGAATAATTCCATAGTTTAATAATCAATAGTATGTTATTCCTTGATACTAGTAACATCTTCATGTTCAGAATACACTGTCCACATGGATATTTAATCATTTAATTTGTCTTGAATAACAACGATACAATACACTCCATGCATAAAAGTCCACAATTGCATGCATCTTGCATGAAAATTTTTAGTATCTTGAATAATGATATAATAATTCAATACTACAGTACAACTAACCTTCACTACCTTTATTTAATATGTTCTCATACATTGATTACTTTCCATCTCTTGATGATGAAATGGACTCCCTCATTCAAAATATCCTTCCTCTCATCATTGTGGTTCTAATGTTCATTGATGACATAACTCTTGAAAATTTATTATTTAGTTTTTTGTTTTATATTTATCTCCCATATTTTTTGGACATCCACCTATGTTCCTTGAACTACTCTAAATAAATTACATCATATACCATGTACTGGTGATCATTTGGGATGACTATTACTCTAAGTTGTTCAAACAACACAGAAGATATAGGGGATGAGTCTAAAGAAAAAAATGCAATAATAACTATTTGAGAGATGAAAGTTTACATTCCACTGCAGTTCAAAAATAACTTAAATAAAATTATAATTATGGATTCTGACATATTACATTACAAATATGAAGTAATAAAAATTCATATCAACATGACTTCCGCTCATAGTCATTTACTTTCACTCATAAAAATTTATTGTTTTCCACTTCCTCTGAAATGTTTATCTTTAAGCAGGGCTTGTAGGAGATAAAAACGTGTTGTGGTATTGGTCTGAGGTTGATGGGAGATCTAGAAACCCATATATTTCTCTAAACTTCCAAGAGAAATAATCTTGAAGTTGAAACCAAAAATAGGGCAGGAGAGCTCTACCTATTCTGGGAAGAATACCTTCGAGAGTCAAATTAGAACCCTTTTAAATTTATCAAGAGTGAAGGGGAATAGAATAAAAAGGGGTCTTCGTTGTGTTTTTTTACAAAACATTGTGCAAAATTAATATTTTCATGATTTCACTCATCATAGTATTATTCTCTTCCAAGTATTCTTAACTATAGAGTTATAATAGGATCCAATGTGACCACACATAAAAAATTAATTTTTGATGAAGTTTTGTCCAAAGTAACCGAGTGAGTTGTATAAGAAAATTCATATAATGAAACCAAAAAATTCATTCATTTTGTTTTGATTAATTTTTCAGTGTATTTTTTTGTGTTCTTTAGAAGAAGTAAATTAGGAGGATAGAAGGTTAAAAGAGTTAAATAATGAGTTCGGCGATGCGGTATTCAATTCCATGGTAGTGGATTTGATAGAGATTAATGAATACAATTTGAGAGGGAGGTATTCCATCAAGGAAATTTCAAACCATAATGATGGGAGGAAGGATAGTTTGAAATAGGGATTCCAATACATCATCACGAGATGGAATGAAATAAAGCATTTGAGGATTAATTAAATAAAGGTAATAAAGTTTAGTTGTATTTTAGTATTGATGTATTATATCTCTATTCAAGATGGTTACAATTATCATGAAATATGAATGCAATTGTGGACTTTTAAGCATGGAGTGTATTGTATTGTATATCAATATTACTAAAATGAATCATTATTTACACTACATTATTATTAAAACCTATCTTCCTTTTTATGAAAAGTTATTTATGTTTCTTACTACTATTATGTGTTGTATGCTTCCTTCACAAAAATGGATGGAGATGCAGTACACATTAGTCTCGTATGAAAAATAAAATCATAATACGTCATAATAATGACATAAAAATATTTAAACTGACAATATATACCCATTATAATATTTCAATTTAGAAATCTACCACATATTACATCCATCTTATCTAGGTGTATTAATACTCATCAATGTTGAGGAAACTTTCAGTTTCAATTCAGGAAGATATACCCACCTCTGCCTACCACTACTGTATAAAATTGACACTGATTACACTTTTTTCATAAATTTAATTATAGAGAACATTGATGTTAATAACATTATGAATATATTCTAATACCAATCCTAGATGAAATATAATATACTCATAAATAAGTTCTGACTACTTTCCATGATAATTTCATTCAAAAATGCGATGCTCTGTCGTTTTTTTCATCAACATGTTGTTGATACCCTAATAATTACATAGTTTAATCATCAATAGTATGTTCTTCCTTGATACTGGTAACATCATCATATTCAGAATATATTTTCCGCATGCATAGTCAAATATTTAATTTTTCCTGAATAACAACAATATCATACACTCCATGCTTAAAATTTCATAGTTTCATGCATCTTGCATGAAAATTTTTACTATCTAGAATAATGATATAATAATTCAATACAAAAGTAAAACTAACCTTCACTACCTTTATTTAATACATACTCATACATTGATTGATTTCCATATCTTGATGATAGAATGGACTCCCTCTTTCAAAATAGCCTTCCTCCCGTCATTGTGGTTCCAAAGTTCATTGATGACATAACTATTAAAAATTTATTATTTTATTTTTATGTTTTATATTTATCTCCCATATTTTTTGGACATCCACCTATGTTGCTGGAACTACTCTAACCAAAAAAAACCTATACCATGTATTGGGGATCATTTTTTATGACTATTACATGGAGTAGTTTAAAAAACAAAGAAGAGATGGGGGTTGAGTCTGAAGAAACAAAATGAAATAATAACTATTTGGGAGATGAAAGTCGAGTTTCCACTGTGGTTCAAATATAACATCAATAAAATTTTAATTATGGATTCTAACATATTACATTACAAATATAAATGAATAAACATTCAAATCCACATAACTTCCACTCATATTCATTTACTTTCACTTATAAAAAATATTGCTTTCCACTTCCTCTGAAATGTTTATTTTTTGGCAGGTCTTATAGGAGATAAAAACTTGTGGTGGTGTTGGTGTGAGGAGGATGATAGATCTTGACAAACTTCTATTTCTCCATGATTCCAAGAGATAGTATCTTGAACATGAAGCCAAAAACAAGGCCGGAGAGCTATACTCATTTTGTGAGGAATACCTTCAAGAGTCAAATCGGCACCCTTTTAAATTTATCAAGGGTGTAGGGGAATATAATAAAAAGGTTTTTTAGTGTGTTTTTTTCATAAAAAAATGTGCAACATGATTATTTTCAGGATGTCACTCATCAGAGTATTATTATCATCCATGTATTCTTAAATATAGAGTTATAATAGGATGCAATGTTACCACACTAAAATTAAAAGTAATTTTTGATGAAGTTTTGTCTAAAGTAACATAGTGAGTCATATAAGAAAATTCATTTCAAGAAACCAAAAAAATCATTCATTATGTTTTGATTAATTTTTCAGTGAAATTTTTTGTGTTCTCCGGAAGTAGTAAATGAGGAGGATTGAAGGCTTAAAGGGTTAAATAATGAGTTTGGAGATTTGGTATTCAAACCCATAGTATTGGATTTGATGTGAATTAATGAATACAATCTGAGTGGGAGGTATGTCATCAAGGAAAATTCAAACCGCAATGATGTGATAAAGGATAGTTTGAAATCGGGATTCAATACATCAACAAGAGATGGAAGGAATTAAAGCATCTGAGGATGAATTAAATAAAGGTAGTAGAGGTTATTTGTACTGTTGTATTGATGTATTAAATCTCTATTCCAGATGATAACAATTTTCATGAAAGATGCATGTAATTTTAGACTTTTAAGCATGGAGTGTATTATATTTTATATAGATCTTACCAAAATGAATCCTTATTTACACTACCTTATTATTGAAACCTTTTTTCCTTTTTTATTAAAAGTTATTTGTGTTTCTTAACACTATTATGTGTTTTATGCTTCCTTCACAAAAATGGATGGATATGCAGTTCACATTAGTCTCATATGAAAAATAAATTCCAAATACTTCATAATAATGATATAAAAATATTAAAAAAGACTATATATACCGATTAAAATCTCTCAATTTTGAATTCTACCACATATTACATCCATCTTATCTTGGGGTATCAATACTCATCAACTTTGAGGAAATTTTCACTTTTAATTCATAAAGATATACCATCTTGTGCCTACCACTACTGTATAAAATTGACAATGATTACAATTTTTCTATACGTTTCCTTATACAGAACATTGATGTTAATAAAATTATGAATAAGTTTTAATACTAATCCCAGATGAAATATAATATACTCATAAATAAGAAATATGAATCATTCTTGTCCTAATCAAATCAATAAGAGTATAATATTCTAGGATTGTACCTATCACTATTAAAGAACCATGCCAAGAAACATCTAAATACTATTCAACCATAAATAAAATACCAGACATATCTAATGACCCTTCCTAGAAGGAATATCTCAAAATAACCCTTGAAGGTTCCCCAACTAACGAAATCAAAAGAAATGATTCACATCAAAGAGGTAATAAGGATTAAAGTATCCTAGGAACCTATATTGATGGAATCACTCAAAAAGTCTCCAAAATTGTTGAGTAATTGGAATACCTCCACATTAATGGTCTTAAAGAAATGAATATCAGCCCAACTGTATTCGATGTCACTTTAATCTACTCAATAATTCCTCACCTTCCAATTTTGAATATTTTTCTAATCAACCATAAGATTCCTCTAATAACAAACATCACATTAAAGGGATGATTTTTTAACTTATGCTTGGTATTGATCTAGAATTGTTTTACTCTTATAAATGAAATTAATCTATTAAATTCAATCTTAAATTTATTATTATGATATATTACCTTAAAATCTTAGAGGAACCATAGATACTATATATTCCCATCATTGAAAATTATACCACAATACTTAAAGTAGATCTATAATTACCTCTATTACATGAGGATAAATATAAGTTCTAATATACAAAGGGTGTTCATTATCTCCTTAATGATATGTAGGGGTCATAATGGTGACATATTCTATATTAATGTAAAGATTCACATAATTTTCCCCTTCAAAAAAATAATCATTCAGAAATATGCACAAATTAATCTATATTAAATGTGAACCCAAAGTCCCTCTCTCTCATTAATTTCCCTTTTAATGATTATTTCCATACTACAAATATAATATAAAAGATTTTAGAAGCATTATTTTCAATACAACTAACTAACACTATTGATAAAGGTGGATACTCAATAAACTCAATCAATTAATAAGTTTTCTAAAGATAATCATCACTAAAAAGTAAATAAGAATGCACTCTTTATCTATTATCCATGATTCTAAAAATATGAATTTATAATTGATTCTAGAAAAATAAACTAAACAAAGACACATAAGAACAAGAAATTTCATATATTCTTACCAATTATTACCTATCAACTTCTAAAAAAGAGGCATGAGACCCAAGAAGATAGGTCAAGGTAAAAATAAACAAAAAACAACCTAGAATTCATATGGTAACTCATGTATCCAACATTATTATGATATCCAAATATATTATTGAATTAATTAGTATGTCTAGAATGTTTTTTATGTTTTATATAATCAATACAAATATCCCTAGTTTCACTTTGATTCCATTTTTAACATTTTTGACCTAGTATACCCAAATAGTTCCCAATTTTAGTCAGAACATCTCCTCAGACACACTTCCTGATCACTAAAGTCTTGTTTCAATGCTAAGGGATATAGTAAACATGTATGAGAAATGGTTTGACCTCTTTAATGTTTAACTAAACTCAATTTTATCATGTTATAAAGCCATTATTTCCATTCCAGTATCGTGTGGTGAAAAATATATTTTATTTATCCATACAAACCCATACACATATGATGACTAACCTTACCATATGAAAATATCCATCTATTTCATCAGAACCATTGTTTATAGAGGAAAATAATGAAATAGAACCACTCGTTGAATTCTAGTGGTGAGGAGATGAGATGTAGGTTTATCCATGGTAAAGAACAACACAAAAATACAAAACACGGAACCCAAAAAATCAAAAAATTAAAGAGGAGAAGTATAAAATAACATACCTAGGATTATAGCATGGATTAATCTAAAATACCCTAGAGGCGTCACACAGGGAGTCTAGGAGTTCCGTGAGAACTTGATAATCTCAAGTGACTGAGTCAGAGTTAGGGTTCTTTTAAATACAATGGGGGCACTTTTAATTGCGCTTTTATAAAAGCACTGATAAAGATCTCTTTTAGCAGCACTAAATTGATAAGCACTGATAAAAGGGATCTTTATCAGTTCTTTTTTAGCGCTGATAAAAGAAATATTAATCAACGCTAACATTTTAGGGTAGATAAATATTTCTTTTAACAACACTTTTTGAGAACCGATAAAGATCGATATTTATCCGCGCTGAAAAATATTACTTTTATCGGTGGTAAAACATTAGAGTTCACAAATGTTTAATAATTATAATTATTTAAATAAATTTATTTTAATTTTATCATTATTTACATAAATATAATTATTTATTTATAATTATATAAATAATTATTTAAAAAATTATTATTATTTATTTATAATAATTATAAATTTATAAATATAGTGAATATACATTTATAAATATATTTATTTACAAATATATTTTTATCATTATTAGTGGATATATAATCTTAAATACATGCATTTCAAAAATGAGTGAAATTAAATAATTCAAAATGATTACACTTTTAAAATATTGAAAAAATGGATAAGATTTATTAATTAAATGTAAATTATTAAAAAAAAATATGAAAATATATATGTATATATTGAAGAGGATGAATACATATTGAAAATATTAAAACATAGTAAATAAATATATATAAATAAACAAATGAAAATGTTTGAATTCAAAAATAAAATAAAAAATAAAAACTATTAAAAATAAATACCCAAACTGTAAAAGTATTTAAAAAAATAAAATTGACCGATTAAAAACATAATATATTAACTATGTCATATTATAATGAAATTCTGAAATATAATAAAATTTGAATAAATTGTATAAATATTAGGTGTATGTGTTTCTATATATTGTGTAAATATATTTTTATGTGTGTTTGTATATAAAAATTTGTTAATTACACACACATAGATATATATGTATGTATGTATGTATGTATGTGAAATCGATATAACAGAGGACATTTGATATATGCTAAATTAAAAAATTAAACAGCATTGAAAATGAATAAGACATTAATATGTTTTTAATTAGCTTTTAATTCATTTTATGTATATTTATATTTAATATATATTATTTATTACTATTTAAAATTAATATATATATATATATATATATATATATTATTTATATTCATTTTTGTTAATAATTGTTTCATTAAAATATTTTAAATAATTTTATAATTTTATAATTTTTTATTTTTATGTTTAATTATTATAATTTATTCATTTTATATATCTATATTTAATATACAATATTTATTAATATTTATAATCTATATATATTTATATTATATTTATTCATTTTTATCAATAATTATTTAATAAATAAAATGTTTAATATTTTTCTAAATTTACTCATTTTAAATTTTTATTTTTTTATTTATTTTATTTATTATATTTTATTCATTTTTTAAATCTATATATTTAATATATACTATTTATTAATTCTTTTAAAAATTATATATTTATATTCAATTTATTCATTTTCAACAATAATTATTTAATTAATGAAATTATGAAATTTTTGTTATTTTAATTTGTCTAATTATTTCATGTTATTCTGGACCTTTATCAGTGCTAAAAAAGAATTGAAAAAATTTATACTTTATTAGCACTAAATATAATGCACTAATAAAGGGAAACCTTTATCAGTGCTAAAAACAACAGTGATAAAGGGTGCCCTTTATCAGCGCATTCTTCCAGTGCTGATAAATATCAAGGCTGTTAAAGGCTTGTTTTGTACTAGTGTTGTTTAATCAACTTTTCAAAGCTTAATACTTTTCCAAGATTGATATTCGTTCTAGATATAATCAATTTAGGGTCAAGAAAAAGGATATACCTAACAAAGAATTTTGTACAATGAATATATAGTGATGCCTTTTGGTATTACTAATTCCCCTACTATCTTCATGGATTTGTTGAATAGAGTCATTAGAGATTACCACAACGAGTTTTTGGTAGTATTTATAAATGATATTCTTATATATTCAAAGAGAAGGGAACAACGTGAAGATCACTTATGAATTGTACTAAATACCGTACCAAAGGAGAATCTGTATGAAAAATTTAAAAATTGTTCATTTTGGTTGAAAAAGGTATCATTTTTTGGAAAACATAGTCTCTAGAGGTGGTATATTAGTATATCCATCAAAGACAGGGGCTATTTAATGTTGGCCTAGACTAACCATGGTAGTGGAGATCCGTTATTTTCTTGGTTTAGATGGATATTATCAATGGTTTTTGTATATTTTCTCACAACTATCTAATATTCTGACCATGTTAACTCGAAACGGTGTCAAGTTCCTATGGATGGAAGAATGTGAGGAAAATTTCATGGAACAGAAGATAAGGAAAGTCAGGCCTGTTTTTACATTACCCTGTAGTGGATAAAGATTTTTAATCTATAGCGATGCATCAATAAATGTATTGGGATATGTTCTTATACAGAATAACATGGTTATCACTTATGCCTTGAAGTAGTTGAATATTCTTGAGAAAAATTACCCAACTCATGATTTGGAGTTAACAGTTGTATTTTTTTCATTAAAGATATAGATGCATTATCTTTATGATAAAAAGTTTGATATATATATTGATCATAAAAGTCTAATATATATATTCACATAGAAGGAGTTGAACATGCGCTAGAGAAGATGGTTAGAGTTGATAAATTATTATGACTTATCAATACTTTACCACCTTAAGAATGTTAACAAGGTGGCTGATTCTTTGTGTCAGAAGGATCATGCTAGTTTATCTAGGATGAGAATCACAAAAGATTCAATATTTCTGGATTTTCCAAGGATGGCCCTATAAATCCTAAAGGAAGGGTAAAAATCATATCTTTATCAAATGTATGTTCAACCCTGTATCCAAGTAAAGATTAAGGAGGAGCATAAAAAAGATATATAACTAGAAAAGAAAGATAGAAATGTTCCTAAGTTTAACCTTGATCAAGATGAAATTATAAGGTTTATGAACCATTTATGTGTTCATTCCATACCATATTTGATGAAGGGGATATTAGAGTAAGATCATATTTCTTCATTCTCTAGGAATCTTGTAAGTACAAATATTTATAGGTATTTGAATTAATACTTCCAGTGGGATAACATAAAGAGAGTTATCATAGAGTTTATATCTCGATGTTTGGTATTCCAGCAAGTTAAGGATGAAAGAAAAAAAATTAAAGGGATGGTCCATCCATTACCCATACTAGAATGGAAATTGGAGAACATCACTATTGATTTTTTTCATTGGACTACCCAAAACCTCTAATGTTTTTAATGATATATGGGTGGTAATATATCACCTAAAAAATTCATTACAATTTATCCCTATGAGATAATAATTATTTCTAGATCATCTTTCTAGGATATACCAAAAAGAAGTTTCAATGTTTCATAGAGTACCACATTCCATTATATCGGATCGGGATCTAGGGTTCACCTCAATGTTTCGGTGAAGTCTTCATCAATCACTCGATAAAAATTTGAGTCTCAACATTTCTTATCATCATAATACAGATAAATAGTCTAAAATAACAATTAAAAACCTAAAGGGTGTGTTGATATCTTGTACTCTGAATTTCAAGGGTGCTTGGGATCATCACCTTCCTCTAGTAGCGTTTTATTTCAATAATATCTTTCACTGAACCATTCATATGGAACCGTTTGAATTATTATGTGGGAAGATATTTATAGCTACAATGTGTTGGGACAATGTAGTAGAAAGTGAGTTATTAAGACCTTAAATTTTTGATGAAATGGTCAAAAAGGTTAGAAACATTCAACTACATATCAAGGTAGATAAAAATAATAAGAATTGATATACTGATAACTGATGAAATGATCTAGAATCTGAAGTTAGTGAGAAGTTTTTTATATAGATCCATCCCCAACAAACATTAATGATATTTATGAAGAAAGGGAAACTATGCCCACGGTATATCGGTCCCTTTTAAATTCTTGATTGAATCATGATGGAAGCCTATCATTTGGAACTTCCTCCAAATATTTTTGAAGTCCATGATGTGTTTCATTTATCTCTCTTGAGGATGTATATACCTACCCCTTCACGTGTATTGAACTCGGAGGTTATACTACTAGAGCATGATCTTTCTTACACTAAAGGAAAAAATTGCATATACCAATGGTTTGGAACAATTAGTATAGGTCCCAAACCATTGGTATAGGCTATACCAATGGTTTTGGAAGTCGTTGGGTGATTGGGCATTAGGAAATACATATCCCAATGATTTGACAGACCATTGGGATAGGTAAATCTAAAAAAATGTTACAGTTTAGGTTTGAACCGACAACCTACACATTATAAATCAAAGACTTTACCACTATCCAATACTTTTTTGGGAATATATTTGGATAAATATTAATATATATATATATATAATTTATATATTGATTTATTTGATGATATTCAGAAAATTAATTCATAACAAACATGGGTACCTATCCCAATTATTCTCAAAACCTTTAGGATAGACCTTTCCCAATGGTTTTGAGAACTATTGGGAAAAGTACCCACCCTTTCCCAACCATTTTGGAAAAACGATTGGGAAAAGTGGACCCAGAAAAGTGGACCATTTCCTAATGGTTAGGGCATACCATTGGTAAAAGTGATCTCAAAATACCCTTTCCCAATATTTTTGGCAAAACTTTTGGTAAAAATGGTATTGAATAACTCTTTCCCAATGGTTTTAGTAGAACCTTTGGGAAAAGTGGACCATTTCCCAGTGGTTTGGAAAAACCATTGGGAAAAAGTGGTGTCCAAGTACCATTTACCAATGGTTTTGGAAAAACCATTGGGAAAGAAGACCTATACCAATGGTTTTTATAATCCTTTTTTATGGAAGTGTTGGTATAGGTAGAATTTCTATTAGTGTTATGAGGAACAACCTGTTGAAATTATGGATCGTGTGGAGAAATTTCTACGAAACAAGACCACTCACCTGGTCTAAATTTTGTGTAGAAAATACTTTTTATAGGAAGATACATGGGAACTTCAAGATATAATAAAGAATTATCCTCTTTTTTTAATTGAATGATGAATTTCTAGGGAGGAATTCATTTTAAGGGGGGTAGAATATAACACCTTCAGTTTTTATGGACCTTTTTTTCGAAAGAATTAATTTTCATTGTTGTCTTGCATTACAATATGTCAAACATTCTATTCACATTGAACTGAATCACCATAAGTTAAATGCAACACTAACTCAATATACATTATACACAACACCATTACACACAACACTGACTTGGCATAGGTTACACACAACACTAAGTTTCTACGAAACAACATTTTATTGTCATAATTATTCAAATAATATAATTAAAACATATCCATTAAAAATAGTAATATGAATACTAAGAACTACTTTTCAAATACATTTTATGATTTATTTATATAAAAAATATTTTAATAATGAAATATATAATTTTTGGTAAAGTCCTTATATATTTAAATATATTATTTTCTCAAAAGAAAATTTTTTAAGGATCTTCAATAAAAATAATAAAATTAATTTTAGAAAATAAAATCAATTTAATTTGATAAAATAAACTTCATTATTTAATTTTAAATTTCTAATTTAGCTTATAGTGAATTTTTGGGATTTTTTTGAGAAACTTCAATTTTAGATGAACAGTGAAAAATACTGAATTTTAATTCAAAACACCTTTTTAATATAATTTATTTATAAGGTTAGATTATACTTTTAATTTATTTAATAGTTTTATTATATCACATTTTTATCAATTAATTCAATGTGTGTTATTTTTAACAATTTCATAATGAAATTTGATATAAAAACTTTGCAAACGTTTGATCATATTTACTTTAAAAACTTGTACTCTCATCCCATCAATGAGATTAGATTTAAATTAATATATTCCACTTCTATGATTTAAATTTGGAAAAAGTGATTCCTTATTCCAAATCATCATAATTTATAATTTCTAATATTATATACTTATTTTTTTAACAAAAAAAATAGTGAAAGTAATTAAAATTAATTACAATGATTAAGGTAAAATTTAGTAAAACAAGTGAATAAACCATAAACTTAAGGGCCCAAATGACCTATCCACCTGTAAAAAAACTATTATATTCCATTATACATGCATTAACCTTACATTATTGAGTATGGTTTTTATCTTTTTAATTTTATTATGTAAAAATGTGGGTGCACCTAAATTGTTTTCAAAAATACCAAGTGAGTACTTTCTCTCACCTATAAAAGGTCACCACCTCTCATACTTCCTCACACCTCTCAAAACACTTAGGATCATAAACTATATACCCAATAAATGTCTTAATATCTCTACCTTCCTTATAGAATCCTATATTTTGGATAGAAATCCTTCCAAGGAATCACTTTGGTGTAAACCAACAAGAGTTACTCGATTAAGAGGTAACATCATCCCTCAAGATACTTTATTTTATTCTCTTTCTCCAACACCTCAAATATCCTTATTCCATTATTATAATAAAATACTAGTATCCTAAATATACTAATATGTTGTTATAAAAAGGTTTCTACCTATACATAAACACACTTCCATCTAATGGGTAACAAACTTACTGTTTATGTGTATGGAGAACTATCGACTCACAAAACAATGATTGTTAGTTCTTCCTTTACCACCACTCATGTTGGTAATTATGATGAACACTCTGTTTATATATAATATATATTATCTTTATAATTTATTTAATCTTCTTTAACTATTTTATGACAAATATCTTAACACTCCCCAGGTTGTGTAAAAATGATAATTTTGTTTGAGGAAATGTGGACTACCGCCCCCTCAAAGCTATGTGATTCGTCCACATACTACATGGAATTTATTAAGGATGGGTTTATGTCACGACCCATCCTCAGGGCCCATGTCGTGACTACCCCAAGCCCGCCTTCCATAGGTCAGGGGCTGGTGACTAGCACCAAAGGCGTAAATCCCGATAATTGGGAAGGCATTGCCTTTATAAAAGTATACAAAACACCACAGAGTACAAGAGGAAGTAAAACACTAAGTACAAAAAGGAAGTGCTGAAAAGTAAATGGGCCAGAATACAAACTCAATCGAAAGTACAGCTACAACTGAACAAAAGTACAAAAGAAAAGACAAACAGCTCGAAGAATGGAAGCATCTCCTGGGTTGTCCTCCTCGGATCCTACCTGAAGGGTAGGTACAAATAGCCTCCACAACTCTCTCCCTTTAACCTCCTCCGAGTGTCGTCTCATTGTGAATTCCACCACCGGATACTGTCTTGTCGTGTGGTCCACCTCTGGGTACCGTCCAGTCCTCGAACACTCGGCCTATGTCTGCGCTGCCCGTCGTCTGCAACCAACACAACAATGTGCGGGCATAGTCCGTGTAGGTGTGAGTATAACGATACTCAGTAGGGACCCCGAGACCCTCAAGGTCTAACAAAATCCAACAAAGATAACCAAAAATAAATATCTCAATAGATAACCTCTACTTAGGTATATACCCATACATATACCTAAGTTATCATGTAACCCATCTCAATCATGAGGGAACACAAAGATTATGAAATCAATGGAAAACCACTACCCAGGTATATTCTCATACATATACCTAAGTTATCAAGTAACCCATCTCAATCATGAGGAAACACAAAGATCACAGACTCAGCTCAAACCAGGATTTTCATTATCAAAACCGTAATTTCTGAAGAGCCTCGTCTCTAGAGTGTACAGTGGTCCTATCACGACTCTGAGGTACTGCTCACTAACCTAAGACTGCTGAGGTAATCCATCATTCGAGTACTATAGGCCTGCTGCTACAACCAACCGCTTCCCACCATGGGTCTGCTGCTACAACCAAGAGCTCCCCCTCATAGCCTCCAGAGGTACTCCTTCTGTTGAGTACCGCGGGTCTTCCGCTACAACCAAGCGCTCCTCCGCCGTGGGTCTGCCGCTACAACCAAGTGCTTCCCACCATGGGTCTGCCGCTACAACCAAGCGCTCCCCCTCATAGCCTCCAGAGGTACTCCTTCTGTTGAGTACCGCGAGTCTGCCGCTACAACCAAGCACTCCTATTCCATGGGTCTTCCGATACAACCAAGCTCTCCCCACTAGGCTATCCGAAACTCACCGAGTCGATCGATCAGCCATTGTCAAGTCTCAGTCGGCTACATGGTCTTCATACTCTGCATGCTCATCTCAGGTAGGGTCCTCTCCACGATCTACTGGTCAATACTCCAAGTATCACATGGTCCCACGAAGAAGTATCTCAAGGACCAGCTCGTCATAGCTGTCTCAACACAACAGATGGTGAGTCAATCGGATGCCCGGTCTGTGAGTTATTAGCCTTTCCATCCCAGGGGCCAGGTTGGTTTCGTGTGAGAACCAACCCGGCTGTATCTCAACTGTACCCTAAACTCTCATAGGGTATACTCATAGGAACCATTTCTCAACGTGATCACCAACACCGCTGACGGTTCGTCAAACGAACATCTAGTCTGAAAGATATCAGCTTTTCCGTTCCAGGGGCCCGGTTGGATTTCGGGTACAATCCAACTCAGCCATACTCCAAATGCATCCAAAACTCAGGAGAATTATGCCAAAAGTTCCGTCTCATCAAGAATAATCCAACATTATCCATGGCACGTCAATCGGACGTCCGGCGCTCATGGTATAACCATTTCCGCTCCGAGGTCCCGGTTGGTCTTGGATTCGAACCAACCTGACCATACCCAAAGTTCTCTGAAACCTTGAGTGTAATATACCAAAACTACTGTCTCGATCTAAGGATCGTATCTCAACTGACGGTGTGTCGATCGGAGGTCCGTAGCCCATGTTATGGGTGTTTGAACGGAAACAGTCTGAAATGGGGAGTCTGGGCCCGACCCGGCCCGGCCCAACCCCCCCTGGGTCGGCCGAACCGGGTCGACCCGAACCGGGTCGACCCGAACCGGGTCCGGGTCCGGACCGACTGGGCGCGGCCCGGCCCAGCCTGGGTAGCCGACTGGCTCGGCGGTGGCGCGGCGCGGTGCCCGCGTGGCCAGCGGGTGCGGGGGTTACAAACCACCGCGGTCGACGATCCGGAGTGGCTTTAAGTTGCGTCGCCCCAAATCTGGAACGGCCTACCGTTCCAGCTCACATTCCACCGCAGCGGCTTATCTGTGGCGGTTTGCTCCAGCGGCGCGCCGCCATTGCCTTCTGCGGACCACCGGACACGCTCTGGTGGTTTGTTTCGCCTGCCGCCTTCGCCAACAGTTCTCCCGGTACCCGATCATTACTGCGAAGAGATTCAAACGCCATTTCGGCCTGATTCGTTATCGCCCGTCGATTCGCACGTCAATTAAACAACTTCAGAGTCTTCGATTCACCTTTTCGGCCCTGACTCCGGCCGCGGTTTCGTTCTGCCTCTACGGCACGGCACAATTGCTTCGCGCTTATTCACTGATGATCTTCCTTGTTTCTGCGTGGTTCCTTTGCACCACACCGCCTTCTTTCGAACCGCAATATCACAGAAACAAAAGGGGGAGGAGAGTCTACCATGTTCGTCCGGTCCGACATCCTTCCGTTAAAGTTGATATCAAGTGGCCAAAATACGCAGATAATGAACGGAAAAGGATAACTCATGAACAAAAGCAATTAATCCCTACCTTGAAAAGACATCACACATCGTCAAGTCGCAGAAGTCGATCGTCACGGAAGAACGGTATCGATTCTTTCGCCGTTGGAGTGACCCGAGGAAGTGACATCTCCTCTCTTGTCGTGGAGGAAGAAGAGGATGAAGAACCATGATCGCCGAGTCATTCCATGTCGAGGGTTCAATGTTCTTCATCAGAGAATAACCGTTCTTCACGGAGAGGATGATGTTCTTCCACCCAAGAGGAACTTCCTCCTTCCTTTACACAAGATCTCCTTCCCTTTTCTTCCAACACAAAGGTGCCCAAAATAAAATAATAGGTTCATGCTATTATTTTATTAACACAATTAATTTCCACTTTTCAAAATTAAAATTCTTAGTTAATTATTTTAATAGGTTCAATTAATTAATTAAAGTGTGTGTTGGTGAGAGTATATGAGGGAGAGAGAGAGAAAGTGAAGGGTCACTCCATTAAATATGAGTTTACCAAACTTAAGAGGGAGTTAGGGAGTTTAAGAGGAATGTGAAGGGGTAGGGGTTCGTGTAGGCCCCACCTCTCCTTTATTCTCTCATTCATCCTCACATGGGTAGTTAGGCGTCACCCCAACTTCCCCATGTAAGATAAAACAACCTTAGACTTAAAAATAAAATTGTTTCACAATTTTATTCATTCCTCATTTAATCCACAAATTAAACTTCTCCTCCTGCACAAACGCAACTTCGGAATAGGTGTTCCTAAGTAATTACCAGCGCTACGGTTTCATCGGTGCCCTCAGATTTCAATTCCGAGCAACAGTTCAAAAGTTAGAAAACCCGCTCATTCGTTCACTGAACGTACCTGAGCTATACTTCGGAAATTGATTCCGGGCACACCGGGCCTTGGAATCAAGTGCCGTCAGAAACTGCGTTCTTGTAAAATCCCAAAGAAAATTAAGAAAAAATTCCCTTGAATTTTACGAGTCATTACATTACTCCCACCTCAGGGATTTACGTCCCCGTAAAGCTATAACACAAACTGGGAAAACAAAAGAGGTACTGAGCACGCATCTGAGCCTTTCACTCCCATGTGCCCACCTGGATGTTCCCGTACTGCCTATGAAAATGCACAAGAGGAATCAAATGTCATCGTAGGACCCTCTCCTATCGATCCTCAACCTCTACTAGATCTCTACAAAAGTCACCTCATCACCAACTTCCAGCTCCCATGGTCGATGATGTGTGTTAGGTCAAGTACGTATCTCCTCAGTTGAGATACATGGAAGTCGTCGTGCACCTAGTGCAACTGAGGTGGATTGGTCAAGAGGTAAGCCACCTCGCTTACCCTGTTGAGGACATGAAAAGGTCTACTGAACCTCAGAGATATCTAACCACCTCGGATACATCTCCGTAAACCTCATCTAGGTGAGACCCGTATAAGAACGTGGTCGCCATCCTCGAACTCTAGAGGTCTCCATTTCCTAATTAAAACTGAAACTCAAAACTCCTGCAGCCATGAGGGTAAGGTTGGCCGACCCATGAATGATCGTCTACACCCTCCCATGCATGAGTTTATCATGTGTTGCCTGGGGTTTTCTTTTCGTCGACCAAGGAAAACTCATCCCGACGTTTGCCTAATACCGTCAATTTGAGTATGAACAGTGCTTTCCAAATCCATACTCAAACTAACGTCGTAAGGCTTCGATACTTCCACCAAGAGTTCCCAACCGAGACTCTCACCTCAAGGGTCAGATCACACAATCGGCGTAAGTGTGACTATCAAGTTTCCTCCCAAAGCTATCTCCAGAAGTGAGGGTCAAGTCAACAGCTTAACCGGAAACTCTAGGTCTGGGACTAGATTCATGGAAGGAGGGGATGATTTGTATCGATTTCTATTACTACAGAAGATTTTAGGGGACACAAACTGTCCCTCAAAACATTCATAGATCCATTGGGTCACTCTCCTTGACCCCATGCAGCAACTCTCTTTCCCTGCCCTCCAGCTCCATGGGCCTGGAGGGAACAACAAGGGCAGGTGGTTGTAACATGTTGAAATGTACACCACCTCATGGTTCTCTCCTAGATCTGCCTCCACGTCTACTACTTTGTAGATTTATCTGTCCTTAACATTTCATCTTATTGAAACATTCGCACGCCCAAGTCTTTGAGACTGGCGCCAGCTCACTGCGTTCCAACTTCTAACATTCTCTAGTTGTATTCATTCAGCCAAAGAACATTCAACCTCAAGGTTCTCTCTAGCACCCTAATGTGAGTAGGAATGCATAGAGGAAAAATTTCTGGCTTGAATATCCATAAGCACACCATGCTCAGAGGTCTGATCTCTAAAGAACTGATCAAATTGAATTCATCGAGTACCCAGAATGTTCGATACGCCTCGATGAATTCTCAACTACCGACATGTCATCATGCCGAAGCTGTATAAGCTCTAGAAAACTCTCTGCCACCTCCTCAAGCCAGTCCTCAGCCACCTGTGAGTCAGGTTCGCCTCGGAACTTAAGGGTATCTGATTTTAAAACACGTGTAAGGCAGTAAGCCTACATGTGTCACCTACCAGTACCGTCGGTTGTAACTGCAGACCAACAAGTTGTGATGTATAGCTGAAACACTACCCGAAGGAACTATCTCAGGCATCGGACCACATACCGAAGCCTCATCGCTATGCGAACCATCCTCATGGTCACTCACTGGAAAACACTAGTATCCAAGTCCACCATCCACTCTACTGATGTCTCATCTAGGCGAAAAAAACTCTAGCAATCGCCTCCAGCCAGTGCTCTGCTGTCTGCGAATCTTCCTCGCTTCGTAACCTCAGAGGCCACTGCTACTGGAACTCATGCAACGCGCTCTGCCAGCGTGCACAGTTCGCTAATAAGGCTGGTAGAATCTTCTTCCCAACAGGTGGTGATGCGGCTGGTACACCACCCGAGGGTGCCAACAAAGAAAAAGGGCCCCTCACCGGAGCCTCGTCGCTCAGTGAGCCATCATCAAGTACTCTCTTGGAAACCCAACTGATTGTCTGCATGGAGACATCCTAAACAGATACGACGCTGTCAAACGATTTATACCTAGTGAGATGACCTGGTTTGAGCTAACTTTAAAACTCTTGGAAACACATACGCAATCAGTTTTTTTCATGCACAATGTCAGAAATCAGAAGTCAGGGTTCGGCTGTACAGATACGTCGGCCGCCGCACCAACACTGGTCTATCTGAACTGAAAACCACACTCGGTACCCTTAACACTATTTCTTCACAGAAAGAAAAAGATCATATTCCTTAGTTATGTGGTAGAACCGAACTCCTCTGATACCAATTTGTCACGACCCGTCCTTGGGGCCCGTGTCGTGACTACCCCAAGCCCGCCTTCCATAGGCCTAGGGCTGGCGACTAGCACCAAAGGCGTAAATCCTGATAACTGGGAAGACATTGCCTTT
Organism: Viscum album; assembly: GCA_963277665.1. Taxonomy (NCBI): domain Eukaryota; kingdom Viridiplantae; phylum Streptophyta; class Magnoliopsida; order Santalales; family Viscaceae; genus Viscum; species Viscum album. The sequence goes on along the minus strand of OY728123.1, from coordinate 785,255,466 downwards.
ATAAAAGTATACAAAACACCATAGAGTACAAGCGTAAGTAAAACACTAAGTACAAAAAGGAAGTTCTGAAAAGTAAATGGGTCAGAATACAAACCCAATTGATAGTACAGCTACAACTGAAAAAAAATTAGAACAAAAAAGACAAACAGCTAGAAGAATGGAAGTAGCTCATGGGTCGTCCTCTTCGGATCCTACCTGAAGGGTAGGTATAGATAGCCTCCACAATTCTCTTTCCCGTCAATCTCCTCTAAGTGTCGTCTCGTTGTGAAGTCCACCACCGGATACTGTCTCATCATTTGGTCCACCTCCGGGTACCGTCTAGTACTCGAACGCTTGGCCTCTGTCTGCGTTGCCCGTTGTCTGCAACCAACGCAACGAGGTGCAGGCATAGCCCATGTAGGGGTGAGTATAATGATACTCAGTAGGGACCCCAAGACCCTCAAGGTCTCACAAAATCCAACAAGGATAACCACAAATAAATATCTCAACAGATAACCTCTACTTAGGTATATACCCATACATATACCTAAGTTATCAAGTAACCCATCTCAATCATGAGGGAACACAAAGATTATTAAATCAATGGATAACCACTACCTAGGTATATGCCCATACATATACATAACTTATCAAGTAACCCATCTCAATCCTGAGGAAACAAAAAGATCATAGACTTAGCTCAAACAAGGATTTTCATTATCGAAACCATAACTGCTGAAGAGCCCTGTCTCTAGAGTGTACAATGGTCCTGTCACGAATCTGAGGTACTGCTCACTAACCTAAGACTGCTGAGGTACTCCATCTGTCGAGTACAGTGGGCCTGCTGCTACAACCAAGCGCTTCCTACCATGGGTCTTCCGCTACAACCAAGCGCTCCCCATCATAGCCTCCAGAGGTACTCCTTCTATTGAGTATCGCGGGTCTTTCGCTACAACAAAGCGCTCCTCCACCATGGGTCTGCTGCTACAACCAAGCGCTTCCTACCATGGGTCTGCCGCTACAACCAAGCGCTCCGCCTGATAGCCTCCAGAGGTACTCCTTTTGTTGAGTACCGCGGGTCTACCGCTACAACCAAGCGCTCCTCCGTCATGGGACAGTCGCTACAACCAAGCGCTCCCCACTGGGCTATCCGAAACTCACCGAGTCGATCGATCATCCGTCGTCAAGTCTCAGTCGGCTACACGGTCTCTGTACTCCGCATGCTCGTCTCCGGAAGGGTCTGCTCCACGAGCTATTGTTCAATACTCCAAGTATCACATGGTCCCACGAAGAAGTATCTCAAGGACCACCTCGTCATAGGGGTCTCAACGCAACAGACGGCGCGTCAATCGGATGCCCGGTCTGTGAGTTATTAGCCTTTCCATCCCAGGGGCCCAGTTGGTTTTGTGTGCGAACCAAGCCGGCTGTATCTCAATTGTACCCCTAACTCTCATAGGGTATACTCATAGGGACTGTTTCTCAAAGTGATCACCAATGTCACTGACGGTTCGTCAAACGGACGTCCGGTCTGAAAGATATCATCTTTTCCGTTCCAGGGGCCCGGTTGGATTTCGGGTACAATCCAACCCGGCATTACTCTAAGTACATCCAAACCTCGGGAGAAGTATTCCAAAAGTTCCTTCTCATCAAGAGGAATCCAACAAAGTCGACGGCACGTCAATCAGACGTCCGGCGCTCACGGTATAACCATTCCTGCTCCGAGGGCCCAGTTAGTCTCGTATTCGAACCAACCTGACTGTACCAAAAGTTCTCCTAAACCTTGAGAGTAATATACTGAAACGACTGTCTCGATCCAAGGATCGCACCACAACTGACAGTGCATCAATCGGAGGTCCGTAGCCCATGTTATGGGCGTTTGAACAAAAAACAGTATGTAATGGGGGGTCTGGGCCCGGCCTGGCCCAACCCCCCTGGGTCGACCCGACCCGGTTCTGGGTCCGGCCCGGCTGGGCGCGGTCTGGCCCAGCTGGGCGTGCCTCGGCCTGGCCTGCGCTGCCCGGCCCATCCTGGGCAGCCGGCTGGCCTGGAGCTGGCGCGGCGCAGCGCCCATGTGGCCAGCGGGTTCGGGGGTTACAAACCTCTGTGGTCGACGATCCGGCGCGGCTTTAAGTCACGCCACCCCAAATCTGTAATGGCATGTCCTTCCGGTTCACATTCCACCGCCGCGTAGATTTTTTGCGGCGGGGCGCGCCGCCGCTGCCTTCTGCAGACCACCGGACGCGCTCCGGTGGTCTGTTTCGCCTGCCGCCTTCGCCAATAGTCCTCCCAGGACCTGATCTTTACTGCAAAGAGATTCAAACGCCATTTTGGCCCAATTCGTTATCGCCCGTCGATTCGCACATCAATTAAACAACTGCAGAGTCTTCGATTCACCTTTACATCCCCGAATCCGGTCGCGGTTTCGTTTGGCCTCTACGGTGCGGCGCAATTACGCCGCGCTTCTTCACTGATGATCCTCCTTGTTTCTGCGTGGTGCCTTTGCACCACGCCACCTTCTTTCAAACTGAAATATCACAACAACAAAAGGGGTAGGAGCATCGGCCGTGTTCGTGCGGTCCGAGCTCATTCCGTTAAGTTGATATCAATCAGCCAAAATACAAAGACGAAGAACGGAAAAGATTAACTCATGAATAAAAGCAATTAACCCCTACCTCGAAAAGACGTCACATGTCATCAAGTCGTGGAAGTCGATCTTCGCGGTAGAACGGTATCGATTCTGTCATCGTCGGAGTGACCTGAGGAAGTGACATCTCCTCTCTTGTCATGGAGGAAGGAGAGGATGAAGAACAGTGATCGCCGAGTCGTTCCATATCGAGGGGTCGATGTTCTTCGTCGGAGAAGAACCGTTCTTCATGGAGAGGATGATGTTCTTCCACCCAAGAGGAACTTCCTCCTTCCTTTACACAAGAGATCATTCCCTTTTCTTCTAACATAAAGGTTCCCAAAATAAAATAATAGTTTCGTGCTATTATTTTATTAACACAAGTAATTTAAACTTTTGAAAATTCAAACTCTTAATTAATTAATTGAATATGTTCAATTAATTAATTAAGGTGTGTGTTGGCGAGAGTAAATGAGGGAGAGAGATAAAGTGAAGGGTCACTCCATTAAAGATGAGTTTACAAAACTTAAGAGGGGGTTAGGGAGTTTAAGAGGAATGTGAAGGGGTTGGGGTTCATGTTGGCCCCACCTCTCCTTTATTCTCTCATTCATCCTCACATGGGTAGTTAGGCGTCATCCCAACTTCCCCATGTAGGATAAAACCACCTTAGAATTAAAAAAAATTTGTTTCACAATTTTATTCATTCATCATTTAATCCAAAAAATAAACTTCTCCACCCGCACAAACGCAACTTTGGAATGGGTGTTCCTAAGCAATTACTGGCGCTGCGGTTTCATCGGTGCCCTCGGATTTCGATTCTGAGCACCTGTTCAAAAGTTAGAAAAACCCGCTCGTTCTTTCACTGGACGTACCTGATGTAAACATCATAAATTGATTCCAGGAACACCGGGCCTCGGAATCAAGTGCCTTCAGAAACTGTGTTTCTGTAAATTCCCAAAGAAAATTAAGAAAAAGTTCCCTTGAATTTTACGGGTATTTAAAGATTAGTGTACTTATTTATATATATATAATATTATAATGCTAATTTAATGATATTACATACATATATAAATATATTTCTTTTTATTTTTTTCTTTTAATACAATAATAAAAATGGAAACAACGTTCATGCATACGTACAGATTACTGTCTCCATGAATGATGTATTCCATTTCATACTTATATATTCTATAGATTATTATAATAAAAATATAATGAATATAAATTATATTTATATCATTTTTTACATTCTTTAAATAATTATATAAGTATAAGGAACAAATATATAACAAATTAAGACACAAGCGAAGAACAAAGCGGATGTTACCTGAAGTGAAACCATAACATAGAATTATTAACAAGCGGGTAATATAAGGTCACAATAAAACCATATATGGTATTATATATTAGAATATAATTTGATAAAATATTTATAATAAACTTATATTTATTATTCAGAAATAATTTATTAGTGTGATAAGATTCAAGACACAAGGTAACGGAACTTCATCTCACTTTTTATTTCCATGATATACATGCCTTATTCACCACTCTTATCTTTTTTAGTGGTGTATATACAACCCATGAATGTATTTTATGTTTTATATTATTAAACATATGTTTATTTAAATATTAATTCTATAATTTTTATTTCATGGGGTTTATGTTTCAAAGGCTACCAAATTGATAAGATTGTTTTGTCTCAATTTTCGTTCTTTGAGACATGTGTATTGTTATTCACCTAAATTATTTTTTGAGTTATACATACTTCCATTTTATAGGTTATATCATGAATCTCCTTATTTTAATGATATTTTAAGCTTTATGTAATTTCATTTTATCACATGGATATTTTGATCCCAAGTTACCAAGTAGTAAGAGTTTATTGAAACAATCTCTTCGATTTTAGAGATTGTTAATGATTGTGCTTCATTGATGTAATATTATGATACATATCTCAAGAACACTCATGAATTTCCATATCATATTTTTATTCAAGATATATCCATATATTAGTACCATTATTTACTCTTTGGTACTTAATAAATTTAATAAAAAAAATTAAAAAATTTATGACCATATCTCTCTCTTCGGTCAGAAACATGTATTATTTCAAAGACCATGTTTTCGAAAATAGTTTATAAAATGTATTGAATTATTCTTGAAGATAATTTTCACATAAAAATGATTTTAAAATGTTTTATTCTTTCCTAAATCTTATTTTAAAGGTTTTCAAATCTATTTTCAAACAAAAAATTATTTTTGAAAATGTTTGACTTTTTAAAAAGTGTTTTTCAAGGTAGAAAGGATATTTTCTTCTAGAAATATTTTTAAAAGATCGTTCAAAATTATTTCCCATAGAAGATAACATCTTTTGGTTAATGTTTATATTCATTTATTTATCTTCATGGATTGTGTTTTTATGGAATGATGTTTATGAAACTCGTTTCTCTTTCACAATTTATAGGTCTTTGAAACCCGCTTCTTTTCATGGGTCATAATTTCGATGAAATGATTATGAAACTTGTATCATTTTCTATAGGTTAAGATATGACTACATGTTTATGATACCCATTTAATTTCATGGGTTATGATAATATTATTAATTATCTTATAGAACATGTATGTATGATTTCACTTTGAAATAGGTGGGATATATATCTCCCTACAATTAATTGGGCAAAGATTTATATCTCATGAGATAGACTAAGATGGTATTGGGAATTAACATTGACTACTAAGATGGTCATGGGAGTGAACCATGACTACCAATATGGTATTAGGAGTGAAATCATGCTACTAAGATGGTTGTGGGAGTGGATGCTAACTACCAAGATGGTAAGGGTAGTGAACCCATACTACCAAGATGGTCTTGGAAGTGATGTCTTGGCAACTATGAAAATAATATTATATACTTATGTATCGGCCACAATTCCATGTTTTATTCCGATGTTATGCTTCTATGGATTATGTTCTTTATTTAATTATGATTCATGTGTTTTGACCTTTCAAGATTTATTCCATGATTCATGTATAGGATCTTTGATATGTAGGGTATGATCTTCTGTTTTTATGATCACGTTCTTATACCCTTATGATCGGGACTATGCTTACATATCTCCCTTGTTTAACTTTACTGAGCATCTGAGTATGCCCATTTTTTTATTTCATTCCCCATGTTATGAAGATATGTATTATGTTCGATGTGTCTAAGAAGGGTGCTAGTCAATAAGAACCTAGTGTAAAATAATGTAGCTTATTTTTGTACTAGTGTTTATGTTTCCATGTTTCCAAAGGCACTAGACTAGTACGTTCTCTGGGATTCAGTTTATATAATGGTTTATGTATTTTTTTCAAATTTTATGTAATGTTAATGTATGAAAAGTGAGGATCTTCATATTTTTAGTCCTTTATATTGGAGGGTTTTTTCACATTTAATGTTGTGTCTCTATTTGTTTCTTTTTATTTACTTTTTAATTCTTTTTTTGTTAGTGATTCTCAAAACATTTTTCTTCAATTAAGTTTTTATCCTAGGATTGATCTCCATCCTACAGAAAAATTCATATCATAAGGTTTATATCCATGTATCTTTATAATTTGATATGGGTGATTCACACCATGTTATTTTTCCTATAGTAAACTATTTAATGGTAAAATGATTTTACTCTGTGGTTGAAATGAGTAAAAAAAATTGGTCTATGAGAAGATAATGAATATAACAAATAAAAAAGTAGAGAAGTTAGAGACTGTGAAAAATTGGTGGTTTGAAGGATGTGAGAGAGTTAGCAATTGGAAAAATCCAAATTTATATGGATGATAATACTCTACAGGGGGTGATAAATCTATCAGATCCAAATGAGATCTGTGAAAATCTTGAAAGTAGGTATGAATAAAGATCCCTAAGAAATATTTAGTTTATGAAAAAATAGATGTATCATTTTAAAGTGTCTTAGAATGGGGATTTAGGTAACCATATGGGTGATTTCACCAAACTTCTAACTAAGTTTCCTTTGATAGTGGTCATGATCGATGTAAAAGGTAATGTGGTACTTATTGAAATAAAAGAAGAGGAATAACATTTAATCCTATTTGGTTAATTTCTAGATGGTGATTCTTAAGGTAATAGTGGTATTATTGCTAATATAGATGGACATGATAATCAGAGAGTTCGGTTAAAGGCAAGAATAATGGTCAAGTACTTATTTTGCGACAACATGGTTTATGTAAGGAGAGATTTATCCAATTTTAAAAAACTCAAGGAATAAAAGAATATATATGGTGCCTATTTTGATGATACTAGTGTAAGTCCTATATAGGCTGAGGGTTATTTACTTTTAGTCGATGTGGATTATTGTAGGTTAGATCTGTAAAATAATGGGTGATTGATTTAGTAACTTCGTATTATATTACATCAAAAGAGGTAATTATTTTATTTAGACAAAGAAGGCGAATTTGGTATATTTAAGATGTGAAATAAAAATTATATTGGTTTAATTGGTGTTGATTATAATTGTATCACTGAAAATATAGGTTGCACATAGATGGTGAGGGATGTTCCACATGTGTTGGGTACACAACATAATTTTGTTATATATGTGTACTCTTGATAATGACGGATTCAAGAGTTCTTTTTGTAATGTAATGTGGAAAGTATTCATAGGATAGATTTTATATGAGTGATATAGAATGATTTACATGATTTACTAGACCAATGAAAAGAAATGTGGTGAAGTGATGAATTCATTTACAAAGAGTACATTATCATATATATGCCACATGCGATTTTTGTGGATAAATCAAAGACTATCTACTGGGATAAAGAGAGTTTAAAATACAAAGAAGGTTAGTATTGGTATTTAAGGTCATACAACTAATTATTTTTCATCAGATAGTATAATTGGTGAATAAGGAATTGAAATCATAGATTCAGGTAATGCACTGATAGTTATAGACTGCTCGATGAATGGTTTTTTATGTTGGGGATGAATCAGTTTTTATTAGGAAATAAAATGCATTTTATATATGGGTAGATGGGGACCAATGAAATAGCATGTAATCTCAAGGCCAAGTGTACCATGAACATGGTCTAAAGGTCCAGTGCAACGTCATGTCTACATCATCCTGTAAGTGTCACCAGGACTGCTCAGGCTTATGCCACCTCCTATGTCATAAATCCTCCAAGGGGATTTCCAGGATTCAAAATACATTCTTTTGGATGTAAGATTATAGGTTTTACCAAGTTCTACCCCAAATTCTTGGAGGATGAAGAGAAGAGGGAGTAATTATATTATACAGGTACTTTTGATTAAGTGGATATCACTGTTATGGGGGAGCCAGGTGTTGGTTCCAGTCTTGTTCAACAGGGTAGTGTAGAAAAAGGTATGATGAAGACCTTTTCATTTGGATTTCTTTTACTAGGGTATACTTGAGGTTTCTATAAATTCTTCAAAATAGTATTGTCTTATATTATATTGAGGGTGATAGTTGGTTCGATGCTAATGGGTTTACATTACAACTGAGTTTGTTGGATGAGATTATCTTTTTTAATGGGATGAAGGGGGAGATTATTGAGGATCATCTAATTTTGTGTTATTTGAAGAAATTAAAATGGAAATAAGGGAGATTTTTAGGGGTTTTAAATTTTCATTATCTCCCATTCAAACCACATGTGAATTTCAAAATATAGATATATTTTTTTATATCCAATGCATATATTTTTTAATTTCAATTTTGTGCACATGTTTTTAGGGCTTCCAAAGACTTAAAAAATGGATTAGTAGGGGTTTTGAAAATGAGCCATGAAAAAAAGGGACTAGCTACATGGTGAGTAGTGTCATAATGAGAAGATAAGTGGGTGACGACTTTTGGGTGTGGGTAGCAGAAATAAATGGAAAATTATGTCGTTAAATGGTTTATCTGAGGTGATTCAATGAAGTCATGTGTTTTGGGTTTTGATCTTAGAGGGGTGATATTTTTTCATGAGATTATTATTAGATAAAAGAAAGCGGTCTATCAGGGTGTGGTTTTTCACATAGATTTTCCTATTATTTAATTGTAATTCAAGTTATATAACTACATGGATTTTGTACTCACTTATTCATAGGGGGTTTCTTATAGTTTCCATGCGGTTTCTTAATCCTCCACATTTTATGATTTTTCCAAGTCAGAATCCGCATCTCAATTTATTTCCTACTATTTAATATTTTGCATCTATTTTCATTGGTTATTCAAAAAATATTTTTTTGAAATTGAGATATTTTCCTAGGATAGATATTCTTCCTCCCTAAAAGTGTGTTCGCTATATCCTAGTGAAGGTTTGGTATGTTCAAAGAATAATAATACCTCTTTTGGTAGGATGATTAAAACCTCATTTTTTCACTTCCAAATCATAACATGCAATAAGTATAATTAATTCATTTGTTCACTTGGGAAAAACACCACATGTGGTAAGTCGATGAAAACCTTCTTGTAGTTTGTTTAAGAACCCTTACAATAGGTACTGTAAGTTTAAGTCATGGTAGGTTGAAATCTGGTATTTCACAGTATGTAGATAAATGGGGTGAGAACCGATACAACATTATATTTAGAATTTATACAATTGTTAGACATACAACGCATTGGAATTAGAGAAGGTTCCATTCGACTTAAATTTATATAAAATCAAGATATTTCCAATGGATTAAAAAAACTCCAATCCATCTTATATATGAAAATATATTATTGATAATGGTATAAAATAATATATGAAAACTATAGAAAAATTAACTAGAAATTTGAAGAACTTCATACATTTTTAAGGTATATAAACAAAAAATTCATCCTTCCATTAATTTTAATTAAATGTATACAAATGTATTATATTTCTATAGAAAAATATATAGTGATGTTATGATCTATATCATGGTATTTATCATCAAAAAACAAAATGAATTATATTCTCAAAATTATAGAATCCTAGAACTGTTGAAGAGACTTCGGGTAATTTTTAGATCATTAAAACAATGATTTCATACTTATACATAGTTTGATGAAATTTAAATAATTCTATTTTATACCCAAAAAACATGTCTATAGAATATAAAAGATATATAACTAATTTTATAATAGAATAACTATGAAAAACTATAAACCACTATAAAATAAAAATTATTACTGAAATAAAAAAGAATTCATCATATTTGGACAAAAATGAGATCATTCTAGAGATTGATTTGGACTTTTTAGTAGTTTAATAAAAGTTATAAACTTCTTATATTTCAAATGAGACATTATTTATAAAAATATAATCACTATAACTTAAAATATAAGAAAATATTGATATATTAAAAACTAATTCCCACATAAAATATTAAGAGGGTTTGGAATATTCAAAAAAATAAAATATTAACAGAGAATAAAAAATTCCCAAAAAACTCCCTCTTTTTTAAAATTAAAAAACCAAAAATAGATTTTATAAAATTATCCACCTTTTTAAAAAATTTCAAAAATAAAATATTAAGAAATAAAAAAAACAAGAATTTTTAAAACAAATAAGTGAAAAAACATCAGTTAAGAATCAAAAAAAGGTCCCCTTCATAAATTAATATTAAGTTAATTTAGAAACAAATAAATAGATAAAATAAATCTTCAATACTTTTGGAATTGAACAATTCATGATCAATGAAATGAAACATTATTTACAGAGCACCCACCACCTGATTAAAATTGAATTACATGTGGAAGAATAAAGAAAAAAATAAAACAAAAACACCTTATGGTAACTGAGCTATTTTGAATCCAATTGGGTTAGTAATATAATTTTTAGATACCAAATTATATTTAAAACATTTTTTAAGGAACATGATAATAAGTTTTTAGAGAGAGAAAATATATTGATATAGAGAGATTGAGTGGACTTGAGAGAACATTATTCATCATAATGTCCTTGAAACATGTATTTGAAACAAGTAACTGTTGATACATTCTCTGTATAACTCTTAATAAAACGGGTATTGAACATATAAGGAATCAGATGATTATAACCAAAACCAGTGTTATATCTACTTTGTTTCAGCATAGCTACCATGTTATTATATTTTTCTATTCCTTGAAAAAAGATATAAATAATTTCATTCAAACTAAACAATTCATTTTTTATATTATCATTCTCCTTCCAAACAAACTCAATATCATCATAGAAATTATTTTTTCCAATGAAGTAGAATTTATTAAACTATAATTCTCTATTTCAATCATAGAGATATTATCCTCCATAATTTTTATTTTCCTTTTTTTTCAAACACAAGTATAGTTTTCCTCAAACCTTCATTTTCCAAAATGTTATTTTTCTTTTCTTCTATGATAATATCATTATATTTACTAACATTCTTAAATTCCTTGATCATCCTATTGTAATAATATTTTAAAACATTATATATTTTTTAAAATATTAAAACAACCTTTTGAAGCTTCTTATTTTCTTCATATAACTCATAAAATATCTAACAATCAATGTCAGAATAATAACTTGAATCATAATCAATACAAACATCATTTGTATTTACTTATATAAAATATAGGTTTATTGTTTTTTTCTCACTTCTAGATTCATCGTTAGAATCATATTATTCAGTGCAACTCTATCCAACATGATAAGAACATTTCATTTCATTATTTTATTTATTATCTTTACGTTTTTTATTCAACTTTATAATTTCTAGTTTGATGTGACCCTTAATTATACATTCATAACAAGTTACTTATAGACCATGTGTAGTACCCTTCATTTATTTATTTTAAATCATTCATTGGATATTTACAGGGTCTCTTCTTATTCCTTTTTTGTCTCTTCATTATTTTTTAAATTCTCTTAGTTATATTCACCATATCTCCTTTATCACTTTCTTATGATTCAGATTTAGAAGAGTTAGATGAAACATTTATATGATATTTCAAAGAGATGTATTTATTATTCAATGTATCTTATTCTGAAATATTCTTTAACTCAAGTTAATATTAAAGCCAAGATCCAATGAGTTCATCCAATGTGTACTCCTTGAAGTTCTTACTTTCATCAATGGATACCTTCTTCTCATTCCATTTCTTAGTTAGTACTCATAGGACTCTTTAAAAAAATTATAGTTATACAAATATTCTCCAAGTAAATTCATTCTATTCACATTACTTGTAAATCGACGTAATATTTGGTTCAAAATTTTATCTTCACCCATCTTGTAGTCTTGGAACTCACCTCTAAGCATTCCAACCACATTTTTAATAAATTTTTTTGATCTATGTTTAGTTACTTATAGAATCTTCCATACCTCATGAGTTGTATAACATACAGAAACATGACTAAACTCACTTTTTTAATTAAATAATATAAAATATTTATAGCATTGTAATTAAAAATATATATAGAAGCATAGTTCCATGTAAGAATATATGGGTCAGCTTATGGTAATGTGTATAATTTTTCCATGATCGAACAGTGTTATATACTTAACAATTCAAGGTATTAATCCATTCAATATTTCATGTAGTTATAGTCCATGTCATCAAAGTGAGGTGGCTTATGAGGAATCTCAGTATCATATACATTTATTTCCTCCATATTAATGATCTTACAATTAGACTGTGAGGTCAAGGAAAGGATTAGTAAAATAAAATAGAATAAAACTATATAGAATATTAAATAAATTCCAAATGGAAAAACCTTTGATACCATTGTTTGGTATCATTAAATATAAAAAATATCTAGACTGATAATTCCTAAAAGATTCCAACTTTGATACCAATAGTTTGGTCAAAAAAATTAAGGGTAGATATTCTAGAGGGCAGTGAATAGACCAAATTAAAATTTATTATAGAAATATATTAATTATATAAAATAATTATTAATTATAATTAAGTGAGTTAATTTCCATTAAAATTAATAAAATAAATAAAATACCACAAGGAAGTTTCTATAGTTGTTAATTCAAAATTGGACCTAGTGTACTCTTATACCTCAATACAAGATGTGAGATACATTGTGTACAACCAGATTTTTAATGTGTAATCATAACCAAATTACAACATTATTTTTCTAGTGTAATTATTACCAAAATACATCATCCATTTGTTTGGGAGTCACAACCCAATTACAAAACTGATTTTATACAATAGGATTCATAATCAAAATGGTCCTGACTTTAGAATTCAGGAGTCCTATCCTGATACAACTCTAACTTTATATAGATGGAGTCAAAAACCACAGATCTAGACTTTATAATACAGGAGCCACAACCTGAAGAAATAAAATTATTTTTTTAAAAGTATAAAGAGAAAGTGAAAGAACGTGAGACATAAGAAGAAGCATTACAGACTCAAGAAACTAGAAATAAATAGATAGAATATGAATAAAGCATAACTAGTGGTTATTGAGTTAGATAATCATGATTTTCTTATCAATACAAAAGAAGAAGAAGTCATTGAATTTTTTTTTCATCCCTTGAGAGATCGTCCAGCAGTAGAAATAATTGATCGCATAGGACATGGACTGTACAAAACTTCAAATTTTCAGTATAAATATTTGGTTCTCAAAAATTCTTGTTCTCATAACACATATGTGTATACATTAAATGGACCCCAATCCTTTAATTTTTTTAAAAAAATCTTACAATCCAATCTTCAATTGGGTAAAGTAATTCAAATTCAAACTACCCAATTATCCAAGAGATAGAAAATTATTATACTAAAAAATCATTTGAATTCAAAACTTAAGGACTGAACCAAACTAATTGAAATTACCCATTAAATAATTCAGTCTGTCTCTATAATAATAGGTCTAATAAATTCTATAAATATTACAAAACAATTTAAAAAATTTAATCAAATTTCAAAATGATTTCTAAATTAGTATAGTGGATAAATATTCAAAATTTAATTCTACCACATTAAATACAACAAAATAAATTTGAATAATTTATTTTTCAATAAATACTAATTTAGAAAATAATAACAATATTAAATCAACTCAAAACATAAAAAATTAAATATTCCAAATATATGTTTTACAAAAATACATGAATAAAGAGTAAATTAAACCATATTTTAAAACTAATTGAAATATTATAAAAACACTTCACATGGATTTTATATAATATATATGAAATTTAAAAATTAATAAATGACTTAAAATAATTAATATAAGAATGCAGTTAACTAAGGAATCAAAAACAAATAAAAATAGATCATGCGGAAAAATTCATATTTTTAAAAAATAAATAAACTAAGAACTGACTTTGCGCACGAAGTGGTCTTGAAGATAGTATACATATCATTTCATGTGGTCGGTTTGAGTGGTCTTGTAGTATGTATGTTAACCATGAGAAAAATATATCACGGGATCACTTGATATAACATATAGTCACTATACTGACTGTGCGAACAAATAAGGTGTGGACACTTATGTTAGTATGAATGCATAGTCGGTAAAAAATATCATCATGTGATAACTCTACATTTCATGAGAATAAAAAATAAGGTGTGGTAGGTATCATTTCCATTAAAATAACTATGGAATATGGGAGATCACTATACTTACCATGTGAAGTAGCACTACATGTAGAAGATCATATCACACTAACTACATGGTGCAAGAGTTTGGACTGCTTGCATTGGAGGAGGAAAAAATTGAGGAACGACACCTCTTTAAAGTCTTGTTGAACCACCTTTGGATGTTTTTGAAGAAGGTACAAGGTATTTTTATGGAATATATACTACGAAATAGTATTGGTGTGGTCACTCTATCCAAGTGAACTTGTGGTAAGTTAGAAGAATAAAAATATCACTTGTGGTAGGTTGATGAAAACATCATGTGATCACTTCCAAAACTCAAAATTTTGTAAGTATATTTAAGTCATGCATTCACTTGGTAGAAATACCATATGTGATAAGTTAATGAAAACCTTCATGCGGTAATTTTATAAACACTTGTGGTGGGTAATGTAAGTTTAAGTCATAGTAGGTTGAAAATGGGATTTCATGATCTGTAGATAAATGTCATTGAAAACGTATATATCATAAAATATAGACTTTAAAAAACATTTAGACATAATAAAAATCATAATTAGAAAAATTTCCAACTAAATTAAATCTAGATAAAATCAATTTATCTCCAATTTATCAAACAACACATAAATATGACTTATATAGTGAAATATATAATTGATAAATTGTAGAAAATAATATCTGAAAACTACACACAAAAAACAAGAATGTTACAAAATTAAGGCCTTTTTGTACAATATCGAAACATCACTTTTTTCATTTCATTAAGTTTAATTAAATGTATGTAAATGTATTAAATTTATATATCAAAAAATATTGTTCAATTCTAATGTATATCATTAGATTTATCATTTAAAAAATAAATAATTTATATTTTGGATATTCTAGAATTCCAGGACCTATTTGAGAGACTGTGAGCAATTTTTAGAGCATTAAAACATTGATTTTATACTTCCAAATAGTTTAATGAAATATAAAAAAATCTATTGGATACCCAATGAAACAATTCATATGAAGATATAATCTATATAACTCAAGTAATAATAAAATAAGTAAGTAAAACATTAAAACACTATAAAATAAAAATTATTCTTCATACCAAAAGCATACAGAACGTTCAGAACAAAATGAGAACATTCTAGAAATTGATTTAGACGTTGTTGTAGTTGAATAAAAGTTATATAAACTTGTTATATGTCAAATGAAATAAGATTTAAAAAAACCAATCACTATAACTCAAGATATAATAAAAATATATTGATATGGTAAAAATTTATTTCCACATAAAATATTGAGAGTTCGGAATAATCCAAAACATAAAATATTACAATAGAATAACAAACTCCCAACAAAAAGAACCGAGGGTATAAAATGAATGTATATGAGGAAACATTACACCAAAAATTCCACTTAGTAGTAGTTTTTTTAATGTTTAGCAGTGGTTTAATCCTCCAATAAATAATGTCTGATGCTTTATATAAATTTTCATGTTTATCTATATCACTAATGAACTAGAAATAGTTTTTTATATTGTGGTTTATATTTCTTGGTGCCCCTATGACCATGTATCTCAAGTTATATGGCCATATCATCCAATAAAACGGGTCATGATTTCAACCTAATGGCCTTACTTCCTCAACTGATGTCCAGGATGCCCAACTGATGGTCAACACCACCCAAGTAATCTGGTCCAAGCCCAAGCAGGTGACCATGTCAGCTCAATCATGATGGCCATGCCATCTCAATTCTCATGGCTGATCCGTTCATGGTCCCATGGATCACATCACATTCTATAAATGAATTTAATATATATAATTCAAACAAATTGAAATTAAATAAGAAATTCAATTTAATATGGTAGAATTTCACAAATCAAATAAATATAAGAAATCAATGAAATTGAATTGAAAGATTAAACACCGCATGAAAAATTCCATTTGACATAAACAACACCCCCATCTAAACCACCTAAGGAGAGACACCCTCTAACCTAGAATCCCATTTATAACAAGGTAAGGTGATGCCCCATGATAACATACAAGGTCATATGATCAATTTTACATCAATAAATATGGTCTCACTCAACTAACCAGTGAAAAGTAAAATATGCACCCCAAAACAACCATGAAAACATGAATAATGGTATGAACCACCTACCTTGGAATCATTGACGTAGGAATTTCTGGTATTGGCCATTAACTCAAATCAGTTTGTAAAAAATCAATGATTCCATCAAATGCCCTGAAAATAGGGTAAAATAGCTTAGAAAAATTTATTAGTCCATGAGGTGAAATAAAAACAAAATTAAAGCAAGGATGAGGATAGCATTATTGGTACAGTTCCAATGCACCCAATGACAGATGAAATAGGTCTCAAACAAGGGAGAGGTAACACACCCAAGCCAGAAGAAGAAATTGAGAGGGCTCCCTAGTGTGCTTGAGACCAAGAGAGAGAAAAAGAGTAATATTAGGATAAATATAGAGGTGAAAAAGGTGATTTCCTACCATTAATGGTCTTCATGGTTAGATAGAATGGTTTTCTAAACCATGCGCAAACTATGTGGGCTATAGTGTGTGGGTACTGCCTATGTGGCACTACCTGTGTGGCATTCGCCACAGTTTTCTCTAACTGTGCAGAATCCTCTGCATAAAATGTTATAAAGGCCCCAAGGTCATAAAAATACCTCACATGATTTACCCAAACCATGCGGCAGTTCAAAAACATGGCGCACGGTTAGCTGTAAGAGGTCGCACAGTTTACCCTAAACCGTGCACCTTGTCCTGCAACTCCTATAATATAAATTTGGGCCTCAAACACCCCTGAAGCCCTTAAAAATACTCAAAACACTCTTCATGCCTCGAAATGCTTCCAAAAACAAGATATATGGGTGATGGAACTCTCATAATTGAGTTATGGTCATTGAAAAAGAAAAGGGCATACCCACTAATTCAAAAAATCAAAACAAGAGAGGTTTTCGACCCAATTGAAAAAATCAGGATGTGACTATCTCCCCACCTTAACAAGGATCATCCCTAAGATATCAAAAAATCATATAGACGGTATAAAACAAAACCATCACATTAAAAATAACTTGGAGTACCCTGGTCTCAAGGTTATAGGTCAACTGCCTCAAGGGGGCTCCCCACATTTGGAGTTACCTACCATGGTCCATCCAAATCAAAACTCAAATAAAACAATGGTCCATTTACTAATTCCAAGACCCAAAATTCCTCCTATGACACATCAATACTCCTATACCTCATTTGGTACCCTCGTTTCATACCATAAACCCATCAGAATTCTAAAATGCATTAGGTACTTCCTCATGCCCATGTCTCCCATGGCACCCATGAGGCCCTACATCTCAATAGATGCTCAATTCAAACATCAGTGCCTTGAACCTCAATCGATTCCATCACCAAAATGGTTTCCAGATTCCAAATCACCTCAAAAAACCCACATCTCCTTGATTCCTCAATTCCAAGAACGTCAATAAATCATGAACCCAATGGTGCTCACATATAAAACATGGTGCCACACACGTCACAAATATATATCACACACCATATCTGGTAAAAAACTACTAAATAGTGTCTAGTTAGTCCATTTTCATATCTTGTTCACCTCATGAACCCTAACAGAACATGCCTCAATAGTCCATTCTAAGAAAAATAGAAGCAAATGGCTACGTGCGTACCTATGACCTCTGTCGGCTCTCAAGCCTGCTTAGACACTGGCATCTCTATGGAATGTACCTAGCCTGATGCTCAACCTCCTAACACTTGACGACCCTATGGTGATACACCACCCACTATCCATTGATCCAACTATTATTTCTCACTATATCTTCCACAATATCCACATGGTTATGAATCTCAGCTACACTCACATGGTACTGATCTCAGCCCAATCTTAGAACCCTGAGTCTACCCTAGTCCGTGACTGCCGACTGTTTGAGAAGGATTCCTACAGAACCTCGCAAGATTCCAGAGTTGTTCACATGCCTGGATCTCCATTAGAGGCCTCTAGAACTATGTTCGGACATGTCATGGTTGCCCGCATAGAAATAAAATCGTAAAAGAGCCCTATGGAGTGGTCTAACTATGCCCTTGGTCTGACTTCCCAGATGGAACTCATCTAGGCCTCACTTCCTACCATCTAAATCACCACCACTAAAATCACCTGAAACCACTTCTTAGGTCAAGTATGACCTATCCATCAAATTTACCTCGTCTATGAGCTTCTGATTCACTATCTATAAGAATTGTTTCATCCTTTAGATGTTTACCTGCACCTGAATGGAATTACATAAATCATCCTCAAAGCGCCTCACCCAAGAGGTTTATTCACTCACCATACCGGGTGAAAAACGGGAAAATTTGGTGAATGTCACAGCATAGCCAATGATAGTCGTGTCTCCCTATTGAAGGCTCAAGAAATTCAAAACTTTTTTCCCTTAGCATCTTTGGGAAGAAATGATTGAATAACCTGGCCTCAAAATCTTTCCATGCCGGTCTTTTATGTCTACCAGCCTGCACCTTCACATCCCACTATAAGATTTCTGGTCCTCTATAAATATAGGTTTACATTTTCACTCTCCACCCTAGAGGAATCTCTAACTACATGAAAATAATCTACATAAACTTGATCAAGTTCTGAGATGCTTGAGGACCACCATTATCCCATAAAATTGGTAGGTGTTACAACTAGAACTCCCAAGTAAGATATTCCATAGATGGCTTTGCTCTCGGATCACCATTTTCAGTCCCCTAGATCACACGTACTAGTCTCTCTCTGATCTTCTCTTCAACCCATGACCCCAAATAAGTCAACTCTAGCAGATTCCCTGCCTTCCCTATAACCTATTCATGACCATTTCATTTAGCATGTTCCTGCTCTGGCTGACCATTAGGGGTCTAAACCTACTCATTCTCCTATGGCACTCTATCTCCTTCTGGACACTCCATCTGATCTATCTCGGAGGCACATTCTGAATACCTTACATGGTAATACATCCCATATATATATAAAATTGATAGGGAAAGTAGTAACAGGCAGTGTATCCTCACTACCCTTACCATTTCCTATCACAACTATGTCACATGTAATCCCGACCTCATGGCCTACTTACCTCCCTTAACAGAGTCAAGTATCAAAATTCCATGGACTATTCCTACCTCAGCGATCACATTACCTCAAACCAATGATCTCATTGCCTAAAATAGTGATCAAAATCACACCATGCCATAGTACATGCCTACTCTTATAGGAGCCTTGCACATCTCATGTGTTATATACCAAACAATATATATATATATACGTGTCACATGGCATATCACATTAAAAATTCATTTCACAGTTCACAATAAAATTTCATCGGCACATGTATATTCATAATTGAAACACCCTAAATGTTCCCAATAAAGAGCATAAACATGCATAACAGCCCCAACATGACTTACCAAGCCAAGCTTCGTAGTCTCATTCATTGTTGTACTAGGCTATGGATAAAAAGTCAAAATAGATTAAAATCACATTATAAGAATACCACTCATTTTGGAAATCATATAAACTCTAAACTGAGAAAAATAGAACATCAATTTCCACCCATGGTAACTAGGCCCATCCCTCATACATGGGGCTCCAGGAACCCAAGAACGAGTTCTAAACCCAGTTTTAACCCCCTCCTAATCTCTAGAAAATGATACCCTAAATAGTAAGACTAGTTGAAAAGAAAAGAACAATAATTATCGATCTTATTATTAGATACTCTTAAACTACTACTAAATACCAATCCAGAACTGCTCTAATAACACTTATAACATTCCCAACCCAATTAGCCACCTAAAAAGTACTATCAGGTTAGTTTCCACTAACCTTAGGCTCATCTTCCGAAATACCAAAGGCTTCCGAATAGCAACATGGGTGTAAATGAGTAATAATGGGGAGACTATACCATCAGGGGATGATATAGTAAAGGTCTGAGTACAAATATATAACATGCAGTGGATGTAAAGACTCAACAGGCTCAAAATATACCCGTTGAAGTCAAAAGCACAGTCAATATCAATAATAGCAGAAATGATAAATAGTAAAGTAGTGCAAATAAATAAACATCCAAACATAACACTGTATCTGCTGAAACAAAACATGCTTACATATCAATATCTAGAAGGGTATCCATTGGATGACCAATAGTACAAGACATATATAGGCATGTTGAAATAAAAGGAAAACTAAGAAACGAACTCCAGCTGAGGAAAGACCTCAAGGTCCCTTACCAACATCTGATTATAAATATCCACTAAGATCCTACTCCTAAACCCAATCCTTTACCTTAACGCAATAAAAAAAAGTCTACACACATCTTAAAGGACCTATGTTGGGTGTGAGAATGAGTCTTCGTAGGATATCACCCATGCTTTCATTCCAAAAATAAGTGTTTAAGAAGGTTTAATATAAAAATAAAACAAAACAAAATAATGTAATTCATTAAACAATGATCCCCTAGTTCTCAATAGTCACCAAGAATCTTTTACATTCCTCGGACAACACCAGAATATCTAAAGAGGATATGACCCTTAGCCCTTAACCCATGGAATCCTCTGAAATAGAATATCCTAGGTGAACCATTAGGCTTCACATTCAAAGTTATCATCATCATATTCCACTGACACATCATGACTCAAAAAAATTCCAACATCCCAAAGGCACATCCTTTAAAAACTAAACGGTCCCTCGAACCCCTGCTCAAAAGCACCTATCGGCTTGAAGCCCAATGTCCAGAGGCATAGTAATTTCTATTCTAAAATCAAAACCACCATTATCTCATAGCATGACATCCCAAAGAATGGAGATCTTGATCCTCTAAAATAGTCCAAGCCTAATGGCCTCAATCACAGCGAGCCTCAACCCCCAATAGATAGCCTCAACACTATCATTCGAAGGATTCTCACCTTCAATGTGTCTTTCTATGGAAAGCACCTGCGACAAATTTTTCAAAGCTGCACTACATGATGCCTATA
Organism: Viscum album; assembly: GCA_963277665.1. NCBI lineage: Eukaryota > Viridiplantae > Streptophyta > Magnoliopsida > Santalales > Viscaceae > Viscum > Viscum album. The sequence continues at coordinate 785,234,307 of OY728123.1, read as the reverse complement.
CCTATAAGAGTGGTTAAAACCACTTCAAAACTGAGTCAGCTTGTGTGTACATGACTCCAATCGGTGCTTTGGACATCATGGGTGAGAATAAATCAACAAAATAGTACCTAAGCCACATCCAACTGACAAATTTTTCCACTATGACCATGTCGCTCAAGTCTGATGGCCATTATATCCCATAACATGGGCCATTCCCTAAAGTTTATGGCCTTTCATGCTCAACCAACATCCATGACTCCCAATAGATGGTTAACACCACCCAAGTAATCTGGGACAAGCCCATCCAAATAACCACATCTCCTCAATCTCAATGGCCATGCCATCCACATTCCCCAGGTCGAGCCCACCATGATCCCATGGATTATAACACATGCCATACAATAATTTCATATATATAATTCAAACCGATTCACTTTAAATAAGAAAATTAATTTTATACGATTGAATTTCACAAATTAAATAAACATAAGAAATCAGTGAAATTGAAATGAACGACTAAAAACAAAATAAAAAAATCCATCTGACAAAAACAACACACCCAGACAATCCACCCAAGGACTGATGACCTATGACCCGACCACTCTTTTATAACATGGAGAGGTAATTCCCAATAGAATCCCATAAGGTTATACGGTCAATTTAACATCAATCAATAAGGACTTGTTCATCTACCCAATGGTGAGGTAAAATCCATACCCCCAAAATGACCACAAAAAACATGAATAAAGCTATACACCAAATACCTTGGACTCATAGATGTAGTGGCATATGGTATTAACCTCTAACTCAAATCATTTTGGAAGAAATCAACGATTCTATTGAACAACCTGAAAATAGTGTAAAATATATCAAACTAATTTAGTGGTCTGTGAGGTGAAAAAAATGAAATAGAAGCAAGGATGAGCAGAGCCTTGCCGATACGGTTCCAAAGCACCCAATGGAAGATGAAATGGATCTCAAACATGGGAGAGGGATCACAACCTATATGAAATAAGAAAGGGATAGGGGTCTTTGTTATGTGCATGAACAAGGAGGAAAAGAGGAGGAGGAACAAGAAATAGAAAGGAGGGAAAATGGTAATTTCCTACCTTTAATGGCTTGCATTGTTAGCTCACACAATTTTGTAAACTGTGCACAAACCATGCTGGATACAGTTCATGGGTACTGCCTAAGTGGCACTACCTGTGCGGCATTCTGTAGGCTTTTCTCTAACTATGCACTAATCATGCAAAAGCCTCTGCAAAAACCGCAGACATGGTCGCACGACCGTGTGCCTCCCCTGCACGGTTTACCCAAATTGTGCATCTGTTCAAAAATAGGGTGCACGATTAGTAGGAAGAGGCCACACGTCTTACCCAAAACTGTGTGCCTTGACCTACAACTCCCAAAATAGGTGTTCCGGCTTCTGATGCTCCCAAATCCCTTCTAAAAAACCCGAGGCCCTCTCCAAGCCTCTAAACCCATCCCAAAACATGATATAGGGGTGGCGGAAGTGTCAGAATTGAGTTTCGATAAAAAAAATAGAAAAGGGCATAGCCACTAATTCAAAAATTCTAAATTGGAATGATTTTTGACCCGATTGAAAAACTTGGGGCGTTAAATTGAGCATATATTTCTGTATGGTGAGATTTGAACCTCTTACCTCTTGGTTATTCAAGAATGGCTTTACCACTCTGGTAAGCTCTCCATGTAGTGACATAAGAGACTTCAATACAATTACATGTATACAGATAAATATATGTAAATACATAAAAAATAATAAATAAATGATAACTATATAATAAATGATAAATAAAAAGTAAATAAAAAATAATATATAATATGTTTTAAATAAATAATAAAAATAATAGATATTAGTAAATTAATTAATTAATTGATATTTTATATTTTATATTTTATTGTTTATATTTTTAAATTTATAATTTATATATAATAATAGTAAATAAATATATAATAAATAATGAATAATGATAAATAATAAATTATAGAAAAATAATAAATGATAAATTATAATTGATAAATTAATAATAAATATATCATAAATAATTATTTAATAATTAATAATTAAGAATTAAGAATTAATAATTAATAAATAAAGAGTAACTATTAAATAGTAAATAGTAAATAATAAATATATACTAAATACTAAGTACTAAATACTAAATAATTATAAATAATTAATAATAAATTAATAATAAATCATAAATAATTAATAAATACTAAATAAATACTAAATAATAATTAATAATTAATAATTAATAATTAATAAATAAATAAATAAGTTATAAATTAATAAATAATAAATTAATAAAAAATAATAAATCAATTTATAATAATTAATTAAAAAAATTATAAATAAAAAAATAAATTAACTAATTAACTAATTTATTAATACAATTACTTTTAAATTCATTTAAAAATAGTTATATATATACATATATTATAAATTTATTTAAATATAAATAAAATTATTTAAATTTATATAAACACACACAGAGATATATATATATATACCAACAATATATATATATGTATATAAATATATATAAATATAAATAAATGTCTATAAATATATATGCATATAACTAAATTTACATAAATCTGTTTAAACACAAACATAAATATAATTATATAATTGTGTATATATATAAACACATTTAAATATAAATAAATATAACAATACATAAATATATATATATATATATATATATACATATAAGTATCTATTTATATATATACCCACATAACATCTATAAATATATGACAACATAAACACATATTAATATTTATAAATATATATAATTATAGGCAAATATAAATAGATATAAAAAAATATCTCTATAAATATATACAATTATAGATAATTATAAATGAATATTGACAAATATATATATATATATAAATTATAAAAAATATACTGAAATATACGCACACATGCACACACACACATATATATAAAAAATAATAAATTTACAAAAGAGGGAATACCACTCCAATTTCAACATCATCATAAAATAGGAATGTAAAACCATGGAATAAAATCATTGAAAACCCAATAATAATAAGAATAAACTCATAAATAAAGTTAAAATTATATAAAATGTTCAAAAATTAGTGTATCACAACTAAAAACTCATTTTTTGAGGCCTTCTAGACTTTTTGATGAAGAAAAAACTACATATCAATGATGGATTATTTTATAGAAAACTTTGTTGATTAGCAGTGGTTTTTAAAAACCCCCACAAAACAATAAACAAGAACATTTAGTAGTGGTTTTCAAAACTCTTGATAAAGGTCCATTTTCTATTAATACATTACCTTTATAAAGCTTAGGAAAATAAAATATAACCACTAATCTACTCCACATAAAATAAATAAAACCAATAACACATGCGTGTAATGGAATACATAAACAACGGTCTCCAAAATAAAAAAAAATCAACTCCTACGACAATGACTCTTACACCAATGATGAACTCCATTAGCTACGAATTTCATACTCAATTACTAAATCCCTCTTGTAAATATAGAATAGAATTATATATATATATATCAATGTGTGAGAATACAAGTATACTTAGTAAGATCCTCCTCAAAAACTCTAGGGAATTTGTTGAAAAGTATACTAATGCCTCAGTGAATAAACAGTGAAACTAACCTGTTACCTATACAAGGTCATCTACCACCCAACATCACCAAGTCTCTCTCACCAGATCCACATACAAATATTGAACCATAATAATCATGAAATATAGATTGAAAGTTACCTTATTCCCACTTCCCCACTAATCAAGTCACCCTCATTCCCCAATGGTATATGTCCTGATGATCCAATCCCTTCAATAATCACATCACCACAATAACATAACCTCATATCCACATCACCACCATAATCACATAGATACATCCATAAAAAATATTATCATTAACCACAAATACACAACCCCACATCATATCATCATCACTACATATTTGAATACTGTAAACCTCCACCTGGTGAGGTGTGTAATATTGACGGAAATAAACCTCATTCCCTCATCATTTCATGTATTCCCCCACCATGAACCCACACCATAACTATAACATTACATCACTACAAAATCCTAACATATCAAAACATCATGCAATAACAACCTATGTTATATCTTGACAATATAGTGGGGAAGGGGGTGTCACATGTTATCCACATCACCATTATCCTAGATGTTTGGGAAAATAACTAGAACCCAATACCACATATAGGCTATGGTTTCATTAACCTACTTTGGTGGTGATGTGTGTGAAATTATAGAAAATAAATTTAATATAATATATTGAAAAAACTTATAATATGGGTCAATACTATGAACTATAACAATTACTTCAACCATAACCACTATCTGATATTTTCCACTATACATCATTAAGCACTTCCACTTCTAACTACAGCATATACTAGCCCCACCATCACCACACAACTACCACAAAACAACCAAAATACTTCTCATTTCATAATTTATTACCAATTCCACATTTACCAATTTCTATCCATGTTACATTTATTACATCATATTTAATTCCAAGCTATAAAAATTTAATAAATCCACTTACACTTCTAAACTTATAAATTTATTACCACATATCAATTAACAATAAATTAATTTATTAATATTATCCTTGTATTTATATTATCATGTCAAAATCCCATATTTTTTCCATTTATAAAGAAATATTCCATATTCTATGTTACATGGACATATATTCACATCACCTACTCTACATTGCCACAAAAATGTGGCCTCACAACCATCACATCTTCCTCTACCATAATAATATAATCACACAAGGTCACCACCAAATCACCATAAAAATTATAGTGATGAATCAATGACACATTATCTCTAAGATAATGAGGAAATGATATAAATGTATAAAATAATGACAATTCTAGACTCTCATTCTTCTTTTCAATCACCATAATTAATTCCATTATTAGTTTTTCAATATGTTTCAATGCACCAACATCAATATAAATTATAGGAATATATTATTTACACTTTACCCAAAATTAAGTATTGAACAATTTGTAAATGACAAGGAACACAAGTATGGTGTGATCGATGATATCACTACACATTTTAATTGATTTAATTATATCAAGTTATGATTTTATAAGGTAAATCTCAACTCTCTACAAAAATTAAATCAAATCATACTAATTATAAAATTATATTGAAAATAAATAGATCAAAGTTCGAATCTTTTACTTCAAATTGTTCTTTATTAATCATTATATAAGAATAAGAAGAAGAAAAATGAACAATACCTAAAATATTCTAATATGAAACCTCAAAAACATAAAAATATTATCCCACCATCATGACTTTGACAAAATATTTGAAAAACCAAACCATAACCCATTTTCATGGATTTATAGAAGGAATGGAAATGAAATATTTGAAGAAAATGAGAGGGTGAGGTCATTAGATTAAGAAACAATTAACCACCAAAAGAAGAAGGCCTTAGATCCTACACAGGAACCAGGGACCACCAAAACTAACAACTTAGGCCACTTAGGGTTTCAAGAGGTTTGTAGGGAATAGAAATAATTTGACAGGCATCTTGAATTTATATTAGAAATTCAGAAACATAAAATCATATTGTGATAGTCATGGTCATGTAGTAATGGTTTTATAGTCTCATAATCACAATACGATCTCTCTAATTCATGATGGTGAGAACCATGTAAAATTTGATATAAAAAATAAGTTCATGGTGCAGTGGGGTATACCATAATGTAACCCTCAAACCCCTAACAATACCACAATAAATATCAACTTTCTCCCCCAAACCTAATAATCCCAAGAAAAAAACAACATACATAACATATCATTATAATGTGGTATAAATAACTATAGAGACACTAAATAATCATTGTCCCGACCTGCCTTCACCAAGATGAGAGAAGGGACAGCATATTGCCAGACCCTTCCTTCTTCAAGTTGAAGGAGAGATAATGACCCCCCGAGACCTGCCCTCAATAGGTCCTGGAGTGGCGACTAGAACCAAGGGTATAGAATTACACACAAGATGGAAGGCATTGCCCTTTTTTTAATAGGATTAGGAGAGAAGACAGTAAAACACAACAACACCAAAACTGGGGGTAAAAGTAATGCCAAAGAAAACCATTCATATATGCATGTTACAAAATTAAATTCCCCAAAGTAAAAGGAGACTACAAAGGTAAAGTACCAAAGAAAGAAAAATAGCAACTGCGACTATCCCAACATCCGAGCTAGTATATCCCTGCACAGTCCCTGAAGTCCTTTTGGAAACCTAAAAGTAGTTTTATATACGTAGGGTGAGCGTAAAAGTATACTTAGTAGGGAAAACCAAATACTCTCATGCACAAGTGGGGAGGCATTATAATTCCCTGTGAGAAAAGAGATAACCAAAGAACCTAGCAAGAAAAAACTAACCACCCAAGCCTCACCAAGGCACACTCCCAAAATAATGCAAGTCAAGTAATGTGTAGTAAAAGCACATCGATATTTGGGTACCCCGCGCCACTTTCCCAGTGGTTATTGAAGACATCCTATGCATCGAACCTCTCCCGCCTTTCTCACTACAGTCCCACTTCCACACCCCTCCCACACACTCTTGGGAAAAAAACACACATCTCGCCCGCAAACACCAGGGCCACAACCACCATGCATAACCACGCCCACAAACACCTGGGCCAGAACAACTACTGCCACGCCCGAAGACACCTGGGGGTCATCTAGAAGACTCTTGGGAAACCACCTGCCCGCACACACCAGGGCCAACCACCAAAACCACCATGCCCGAAGAATCTGGGGCTATAATAGACCTCAGGCCATCACAGCCTATCCGAAGAGTATTGGGATATTCAGAAAAGGAGCTAATAACTAGCCACTCATAGGAGTGTTGGGAAAAACACCATCCCCCATGAAATGGGGGTGTTCAGAACTAAGTTCTCAACTTGGGTGGGGTACGAATAAGAATCATAAAAAATACAGATACATGTATAGGTAACAATCACTCATCCCAAAATAGGGTTTCCAAATCCAACCTAAGCATAAACACCCTCGTTACTATTCATTCATAAAAAAAATTACATCACTCACGGCCAAGTCCCAACTCATTCCCAAAACCAATTCCCAATTCAAAACATTATTGTTTTCATGTTCAAGTGAACCCATTTATTTGAATTATACACTACTGGGAAACTAACCGTCATAACCACAAGCCAGAGAAAGAGAAACAACCAAACAGAAATTTAAGAATTCACACCTGGTTCTCCTGTGAAGTCACAACAACAAAGGGATCAGTTAGATCCCTCAAAGTATTGGAACCAAACCAAGCCTCTAGATATAGCCCCACACATCTTCAGATTTACAACCAACAACCATTACACAACATCGGATCCCATCCTCATCCACGTCACCCCATAAGCATTGAGAATAACAAACAGACATGCCACCAAGACAGAGAAAGGAAGTTACCAGACTCAAGTACACCATTCACTAAATTTTATTCTTTCTATTTGGTTAACTGGGGTAATCACACAAGGATTTGTGTTCACTAGACATTAATTTAATCAGCCGAGTTTACATGGTTAACCAAATTCCCATGTTACAGTCACTAAATCGTCACAGAAGACAAGGGTTTATTAGTGCACAAGGAAAGACCACCAACGGTCATGATTTTCAGGGAGCATAAGCCCATGCAGTTCACAATGTATAGAAACTATAAAAGAGTATAGAAGAATTGTCAAACACACCCCATTATTCTTTAACAGTCTATTTATTATCTTTCTTAATGTTTGGTTTAGTCCATCCCCACAGAAACAGTAGCGTACCCACCCCGCATGATACACGGTAAGCAGAGATGAAGGAAAATCTCAACTTGGTTGATCAAGGATCGAAGTTCTTCTCCATGCACCAAGAACTAGGGATGCATGACTTTCAAGGGAGGAACTCCGGGGACTCCAAGGATGAGCAGAAAAAAAAACTCCAGCACAGGCATACCACAAGCCTCGGGAAGGAGGTACTCCAAGTGCACCAGGGAGAAGAAAGAAATCCAGCCAAAAAGGATAAGGAATAAACTCTAGTGTGATATAAATATGAGATCCTATTATTACAAGATAAGGAAATTTTAGTGGATTTAAAATAAGATCGTGTTTCCCCACACAGTTGGGCATTACACATGATGGAATAATTAACTATCATTTAATTATTCCCATCGGGGTGGTGGCATAACGGATGTGCATTAAACCATTTCTTTTAAACAGAGGAAAACGCGCAACAGGGGTGGAACTGGAAGGTACGGGGAAAGGGTGTGACACTGAGGAAAAACCACATGTTTTGGTAAGTTTAAGGTTTTCCTGACTGTTGGTGGATTTTAGATAATATTTATGGTCTTTAAATGGCTTTGAAAGGGGGGATTAAATAATCTTTACGGTAAAATATTAGTTATGGGAGTGGAAAAGGTTGGAAGTTTGAAAAATAATGAAGACCCTCGGTGAGGAAATGGTGCCACCATCGCGGTGCCACCCTCACGGTGCCCCTGTCATGGTGTCACCTTGACGGTGCCACCATCACTAGTGCCACCCTCACGGTGCCACCGTGACTGGCATGCGTCTGTCGCGGTGCCACCGTAACTGGTTCCCCCGTTACCGGTGCCACTGTTTCGGTGGAGCTGTATTTTGGCAATGTAATTGACCAGGTGGGTCTGGGCCATTACATCAGATATCTCTCAAACTATTCTCTCCCTCGAGAAACAAAACTAGACCCGAATAAAAGAGGGTTTCCGAACAACCACATCAAAAGATACCTCTCAGGAGTGAACCTCATCGACATCTATGAACACCTCTCCCTCATGTAACCAGGCAACATTCGAAGGTCAAACTGTCCAGTCATATGGGTTAGGGAGTTTCTTCCTCAATGTCAAGATATTATCCTCTTTGGGTGGCACTGACTCACCCGTAATGGTTTAATCTCATCCACCTTAATGCGTCTTGATTAGGGATCAGGTCCTCCCCTCCCCATAGTCAGTACTCTTCACACACATCCACAAAACATGGGAAACCACACGTTCCATAGTTAGCAAAGTAAAGTGTTCCATCACAAACAAGTACAAACAAAATAGAATGAAACTCAAAATAGCTCTGGGTACTGGGCATGCATCTGGGTCTCCTGTTCCCAGGTACATTCCTCGATCCCGTCATGTCTCCATAACACACGAACCAAAGGAATGGTCCATCCATGAAGCACCTTCTCCACTCGATTCTCGACCCTCACTGGTATTTCCAAAAATGTCATGTCATCCTCAATATTCAGAATTCCCCAGTCGAGGACATGTGAATCATCGTGTTGATACCATCGTATTTGTGACACATGGGTGATGTCCTGTATTCTCAGTAGCGGTGGTTGTAGCGCTAGATGATAAGCCACTTCCCCGACCCACTGCAACACTTCTAATGGTCTGATGAACCTTAGAGAAAGCTTACTCCCCCTTCTGAACCTCGGTTGTCCATGCCGAGGGAAGACCTTCAAGAATACGTGGTCCCCGACCTTGAACTCCAAGGGTCTCCTCCTATTATGGTCATATGACTTCTACCGGTCCTGAGCCGCCTTCATCCTCTCCTGTATAAGCTAAACCTTCTCTATCGTGCTCTGCACCACTTCCGGGCCAAGGACACTTGCTTCCCCATGTTTGGTCCAGTACACAGGTGAGAGACATGTCTTTCCGTACAAGGATTCGAATGGAGCCATGCCAATTGTAGAGTGATAGCCTTTATTGTATGAAACCTCTACTAGAGGTATGTGTCGCACCCAAGATCCCCCAAAATCTGGAATACATGCTCATAGCATATCCTCCAACATCTGGATAGTGCGCTCTGTTTGTCCATCTATCTGGGGATGGAAAGCAGTGCTAAGACGTAGCTGGGTGCCAAAATCATGCTAAAATCCTCTCTGGATTCCTGAGGTAAACCGTACCTCCCTATTCGAGACTATGGACCTCGTAACTCCATGCAACTGCACCACCTCTTCCACGTACCTCAGTGCTAAGGCATCCACTTATCCTGACTCCTTGATCACCAGAAAGTGAGATGATTTCATCAATCGGTCCACCACTACCTAGATAGCGTCGTAGCCTCCTTGAACCTTGGGTAGCCCTATGAAGAAATCCATCGAGATTTCATCCCACTTCCACTCGGGGATGTACAAATGCTGTAAAAATCCGCTCGGAACATGGTGTTCAGCCTTCACATACTGACACACTAAGCACCTAGCCACGAACTCTTCCACCGCCCGCTTTACCCTGGGCCACCAAAACTGACCTTTCAAGCCCTGGTACATTTTTGAATCTCCCAAGTGTACTTCCAAGGATGAGTTTTGGAACTCACCAAGAACTCTCTCGTGCATCACCTCTAAAACAAACAAATTCCCTCAGAAAAGCATCTGATTCTGACCATCCTCCATCCACCCTTTTGGGGAATCACCTTGGTTAACCCGGTCCCACATCACTTTACTTCATGAGTCTCGCCATTGATACTCCTCTACCTACCGCAATAGAGAAGACTACACTGTCATCTGATACAGGAAACCTCTACCACCATCCATACTCGCATCCAGGTGCAGGGCAGCCAACTCCTCCATCGCCTTCCAATCACCTGCTGACTCTCGAACTGCATCCTTCTGTGACTTCATGCTCAAGGCATCATCCACCACATTCCCTTTTCTTGAGGTGTAGAAAAATCTCAAAGTCATAGTCCTGAAGGAACTCCATCCACCTTCGCTGCCATAAGTTCATGTCCCGATGGGAGAAGATATACTTTAATCTTTTGTAATCCATGAAGACCATGAAGCACTCCCTGATGAGGTAATTCCGCCACAACTTTAGTGTGAACCCGACCACTGCAAGCTCTAGATCTTGGGTGGCATAATTACCCTCATGGAGACGTAAATATCTAGACCCATAAGAGATCACCCCTTTTCATTGCATTATCTCACACCTGAGGCCTTGTCCTAAAGAATCATAGAACACCTCATATGCCTCCCCTTCTTCTGGAAACCTCAGCACTGGGGCACTTACCAACTTCTCCATCAGATAGCTTAAGTTGGCCCGGCACTGCCCATTCCACATGAAAGCCTGGTCCTTCTTGGTCAAAGCTTTCATAGTTGCTGCAACCCGAGAGAAGTTGGGTACGAACCTCTGGTAGTAACCTACCAGTCCAAGGAAACTATGAACCTCTGCCACATTCTTGGGTGCTTAACAAGAAACAACTACCTCGACCATCGATGGGTCCACCGCTATTCCCTGCTCGGACACCACGTGCCCAAGGAAGTGCACTTCTCGCATCCAAAACTTGCACTTGGACAACTTCCCATAGAGTTGGTGCTATCGGAGGACCTCTAAAACCATTCTCATGTGCTCAGCGTGATCCTCCTCTGATCTTGAGTAGACTAGGATTTTGTCAATAAACACTACTACGATCCGATCGAGGTATTCCAGGAAGAAGGCGTTCATGAGCCTCATGAACACAGCAAGAGTGTTCGTAACTCCGAACGGCATGACCACAAACTCAAAGTTCCCATATCTGCATATGAAGGAAGTCTTCGAGATGTCACCCTCCTTCACCCTCATCTTGTGATATCCCGACCATAGGTCAATCTTGGAGAACCACCCTACCCCTTTTAACTTGTCTAAAAGATCTTCTGTCCTCGGGAGAGGGTAGCGGTTCTTGACCATTACCTGATTCAGTCTCCGATAGTCTATGCACAGCCTGAGACCATCATCTGCCTTCTTTTCGAATAGGACTCGAGCACCCCATGGTGACACACATGGTCGAACAAAACCCTTCTTCATCAGATCGTCAATCTGAATCTGAAACTCCCGCAACTCAGAAGGTTCCATCCCGTAGGAAGCCATCGAAATCGGACGGGCACCAGGTTGCAAGTCTATCCCGAACTCAACATCACATCGAGGGGGTAGAGTCACCACCTCCTTAGGGAAAATGTCTATAAACTCACTGATGATCCCTGGGACTTCCACCATTTTTGTATCCGCCGACTCCACTAATAGTTTAGATAACAACTAAAGGAGGGGATCCACACACCGGTTACCATCCTGGTAACCCAGCTTGCCTATAAAAGTCACAGATCGGCCACCCAAGTCTAAAAACATGATCCTTCCTCAGAAGTATTCAATAACGGTGCATAAAGAGAACATCCAGTCAATGCCTAGGATGAAATCATATGGATGTATTTACAAAATTATAAGATCCCGGATTGACTGATGTGGCTCTATCATCAGTCTACACCCTCGACAAACATAAAACAAGTCTGTCTGACATTTGACTGGTGTACTCAACACCAGGGTCACTGGAAGTCTCTCAGCATCTAGACCCACAGCATGAGCCAAACTGGGCACAATAAAGGATTTTGAATCTCTTGTATCAAACAAGGAATATGCAAGAGTACTAAACAAGATGATCGTACCTCGAACGACTTCTAGCCATGCTGGAGCTGCTGACTCCACGACGTGCAACTATCCACGCCCAACTCCCATACCTCTCGGTTGTCAGCCTCCTCCCCGACCACGCCCTGTTTGAGGTCCCTGAGGGGAACCTTGGGGTTGGCCTCCTCCTACCGCATCTGGTCTCGGAGGGGCGTGAGCTTGCTGCCCCTTCCGCTGCAGCTGATAGGGCCTAGCTGGAAACTGTTGTTGCTGAGGTGGACGCTGAACCTTCCCACCCTCTCTGTACTGTACTCTATCCGGGCACTGATTCCAAAGGTGCCTATGGATTACAAAGATGAATTATCTCGGCCCTGGGAATGAAAGGAAAGTGCGAGGGCTGGGAGATCGGAACTGGAACTGCTAAGGCCTGCTTCCTTCGGATCGAAACCTAGAGGGCCCTGATGCTGGAGTCCTGCTGCTGACTGCTTTCCCCTTCGACGAGCCCGATTGGATTCCCTCTCACGATACACCTCCCACAGTGTTCATCCTTTATACCACATTATCCTTCTTCTGGACCTCCAATTACGTCGGTAGGGTGAAGGGAGTAAGAGCATATTGGAGAGAAGGTCGAAGTGCCTCCTCCAAACATCTCGCTCGAGACTCCTTATCCAGAAAGAGGTCGGGAGCAAAGCGAATGAGATCCTTGAACTTGATCCCTGACTCTCTCACTGACATACTCCCCTACTTGAGGGATAATAGTTCCTGTCTCTTCTCATCCTTCATCGTGGAAGAGTGGAATTCCACCCAAAACTCCTTCTCGAAGTCTGTCCACATCACCTCAGCCTCCCTCTTCTCCCCAAGATAGAGTGTCCACCTATGATGCACTGCTCCCCGCATCTGGCTTACAACCAGAGGAACCGAATAATTCATCAGAGCCCAGATCAAGCTTAATGCTACCACCATCTCCTCTAGCCATCTTTCTGTCTCCATGTCTGAGATGCTACCATCGTACTTCTAGAGGGTATGCCACTGAAATGAACGAAGCGTCCTCTACCACTGATTGCACCCCTCCTCTCGGTCAGTCCTCTGCCGATCATCCATGTCAAACTCCTGAGCCTCGATCACCCCCAATACTCATGGTCATCTCCCAGGTTCCATAGCTGCATGGTAAACAAGGAATGCCTAAGCCCGAGTAGTGTAGAATATTGTTCTTATTTTTTTTTCTTAGACTTCTTATTAATTTTAAATCCCTAAAAAAACCCATGAAACAGAAGAACCCACGTCATTATGATTCATGTTCATTCCCTAGGGTCTCTACCCTGCAATCAGTGGAGCCTCACTTGGTCGTTCGGTAGGCCCAGAGTCCTTGAATCTGATCACGGGGGGCCCTAAAATCCCATGTCCTAACTGGTCTTCCCTGGCCTATTTCACACACCAAGATCACCCAATATTCTTGCCCTACCATCCCATGAAATCCTCACTATTCCTAACTCCAGACTCCATCCGGTCTCTCAACCTCTGCCTCTGATTCTATTTTGTCATGACCCGCCTTCACCAAGATGAGAGAGGGGACAACAGATTTCCAGACCCTTCCTTTTTCAAGTTGAAGGAGAGATAATGACCCCCGAGACCCGCCCTCAATAGGTCCCGGAGTGGAGACTAGCACCAAGGGTATAGAATTACACACAAGATGGAAGGAATTGCCCTTTTTTTCTTTAATAGGATCAGGAGATAATATAGTGAAACCCAACAACACCAAAACTGGGGGTAAAAGTAATGCCAAAGAAAACCATTCCCATATGCATGTTATAAATGTAAATGCCAGAAATTACAAGGAGATTACAAAGGTAAAGTACCAAAGAAAGAAAAAAAGAAACTACAATTGTCCAAACGTCTGAGTTAGTACGACCCTGCACGGTCCCTGAAGTCCTCCTGGAAACCTGAAAGCATTTTTATATGCGTAGGGTGAGCATACAAGTATAATTAGTAGGGAAAAACAAAGACTCTCGTGCACAAGTGGGGAGTCATTCTAATACCCCGTGAGAAAAGATATAACCAAAGAACCAATCAAGGAAAAACTATCCACCCAATCCTCACCAAGGGACACTCCCCAAAAAATTCAAGTCAAGTAATTTATAGTAAAAGCACTCGATATTTGGGTACCCCATGCTACTTTACCACTGGTTATTGAAGACATCCTATGCATCGAACCTCTCCCACCATTCTCACTGCAGTCCCACTGCCACACCCTGCCCGGACACACCTAGGACACAACCACACATCCCACCCGCAAACACGTGGGGCACAACTACCATGCGTAACCATGACCGCAAACACCTGGGCCAGAACAACTACTGCCACGCCCGAAGACACCTGGGCCTCATCCCGAAGACTCTTGGGAAACAACCTACCCGCACACACCTGGGCCAACCACCACAACTACCTTGCTCGAAGAATAATGGGCTATAATGGACCTTAGTCCATCACAGCCTGCCCGAAGAGTCTTGGGTTATTGGGAAAAGGGAGAAGAAAAGGAGCTAATAACCAGCCACTCATAGGAGTGTTGGAATAAACACCCTCCCTCATGAAATGGTGGTGTTTGGAACTAAGTTCTCAACTTAGGTGGGGTGAAAATAAGAATCCTAAAAACAACATATACACGTATAAGTAATAAGCACTCATACCAACCTAGGGTTTCCAAATCCATCCTAAGCACAAACACCCTCGTCAATATTCATTCATAAAAAATCACAGCACTCACGACCAAGTAATAACTCATTCCCAAAACCAATTCCCCATTTACAACACTCTTGTTTCCATGTTCAAGGGATCCCATTTAGCTGAATTCTACACTACTGGGAAACTAACCGGCATAACCATAAGCCAAAGAATGAGAAACATCCAAACAGTAATTTAAGCATTCACACCTGGTTCTCTTGTGAAGTCACCAAAACAAAGGGATCAGTGAGCTCCCTCAAAGTACTGGAACCAAACCAAGCCCCGAGATACTTCCCCACATAGCTTCATATTCACAACCAACAACCATGCCACAACATCGGATCCCATACTCATCCATGTCACAACATAAGAATCGATCAGAACAAACCGACATTCCACCAAGGCAAAGAAAGGAAGTTTCGAGACTCAAGTATATCATTCGCTATGTTTTCTTCTTTCTGTTTGGTTAACCGGGGTGATCACACAAGGATTGTTGTTCACTGGACATTCATTTAATCAGCCGAGTTTAAGTGATTAACCAAATTCCCATGTTACAGTCATACAATCATCATAGAAGATAAGGGTTCTTTAGTTCTCAAGGAAATACCACAGACGACCATGATTTTTAGTGAGCATAAGCCCATACAGTTCACAATGTATAACAACTATAAAAGAGTACAACAGAATTGTCAAACACAGCCCATCATTATTTAACAGTCTGTTTATTATCTTTCTTAAATTTTGGTTTCTTCCATCCCCACAAAAATAGTTGTGTACCCACCACGCATGATACATGGTAAGGAGAGACAAAGGAAATTCCCTACTTGGTTGATCAAAGATCGATGTTCTTCTCTACGTGCCAATAACTGTGGATGCATGACTTGCCAAAGGGGAAATCCGGGGACTCCAAGGATGAGAAGAAAAAAACTCCAGCACAGGTGCACCACCAGCCTCATGAAGGAGGGAATCCAAGTGCACTAGGGAGAAGAACGAATTCCAGTCAAGAAGGGGAAGGAATAAACTCTAGTGTGATATAAAGATGAGATCCTATTGTTACGGGATAAAGAAATTTGAAAGGATTTGAAGTCGTATCGTGGTTCCCTACACGGTTGGGAATTACGCAAGATGGAATAATTAATTCACATTTAATTATTCCCATCATGGTGGTGTCACAACAATTGTGTGTCAAACTGTTTCTTTTAAACAGAGGAAAACACGCAACGGGGGTAGAAATCGAAGGTACGGGAAAGTGTGTGACACCGAGGAAAAACCACATGTTTTGGTAAGTTTTAGGTTTTCCATAGTATTGGGGGATTTTAGATATTATTTTTGGGCTTTAAATGGCTTTGAATGGGGGGATTAAATCATCTTTACGCTAAAATATAAGTTCCAGGAGCGGAAAAAGTCGGAAGTTAGAAAAAGATTGAAGACCCTCGGTGAGGACCAGGTGACACTATCACGGCGACACCCACACGGTGCCACCATCACGTTGTCACCCTTATGGTTCCACCTTCACTGTGTCTCCCATACGGTTCCACTGTCACCGGTTCCACCGTCACGGTGCCACTGTGACCAGTGTGCGACAGTCACGGTGCCATCATGACCAATACCACCTTCACGTTGCCACCGTGACTAGAGTGTGTCCGTCATGGTGCCACCGTAACCATTACCCCCCGTGACTGGTGCCACTGTTTCAGTGGAGCCTTGTTTTGGAAAAGTAATGGACCAGGTGGGTTCGGGCCATTATAATCACAACATAGTATTTTATAGTGAAACCAAAGCCTTCACAGTTTAATATAGGACCCCAGGAGACAACAACCAAACCTAATCAATCTGAAGACACACTTAACTTTCATAGATCAATATTCATGTTGAAAAACACCACCTCACACTACTTTTTCATTTATCATGGTGAAACACACTATACCAGGATAACCCCTCACCTCTAACCAACTAATCACGATGAAATATTTCTGTTCAAGTTGTAATTTAATCACTCCCTAGAAAATTCTACAAAAACTCCATTTAATACATCAAAAATTCCCACCAACATCTCTAAGACCTAAAAAACACATAATAGAGATCCATGAGAAATTTGAGACTCTATAAAGGACGATCAACTTTTCATAAAGATAATATCCTATAGTCTAATATTGATATTTCTCATAGTTATATTAAATTTTTGTAATTATTTGGAAATGATATTGAACTAGTGGTATAGATTATATTGGGTTATGAGAAATTATTTCCCAAAATTTATTACCATCAAATTTGTAATATTACTATATTATTCAATTATTTGGATGATTTCAATCACAAAAATGATGTTGTTACCCATATTGGCAATGAAACTTTTAAATAATGTGTACCTTATGTGTTATTTTTTATATTTTATATATGTCTGAGATATATATGTAAAATACATAGGTGTATCCTTATAATATACAAGTAAAAAATATTTTTATATAAATAAATATTAAAAAGTTTCCAACATTTACCTATCCCCTATCAATTTTAATTTTGCATCAATCTTGAGCACTTCATTTTCTATTCCATGGGAAAATTTCTAGTAATAAATATGATAGTGATTTTATATAATGGATGACATAGAAAATTATAATAAACGTAGGAATTATAGGAAATATATTTTATTGAGGTTTAATGTGAATAAAATATGTTTAATTGACTAAAAATTTCATCTTACATGGAATAAAAATCATCAATAAATGAAGGAAAATCAAAATTAATTTAGGAATTACAATAGTGTGGTTCCTAGTGAAAATTTCACAAATATATTTTTTAATTTTCATGAGAACGCATATTTTGGAGGAAATTTTAGTAAAATATTTTTTATTATTGTGTTTATTTCTTTATCATGTATTAAAATGATTATCAACTTCATTTTGTTTGTTTGTTTCCCACTTGTCTGGTTTATACTTGTTAAAAAAGTTTTATAATTAATGATGATTGGTTTAAATTAAGTTTTTTATAGTGTTTTATAGAAATATGATGCATAAAGGGGGAATTTAATAACCTTTTACTAGGGTCCTTTTATTCATTAGTTCAGTTATTCTTCAAAAAAATCATATTCATCGGTTTCCATGCTCTTTGATCATGAATTTTAGGTGAAAAAAATCATTAATTATAATTTATTTTTGAAACGTTACCTTATATAAATTTATTAATATAACATTTTATTTTATAGAAACTATGCCATATAAATCTAAAATTAGTTAAAAATAAATATATAACCCTTTTAAAAATGGTATTTAGGATATGTAGACCTTGGACAATAATTTTAAAGTGAATATATAATGTATAAATAATTGTTTCAATTTTCAAATACATAATATGCTATATATTATCCTATTAAATTTATTATTCAAAAAAATGTATATTGGATAAATTCATAGAGATTAGTATAATACACAACTATATATAATTCAAAGATTCTTGAACCAAAAAGGATGGGGGAATTTTTTATAATTTCATTCGTGATATTATATAATGATGTGTAATTAATGTGTAGTTTTTAAAAAAAAATATATGTATTCTTATATTTAAAAATATGAATGAATTAATCTTATTACATAATTTTATTGAAAAAATAATAATAATAAATCATAAATTTTTATATTACTTATGATGTTTACATCATGCCCTTGATAGTGGAAACTATATATCTTTCTAGTTATTTTAGATGAATTAATTATAGTGTTATCAAGAAATAGATTAAAAAGAAACATAATAATCATAATAAAATAGAATGAAAGATATCACCTCTATAAAACAATTTTCTGACTTGAGGAAAAAGCTATAGGGAATGTAACTCTTGGTTTATTGGTTGATGAGGGGTTAAGTAATAGATTATTCCATGATAAAAAATATCCCCCAAAAAAATATATTCATTATTTCTCAAAACTCTCAGTATCTCCTCGTAAGGTATTGTATTTTTAGATCAAAAAATTCACTTTATTATAGTATTCACTTATTGATTTTATAGAGAAACTAATTATGATTTACAATCATATATCTCTAGTACTCATTTTGTTTCTCTTATTTATATATTTAATTTATGAAATATCACTATACATAATCATATATTTTCTAGTGCTCATATATGGTACATTGGGCCATTTTTTGGGCCCATGGACCTCAGGTCCTTTGGGCTACCATTGGCCTTTGGAACATAGGGCCTCTCGGCTATGTAATTTCAGGTCATGGGACCATGAAGTAGTTCGGGGGGACCACATATTACTGGGCCCTAGATGAGGATACAAAGCAAGTAGCATCCACTATAGTGGATCTAACTGGATTAAAAGAATGAGAGGGTATGGAAATCACCGTTGGTACCAGGAACCTTGTAACTCTATGAAGGGAAATTCTAGTTGATTATCCATGTGAGGTGTAGAGTTAGGAATCCTCAATGATGTGCATTTTTGTAACTCCCCGACCCCAGCTACCCAGAGTCGGTGCATTACTTCGTTACATTGGCATGATCACAAGAAAGATCAAATCCCGAAAGACCGATTGGTTTAGTAGCCTTGGAAACACTATATATAATCATAAAGTTTTACATTACATTTCAAAGTGAAAAACTACTACAACAACAAAGTCTTCATATCTACACTATTAACCCCTCATAATATCCCTGCAAGTCATTCATAAATTACTTCTTCACTACCTGGGAAAAATAAAACATAGAAAAGGGGTGAGCTCAAATGCCCAGTAAGGATAACAATATAGCGGAACATTCAAAATAAGCATAAACATTTAAGGCAATGAATTACTAAAACAAAAGCCTTTTAAAATTGAACTTCAACATAGTATGGCAAAAGTAAAATGAAATAATTCCATTTACTTGTTCACATGGATATTCTACTAATCGAATAATCACATGCAATATCAATAACCACTTTCATAATGTTGGAATGCATAATGCCAGACTATCATAACCACATAGCCAAGGCCTCGTGCCAAGACTACAAATAAGATGTTGTCAAGGCCTTGTGCCAAGACACTAGTTTGTCTCATGAGACCTACCGATGCATCGAGGAGCTATAGCGGGCTCCACCCGTCACTTATTAAGTCCAATGC
Organism: Viscum album; assembly: GCA_963277665.1. NCBI lineage: Eukaryota > Viridiplantae > Streptophyta > Magnoliopsida > Santalales > Viscaceae > Viscum > Viscum album. Next base: position 785,214,027 of record OY728123.1, on the reverse strand, counting down.
ATTCCCATATGGAAAGGTTTAAACATAACATAAACATTCGTATTAAAACTAGCATACGAAATGTCAATAATTTCACCATAAACTATGAATGGTATAAAAATAGCACATTCACAGTCAAACATATCACAAAACCTTCAATACAATATAGAAGTTTTGTATCATAATAAATCAACTTCAAATAATCTTAAAATCCATCAACGGATGTTGACATAGATGAAATCAAAATTCTTTTTAAAGAAGTATCTCCTTTTATTTTGAAATCATTTAAGATCCATATAAAATAAAACATTTTCTTTGAAAATATTCTTATAAGCTTGTATGGAAAGTTTCGACGATTTTATAATGGCGGAAAATAACCGCACCCGCCGTATAAGTTAAAAAAACATTCTTACCTCAATTCAGTCGAAAAGGTTAAAAAGGACCTTGTTTTGAAAACGACGGAAAGATTCCTTTATAAACGTCTTATAAAAAGTCAAACAAGGGTATAAATGACTTTAACCCATATTCTTGTAAATAGTAAAAATGTTTTGAAATACATTTCAAAGAAACATGGATGTGGATGATAAAGAGATCCCAGTAGATTATTACGTATAATACAACCTCGGATAATGAAGAGATTGTCAAATAACCCTTACCTTGTACTTTTCCTTGGTTGGGGTAGGTTAACCTCCTGTATAATGGTGAAATAGTTGTTATTAAGTTATACAAGAATCATATATATTAATATGATATCATATATGATCTTTTAACATTGATTTGTTAATAATATCTTAGAATTATCGTCGTTTCGGGAGTTAACTTACTCATTTTCTTTTATATGTTTTGTTACATAAGCCATGGTTGTTGTATCTTATTCATATCCATAATGATATACAGTCCTTAAACATCATTTTTAAATCATCAAATGATAATTATACTTGAATGGATACGATGGAGAATGAATCTCATCGCGTTCGTGGAGACGGTAGTCCGTACGTACGCACGAGCGACAATATCATTCTTTTGATATTAAAATAATATATAAATGGATGGTATATCATATATACAGAATCATTAACATGTTATATTTATTATTTACATGAGTTACACATCATTATTATACCCATCCAAATAATATTATATTGAATAACAATTACACCACGACGTGGAGACGGTAAGCCGTACGTACGCACGTATGGTGACATGTTATTCAAAGGGTGGATAGAATACTGAATATGATTGTACCATATTTATAATAACATCACAGTATATGTTAGATACTGGAGTTATTATTTCAGAATGGTAAGAACAAAGGAAGAAGAAGTGGAAGAAGAAATGAACTTAGAAAAGGGTGGTGAAATCATTACCTCTTCTTCGGGTTCTTCCTTTTGATTTGATCAAAAGGGATCCTTAGGTTGGCTTTCTGATCAAACTAAGGCCTCTAGGTTGTAGTGAGGGATGTTGGGAGAGTATTTGGGCAGAGTTTGGCCGAACCAAAAGGCTTTAGAGGTGTGAAGAAATGAGAAGGAGGAGTTCCCTTTTATAAGAGGGGTGAGGGGCACCTTTGGAAAAGCTAGAAATATTAATTTATAATAAATTCATATTCGGTTTCTAATGGCTCCAAAATTGACTATTCAAAGGTTAAGGTGGGGATAGGTCGAAAAAAACTCAACCAATAGAATTTAGACAGGTTTGGGTACTTATATTAACCTTATCTTTAAGTATTAACTCTAAGTTAATTAGTTTCACTTTTACAATGTCTCTTTGTATTTTTATATTATATGGTTAATAAACTTACTATATACATCCAAGCGACCCCCAAGTGGTCCATTAATGATTAACCTATCATAATATAAGTCTCTTGGCCGAACCTTATATTTTTAGGAATTTAATATCAATTAATAATATAATATTTGTTTTAAGAACTCTTTTATGTCAATTTTGACACTATTCAATAGTTGATTTTTGTGAAACTCATAACAGATTTATTACTTCGAACAAAGTCCATTAAATCACTCCTAATATATCATATTAGCCTATAAAATTAGTTTAATTCATTAAAAGTTTCATATTATATTTATTTGTGTATTTATAATATCAATTATGTTAATTTTTTACTATTTTAGTAATTACTGCATCATCATTGTGTCATAAATAAAATATATTATTTAATGTCTAAAAATTATAAATAAAACATCATTATGTAGGAAATCTTTTTAGCTTTCTAATGAATATTTATAATCGAAATTCCAACATGTATAACCCTATGTAAAAATTGTTCTTCTAAAAGATGTAAGCTTATGCCATTTTTATTTTTATTTTAACTTTATTAATGTAAAGTGTCCCTACCACATACAAGTGGCTCCAAGGGGTCCCCAAATTGACCCAAGGATGCTCATGGTCGGGTATGTGTCCACCAATAAGGTTAGGACACGTTTTAGGGTAATTTTGTATTATTATAATATTATTTTTTAACCCTTATTTACCCGATTTACCCTTTAACCATGGTAAATAAAATATTTACCACAGTAACTATTCAAAATGTCTAAAAATAAAAGTTACCTATTTACACAATTTGAACATCCTGATTCCAAATATGGAATCCATTTTCCTAAATTCAAAACACAGAAGTGGCAGAAATTAATTTAAAATTAATTCCCGCTGTCAAAACAAAAAGCGTGTTTTTAAGAGATAATAACTATCAAAAGATTGACACTTGTTTATGTTCGGTTTAATTGTAAAATTATGTCCAATGACCAACATTATATTAAATGGTAAAAATATATTCTAAATATACTTTAAAACCACTCAAATTCATAATTTATCACTATTAATTATTTTGATTAAAAAAGTTGTTTTTAATTAAAACTTAGTAATTTTCACTATTCATCAAAATATGAAAGTTATCCGAAATGTACCAAAATTTCACCTTAGGCTAAATTCGATATTCCGAATCCAAAAATGAAGTCCATTTTCAAATATAAAATATATATAATTTCAAAATTTAGGTATTACTATTCATAACGGGTAGTTTGATCGGTTGTGGTGTGTGTTAAAACTCGACGTTGCGTACAACACACGCTACTGTTTTATTCAAAGGAAAGCGTACCGTGGAAGCTTGGGATGTTTCATTTTAAATTTTAGATGTCCCCATTTAGTCAAAAAGTTTAAAATATTGTATTTAAAAAGGTTTCACTATTAGAAGTTGATAAAAGTGAAATACTGAAAATGAATCTATTCTTGCATTATGACTAAGAAACTCATAATAGGGATTCTAAAATTATAAGGATTATATAAAGTTCAAAATGTAGTTAATACTATTCATGACCTCTTTTAATGGTGTGATTGAACTCGGTGTTGCGTGTAGTGCAAGTTATTGAATTATTTTTAAGAAATAACACACTCTGAAATCCTGGGGTGTTACATTCTCCCCTCCTTCAATAAATTGCGTCCTCGCAATTTGAAAAATAAAAGGTTGAAAGTAGAAAATATATTTGTGGGAAAACCCACATCGGAAATTGGGTTACTAAAATTTAGTCTTAATATGAGGAAAAGAGAAATGAAAGGGTCACCACCAAATTATGATCTTGATTAGGAGAACATTGGTGGCAATTAGAGACATATAATCGGAGGAAAAACGTAAATATTTATAGGTAGTGATTGAGGTCATCAATCACAAACAAGTGTATAATTGAGGTCCTTAAACTCATCAATCTATGATGATTTGAATTACCATCGGTTCAACAAAATATAGGGTATTGGGATAACACATTTTTGACATTTCAAAATATCTTAGTTGAAATCCCACATCGAAAAATGAATTAACGAGGCCTCTATTTAAAATAAAGAGTCGAAAGTATGAAGATTACCGAAAATAACACATACTAGGGTTCCATGTAAGAAAATATGGATATGGAAGAAAAATATAGCCATCAATTATCTGATGGAGAGTGGTAGAGAACATGGCTATGAAAAGGCCAACAATCCCAAAGCCATAAATTTGTGATGATTTAAGGTACCATCTAGGACAACATTTTTGTTCTAAGTTTCTATTATTAATGTTGAGGAATTTATTTATGAGATTGGATAAGATAATAAGGAGATATACTTAGTTTATAATTAGAGTTTTATCCATTAATAAATTTCTACCAAAACTCATCATTCACTCGTAAAAAAAATTCTATTTATACTATTCATAGAGGGTTCCAAAATAAACGAATTTATAATTCATCTACCAGATCTTTTAAAAAAACTACTTTATTTAATCCAGGACATCTCGTGGGATAGTGGTAGGTGATACACCCTTGTCGCCCTTTGGTTGTGGGTTCAAGTCTCGCAGCCTTGCCGGACGCGACGGGTTGCCGCCCGACCTCCGGGTTGTCCTTTTATGGCAATCCAAAATAATCCAAACTAGAACTATCCAAAATACTTCTGTCCAAACTCACAGTCCAACATTCATAAGGAAGGTAAACATAATATAGATCCTTTTTACCCCGTAATAGCATATGAATACCTTCATCATGTATTACCATATTCCTTATTGATTACATTCATGCTCCCTTATTCCATATAGAATGCTGGATATACTTCATTAATCCAAAAATGTTTTAAACCCCAACAATGATGGAATATACAAATCATTAATCAGTTCCAAGGTAGTCAAGAATATCCAATATAATATATCCAAAACAATCACATATTATTCCAAAATCACTACCTCAGTATCAGAACTATATTATGGTTTATCATTCTCTCAACCATATATTTTCCAAAAATCTATCCTGCTAATGAGTCACTTTTCTTTGTTCCACACAATCTCAAGTCCTTAATGAAATAGTACTGCAGTACAATCCTTATATACTCCATTATTATTATAACAAGTACATTGTTGATACAAAGCTCAATTGACATAATCAACATAAGAACTCTAATCATTCCTCTTCATCTGTGGTAGTATCATAACTTGATTATTATCCAATAACATCATTTGCGGCATAGTCTGATGACTGGGACATAGGTTCGCGTAGTGTCCAAACTCCTTGCAAATGAAGCATTGTACATTTAAAACCATTTTCTTACCCTTGCAGTCACGTACTTTGTGCCCTTTTCCTCCACACTTATAACAAACCCCCATTCCTTTCAGGCAAGTTCCAGGGTGTTTCTTTCCACAGTTACCACATATGGGAAAATTCTTCTTTTCCCTCTTCCCTTTATCCATCTTTCTCTCTTCCATCCTTTTCTTCTCTTGCTTCCCTTCAAAGCCATAGGACTCAGTAAACTCTTTACATATCTTATCAACACATGATATTATTTCTTCATATGATGATAATACATGGGAGACTATTTCTCTTATAAATTCTAGCTTAAGACCATGAAAGATATGATCCTTCCTTCTCTTTGAATCATGTGTATTTCTGGAGTTCTCACTCCTTCTACTGGGTGCCATTTCTATACCATGGCATAAACTAGATCAGTTTATGAATCAAAACACATAATCCCATACTTATAAAACACTTAACATAAACTGAACTATTTATGGATATAATCCATAATCATAAAAATGTTTTCTTTGAGGAAGTATATACTCATAAACCCTTCATAATGATTTGTAAAGAAAATTAGAGTTATCCTAAGCATATACCCCGGGAGTGTCGTAACCAAGAGTGCAGCAAGGCCCGTTGTCGTGCACCAGTTCCCGTTCGAGTCTAGCTCAAAGCGGTGTTTTCGGGTTTTAACCCTAGGTACATCTGTGCCAGAGCCGCCTCTACCTGCTCGTATCCAGACAGGGATTTATTGCTCGGAAAACTCACAAAATCTCTACAATACCAAAATTCTAGGAAGTTATTCTATACTAATCCTCAAAGTTCATCTTAGGTCTACGTGCTCTAATCAGAGTTTATCTAAATCTAGCTTCCAAGGTTTGTACTAAACTTCCTCTGATACCAACTGTAACGCCCCGACCCCAGCTACCCAGAGTCGGTGCATTACTTCGTAACATTGGCATGATCACAAGAAAGATCAAATCCCAAAAGACCGATTGGTTTAGTAGCCTTGGAAACACTAGATATAATCATAAAGTTTTACATTACATTTCAAAGTGAAAAACTACTACAACAACAAAGTCTTCATATCTACACTATTAACCCCTCATAATATCCCTGCAAGTCATTCATAAATTACTTCTTCACTACCTGGGAAAAATAAAACATAGAAAAGGGGTGAGCTCAAATGCCCAGTAAGGATAACAATATAGCGGAACATTCAAAATAAGCATAAACATTTAAGGCAATGAATTACTAAAACAAAAGCCTTTTAAAATTGAACTTCAACATAGTATGGCAAATGTAAAATGAAATAATTCCATTTACTTGTTCACATGGATATTCTACTAATCGAATAATCACATGCAATATCAATAACCACTTTCATAATGTTGGAATGCATAATGCCAGACTATCATAACCACATAGCCAAGGCCTCGTGCCAAGACTACAAATACGATGTTGTCAAGGCCTTGTGCCAAGACACTAGTTTGTCTCATGAGACCTACCGATGCATCGAGGAGCTATAGCGGGCTCCACCCGTCACTTATTAAGTCCAATGCATTCCCATATGAAAAGGTTTAAACATAACATAAACATTCGTATTAAAACTAGCATACGAAATGTCAATAATTTCACCATAAACTATGAATGGTATAAAAATAGCACATCCACAGTCAAACATATCACAAAACCTTCAATACAATATAGAAGTTTTGTATCATAATAAATCAACTTCAAATAATCTTAAAATCCATCAACGGATGTTGACATAGATGAAATCAAAATTCTTTTTAAAGAAGTATCTCCTTTTATTTTGAAATCATTTAAGATCCATATAAAATAAAACATTTTCTTTGAAAATATTCTTATAAGCTTGTATGGAAAGTTTCGACGATTTTATAATGGCGGAAAATAACCGCACCCGCCGTATAAGTTAAAAAAAACATTCTTACCTCAATTCAGTCGAAAAGGTTAAAAAGGACCTTGTTTTGAAAACGACGGAAAGATTCCTTTATAAACGTCTTATAAAAAGTCAAACAAGGGTATAAATGACTTTAACCCATATTCTTGTAAATAGTAAAAATGTTTTGAAATACATTTCAAAGAAACATGGATGTGGATGATAAAGAGATCCCAGTAGATTATTACGTATAATACAAGCTCGGATAATGAAGAGATTGTGAAATAACCCTTACCTTGTACTTTTCCTTGGTTGGGGTAGGTTAACCTCCTGTATAATGGTGAAATAGTTGTTATTAAGTTATACAAGAATCATATATATTAATATGATATCATATATGATCTTTTAACATTGATTTGTTAATAATATCTTAGAATTATCGTCGTTTCGGGAGTTAACTTACTCATTTTCTTTTATATGTTTTGTTACATAAGCCATGGTTGTTGTATCTTATTCATATCCAGAATGATATACAGTCCTTAAACATTATTTTTAAATCATCAAATGATAATTATACTTGAATGGATACGATGGAGAATGAATCTCATCGCGTTCGTGGAGACGGTAGTCCGTACGTACGCACGAGCGACAATATCATTCTTTTGATATTAAAATAATATATAAATGGATGGTATATCATATATACAGAATCATTAACATGTTATATTTATTATTTACATGAGTTACACATCATTATTATACCCATCCAAATAATATTATATTGAATAACAATTACACCACGACGTGGAGACGGTAAGTCGTACGTACGCACGTATGGTGACATGTTATTCAAAGGGTGGATAGAATACTGAATATGATTGTACCATATTTATAATAACATCACAGTATATGTGAGATACTGGAGTTATTATTTCAGAATGGTAAGAACAAAGGAAGAAGAAGTGGAAGAAGAAATGAACTTAGAAAAGGGTGGTGAAATCATTACCTCTTCTTCGGGATCTTCCTTTTGATTTGATCAAAAGGGCTCCTTAGGTTGGCTTTCTGATCAAACTAAGGCCTCTAGGTTGTAGTGAGGGATGTTGGGAGAGTATTTGGGCAGAGTTTGGACGAACCAAAAGGCTTTAGAGGTGTGAAGAAATGAGAAGGAGGAGTTCCCTTTTATAAGAGGGGTGAGGGGCACCTTTGGAAAAGCTAGAAATATTAATTTATAATAAATTCATATTCGGTTTCTAATGGCTCCAAAATTGACTATTCAAAGGTTAAGGTGGGGATAGGTCGAAAACAACTCAACCAATATAATTTAGACAGGTTTGGGTACTTATATTAACCTTATCTTTAAGTATTAACTCTAAGTTAATTAGTTTCACTTTTACAATGTCTCTTTGTATTTTTATATTATATGGTTAATAAACTTACTATATACATCCAAGCGACCCCCAAGTGGTCCATTAATGATTAACCTATCATAATATAAGTCTCCTGGCCGAACCTTAGATTTTTAGGAATTTAATATCAATTAATAATATAATATTTGTTTTAAGAACTCTTTTATGTCAATTTTGACACTATTCAATAGTTGATTTTTGTGAAACTCATAACAGATTTATTACTTATAACAAAGTCCATTACATCAATCCTAATATATCATATTAGCCTAGAAAATTATTTTAATTCATTAAAAGTTTCATATTATATTTATTTGGGTATTTATAATATCAATTATGTTAATTTTTTACTATTTTAGTAATTACTGCATCATCATTGTGTCATAAATAAAATATATTATTTAATGTCTAAAAATTATAAATAAAACATCATTATGTAGGAAATCTTTTTAGCTTTCTAATGAATATTTATAATCGAAATTCCAACATGTATAACCCTATGTAAAAATTGTTCTTCTAAAAGATGTAAGGTTATGCCATTTTTATTTTTATTTTAACTTTATTAATGTAAAGTGTCCCTACCACATACAAGTGGCTCCAAGGGGTCCCCAAATTGACCCAAGGATGCTCATGGTCGGGTATGTGTCCACCAATAAGGTTAGGACACGTTTTAGGGTAATTTTGTATTATTATAATATTATTTTTTAACCCTTATTTACCTGATTTACCCTTTAACCATGGTAAATAAAATATTTACCACAGTAACTATTCAAAATGTCTAAAAATAAAAGTTACCTATTTACACAATTTGAACATCCTGATTCCAAATATGGAATCCATTTTCCTAAATTCAAAACACAGAAGTGGCAGAAATTAATTTAAAATTAATTCCCGCTGTCAAAACAAAAAGCGTGTTTTTAAGAGATAATAACTATCAAAAGATTGACACTTGTTTATGTTCGGTTTAATTGTAAAATTATGTCCAATGACCAACATTATATTAAATGGTAAAAATATATTCTAAATATACTTTAAAACCACTCAAATTCATAATTTATCACTATTAATTATTTTGATTAAAAAAGTTGTTTTTAATTAAAACTTAGTAATTTTCACTATTCATCAAAATATGAAAGTTATCCGAAATGTACCAAAATTTCACCTTAGGCTAAATTCGATATTCCGAATCCAAAAATGAAGTCAATTTTCAAATATAAAATATATATAATTTCAAAATTTAGGTATTACTATTCATAACAGCTAGTTTGATCGGTTGTGGTGTGTGTTAAAACTCGACGTTGCATACAACACACGCTACTGTTTTATTCAAAGGAAAGTGTACCGTGGAAGCTTGGGATGTTTCATTTTAAATTTTAGATGTCCCCATTTAGTCAAAAAGTTTAAAATATTGTATTTAAAAAGGTTTCACTATTAGAAGTTGATAAAAGTGAAATACTGAAAATGAATCTGTTCTTGCATTATGACTAAGAAACTCATAATAGGGATTCTAAAATTATAAGGATTATATAAAGTTCAAAATGTAGTTAATACTATTCATGACCTCTTTTAATGGTGTGATTGAACTCGGTGTTGCGTGTAGTGCAAGTTATTGAATTATTTTTAAGAAATAACACACTCTGAAATCCTGGGGTGTTACAATTTTGGGTAGGGGTATTTCCAATGTAGTTGAGTCTTTGGGCCTTCGATTCAGGTATTGGGTCTTGTGCCTCTGGACTTACGGTTCATGTAAGGGTTCCCTCTCAAACCAGCTAAAAGAGAGGAATTATAAAAAAAATTAAATATATAAAATCTCAAAGTCGTTCAATCTAGGTGGATGAAAACCACCTATTTAACATCTCTAATATAGTATTGTAATTTACCGCACCAACAATTATGAGTTCTCTATCTCCACAGAAGATATCAATATAATATGAGATATTGTAATAATTTTTTTGGTTTTTTATTCCACTAAATTAATTTGAAAATTTCAAAAAATTACTTTTATTTTATAATTAAATTTATATATAACTCCCCATGATTTTTTATTAAATAATGTGAATAGTACCAAGGAAAGTTTTTCCCAAATTTCACAGGATTTCAATCAAAAGTAACTAAAGCTACAAAGAAAAAAATAAAAGGCAATAGAAAGACTTGTACCTAAATTATTAATAATATATTGAAATGAACTTAAGAAATTTAAAGATGTTTTTTAGGGTTAATAGGTCATAGAAGAGATTTAGTTAAACAAGTACATTCTTATTAGAGAGATCATAGATCTGATTTCACTTAATGTGAAGGATATAGTACTTCAATATATAATGTATAACAACCCACACCTTATTCAAACTATAAATATATGATTTACAATAAGGTTTTCATGTTATTACATTTCCAGGATCCTTTCAGTTTATATTTTTATAGAATTAGGTAAAACATTAAATAAAAAAGTGTTCATTTACACACCGTGTCCATTTTTTCTACAAAAAAAGTTCTTTATAAAGTGACACTTTTATTGTTCAGGGTAAATCCCATAACTATATCTCTGACTTTATTGATGTTTCTTCTCATCCTTGAGCCCTATTAAAAATCATTGTAAAATGTAGGATTAGAAAAAAAATTATCTATTAGGGATTGAAAGGAAAATAAATTCATCACTCTATTTATAAAAATGAAAAATCCATAATTAAGTTTTCCCTTTTAAGAATAATCATTTCACCTCAAATATTTGTTTACTTTTTCGTGAAAATAAATTAATTATTTAATATATTACCTAAAACATATCATATTAAATCATAAATTACAATCATAATCATAAGGGTTTCTTAAAAAACATGAAATATCATGAATACATTTCCTAGAATAACAATACTTTCACCTTTATTTAAAAAAGGATAGAAAAATTCATTACAAAAACATGATCACATTTCATTACCATTTGAAATCAAAATATTTCATTTATAAACCATTGTAATCATATCATGTAGGTACCTTGGGAAATTAACCTTATATTTACATTTATAAGAACCTTTATAATGGAATCACCTAACCGGATAATTTCTATATCTCTTAAGAGTAACCTATCACCAATAGACATTGTCACATTACCTAATGAATTGGAGAGCTATATTGAGATCACCCATCATCTGATCTATTTCAGGAACACCCATAATTCATATAAAATGTGCAAGAACCATAGTAAAAATAAAATACATATGTATTTTTCTTGAATAATAAAAAATTGAATTGGCACTCAATCCCATAAGAAATAACACTATTAATTATTTCATAAAGATGACAAGGAGTTTTAGTTTCCTTAGAAAATTTTTCTAAAAATAAAAATTCAAAGTATATTTATAGAGTGATTTTAATTGAAAATAACCCTATAATGTTGTAGATAAATATTTATAATGAATAATGTATATGATGGTGGGAAAATTAAGAAAATACATATACGTTAAAAACATTATTTTTCACTTTAGTAAAAAAATTAAAATGACTTTTATGCTAAATGTATAAAATATTCCTTTATAAACCTTTAAAAAGAATCTAAATAGTTATTAAAAAAACTTAACATTATTTGGTATATAAATATAAAAATCATATAACTTTTTCAATAACATGGATATGGATGAGAAGTATTTGAATGGAATACTTTAAAATAGGGTTTTAAATAAAAATACATTACATTAAGTCTTGTCTAGCTTCATACATTATCTAACTCTTGAATAAAAAAATTATATTTTCATTATACTTGTTTATAAAAAAATTTGTGATTATTTATTTATAATTATTTCTTTTATTTCATATATTACCATGAATTATTCATTTTCTAGAATGGTTAAGTATGTGTTGGATGTTTTTGGGTCGTTTTATTTATAACCTCAAAAAAACATTGGTGTATTGACTTTGGCCAAATGGGTTATGGTTCCACTACCTCCAAAATCTTAAAAATGTTATAATTATCATATTTATACACTAAAAAAATTTAAAACAAACTATTTAAGGTGTTCCTAAAAAAATAATCTGGTAGTTTCATGTAGATGGTAATTTATACGTACACTTGAATAATATTTTCATTTTTCTACTAAGTGGAAAATAAATAAAGTAATTAAAATTTTAATTTTATAGAATTATAAATATGTTATAATTTTCATATTTATTCCTTAGTTTTATCCTTATGAACAACCATGTGAAGCTGTAATAAAAAATGAATCTTATCACTTCATGGAGGTGTTGTTCCACGTGCATGCATGAGAAAAGTTATTAATTTACAACATAAGGAAAGGGTAATAAGGTATGTGAAGTTCCAAATGATCGAATAACAACCGAGAAGGGGGGTTGAATCAGTTCTTCACATTTTATAAGTTTTAATAATTTACAAAAATTAAACCATAAAACCTATTAAACTTCATTACCTTATCATCTTTTATTAAATACTCATGCATGAAAATGTAGGAAAATAAGTAAAACACACAAAATTTATATGGTTCGGCCTTAGTGTGAGAACCTACTTCATCTCCATAGACTCTCCCATGTGTCTATAGAAATTCGCTATTATGAGGAAGTGAATACAACTTGTGTAAAATCTTGTTAGACACATTATTACCCTCGATAGGAATGATTATAATAAACCTCATCAGTTTATAGAGTTTTCTTAAAAAACATTGAGCCATAGAAGAAAAGAATACAAAAACATAGAATCTAAAAACTCAATCTAGAACCTCAGTCTAATGTCCATGGGTCTGATTTCCTAAATCTTATGAACTCATTCTGATGAAATCAATACGATGAACCTTTTCTCAAAATATACTTCTCAAACACTTCTCAATTCCTCAGTCTGATCTTCTGCAGTCTGATCTTCTCAATCTAATCTTCTCAATATGGTAAAAAACTTCTAGTAGTTTCATATTTTTATGATATCTCTTTCTGGAATAAAGCTCTCACTCAATCTCAATAGAATTTTATATTTTTCACGCATGTGAAAAGGTTAAAAAGTATGAATGTAATGTGAATCTTTTTATATGCTTTCTAGGAATAGTTAAAGTGGGAAATTGAAATTTTTTTACCACTTAATCAAATTCTAAAACCTCTGAAATTAACACATTTTTGAACTTCATGTTAGACCACTTAATCTCTTCTCAACTCTTCTAGAACCGTCTAAAATGTCTTGATTATTTTTAGTAATCATCCATATTAAACTTATTACCTTTACTTTAGTCTGTTGTAACTTCCTCAACTCAGTATAATGGAAATTTATCGACTTGGTACGATGAAACTTGTTTATCTTATTACGATGAAACTTCCTTAGAAGATGATTTATCGGTGTCACAACATATATAATTTGTCAGTGTCAACATGTTTCTGATGAATCATTATCAGCAGCTCATCCAATGTAAACTTTAACTCTACCTTTGTTTCTTCTCAAATAAACAAAAATCTTTTAGAATCTCCAAACATCCATAATTGATCATTGACTAATGGATCAGCATCCCAAACTATGATCACTTTGATGTTCTGGATATGATTTTATTTTGGTGTGAGGAAACCATTTAATAAATAGATATCTATTCCTAATTTGATGGATAGGTTTGTGCTCCTAGTTTGATGTATCATTCTCAAATCTGTCTAAATTTTTTTTATTGTGAATTATTTCTTGTTGTGATGGAATAATAATCATGGTGGAACACTCATCATAATGTTCTTCACCCGATAACTGTGTTTGGTACTCCTGGAACCGATGCAAACTTTGTCTTGATTTCTAGAATCGATAAAATCTTTATGATTCATCCATTTATTCAAAATATTTTATCATGATAATGTTTCATGGTTTATGTGAACTTCAATATCGAAAAAGTATCATTTGAATTTATATTAGAAAGTAAAAAACATTCTAACTCCTAACACCTTGATACTAACTGTCCAATCATCGGCAACATTCTGGATTTCTTTTACTTCTTCTACTGAATTTTTGACAAACATCAGATATGATAGATTCTAAACTTCAAGCTAATAGATCTAAGGCTGATGGTTGGTCTGATCAATAAATCTATTTTTCTAACAACTTATGCATCTGATTCCACACGATCTGATGCACTGCGTCTGAAAGTCAACATTATTACAAAAAAACATTTCTCCTAATTTTTGATTGGGTTCTAACAATCAACAACTTTAACCTATTTTTCAAAAAAAAAAAATTTTACTAAATATTTTTTATCAAAAAATACCACACTTTGTTAAAACAAAACATCACAAATGTTCTTCAATAACCCCCTTTGGATTTGTTGACAACACTCATTAACAACTTTTGCAACTCTCATAAATTTTTCACGTGGCTTTTGTAAAAAAATCATGTTTTTTACTTTTACCAAAACACAACCATCCTCAAAAGAGAATGTCTTGACACCACACTATTGGATAAAGTAATTTTTTTTAATAGATTCCATCCCTTAGTGATTAGATATTTTTTCCTTATTAAGACAAACACTGCCTCAAATTTATCTTTTCCTATCACTCTTCTTTTTATATCCTCATTTTATGATACCCACAAATTCAGATTCATTAAAATAAAGAATTGTGAAAACATCTTAAAAATTATAAAGGTGTGGCATTATGTATCCCTTTTTAAAGATAATCCAAAGCATGGTGTGGGACTTTGTTTTAAAATTTAGTAAGTAATTGGAGGAGGTCGAACATGAAGATGCAACTTAAAACCCACAATCCTTTATTTTGGAATCTCTTTTGTGAAGATATGAAAAATCTGATACATTGTTGAGATATATTCCATAAAAAATCTCTAGAATCAACTTTATCTTATATAAAGTGAAAATTTATGTCTATGGGTTTTGATCTGGAAATTTGGATAGGGTTTTTAGAAAGATTAATATCACTCTAATTATCATAATGTATCTTTAGTGATTTAGAAAATTATACTTTCAAATATTCTATCTGAACTTCCATCCACAATATCTAAGTATAATAATGCATAGCTGCAACATATTCTAATTATACTATGCGCAATGATATTGAACGTTGTTTCTTACTATTGAAACGTAAATTACATTCACCTATGAAAAATGATCCTCCAAAATTCATTCAAATTCATACTTTTTCTGAATTAATATTTACTCTACTTTTTACTCACTAAAATAGGAGTAGAAACATATTTTTATTATACCATACCAAAATTATTTAACAATTCCCTTACATACTTTTCTGGATATAAGAAAATGAACTTTTTTTTGTTGAACATGTAATCCAATGAAGAAAGTTAATTCCCCCAACACTGACATTACAAAATTCATCTTTATTTCCTTATAAATTTATTTAAAAACTTTTTCTTCATCCCCAGACAAAAATATATCATCCATATACACAGTAACAATTAGTTTTTTGGAGTTAACTTCATTCACGTGTAAGTTTCTATCAACCTTTCCATAAAAAAAATCATCATTCTGAAACAACTATCAAGATTTTTATACAAGGCGTGTGGGGATTTTCTCAACCCATATAAGGCTTGATTAAATCTAAAAACATTTTTTATCATTAGAAAGTAGAAAAACACAAGGTTTGTTAATGTAAAATTATTCCTCAATCACTCTATTTAAGAAAAATGACATTACATTCTTCGAAAAAACTTTTTAAATTTCGATGTGCATCCACTGATAGAAACATTCTAATAGTTTCTAATCTTACAACTTGGGAAAAAATTTATTCAAAATCCACACCTTCCACCTGTGTGTAGACTTTACAATTAGACTTTATTTTTTGAAACTTATCCATTATCATTCAATTTGTTTCAATAAACCCACTTTATTTCGGCAGAAAGTTTATTCATTGGTCATGGAACAGGTTCCCATGATTCATTTTTCTCAATTTTATCCGAATCTTTATTCATAAAATCACACCATTATTTATGTTAAATAGATTCTGAAACTGATTTTGGTTCAACTTTTGAGATAAGTGATGTCTTATTTTCTAATCTCAACTTTATTATTGTATAAACTGGAGCCTTTTGATTCCTAATAATGGTTTCAGACTCATCATGTTTTTGTATAGTATAAAATTTAAAAGTTTCTCTTCCAGCTTCACTTTCCTCACCACACAATTCTTCAGAATCTGATGCGTTTTTTTTTTTGAATCACTCTCACTTACATTGGAAACCTTTTGTTTATCCTCCTTAGTATTCAGAACAAATTTAGTTAAGGAAATTTTATTTTCAATAACATTTTCATCTTATGATTCCACTAAATTTTGAAAATATTTTTCCTAATTTTGTAACATCTTTCATTGGGTGAATATCCAATGAAAATTCCATCTTCATCTTTCTTATAAAACTTTCCAAGATCTGTCTTTTATATTTCTAGTAAACAGGGACTTCCAAAATCCTTGAATTACTTTAAAAAAATTTCTTTTATTCCAAATTTCATAGGAAGTAATGTTGGATTCCGTCCCTGACAATAATTTGTTCAAAAGATGTTCAGCAGTACTAAAATATTCTCTCTAATAGAAATTTGAAAGTTTGTATTTTGATAACATGCTTCTTCCCATTTCCATAAAACTTATATTATTCCTTTCTGTTAATAAAATTTCTTGAGGGGTATATGTATAACTATAACATATATTTTATTCCATGATTTCTCAGTTAAGTTTGAATAATATTGCATGTTAATTATGTACCATTATTTGTTCTCAAATTATTTATGTAAAACCCTATTTCTTTATCAACATATTTTTTAAAGAATCTGAATATTTCAATAGAATCTTACTTGTTCTTCATAATCATGATGTTGGTCATTCGATTGAAATCACCAATGAATGTGATAAAGTAAAAAATCAACTTTGTTTAGTAATATCTCATGATCCCACATAAGATGGAATGAATAAGTTCAATAGGTTTGGTAGATTGAATCTCGACGTTATTTGGACTTTTATTAGTCATCTTACCTTATTGAAAAGTAACCAAAATATCTTCTTCTATTCTTTTAAATTATAGAAAAAAAAATTATAGCATCAACTTTAGAGAGTTTTTTCATAATTTTCTACCCAAGGTGTCTAATTATCCATTACCACAACTTATTATCATCATCATCACTTAGATAACATGAGTTGTTAAGTTCTCCAATCTAAAAAATACACTATTCATTTCTCTCTTGGTTACAACTTTTACAACTTCTATACATATGATGGCATAAGAATATTTTTTGAAAAAAAATCTTGTACATCATCAAAGATTTGACTTACACAAATTATGTTATGTTTTAGCCCATCAACAAATAGAACTTATTTATATTTCATATTTTTTACTTCAATCTCGGTTTTTCCAATTCCTTTGATTTTAAGGAATTGCTGTTAGAAAAAGTAACTACTCCTCCATCATAAATTTCAACATATTTCAAGATTTTTATGTCACCTATCATGTTTGAAGAACAAAAACTATCAAGTATACACTGTTTATTCCTTTTACGTGCTTTGAAATCTATCTCAACAACAAAATCTCTTTCCTTAACTTTTTTTCTTTCTAGATTCCTTTCTCTTCTAACATAAGAAACTTGTTTCGAAAAGGGTTTCACAAATCTTTTGGAATGAAAACCAGCCTAATAAATCTTTTACAAACTTCTTCTATACATTTAAATTAAATTTTTGTTGGATGGCTTCAAATATATTTAGCTTTTTATTTTATAACTTATAGTGGGTTAGGAAAGATACTCGTCCTTCTTCCACTATTTTTTTCACTTGGTTCAAACCTTCTTCTAGGAAGTGACAATTTATGACAAAAATTATAATTCTTGTTCCCATAGATTCCAAAACACCATCAAAATCCATCAAATCTTGATTTTATATTGAATAAATATCTTTCTCTATAGAAAAATTATTGAGGTTGATAACTTCTTCATGCTTTCACATACTATGGGTGTGGATAAACTTTCCTACTGATAGAGCTTTGAACTATTGTAGATGGAATAGTTTCTCACATTTGTTCTCTACCAAAGCTTTCTCAACACTTTATTTTCACCTGAAATTTTAGAAAAATAAGATGAAGCATTATTTTTTGTGGGTGATGATTTTACCTTATTCTAGAGTTGAGCTTTCTCAACAACTTTAGAAGTCTCATATTTTACTTCTAATTCATTAGTAAAGTTTTCATTCATCTTACTCAAGGTACTTTTAGATAGAAGATATTTTGATTGAAACCTATTAAATTATTCTCCCTTAGCTGCCAGCATATTACTACGATCTTCAACCGTCTTTCCCTATTCATAAATTTAATGTTTGTAACTTAAGATCACCTAGATGTATTATTATTCTTTCTTGACAATATCGTTTTCAACATTAATAAATTTTTCTATATCTTTCATTATCATTCTTATTTATTTATTTAGATATATGTTTTTCTAAAGATATGAAACATGTTTTACTCTGAGCCGATACTCTCTGTAAGATTATCACCTTCTTCTTCATCACTATTTTAGGATTTTTCTATTTTCTCAACTTTTTCAATGAAGTTTCTAACCTTTTCTAAACATCCATCTTCTGAAGAATTGATTTTAGTTGATTCTAATTTATATTTATTACTCAATATACTTCTATTGTTCCCAATAAACTTCTTATATTCATTTTATGTATTTTATTCTTTTGAACTTTTGTTGCACTTCATCCATCAAGGTTTTTCATCAAAATAATCTTGATATTCTCCAAAAATATTCTTATGAAAATTCCTAGAAAAGTGTCCAATTCCAATATAATCGAATTGTTTTAGAGGAAGTTTTCCTTCATACTTTAATCTTACTATTCGATAATTCATGTAGATAAGAGGAATTATTTTTTCATTTAAATAATCATCTTCTTTATCTTTATAATCATGAGGATAAACATCTTCAACATCTTGGTTTTTTTGTATTTATCATAGCATCAAAAAATAATTCCATATTTCATCTTCTTTTTAAACATTGTATCTTTTCTCATTTCATAAGAAACAACATGTTTATGCAATTTATTAATATATAAATCATATTTATCTTCTAAATTGGAAATTTTAGAATCAAACATGTCTAGAAATTTTATTATATGTTTCTTTACTATTTTATAATCTTACATAACTTATATAAATCCTCTAATGTTTCAAAAAAGTTCACTTACGATGGTGAAAAATTCATCAATATTTTATTCATCTCTCATTCTTATGTCTTCAAACTTACTATTCTATATTTTTAGATTTTATTCATTCACTTTAGTATTCCATTTAAAAATACTTTGCAGCTTGTCCCACATATTTTTTGATGTTTTAAGACCAATCACCTTCATGTAGACATTTTCTGAAATATACAAAAGAGTAAAATTACTTGATTTTCCATCAACTTCAATATTTATCTTATCAACAAAATCTATCAGGGAATCTTTCTAAATAAGTTGAAACCCTATTGTAGTCGCATAGAAAAATTCCAGGCTAAGAGATAGGAGATAATAAATCATCCTATTTTTTCATCCATAGTAATTTTAGCTATCAAATATAGGAATTTATGTACTATTTTAAATATTTGATATACCCATGATAATGAATCAACAAGGGAACCTTCACTATGATTCCAATTGAAGATCCAAGGGATAAAATAAAAACTGAGAGGGGGGTTGAATCAGTTGTTCACTTTTTATAAGTTTTAATAATTTTAGAAACTTAAATTTTGTAGCCTATTAAAGTTCATTACCTTGTCATCCTTTATTAAATACGGATGCATGAAATAGTAGGAATGTAAGTAAATTGCATTAGATTTACAAGGTTCGGCCTCAGTGTGAGAACCTACATCCTTTCCGAAGCCACTAATATGTGTCTATGGAAATTAACTATTATGAATTAGTGAATAAAAAAATTTCCAACTTCTGTTAGACACATTTTATCTCCTAATAGGAATGATTATACTGATTCCCATCAATTTAAAAAGGTTTCTTACAAACTCATTAAGTCACAAAAGAAAAGAACACAAATACTATTTCTCCAAAAAAAATCTTAGTCTGGAACCTTTGTCTGGTGTCCTTATGTATGATTACCTACATCTTATGAACATGGGATGATAGACTCATTATGATGAACCTTATCTCATATTGTAATTCTCAAACTCTGTTCAATTTCTCAATCTGATCCTCCTCGGTCTGATCTTCTCGATCTGATCTTATCATTACAGAAAACCAAACTTAAAATAGTCTAATAATCTTATGATATCACTATTCGTAAATAAAAATATGGCTCAATATCTACAGTGCTCTTCATTTTCTACAAATGTGAGAAAGTTTCAAAGTACTAATGTATTGTGTATCTATTTTTATGCATTACAAAATATTAATAGTGGGATATTGAAAATAAAATCCCACTTACTCAAATTCAAAAGCCTACAAATTTTACTCATTTTTAACTTCATGTTTGACCACTTAAACTCTTATCAACTCTTTTATAACCTTATAAAACATCTTGATTATTCTTAGTAGTCATCCTTCTCAAACTTCCAAACATTTCTTTAGTTTGATAGAACATCCTCAGCTCAATATTCTAAACTTTCATATCTCCTTATGATGAATCATTCTCATCTAATTATGAAGAAACTTATTCAACAGATGACTTATCGATGTCACAACTCATCTGATGCATTAGTGTCAATACATGTCTAATGAATCAGTATCATTCTAAAATTTGATTTCAAAATTGAACTCACCCTTTGTTTCTTCTCAACTAAACACAACTCTTTTAGAATCTTCACATTTTCATAACTGATATCTATCTGATATTTCAGCATCAGCAAATATGATCACTTCAATGTTCAGTATCTGATGTTTTATCGATATTAGGAATCCATTTGATGAATTGGTATCGATTCTTAATCGGATGGATAGGTGTCTACTATTGGTCTGAAGGATCTTCATCAGTTATGTCCAACTTATTTTTTCATTATGACATATTTTTCATTATTATGGAAGACTCATAACAAAGTTCTTCATCTGATAATTGTGTCTAGTACTTCTAGAATAGATACAAACTTTGTATTGATTCCTGGAACTGACAAAAATTTTAATATTCCTCTATTTCATCATATGATTTTATCATGATAATGTTTCATGGTTTATGTGAACTTCTAGATTGGAAGAGCATCGTCTGACTCAAGATTATAAAGTAGAAAAATTTATACCTCTTGACACCTTGAAACTAACTTTCTAGACATTATCCAAATTCTGGCTTCCTTTAACTACTTATACTAACTTCTTGACAAACATCACTTCGGATAGATTCTGAACTTCAAGTCGATTGATCTAAGACTAATGGTGCATCTGATCAAAAAATCTGTTTTTATAACAAATTTTGCACGTAATTATACTTGTTATAATTCACTGATTTTGGAATTAAACTTTCTTAAAAACACAATTTGTATCCACCTTTGTTTTTAGGTTCAAAAAATCAGCAACTTTCACCTATTTTTCATAAGCATTCTCTCATAAAAGATTATATGTCAACAAATACAAAAATTTGTTAAAAAAAAAATCATGAAGGTTATTTAGTAAGTAATATCTTACCTTTTGGACTACCAAGACATTCAAGTAAGTTGGTATTTTTGGCCACCTTTAAGGCCTTCGGGCCACCTCAAGGCCTTTGGTCCACATGCAGTTTCCCCAGACAGAGGATACAAAAAAGGAGCTGCCCCAGAAGAGGATTCAGAGCAAGTGCACTCACCAGAGTAGAGCCAATTGGGTTGTCGTAATGAGAAGTTATGGCTATGCCATTGAGGCCAAACTATGATTGCATGAGAATCCTATCCAGACGGGCATGCGATGGTAGAGATCTACGATCACGATAAGGATGCTAGGGAGAGGCATCTCCTTGTAGATAGTCTGGTTGAATTCCCTAAGACCTTCGGGTCATGTAATCCCTTAAGCCTATGGGCCTTGTAATTTCTGAGCCTATGGGCCTTGTAATTGTTCCCCTCATCCAATGAAAGGGGGGTTATCAAAAATAAATAAAAAATAAGTCCTTCGGTCCATTCAGGAAAGGATTTATAAGAAAAAATAAACTTGAAATAGGCCAGTTAGGACTTATACATCTTCCTCAAATATTTTCCTTTGGCTTTCACCTTAATACCTATAAGACTAGTCTTTTAAGAATATAGATACCTCTAGTACATGGTAAGGGATGTTGGGAAGGCATTTTTTAGGTATTTTTCAAGCTAAACGTCTTTAAGTGTGTGATTAATTGAGAAGAAGATGTGCCCTATTGTAACTGAGGGGAGTGGCACACTGGTAAATTTTCAATATTTTAAAATAATATAAAGTCTAAATCATGGGAAAGTGGCCTCAAAACTAACCAATTCAAAATATAAGGTGATAAGTGTCAAAATAAAATCATACATTGTGAATTAAGATAATATTTTTTGGCCTTATCACATACTTTTTTACCTTAATTAACCCATTTTACACTTTTAACCATTACTAGGGTGATAAATTTTTACTAAGGTTACTATTCAAAATGGAAAAAAACGAAATTATACACATTAAAAATTTTGAACCTATAAATTCCAAATATGAAATAAAATTTTCAAGATTAAATTTTTTGAAGTGGAATAAATTATCTTTAATATAAAAACACAAACCACAAAGAAAACACTTTTTAGACAAAATACCATTTTAATCATAAAAATGATTTTATACAAAAATAAAATATAACAATGATTAATATGGAATTAATTGGATTATTTTTATTAAAATGGAACTAAATTAACTTTAAAACCAATCAAAAATAAAATCATACTTTTAAAATACTTGAAAATAAATGATAGTTTTAATAAAAATCGATATTTTTTACAATTCACACAAAAATCAATATTTTCAGAGAAAATTACCAAAAAATGACCCTAATATAAATTTGATGTGCCGATATAAAAAATAAATTCCATTTTATCAAATTCAATTTCTAAAATAAATAAATTTAACTTTTAAATAAAACCATGTAATGCATGGAAAAACAATTTAATTAAATAAAACAATTCCTTTTTTTATTAATAAGTTATATATAGAAATTTATAAAACTATGGTGAATATGAATCCACAAAATGAATAATTTGAAATAATAATATTGATTTGTTTCTAGGATTACTTCGGTTTTCACAGAAGGATTCTCATCTCCGGCTTAAATATATATGTGGTGTATTTTTCCATTTCATATTTTTATCAATTATTTATATTAACTACTCTTTTAGTATTAGATTATTCACAATAAAAAAACATATATTAAAAATAAATTGTATATCACTATATATCAATTCAATATTGAAAAACATTTTAACATCCCCCTCCCCTAAAACATTATAGACAATAAATCACTTGTGATGTCTGATACATTCACTAGAATAATTAGAACTGATATCCCAAAGGCCTTAATTTTTATGGATTTTTGATAACCCCCTTTCATGGGATGAGGGGGATCCTTTACAAGGCATGTAGGCTCAGAGATTACAGGCCCTATAGGCTTAGGAGATTACATGACCCGAAGGTCTTAGGGAATTCAACAAAACTATCTACAAGGAACTACCACTTCCCAACATCTGCATTGTGATAGTAGATCTCCACCTTCACGTGACCGTCTAGCTAGGCTTCCCGTGAAAGCATAGGCTGGTCCCGATGGCATAGTCATACCCTCTCATATTTATTATTAAAAACAAGTAAATTAATTTATTTGTTTTGTTAAAGTGTCCACATTATTGTAAAAAATGTATGTATAGTGAATATTACTTGATAAGATATATGAATAACATCATTAATCATGAACAAACTATAATTCATATCGTGGTATCACTATTGCAAAATAAGAATGTATTGGAGCTAAAACAGGGCCTTTTTAGTTCATAAAATGAACTAAGACTACTAGTGATGAGAAAAGGTGGCGGATTTCATATTGATAAAAATCACTACTAAATTCATCCTTTCAATGTGGTATTTAGAATTGATAAATCATTCACTTTTTTCGCTTTTTTATCAAGGAGAGTTGCGCTCTTTCATTGTGTTTTTTTAACACTGAGAAAGGTTCCCATCGTCTATCATGACCACTCTTTAGTATTTCAGTAAGAAATATAGAACAATAATTAGATATATAGAGAAATAATATTTATTGGTTTATGTTTTAGCAGTTGGTCACCTTAACTAGAGATGCCCGGTCACGACCCTAGGGGCTTGCTTGCACTCTATATTACTCTCTCGATAGTCTGATGTTGGTTTGGTAGAATCAATTAAATTTATTCTATAATGGATTGATACTCTATGCATTACTATTCCTCGATTATAAGTTAAGAAGTAGCAATTTTTTGGCAATAGTGAGGCTATCAAACCCTCTTATATCCTACTTTTAGGATTTTCGTTCTTCTTATGGAGTTTATTTTTTCGTTATTTAACCTATTTCGTGGGTTTACTGATGGTGGGAATATGTTCTTAGTATTTCACTATGGTTCTGAGATGTCTTCTTTGATTTATATTTTACTATTGGTAGGTTTTTTGAGAATACTACTTGATTAAGATAATTTCAAAGAAAATTTGGTTTCAGGGGGCCATATATGCCTATTCTTGATGATGTAAGATCTACTAGTGTTTCTAAGAATTTTTTCTTAAGTAATTCGATTGATATTTCTTTCATCCATGCACACTATATAGAGAGTAGTTGTCAACACCATCACATATGAACTAGGTGGGAGAATCCATCTATTATGTTTTCTATATTCTAATCTCATCAGCCATTATGAAAAGAAATATTGAATTCATCCCTTCGTTTCATAGTTATTTTTTACTTTGTCTTGTTTTTTATGATCTTGTTATTTATTTTATTGTTTATCATTCTATGTTTTTATTTTATTTCCTGGTGTTTTTTATTATTATTTTTGGATATAAAGATATCTAGTGTTTTTTTTGGTGTAGTTGCTGGTGGATTTGTTGTGATAATTGTGGGGTTTTCAGTATCTTGATGGGAGGGAGGAATAAAAGTTATCATCTAGTGTGCATGGGTGGAATATCCCAAAGGCCGTAGTTTTTTAGTTTTATTTCTTTTTAATATAATTTTTTTAACAAGGTTGAGAGGGAACCCTTACATGACCCGGAGGTCTAGAGGTACAAAACCTAAATTACATGGCTTTGAGACCTAGAGGGGTAAGCCCTTACTTTGGTTTTTAAATACCTAAATACAATGGAACAACCCCCCCCCCTAGTAATTCTAAAAGTATGTATCAATACTACTACCCTAATGTTTCTAATGGAATACAATTCCCATGTTCAGAGTTGCATGGGATGATGGTGTAACCACTATATCCCTCCTTAAGTCCATATATTTGGTTGGATTTTCCTCAGTGACTAATTTTACTCAAATCTATCCACTGATGGTTGTTATTATAATATGGATCTGCACTACTTTATGTCCCATAGACCTTGTGGCCTAAATGAATTTGATGGCCTAAAGTCACTATGGCCAAAAGGCCTATTTTTTTTCCCAAAAGATCATTTTGGTTGAGTAGTGCTACTATTACATTACCCCACTATGATTCTACTATAGTACTTATGAAAATTCACTCCCACCTAGATTAGAACCCATGTCTGGTGTTGGATTAAGAGGAGTCTTTACCACTTGAGTAATCACCCAACTACAAATGTGTGTATGGTTAAAGCTTGACACCCTAAGAGGGGCCCTGACCTAGCCCAAAGAATGCCACATATTCCCCAGCTATGAAAATGACATTGAATCACCATTTTAATAATGTAAATGGTGTTTGGGTCTGTTAAGACGCTGAGAATAATTTGAAAATTATATCACGTACAAATCAAAGTGGATATTATTATTATCCATCATGTGCTAGTGTTGGAAGATGGTTCATAGTGTGGTTCTTTATTTTGGGATGGTTCATTTTTCTATATTTTTGTATTGTATGATAGTTGAGCCAGTGGTGTGGCTTGGGTATCTTGTCTCATTTCAAATTTTCACAAGGTTGTTTAATGACATTGAATAGGTTACTATCATCAAACTAGATAGAATGATGTCTCCTTGGGATGGCCAAATATTGTGTAATTATATATGCAGGGATTTTATTATTCATTCTAGTTTCAAGGTGTTGGACTCCCCATTTATTAATCATGTTTTAATGATCACAAATCCTATTCAGTTTATAAACCTTGTTAACTCTATCTAATCTATCTATCATCAAACGCACAATTGTTTAGTAAAATCTATCCAAAGATTTTAGGAGTTATACAATCAGTTTGGTTACTATATACTATCTATTGATCTACTTTATAATGACATCTTTGAAAAATGATTTAGTTTAATCCATTGTATAAATATCACTAATTAAGACTAAAAACAGATATTTCCCTAAGTCTAAGACACCATGACCACAAGACATCATGACTGTGAGACCCCGTGACCACAAGACACTGTGACCGTGAGACACCGTGAACAAGCAGACACTATGCCCACAAGATACTGTGACCAATACAGACACCGTGTGAAGGAGACACCATTTCCATTATATACTGTGACACAGTTTCTTAATTTGTTTGTTGACTTTCAATTTAATCTCTAACGGTCATATTTGAAGATTTTAAATTCCATAACTTATTTAATGTTTCTTTTTAGACATGTCATCTGACAGTATGAGGTACGCGGTGCAGAATACATGCAACCTATCAGCTCAAAAACATGCACTCCAAGATAAAAGAGTAGTGTGGACCAGAAACAAAAATATACTGAAAAGATAAACAAGAGGATGGTCCTGAGAACGACAATGAAGAATACACATAGAGAATTATTTGAAGAAATAATTGTATCATGCAACTCAATGTTGCTGAAGAACACACGAAGCATACTTGAATCCTAGAATCGAGAATATCTTTACACTTTCAAACATCAGAAAGAAAACAAGCCAGATCTGTCTGACTTGCAACACTCTGTCTTCCATATGAGGACTTGATTTCTGCATCTGCTTCATCTTAGAATTCTAGATATATAAATACAAACATTTAGAGCATTTCTAAACCTATATCAATATTTATTCTCTTTGTGTATAATTTTACTATCTTTCGAGCAATGTGTGTATCTGGGTAACAACAGACTCTGTTTCCTGCATTAAACTAAAGTATATAAGATATCCTTACTCAATCATCTTTCTACACTTGTGTATTCCCACAGATAAGTGTGGAAGAGGTCCATGTGTGGCCTGGTTGTTTGTACCCATCATGAACTGTGGAAGAGGTCCATGTGTGACCTGGATAGTCTTGTGTACTGTTGTTATCCCTGATCTAGGGTGTGGATCAAGATTATTTATATAAACTTCTCTGTGGAAGGTGATCACCAAGTGGAGTGGATTAGGTCTTGGCATCATATTGAACCACTTGTTTCATATCTGTTGTGCTGCATAATTTAGTGTTTTCATTTTTACTACTTTAATGTATAATTAAACAATCAGTAAATTCACATTGATATATAATCTTGGAAAGAAGTTATAATTGTCTTCTATTAGTATAATATCTTCAAAAGTAAAATTAATAACTAATATTAAGATTACTGAGAAATAATCAATCTTCTAAGAAGTTATTTAAACAGTCAAACTCTTATAACAGTATAACTTTGACTAACTGGGCTATATTTAACCTTTCAAGAATAATTTATAACAATAAATTTTTATAGATACCCAATTCACCCTCCCCCCCCCCCTCTGGAGTAATCTACTCCAACCAACAATTGGAATCAGATGTTGTTTATTAAGACTCTATTTTAGCATACTTCAAATGTGATTGTAGTTGTACTTTAAAGATCTGTAAATTACTGTTAATTCTAAATTTCAATCTCTTTCAAAGTATTTATGTATTATGGATAATATATTGGAAGGTGTTGCAACCAATAGACCACCATTCTTTAATGAAACCAACTATGCTCAATGGAAAATTAAAATGAAAATGCATTTAGAAATTATGGGTTTTGAAATTTGGTCTTCCATTATAGATGAATATAAGATTCCTACTACTGATAGAATCACATGGGATAAATCTATCAAAACTTCCTAAAATAACAATTTCAAAGCTATGAATGCTTTATACTGCTCCTTAGGATATGAGGAATTCAATAGAATTTCTACATGTAAAACTTCCCATGAAATTTGGGATACCTTGTCTATCTCACATGAAGGAACATATAGTGTAAAAGAAATGTGGCTTAATAATTATTCTATTAAATATAATAACTTTAAATTGAAATCTGATGATCCTATACCTGAAATGTATCTTAGGTTCAATGAGATTGTCATCACAATGATTTCTCTTGGAAGATAAGTCACTACTAAGGAACAGATCATGAGAATTCTCAGATATCTACTAGACAGATGGAGAGGAACCTCTGTCTCTATTAGAGAATCATGCGACATCAGCAAGCTACCTATAAAAGAACTCATTGGGAAATTAATGATGTATGAAGAGGAGTTGAATGTCAACAAGGAAGAAGAGGATAAACCAAAAAGGAAATCTGTTGCATTCAAAACCACCACCTCTAAACACAAATACAATGGGAAATTGGAAGCTTTTGTAGAAAGTTCTAGTAGTGAACAATCATCACCTTACAGTGATGAGGAGATTTCTCAATTAGAAAGAAGATTCACAAAATTTTATAAGAAGATGTACTTTTTCCGAAAGCCTAACTTCAAGGGAAAATATGAAAAAAAAAATGAAGCTGCAAGAAGGATTGGAAAAGAAGTTACAAGACTGATGAGATTGTCTTCTATGAATGTAAGCACAAAGGACATATCAAGGCTGACTATCCAATGCTCAAGTACAAAAAGAGATATGAGGATAAGGAAAATAAGTATAAAAAGGTAATGAAAGTAACCTAGAGTTCTTCTAAGGACCATTCAAGTGACTCAGAAACAATAAATGATGAAGAAGCTAACAAATCCAATATATGTTTTATGAAAAACACATATGAGGTAACACTGGACTCTCCTATACATAATTCACACTATTCTGGAGATGAGAGTGACTCTGAAAATATGGATAATGAATAAATGCTTCAATACTGAAACATGATTGAAGAAACATGCAATGAGCTAAAAGACAAATATAAATCACTGAAGAAATAGTATTCTCTTCTTGTGGCTGTTAAATCTTAACTCACAACTGAAAAAGAAAAAAACACTCAACTTCTCAAAGAGAACAATGGATTAAAAATGTCTAATGAGAAATTGAAGAATAAACTAGAAATGTTTACCAATGAGAAAAATACCATTACTCAAATTCTAGTTAAACAAATTTCCCCTAAATAAAACACTGGAATT
Source organism: Viscum album (assembly GCA_963277665.1). Classification (NCBI taxonomy): domain Eukaryota; kingdom Viridiplantae; phylum Streptophyta; class Magnoliopsida; order Santalales; family Viscaceae; genus Viscum; species Viscum album. The sequence goes on along the minus strand of OY728123.1, from coordinate 785,184,371 downwards.
GTTTATCAACCTAGAAAAATAAACCTTGGTAGAACAAATTTTGTTTCTAAATCTAGGACATATAGTTTGACTCCCAGTTCTAGACACAAACCAGCTAATTCAATTTTTGATACACTTTCTACTGTTTCAAATTTTTTTGGATTAAATAGAGTTTATTTTTCAAATACATTACATAATGCTTATAGGAAACCTGTGAGGTAAATATGGGTTCTTGAAGCACTTATTACTTATATTACAGGACCCAAACAAGTATGGGTACCAAAATCTATTTTTGATTAATAATTTTTGTAGGAAAAGTGTTCCTGTAAAAGTGTATGGTATTTGGACAGTGGATGTTCAAGAAACATACCTAGATACTACTCATCCTTCAAGAACCTAATGAATATAGATGACGAACATGTCACATTTGGTGACAATTCCAAAGGAAAAATTATTGGCCTCGGCCAAATCGGTAACTCTAATTTAGTTTTAATTTCTAAAGTACTTTTTGTTGATGGATTAAAATATAATCTGCATAGTATCTCACAATTATGTGAGGATGGATTTTATGTTATATATGAAAATTATGCTTTCAGTGCCTTTAATTCTAAAAAGGAATTAGTGTTTTCTTCATTATGAAATGAAAATGTTTACTCTGTTAACTTATATTCCTTAGCTTCTCCAAATGCTTCATGCTTAAGTGTATTTCATAATATGTCTTGGCTCCGGCATAGGAGTCTAGGACACTGTAATATTCACTCCCTTAAAAAGATAACTAAAAGATTCTTAGTTAAAGACTTACCCAAACTTGAGTTTCCAAATAAACAAGTGTGTAATCCCTGTCAAAAAAAACAACACCAAATTTCCTTCCAACCAAAGAAAGAAGTGTCCACTTCTCAACCTCTTGAACTGGTTCACATGGATTTGTTTGGACCATCTAGAGTGTCTAGTTTAAATGGGATGCACTATGTTTATGTTCTTGTAGATGACTTTTCTAGATATAATTGGACCTTCTTTTTGGACCACAAAAGTGAAGCCTGACCTCATTTTACTAAATATGCCAAGTCTGTGGAAAATCATAGTGGACTTAGAATCAAATCCTTAAGAAGTGATCCAGACTGTGAGTTTGAAAATCACGATATTGAATCATTTTTCTCAAAAAATGGTTATAGTCAGAATTTAACAGCCCCTACACACCTCAACAAAATGGAGTTGTTGAAAGTAGATATAGAACCCTACAAGAGATTTCTAGAACAATGCTTAGTGAATATGACCTACCAATTTATTTTTGGGCTAATGCTGTCAATAAAGCATGCTACATAATCAATAGAGTGTTGATCAGGCCTATTCTTAATAGGACTCTTTATGAGTTTTTGAATGATTGAAACCCCAAGGTTAACTACTTAATATATTTGGTTTCAATGTTTATATCCTTAATACTAAAGACAATATTGAAAATTTTGTATCCAAGAGTGAAGAAGGTATCTTTTTAGGATACTCCATGTCCAATAAACCCTATAGAGTGTTCAATAAAAGAACTAAATGTGTGGAAGAATCTGTCCATGTCAAATTTGATGAAACAGATCCACATGAGCCTAAATCTATTCTAGTGAACCTGGAGGATGATGTATCAAATCAATACATTAATCCAAAATCCTCAAACCTTTCTGTGAAAAAATATGTGAAAACTTCCAGTTATGGAAATTCCTAAGACTCAAGTAACAATGAACCTGAACCTATTGATGAACCTAAAATCACTAGTCCCACCTTTTCTTGAGCTTTTACAACTCTTAAGAACCATCCTTTAGATGTTTTTGAAGGATACCTAGACAAAGGAACTCAAACTAGAGCCTCTCCTAGAAATCGTGTGGAACATTAAGTTTTCTTGTCACAACTTGAACCTAAAAACAATAATGATGCTATCAATGATAAATCATGGGTGATGGTTCTTCAAGAATAACTTAATCAGTTTGAAAGGAACAATGTTTGTAAAATTTTTGAAAGTTCTAAGGAAACATTCCCCATAGGCACTAAATGGGTGTTTAGAAATAAGGTAGATAAAGCTGGTTACATAGTTAGAAATAAGGCTAGATAGGTTTCACAAGGCTATAGTCAAGATAAAGAAATTGACTATAAGGAGACCTTTTCACCAGTAGCTAGACATGAAGCCATCAGAATCCTACTTGCTTATACTACACATATTAGTTTCAAACTATATCAAATGGATGTTAAGAGTGCATTCTTAATTGGGTATATAGTTGAGGATGTCTTTGTTCAATAACCCTCTTGATTTACAGACCCCCATTTTCCAAATCATTTTTTTAAATTATCAAAATCTTTATATGGTTTAAAACAAGCTCCAAGAGCTTGGTATGATAGGTTGGGTACTTTTCTTTTTTTCCAAGGTTTTAAAAAAGGAATATTTGATCCTACCATTTTTATAAAACGAATTTTTAATGATGTTTTAGTTGTTCAAATCTATGTAGATGACCTTATCTCTGGATCATCAAGAAATTATTTATGTTGTGATTTTTCTAAAATGATGAAAAATGAATTTGAAATGAGTTTAATGGGTGAACTAAAATTCTTTCTCAGATTTCAAATCTTTCAAAATAATGATGGTATTATTTTAACTCAAATTAAATATACTAGAGATATTCTAAAACGTTTTGGATTGGATAGCACTAAAAGTAGTGACACTCTCATGAGTACCACTTGTAAGTTGGATCTTCATGAAGATGGAAAATATGTTGATCAACCCACTTATAGAGGAATGATTGGAAGTTTACTCTACTTAACTGCTAGTCGACCTGACATTATGTTTAGTGTGCATATGTGTGCTCGTTTTCAATAAAATCCTAAGGAATCTCATTTAAATGTTGTAGAGAGAATTTTCAAATACCTCAAGCATACACCCAATCTTGGACTGTTCTGTCCTAGAGGAAAATAATTTGAATTAGTTAATTATTATGATGCTGACTTCGGTGGTAGTAAGTTAGATAGAAAATGCACCTCTGTAAAATGTCACTTTTTAGGCAAGTCACTGGTATCATGGTGTAGTAAGAAACAAAATTATGATGCATTATCTACAGCAAAATCTGAATACATAGCTGATGGCAGTTGTTGTGAAAAAATGTTGGGAATGAAACACACATACACGATTATGGATATCAATTTAGGCATGTACCTATAAATTTTGACAACACAAATGTTATTAACATCACGAAAAATCATGTTTCACATTCTAGGACAAAGCATATTGATGTAAGACATCACTTTTTGAGAGATTATTATCAAATTGGTGATACCAACTTGGAATTAATTTCTACTGAATATCATCTTTCTGATATATTCACCAAACCACTAAATTCTAAAAGAATAAACTACATCATACATGAACTAGGAATGATAAACCTTTAGTAAACTTCTTTCTGTTTTATATCTTACTATTTCATGTTTACGGTCTCACAGTTAGTATTTTGTGATTACAGTTTGATAGTCACTTTCCCACCGTAAGGTTCAATCACTGTCTCACCGTAAAGTTCAATCGTTGTCTTGCTGTAATGTTCAGTCACTGCCTCACCGTAATGTTTACTCACTGTATCACTATAAAGTTTGTCACTTTCTCACCGTAAATTTCAGTCACTGTCTCACCGAAAGGACCTGATATGGTCTGACCGTATAGATTTTTATTTACAAATTAAAAAGCATATCATGGTAATTATTTATTCCACCTTTTATTTTTCCACACTTTTATTTTTTGTGATGTTTTGTATTCCTAAATGATAAAATAATGGAAGTGTCACTTGTCCTTCACTCGAGATTTCTTCTATTCACTAAATTTGTAACCCTTCTTCAACCCTACCCTTCTCACTCTCAAACCATTGGTGAATTCCTAGGAAACAATTCCCTTCTTCGTTGACTACAGAGAAATGTAGCTCAAAGATGAATAAGATCGCACCCAAGACAGCACCCGAAGGTCCTCTAAATCCAAATCTGGTGAACCGAGTAGCGGTACCTGAGAAAGAGATATGCCCTAATTGGATTCTGTTGAGTAATTATCTAGTTTTGAAAGTTTTAAAATAGAAAGGCTGGTTAGAATGGTGTTTGAAGGAATATAGACCTATCTACCCTAAGTTAGTGGCTCGATTTTATCAGTATGTTCAGTTCTCCTATGATTCTGAAAATGGTTATGTTGTAAGAAGCTGGATAAATGGACAGAAATTCACATTCTCTTTGAGGTTATGGGATGAATTCATTAGGATATCTCATGAAGGCACCTGTGAGGAATATTAGAGAGCACCTCCACCTTCTAGTGAATTCATTATTTTGGAAGATTCTTTAAAAAGATTAACCAAAAATAGAACCAAGAGGAGAGACATCGCTACTGAACTGGATGTAGAATCTAGACTTTTTTAAGTTTATTCAAAATAGGATTAGACACAAAAAAGGTGATTTCACTGTAATAAAATATCATGATGTGTTTCAGATTCATCTTATGAAAAATGGGCACAAGATCAACCTTTGTAATTATGTCATACACCATATGTGTGAGCTGATCAAAACCACATCCAAGTTAACCTCTCTATTTTATTCTCAGCTTATGTCATCCATGCTTCATGCCAAAATTATGTTTAGACCTAATGAATAATCTATCATGGATTATGAGTTCTGCCTTTAAAAATTCATTATCAAGAGGAGGAAAATCAATTGGAATCCTTGGAAAAAATCATAGGTGGAAGACAATGATAGGATCTATGAAAATTTCAATCCAGTGAAACATCCCTCAAGACCAAAAGATATTTTTTATCCTGGTTTAGAAACAGATGAAGTTTTTGTGTATTGTAAAGAAAAAAAAGAATAGGTTTTTGTGCCACCCAGGGAAACTGTTTCTAATAAGGAAGACAATACTTCTGATCCTCATATAGTAGGTGAAAAATAAGTCTCTACTTCTAAAGATGTTGTTAATATGGAAGATCAACACAAAGTTGAAATAGAATCTTTTTCCAAATAAACCGAAAAGAATTTTATGGAAGATATTATAGAAGAAGAATTACCTGTTATGCAAGAATCTGACCTTGAGTAACTCACAACGGAATAATCTGTTCCTAAAGTCATTCATTCGGCTGAGGAAAGGCTGGAGCTAGCTTTTCAGTTGGCTAGACAGGAAATGGGTGATGAACTAAGAGATGAATTCATGGAAATAGATCAATACCCAAAGCCTCTCAGTCCTGATAAGGATATAACTATTGAGGGGGAGCAACCCCCAAATATAGAATCTATTGAAGTACCAAACCTGATTGATCCAAGTCGTGTAGACACTCGGTATAAGTTCCCTCATTTTTATTATGTGAATGACTCTCATGAAGTCTCATTAAAAGGCCTTGACCTTTCTACTATCTTACAATTGAAATCTGTCTCTAATCATTCCCCTAAAAAATAACCTGAACCTGCCTCATTCCCTATCTCTGAACCTTCACTAGAACAACCATAATTGGTGAGTAAAGATGATTTGAAAGAATTTAGAGCTACCCTTTTGTTTGGAGTTGAAAAACTCTTGAATACCCAATCATCTCCTATAACATATCTAAGTGAGAGATATGCCTCACTATTGTTGGAAATGGTTATTTGGAAGATTCAACCCAAAGTGCTTCATGAAATTCAGGAAGGCAGGGTTGAAAATAGACTTATTAGTGATGAAATGAAGACTCTAAGACGTATGATTGAAGAGATGAAAAAAGTATTGAATTAGAGATCAGATCTTGCTTCTCATCCTGTGGGGCCCATTTTTCCTCAAACCCTACAGAATATTGCCTCTCTGATTCAAACTCATTTAGCTTCCATAGCTAAAAAGCTTACTGAAAGAAACAAAAAGATTGTGAAGGAGATGCGAGAGCTTGTTGTTAATCTTAACAAGCTCACTGATGACTATACGGGGTGCCTTCAAAAAGTTATAAATCAACTGAAATATCTTACCTCAGCTATCAATTCTTATAAAGAATCTAGACAATCATCTCAACCTTCCTTAGATAGTGACCTGCTTAGAAAAGTGGTCGAAGAAGAACTTTAGATTGTGCTTTGTGGTTCAATAAAGATTCTCTATCTGAAGTTATCAAGAACAATGACAGAGTTCTTGATCTAGTCCAAATCAATTCAAAAATTACTAATGATTCTCAGCAAGAAATTTCCAAGGAAGTTGATTTATACTTCAACCGAATCTTCTCAAAGAATAACATGACCAATAATTTCAAATATCTTGAAGAAAATGTGAAGATTCCTCCTGTTACTCATGATTTTAAGACTCAAGTTTAAAAGCTCACAGAGTTCACTCGTCTGTTGGATAATTTTATGGAAAACAAGGATGAATTTTATAAAGATATGCAGTATGGTGGAGAGATCATTGCATATTTCATCAAGCTTCGGAGGCCCTATCTTCATGTATATAGTACAACCATTGTAGCTCCAGTAGCTTCACCTCTGAGACCTAGTTCGCCTACATTAACCTCTACCCTATCCTCCACTTCTATGTCTGTCAGTCGGGCACTAAGCCAGATCAGGCATGTGATCATTGATCAACAACTACCATAGTCTTCTACTACACCAAATACGGCTCCCTCAGTCTTTGAAGGTGTTGATTTACCTTCTCTATCAACCAGCTCACTCCCTTCTTCTACCTCAACCTCTACTCATATTACTTTCTCTTCTGCTACTGTTACTATGGGAAAAGAGAATACCAGCCAATAAAGATGGACAGTTCATACTCTCTTTTGATAGGAATCTTGTTACATTTTTTTAACTTTTTGTAATACCCCTCTATTTATCTTATACATTATGCACTTTTCTGGTCTCTTTTGTCTTTCTACTTTCTGATAATCCCAAATGGGGGAGAAATATCTATAAGAGAAGAGAACACTCACTCTATATATGTTATATACACATTTGAACTATGTTGTTAGAAAAAATATACACTCTAAATATACATGATTTTTGATCATCAAAAAGGGGGAAATTGTAGGACTCTTCATGTATTAATCATATTTTAATGATCACAAATCCTATTCAGTCTATAAACCTTGTTAACTCTATGTAATCTATCTCACATCAAATGCACAGTTGTTTAGTAAAAGCTAACCAAAGATCTTAAGTGCTATACAATTAGTTTGGTTACTATATACTATCTATTGATCTAATTTATAATGACTTCACTAACAAATTATTGAGTTTAATCCATTCCATAAATATGACTTCTTAAGTCTGAATACAGATATTCGCCTATGTCTGAGACACCGTGACCATAAGACACAGTGCCCGTGAGACACCATGACCACAAGACATCATGGCCGTGAGACACCGTGAACAACGAGACACTGTGACTAGAATTTTTAATTGACTTATTCCAAGCCTCTCTCACTTTTACATGGTTGTTTGTACATTTTTTCAAATATGGAATAAATTTTTAATTTTTTTGAAAAACATATAAATAAAATATTTACATAATTGAAGATTTGAAGAAGATTTTTTCGGTGAATCAATAATCCTTTTCCTTTTAACCTATAATGAAATGTGATTTTATTTAAAAAGATTCATATATAATAAATAATAAATATTTTTTTATAAATAACTATTACAAGATATAAAACTAATTACATTTAATGAAATGAACTTTAGTCCATTCCAACCACAGTATAAATTTGAATAATGTGGAGTTGATTCCACATGTCACAAATGAATTGTAGTCTCTAATCATCAATATTTTCATTGAAATCTTATAATGATTGGAAAGTGTCATAAAAATTTCATTGGACATGATTTGTTTTTCTTGTATTGAGATGAATCGCAGTTGGGTAATTTCTATACAAATTCATACTTTTTAAATTAATATATAATAAATATCTAAAGTATATATTTTTTCATAGCACATACCCTTTGATCATAACATTCATTTATCTTCGTATGTTTGATAAGGAAACATGATGTTATCTGGATGCATATCCTTCAACATAGAAAGAAACTTTGTGAAACTAGGGTCACTCTATATGTTTCTCGCTTTCAGTTTATATAATTTTAACACTACTAATAATATTATATATTTAATGTCAACATTATAAAATTACATCTAAGTATATTTCTAAAATATCTTAAACATTTTGAGACCATTTATAAGTTTATCTTCAACCACCATTTTCATTTCCTCAATATAATCTACATAATAATATACCTATATTCTAATATCAAATGATTCATAAAACATATTTTCATACAATATCTATATATATTTACTTCTTATCGGTGTTCTATAGAATATATAAACTCTAATCAATTCTATAATAGATCATGTGTTCGTCCAATTTAGTGGTGGAAATTTTCTTCTATTAACAACAATGTAGACATAAACGCATAATTCAAGAAGGGTTATTCTCGTGATCCATTTTAAATTAGATGAATTCATTGAAACCTTCTTCATACACTTTGGTAATACTATTCAGGTCCATCTATTTTTAAATTAATATGTATCCTATTTCATTATACAGAATATAAAAATTATATATACAACTAACAAAAATTTATATATAATATATATATTTATAGTATAAAAGTATATATAACTTGTACCACACACATATGCATATAACATATATATATATATAAAGTATTATAAAAAATATATATACACTTAAACACAATAAAAAGATATACATATATATAAACAATATCAAACACACACAACAAATATAAAAATATACATTTTAAAATACATATTTGTATAAGAAATATTTATATATATAACAATCATGAAAGCATTATATACATTATATAAGTATTTATTAATATTTTTATCATAGATAAGTGTGTGTGTGTGTGTGTGTGTCTAGTTATATATATATTAAATATATTAACTATATGAAAAACTATATATATCTATGTGTGTGTCTATAAAAAATACATAAATGTATCTATATATGTGAATATTAATGGGTTTATTAGGATAGATTAACAATTAATCGTGATAGTGGGAGTGATTAGAAACCCATAACTGGGTTCAATCATATATGAAATTCAAGATCACATTGTTTATAAAATGAAGAACATGTTGTCATGTATACCATACACCAATTTCGCTACTTCTCTATCTTAAATCGTATGGGTTTGATGAAGATCATCAGAATTTATTTAAGGATACGCCTCCTCTGTGATTTATTTATGGGTTGAAACTAAATCACCCATTGTATGGGTAGATCCCTTATCAATATCACAATATGCTAGTACCTCAAGGTGTAAAGAGTAGAGAAGGTAGAATCTTCTTGAATGATAGATTCAATTAAGTCTTGGGAAAGCTCACATACTCCCATAAAATAGATGGAGGCACATTTTATATATTATCAATGTAGTATAGAGTGATCCATATATTAACTCATATATTATGGAATATATTTGTCCTGAATATAGTTTAAAACTATTTGTAAATACAATTATAAACCAACTCCCAGGTATTTAATCATGAAATTATTTATTAAATATAGCCAATCTGTTAGATATTCGAATGTTAATCCTTTAACATTCAATTTTAGTTCATATTAAAAGCATTATGATATCAATATATCATATGGGAAAAAATAAAAAATAAGTATTGTTTTGATATCATATATCCTAACAAAAAAATATATTTATAATCATACCATGTAATATATCCAAAACTTATCATATGTGTTTAAGTATATAGGGAGTATCTCCTTCAATCCTTTACTTACACTAAAACTTCATATACTTTTTGTATATTCTCCTCATATTGTATCATATGCAATAACTTGTGAAAGAATATTCAAAATTCCATTTGACTGTATTATAAAACAATTTTTTAATGATTTATTAACTTCACTCTATATCACATCCTATACAATACCTTATGAATAACCATCCAAAACAATTTTAGATTAATTGTAAAATTGTTTTATAGTCATTATATCAATCAAACTCAATCCCCATTCAGTCAACAACAATGTGTGACCCCATAAGAATTTATAGTATTGATAATAATTATGAATTAGTGAATCCATAAATGTAATAAAAATGAAAAAATCTATAAATGCATCAGTGCTACTCTACCTACAATTGGATCTAGCATGATCTCCATCAAACACATGTATTTATATACTTGTGTCCTCCAACTGCATCATATACAAGAATGCATTTTCATATGATCCCTTTATCTAAGAAATCAAGGGATCATGTGACACAGATTATGCCAATACCATATATCCTACTCGTACATTCTTGACTCTATAAGTTTATACTGACTAGGTCGATCAATACATCACATGTCATTCACCTTTATAGATTAGCACATCACATGCCCCTCACTCTGAATATATAATTACATCATATGTATTGTCTATATACAATCATACACTTCCACAATATATCTTAATGAAGGTACCAAATTTTATACTCATCATATGAGAGGAAAAATCTCATATTAGTTAAGATCTGACTGGTAACATAATCAAAAACTTACCCATCCATCCCTGATTAGCTATGCCTCAAGGCTTTTATAACAAATCATTCAAAGTAAGAAGGTTATCCCGCTAGGTATCTCACTAACTTCATGTAGTGGAGTCCCTAAATAAAAACCATCAACCCCTAATATAATAAATACATAGTTTATAACACTCATTGAGGTATACTTTATGTTTCATCCAGTAGAAAACCTCTATTTGGTGCCTCATGAGAATATTTTGTATCTTCTTACAAGAATAATTTTCATTGTAAACTTAATATTTTTTTCAATACTTATAGTACTCCTTGTTGGTCATCAATTTGGGATAAAATTAAAGTTATACTTTTAGAGTTCATTCAACATTACACTTCATGAAATTTATATCAATATATACATATATGAAATAAATATGAAAGAATAATAATTTGGATATTTCCTTTTGTTTGATATGATAAATTTTATATTCTTAAAATACTTTAAGAATACTTAAAAAACCATACATAAGATCCTATCTAAAATATAATATATGATATAATGCCATTTTTTCACTATGTTTTCTACACTTTTATGGGTTTTGTTAAACTAGTTACATCTCTATATAATTCATGCCACATTTCAATGTGGCATTCTGATAAAACCCTCACATTAAACATGTTAGTGAGTAACATATATGATGTAAGAAAGTTTAAATAATGGAGAGACTTAGGAATCATATTCCCAATTTTTATCACATTGAACATATTCAAACTTATTAACATTAAAAAATCAATATTTATGATGTTAATAGCTTTAGTTTTCTAATTAGAACTTTTTATATGCTTATCATAATTTTTATCCTCTTGTAATGAATTCCATCCAAAACAATTCCTTGAAATATTTTGATAACTATTTACATTATTACTAACACTATCTAATCTTATTTTGGATAAAGTGACAATCGCTTTGTATTTTTACTAATATAATATTTCATTTCCTAACTACAAACTTCTCTAAGTCCAAACATACACCCACTTCCCTCTTAGACAATATATTATATTCAGAATATCATATTAAGATACACAAACTCATTTGTGTTAGAAAATAATATTTACATCCTTTAAGTGAGATTATTTAATAAAAAAATATTTCATACATATCATTTATAGTATTCTATATGTTTGGAAAAATATTTTTGAAAATAAATCTTTATTCTTTAAAATATTCCACTAATGGTAGTGAGATCATATCACTTATATTTTAATAGACATCTGGATGAATTAGTTTTTCTAGGATAAAATTGTTTTATCCATTCTCAATTTTTAAAACATGTTATAGAATTTGATGAATCATAAACCATATATATTGAATCCATCATCTCATAATGTTCACAAAAATACTTTGTTAGTAAACAACTTCTATTTTCACATAAGATAAATTATATAACTATACACATCCTTCACTAAGATTCAATTGAACTTGATAAATTCTTTTACATTCAAATAATTGTTGTAGTTACTATTTACATCATCACTTGAATGAAAACTATAGGATCCATAAATTATTTGTTGATTTTAACCACCTATATACTCACATGAATTTTAAAGTATACATTTGGTATTATATACTCTTAAAAACTAACGAATCAGTTTCTATAACACTAATACCTAACATGAAAATTCAATGGAGTTTCACATACCCCTTCACGTTTTATGGAAATTTCCATCATAATGAAATATTAGTCCTTCTTTCTGATAACTCTATATAACACCCCAAAAAATTAAAGGGTTAAAAGGGATAAATTTTACTGCCCAAATCACCAAGGTGTAAATTTCTTTTTGGGAGACTAGTTGATTAGAACTTCATAGTAAAATAGGTTTGTCCTAGAGTAGTGATCAGGACGGGGGACCTCTTGGGATGTTTCCTAGGGTTTTTGTGAGTGAGGAAAAACACATTGAAAGAAAATGTGTTAGATTGTGGGTACATTCATTAGTTTTATGACTCATTTGGGCATGTGTGTGGGCCCCAGGGAGGGGACAACACATGTATATTTGGAAACTGGGGTTCCTATAGGTCCTAGTTGTTACATTCATATTAGAGGAGTAACCAAACCACAAATGTGGTGGTAGATCCTAGGTTGAGTTATAGGGTCTACAATGAGGACATTGTTATCTAAAGTGGGTGAATATAATACCCATGAATGTCAAAAGGTTAAAAGGGATAATTGTTACTACCCATGTAAACAAGGTGAACCTTTATTTAAAAGATCCAACCTGATTAGAACTCCGCAATTAATGTGATTTGGCCTAGACTAGTGGGTGGTTGTCAACCCAGACTGAAGGTCGTCATGATTTTTATTTATATTTTGGATAATCCCCCTTTTATGGTTTGGTGGGGAAACCATACATGACCCGTAGGCCCAGTGGCATATGGCCCTATACCTGACCTGAAGGCCCACGACATAATGCATAATGCATGGAACGAAGCCCCAACTCCCAACAACACAAGAACTGCCCCTCCCCAGCATCTATATCATTGAATTCATCTATAAACCCACCTCGCATGGCCGATTAGCTATAATTTCCCTATACAGAGTTTCACGGTTCTTGGTAATGATAGAAATTTTCATACTCTCTCATCCTCCCAATCTTGTTAGCTCTTCTATGAATCCTTATCTTGGGCATGCTCCTGTGTGATATGCCCGAGCTACTCCTAGTACTTTATATCCTAAAGTCCCAATGGCTCAAAGACCTGTGGTAGCCCGAAGGCCCTGTTCCCCGAAGGCATTCGGTGGCCCGAAGGCCCTAAGACTCGTACACCCAAACCGATGTCCTAAAGGCCCAAATTGGATGTATAGTTTTGGTTGTTACATTACCACATAGTATCTACTATAGTAATTCTACAGTAAAGAGGTTGATGATCTATTCGATAATGTGGGTGGGCCCCACGTAGGGGACTATGTATCTGTAGAGAAACTAATGGTTCATGGTGGATTAGGACTTGATATCCTTATTAAGGTAGGGCATTTATACTGTCATTAGTTCCTGATTATTACACTATAGATTTTAATATCCTTGAGAAACTACTAGAAGAAACATTATTGGACTTTCCAACTAACTTTTCTTCTTTTGGTTTAAATTTTTACCCACTTGTACTGTCAATGAAATACTAGAACCTAGACATCACATTCCCTGGTTCAACTATCCTCAACACTTTGAGAATATTGAGTAAAATTTTATTAAACTCATTCATATTGTCTTACCACTTCCAATGATGACTATATAATGATTCCTAAAATAGAATATTCCATAAGGAAACCTCTAGTCTTACTAGGTCATTAACGTGCTCAATTAAATTGAGCATTTGAGTGGAATCAGAAACCTTAATTTTGTTATTCTATAGTTCTCATAATCATCTGGAATCATTTATTGAATAAGTTGAACTATTGTTTACTTAGGAATAGGTTTCTTTAACACATGGAGTTTATCATTACTTAAGTTTTTTTAAAGTTTCTAGGCATAAAAGTTTATTACATTGTGTTATCATTTTCAAGGATTAATCTCAAAGTTAGGTTTGATGATAATGAAGACACTCATCCACAACTGAAGATTTTATTATGTGATTATCATATTTTAATAACATTTAACAAGTAATTTTATCAAATATGATCCTACTAAAATAATGACCCCTTTTTTAACTCATAATATCAATTATTGTGAAAATATTTATATTTCACGATGAAATGATTCTCATTTATCATTTTTATCACTACTTAGTTATTTTGGTGGAGTAATATCCTAATAAAATAAAATATGAATCTTGGATAATTGAGCATATAACTCTTTACCCCCTCCATCATATGAATAAACTCAGTTATATTCCCTCATTAACCAAATCCAATTAGGGTCTCCTAGTTAAGTGTAACCCAAATAAAATTCCAAGAATTGCCACCTGATCCTATTTGTGTAACCCATTACTTTATTTCCTTACATAAAGATAGTCTAGGGGAACCCAACTTTAGCATGGCCTACCTCATTAGATTATCAAAGTCATGAAAAGTGACACTTTGAAAGGAATCTAACAATTATCATTTTTAAAGGGATTTAATATTTCCATCTTATCTCATGTATTACCTTAACATGTATGAATGATTCTATTGATTTAGTTTAGAATCTAATTCCTTCCTATAAATTAATATGTTCAAACCACATTGATGTATAACTCTTTACATAATGCGTGGCTTGTTTTACTAGCCCGGATTATATTCCAACAATATTCATACTTATCCAAACACATCTCATTAATAAGGTATATAAATCCCATTCATGTAAATTCTTATAATTATATAAAATAAATAATCCAAACATGAGTAAATATGGATCCACTGGTAGTCAACCCTCACATTTCTAGATAGGCCATAAGCTTTCAGGCCACTAAGTAGTCTGACCCAAAATCCCTCTAATCATAGAAACTTTACTCAAGAGTGATCTAAATTCCATCATAATTCCAACACAAAATATGTATAATCTACAGTTAATTATTTTATTCAAGCTCATAACTCAATACAATCCACTTTCAAGTTAGATAAAAATAAATCCATTACCATGCCTAGCATGTAACTTCATAAATGCACTTATGGAAATTTATAGTAGTAGATACCTCACTTTTCTAGACAAAGAATATTATTTTAGTCCAGTGAGTTGTCTGATCCAAAGTCCCTCTACTTGAGGACTCTTTACTCAAGTGAGATATCAATTCTATGATAATTCTATCACCTAATATGTATAAATTATAATTAACTACTTAAATAAAACTCATAGCACTATACAATCCAATATTAATGTAGAAGAAACGAAATCCATTGTCATACCTAGAATGTAACTCTTTAAATGCATGTATAACAATTTATAGTAGCAGATTAACAATTACAAAAATCATATGCATATTCATAATATAAACAATTTATAACTAAGAATAATAAATGAGGGAATAATTAAAAAAATTAACAATTAATATATATAAACATGAGATAAACTGTCTATAAAAAATTCATAAATAAAACTAATTATAAACAGTGTATAAATCGTCAATTACATACATTTGATAATTAAATAAAAATATATATTTATTCCAATGTGAAATATTTCATATTGTATATTTTATAAAATTAATATTAAATATATTATATTATATGACATATAATCATTTCATGTTTTATTTTCTATTATATATACAATTTAAATAATCTAAGTATCACATATTTATATAATTTAAACCTTGATCAAATCAATTACCAAAACTCATTTTCATATCATTTAAACAATTTCTCAACAAAGGCCCTTTTAATTTTAACAATTCAAATTAATTATAAACAATTTTACACATAAAAACTTTTATATTTTGGAATAATTTTTTAATTTATAAAAAAATTATAAATTTGCATTATAATTTCTAAATAAACACTTAATTTCTAAATTATAAGTCAAACCATATAATTTGGAAACGTTATTTCAACATTGACTTTTTATATTAGGGATATTTTTTTATTAAATGTTTCATAAACATATACATAATTAATAAATACCTTTATAAATAAATAAATATATCCAAATACCTTTTAATATGATTTATAAAAAATTTATAAATCATGTTTTTCAATTTTTAATTGAAATAATGAAAAGTGTAATTTTTCTGTCATATAATTTTTAACGAAATACACTGGTTTTGTGAGATAATATGAACATGGTACCACATAAGATTAATTAAGTGAATATAATACACATGGATGACATGAATTATGAAATTCCTATGATGTTGAATTAATCTCGCACAACATGGACAACATAAGAATAACTCTTATAGTATATGACACAACAATTAACCAAAGTAAGATTAATATTATGTTACATGATATTAAATATGTGCATCTAGGAACCTATGTATGATTAAAACCAACACAAATTCTATCATGTACGATTAACTCTACAGTGTGGATTCCACATATGATTAACACAAACACTGTATAGAAATAATCCATTTTCAGCCTATGAAAAATTAATAATGTGCCTATGTATGATTAATCTTGTGTAGTGTTGGTCTATGTAATGTGAGACAAGAACTTCATGGGAATCAATCAGTGCAACCCATGCCTATGTATCAATAACTTGTGTAGGAATAACCCATTTGGTGTGGTATCTATGTTCGAGTAAGGCTATTCTTATGGAGTTACTGTGAGATTAATCACGTAATGCTGGTTCCCATATAAGAATAATCTGCACAAGCTTACGACTAATCCCACATAGAATTAAACCTATTAGTGCCTAGACAACATCTATTAAGATATATCATATGTTGTAATGATAACATGGTGATATGTTTTTACATAATTATTAATGTTTCACACTTTCTCTTCATTTTTAGTATGATTTTGATATTATATAGACATAGAAATTCTTTGATACCACATATGGGTTTCTCAGGATATATTTACAATTAATCATGACAATAAAAGTGATTATAAACCCATAACCAAGTTCACCCATAAAGAAAAATCACAACCGTATTGTATATAAATTGAATAATAGATTACCATGTGTACCTTACACTGACTTCGTTGATACTCCTTCAATTTTATAGGTATGATAAAGATCACAAGATTTGGTTGAATGAAATCCCTCCTACATTGTGTGTCTAAGGTTTGAAACCAAATCACCCATCATATGGGTGAAACCCTTCTCACTCTCATGATATACTAGTATCTCAAGGTGAAAAGAGAGGATAAGGTAGAGAGTTTCGAGAAGGGGGTATTTGGATGAGGTTTAGATAACTTTTCATACCCCCATCATATGGTATCTAGAACATTTTATATCATATCCAAAAAAACTCATGATTTATCCGTTCATTAACTCATAAATTATAAAATATATGTTTTATGCTTGTGGTTACAAACTATTTGTAACCCCATGACTGAACCAACTTCTATGTGTTTCATCATGAAATGCTTAATTAATGATATCCAATATGAGGACAATTAGAACGTCAATATTTTAACATTAAACTTCCATCTATATAAATGCATTATGATATCAGCATATCATAATGTATAAAATAACAAAGTAGTAGTGTTTTGGTATTATATATCATAACCAATTAAATACCTATATGATACCATATAACAAATACAAAAATCATCATATGAATTTAAGGATTTAGGGATGTAACACCCTTATATTTTATGATATGTTTATCTATAAATCAATTTTATTTTTTTAATAACTTACTTTACACGCAACCCTGAGTTTAAATGATCCATGATATACTATTGAAATATTATTATTTAATGTGATAGTTATCACCTATACATTGGATTGGTGGGTGTGAATATGAATAACAAAATTATGAAACATTTATAGCTTACACATGTATAAGATGAATTCATTGGATATTAATTTATTAGAAAATAAAATAAAAAACATTTAAAAGTAAAATAGTTTTTTTATGAAAAAAAAATTATGCACAAAATGTGTTTTATGAAAATAAAATAAATTATTCACAATTAGTAAATATTTTTATTTAGATGTAATTATTATATAATAAAAAAAATTAACATTCATGTGATGTTTTTTCTAGGCAAGGGATAACGATAAATCCAATTTTATGGTTAAAAATGTATTTTTCGAAAAAAAGATTTTCGTCGTGTTTTTCCCACATTTTTTAAAAATAAATTTCTACCAATTATAGGAATAGAATATTTAAATATGGATACCATAATTTGAATCAGTATATTCAAGTTTTTTAAATAGACCCCTTTTATTTTTTTCATTGTGAATAGTAACCTTGGTAAATTTTTGTCACCTCGGTATGGGTAAATAGGTATAATAGGGTTCAAACTTGAGGATATGGCTTTATGGTTTATATAAAACATTGATTTATCATATTAGATGTGTTGATTTCATAAATTTCCATCCATGTATCAAATATATGGCTACTTTGTTCCGTATTTATTTTTTTAAGACTTTATATTAATTTAAGAAAATAATAATTACAAAATTTAACTCTCTTAACTTTAATATATCTAAAATGTTTACATAAGGCTAAAAAGAAGATAAGTTCAGTTATAAATATTTATTTGAAATAATAATTTTTTTTCATGGTATTTTATTTATAATTTTTAGCGATTGAATAATTACCTTAAATGCTTACACAACATTGGCATGATATTTATTCAATTAACAAAAAAATAAAATAAATGACTTTAAAAATATTAAAAATAATATATTTTGAGGGAATTATAATCTTACATTTATTTTTTAGATAAATATAACATTTTATATATTTTTAAAATTTTTGGATTTGAATTCCACTGATTCCATGTTGTTTTTAAAGTAAAATTATGTGAACAATGTCAAAAATGACATTAATAATATTTTATGAAACAAAATATTTTATTAAAATATTTAAAAATCATAAAAATCATAAAAGAGGAAAATTAGTATGAAAATTATTCTAAAACTTTCTGCATTACTAATTTATGATCCAATTTTTACCGTATAAGTAAAAGTATAACCCTATAATATTAAAAAGTCATCACCACGGTAGAGATTAAAAGTTGTTAACCTAGAGGTTAAACCAAAATATGGGGTTTAAAATTACACCAAAACTAGTATAAATATCATTTAATGGTTATATTTTGACCTTGTCCATTTCTTAAAATATTTTTCCATTTGGAATAATTTTTCATGCGAATGGATCAGTTATATTTTAATCTTTTTAGTAATATTAAGTGTGTTGTTTCCCTTTATTATAAAAGGACAGCACTTCTCTATTTTTTTTAAAAACCTAGATACATATAGCTCAAAAAAACACTATCAAAATACCATCCCATCATCCTTATACACATTATAGAAGTTTTTTTCTTCTGAAAGTACCAACCATAGGGTCTTTAAGAGGAGATCTAAATGAGTTCTTTCAAAGAAGAGGTAATAACCTTAACTGATCACTTTCTTTTTTAAGTCCCCTTTTAACTCTTTTAAATATTTAGTATTTCTCATAAATTAATAACTTCAGTATACTCAAGATAATAAAATTTTATTTTTATTATGAAACCACCATTACCCACCCTCTTTCCTATCTGTTTATAAATGATAACGTCGCTCGAGTGTACGTGTGGACTATCACCTCCACGAAATGATGTGAATCATTTTTCAATTCTGCTTTATATGGATGGTAAAAAAGATAGGTTTAAGGAATATATATGATATATATAATATAATAAGTATTCTATAAGGGTGAATTATTATTTACATTTCTTTCATTCCATCCGTCGAAAACTGAAAATGGTGTTCATGTGTACGTACAGCTTACCGTCTCTTTGAACAACATAATTCATTTTTCTATCTATATCTTTTATGGATGACTCAAAATATATATGTAATTAATTTATATGATATTTAGGTCATGATTAATTTTATTGATATTTGGAATCGTGATCAAAGTACAAGGTATGGAACTACCAAACACAAATTATAATGAAAAGAAAAACAATTAACACCTAGAAAAGATGATTTTAAGAAGGAATTATTAGTAAATGGGTGTTAAAAAGATATAATTGAATCATATTTGATATCGTAACTATATAAATGATTATTTTATACAATTAAAATAAATATAAATTTACTATACATGAGGTTAAATAACTTTCAAAGCAAGTCGAACTCAAGGTAAGGGATTTATGTTACAATTTCATTGTTTATCATGATTGTTTATGATTAAGTTTGTACTAAGGAATGTTCATTTTCTACCTCTCAATAATATCGTAAATTTTATTATCCTATATTTATTTCTGAAAATACATGTTTCACTTTCATTTTATTCATTTTATATACTCAAAGGACTGAAATAAAAATTTAAAGGAAACCTGACTTTAATTCTCTATTCCTTCAAAAATATTTTTTCTTCCATGTCCATGTTTTCTATAAATGTTTTCATGAATTTCTTTACTATTATCATATGATTGTTTAAAATAATTTTAAAACATGTTTTAATTTTTATAAAATGGTTTAAAAGGAATATTTTTTTCTTTTTCTGAATGAGGTACCTTTGACTTTTTACATAAAATGATAAAGGAATATTTGTTTTAACATACACAACATGAATGAAATTTTTCACTGTGATAAATGCTCAATGCTTAGAAACTTCCTTTACATGTTTCCAAGGTTCAATTCAAAGAAAAACATCTTTAATATTTGGGAAATTTCAATATATGATTTAAAAATGAAAAGGATATTTTCCTCAAGAAATATTCTAGTGATCTTTTAAACTAATTTTTCATCCATGATAACATACATTGATATTACTAATTATTTACAAATGATATGATCCAAAGATACCATATTTATTCTTTCTCTATATTTTTTATAATTATGATGATGAAATATAAATGAAACCTATTTTTCTCTTCTATATGTTATGTTATGATAAATGTTTTTATGATTCTATGGCATACATATGAATGGATGTTACAACCATTACTCATACCATAATGGAAATGGGAAAGCATTACCATGGATTTTGTCATTGGATTCCCCAAAATGTTTTAAGGCCATAATGTTATTTGGGTTATAGTCAATAACCTTATGAAGTCAGTAGACTTCATTGATATGAGAAAATATTTCTTTCTTGATCAGATTTCCAAAATATACATTAAAGAAGTTGTAAGGTTCATGGACTACCACATTCTATTATATATGATCAGTATCTAATGTTTACCTCAATGTTTTAGAAAATTCTATAGCAAGTTCTGGATATAGAGTTGAATTTTAGCCCAACTTATCATCCTCATACATATGGCCAGTCTGAGAGAACCATTAAAACCCTTGAGTCCATTCTGAGATATTATTATATGTATTTAAATGTTGGTTGGGATCAATAACTCGATTTAGTTTAGTTTTCGTAAAATAATATTTGTCATTCTAGAATTCAAAGGAAACCTTATGAATCCCTATTTGGAAAGAAGTGAAAAACTCCAACATGATGGGATAATGTTGGAGAAATAAACATATTAAGACCTGACCTAAATGATAAAATGGAAGAGAAACTCATATCTATTCAGTAGTATACCAAGATATCTCAGAGTCTATAGAAAATTTATGTTGATAATATTTACTGAAATATAGAATTAAAAGTTTGTGAAAAGTTATTTCTATGAATTTATCTATAGAAAAAGGTTATGATATATGAAAGGAAGGAAATCTAGGACCTGGGTATATTGGCCCCCATCAATATTCTTGATCAAGTAGGGATTGTAGCTTATAGCTTGGTGCTTTCACAAAACCTCTCTCATGTTCACGATGTGTTCCATATATCTCACCTGAGGAAGTATATACCTGATCTGTCACATGTACTGAACTCAAAGATCATACCACTGGAGAATTATCTTTCATATGAAGAACAACGAGTAAAAACATTGATCATAGAGATAATGTGTTATGGAACAAGACTACTCACTTTGTTAAAGTTCTTTGGGAGAATCAAAAATTCAAAGAAGCTACCTGGGAAGCAAAGGATGTGATGAAATAGAGACATCCTCATTTATTTGTATCAAAGTGATAGAATTTTGAGGGAAATTTTCATTTTATGGGGGTAGAATGTAACACTCTAATATTTTATGATATAGTTCTCTATAAATAAGTTTTATTTCTTTGATATCTTTCTTTACATGAAGCCCCACGTTTATACAAACTATGATATATTATTGAAATATTATTATTCAATGTGAAAGTTATCGCATAACTATTGGATTAGAAGGTATGAATAAGACTAACTAAATTATGAAAAATTTATGGTTTATAAATATATAAAATAAATTCATTGGTTTCGATATGATTAGAAATGAAAATAAAAATCATTTGAAATTAAAAGAAATGATTTTCAAAAAAAACAATTTTGATGCACACAATGTGATTTTATCTTAGTAAATTAAATCAATCATTGTTGGTGAATGATTTTAATGAAATTTATATATTATCTATTCAATAAAATAACATTAATATAATATTTTTTCTAGGTATAGAATAAGTATAGATCCAATTTAATTCTTAAAAATGTATTTTTCAAAAAAATGGTTTTTATCACATTTTGTGTGCTTATTTTAAAATAAATTATAGCTCTTATAGAAACTAAATCTTAAAATAATTCCATATTTTTGATCAAGATATTAAAATTTGATAAATAGGTCCTTTTATTTTAATTAATTATAAATATTAACCATGGTAAATTTTTGTCGCCTCAAAAAGGATAAAATGGATAAAATAGGGTTAAAACATTGGGATAGGGCTTTAAAATTTCTCTAACACTTTCCTTTATTCTATTTGATGAGTTTAGATCAGCCATTTCCATAAAATTCGCTAATATATGACCACTTGGTTCCATATTTCTTTTATTATTACCTTTACATTAATTTAAGAAAATAATAAAGACAAAATGTCACTCTCCTAGCTTTAATATCTATAAAATTTTTATATAAGGATAAAAAGGGGATAAATTCAGTTCTTAATGTTTATTTTATATAATAATTAATTTTTCCCATGGTAATTTATTTATAATTTTTAGTGATTTAATAATCACCATAAATGATGATGCAATGTTGATACAGTGTTTATTCAATTAATTGAAAAATAAAATAAATTATTTTAAAAATATTAAAAGTAATATAATTTGGGTGAATTATTGTCTTCCAAGAATTTTTTAGATAAATATAACATGTTAAGGATGTTTTAAAAATTTTTATTTGAATTCCGTTGTCATTTTCTTTCAATGTCAGCTTATGTGAATAGTGTTAAAAATGACATAAATGACATTTTATGATAAATAATATTTTATTAAATTATTTAAAAATAATAAAAATCTTGTAAGATGATAATTAAGATAGTAATTGGACAAAATATTCATCAATTGGTCATTTATGAACCAATTTTTACCTTATAAGTAAAATTATAACCATATAATATTAAAATATCATCATAGCGGTTAAGATTAAAATTATTTAACCAAGGGGATAAACTAAATGATAATGTTTAAAATGATAATAAAAACTTATCTAAATCTCATTAGATGATGATATTTCGACATTATTGTCTTCTACTTCTAATATTTGTCCATTTGGAATCATTCGTATTGATAATGACATAGTTACATTTTAATCTTGTTAGAAATTCCAAGTGTGTCATTTTTCTTCATTATAAAATGTCACCCCTTATATCATTTATTTACACCACTTTAAACCATCTAACTTGACCAAACATTACCAAACTCTATCCCCAATATCTTTAATCACATTCTATATGTTCAGGTATTCCCAAAAGATCAACCCTTTGGTCCATAAGAGGAGATCTAAAGACGTTCTTTCAAAGAAGAGGTAATCACCTTAACTGATCACTTTCTTTTAACTTATTCTTTTACCTCCTATAAATCGGTAGTTTTTATCATTAAAAAATAATTTCAGTAACCCAAATATATGAAAATTTTATTATGATCATGAAACCACAATTATCCAACCTCTTTCCCATCTGTTGAAAAACGATTATGTAACTCATGCATACATTTGGACTACCACCTCCCTAAAGCGATGTGATTCATTATTAAATTTCTTAATAAGGATAGATTTAATGAATATATATGATATATATTATATAATAATGTTTTTGTAAATGTGAATTATTTTCTACTTATCTTTCATTTCATCCATCATAAATTGAAAACATCGTTCATGCGTGCGTACGACTTATTGTCTACATGAATGGTGTAAATCATTTTTTTATCTCTATACATTATGGATTACTATAAATATGTATATAATTAATATATATAATATTTATATCATGATTAACATTCTGAAGTTGATGGAACCATGATTAAAGTACAAGGTTTAGAACTAACAAACCAAAATTCCCAGGAAAAACGAAACCGTTAACACCTAAAATGATGATTTTAATAGGGAATTATTAATAATTGGGTATTGAAATGTTATAATTGGATCAAATAAGATATTATAAGTACGTACATGAATTTTTATAGAATTATAATAAATTTAAATTTATTATACATGAGTTTAAAGTGTTTTTGAAGAAATTTGGACACTATGTAAGGGATTTATGTTACAATCTCATCGTTTATTGAGATTGTTTATGATTAAGTTTTTGACGATGAAATTACATGATCCATCTCTTAGTAGTATCATTAATTTTATTATACTATGCATTGAAACCTCATTATTTTAATGACGAAAAATCATTATTAATTATGTTTATAATTTCATTACTGTGTTAAGATAGCATTTTATAATATAAAACAATCTGATGAAAATTTGGAAAAGTGTTGGGATGAGTTGTCTCCAGACTTGACCCACCATTAGGAATAATGAATCTCTAGAAAAGAGTCACCTCCAAACTTTACCTACCACCAAACCTTACCTACCACTAGAAAAGAGTCACTGCCAGACTTTACCTACAGCCAGACTTTACCTACCGCCAGAGATGAGTCATTTCCAGAGCTGAATCACCGTCAGAAATGAGTCATCGCCAGAGATGAGTCACCGTCAGACTTGACCACTACTGGGAATGATTTCCCACTAAGAATGATTCACCTCCAAATGACATACAACCAGACGAATTATCACCAACATGACTCACCACCAGACATGAGTTACCATTAGCATGTGCCATCTTAGATTTTCTGAGGCATTTGAATAAAATTATACTAATGGGTATATTATTGAAGTTAATGTGAAGTATTATTTAAATATTATAATTTAAGTATTCCCTAGATGCATTAAAGACTAAATCAGAGCCCAGTATGAGGTTATAGGAAATCTTCATGATTATCCTTCAATGGTTGTTAATTCCTTATGTTATATATTTCTAAAGGAATCACACACACACTCTCTCTCTCATTATTGGACGACGCGATACACACTGTTTGAGATCAATGGAGACATACATAGAATACATTGAGATACACTCAACTCATCCAAGTTTCTTGAACTGTGGAAGAGTGAGGAATCTTTAAAATCAATACTACGCTCTGTTTTACTACAACTTTATGAGAAACGGCTCGAGCTCCTCACCAAGCCACATCTGAGGAGACTCAAGAATCTGAAGAACATCAGGCCATGAATCAATATATTTTCCATATCTTATTTCTTATGTTTTATATTGTTTTATTTTACATTTGATTAGTGTGTTTCTTTTTCAATATATCTACACGCATTGTCTCTTTCACTAGAACCGGAGAATACAAGATATTATCACCTATATCTTTTCATCTATTTACCCACGATGTTTCATGAATAGTTCATTGTGTGGATTGAGTTGTTTTCTTCCCACATATAATTATAAATGATGTCTTTGAGCCTGGACTGCTTGAAAGTTGTTGCGTGTATACCCGATCCAGGTTGTAGATCAGATTATAGTTATATAATCTACATGGCCTTGGGTGATTTTCAGGTGGAGGAGAATTGGTCTCTACACAATATTAAACTCATTGTTTTATTACGTTGTGTGATTTCGTTTTTTTCTCTATATCATAGATTTAAAACTGCATTTGATTTAAACTGATAAAAAAAATCTATACTTTGATAGTTAATTTTAACTAGTGTTTATATAGGTATTTGATTGAGTAAATTGATTTCAAAAGTTAAAGTAATTTTTATATTGTTTTAACTGAGAAATAATTATGCTTTTAGGAATCTTTTAAAAGACCAAAATTATATTAAATTACTCTTTTGATTAACTGGGTGAATTTATTTTGAACTGGGGAATTTTATTTGAATTTTTTTAACATAAATGTTTATTGGGAACTCAATTCACCTCCATCTTGAGTTACTCACTCTGACCAACACTGTGGTTATAACTAGTTAATATATGTTTTCCTTCCATTTTCATCATTTTAAGTGCTCAAGATACCAAAAGAACATTTTTAAAGAAAACTGAATTTGTTTCTCTCTTCGGCCGAAATTATTTTTTATTCTATGTTCATGTTTTCTATAAATGGTTTCAAGAATGTTTTTACTACTATATTATAATTATTTAAATTTATTTTCAACCATGTTTTAATTTTTTAAAAATAGTTTAAAAATAATATTATTTTCATTTTATGAAAGATGTACTTTTGACTTTTTACCATTGTGTTCGTATGTACGTATGTACGTGTGTACATATGTATATGTGTATATGTGTGTGTATTTATGTGTTTATGTATGTATGTGCATACATACATAACTACATATCTACATATGTACGTATGTACATCTACTTGTCTGTTTTTGTGTGTTTTTATATATAAAATATAAAATTAGTATGTATATATGTATGTATGTATGTATGTAAGTATGTATGTTTATTTGTTTGTGTGTGTGTGTGTGTATAAAATATAATATTAATATATATACAATCAAATTAATTGTATATAAATATAAATATACATTCGTCTTTCTCTATATATTTATATATATTTAATCAAATAAAATTATTATTTAAAATTATATCATATATAAAATTATTATATATAAAAACAAATTAACTATATATACATTTAAATTTAAATTATTATGGGTATAAATTCATTTTTTCCAATATTTATAATTATATATATAATTTTATAAAATTATTACACACAACTATAACATATAAAAAATTTATATATACACAAACAAAATAATTGTATATAAATAAAATATAAATTATCATTTATCTATGAATGAATATCTTTCTATATATATATATTCACAAGCATAAATTTATTATATATAAAAATGCATACATTAATACATGCATATATATACACACACATATATAAATAGAAATCAATAGATACATAATAAATAACACAAAGTGAATTTTGATCGGCAAACTAATTATTTTTAATTCATTTATTGAAGTAAAGGAGATTAATGATAGGGAAAACCATAGTAGTCCCAATGATTCTACAAAACATTGATGAAGATTCTACACTATTGAACAATGGGAAACATCACTGATTTTTAAAGGTCAATTATGTGGTAGTAAATATAAATATATATATATATATATATATATATATATATATACATATGATAGTTATTTAATTTAAATTTTTTATTCGTGTTAACACAACTAATTATAAAATTAATAATTAACATTAACCTTAGTATTATCAAGACTCATGTTGCGATTAATGTAGAGATGTTGATACTGATGTGATCTTGAAATAGATGTGTCAAGACGGTTTCAAACCATGAACAAGTAAAAAACACATATCTCTTTGTGAATGTTATAATTTAATAAATCTTAATAAAATATGCTTATTTCATTTATCACTTCATGGATATTATTTTTCTTTCCATATATTTCACCACTTACATCCGTTAACGTGAAGATGTTACTACAGAAACATCAAAAAAAGGTATTTTCCTTTATCCTCACTTTCTATAAGCACAGATAAAAAGTAATTTTATCAACGTTAAAATAAAGAACTAATAATGAGGTCAGGGGATGTGTTTTTTGAATGTTCTATGGTGTTCTAGGAGGAGTTACTTGCATAGGATTAGATCTTTTGGGTCCTTTTTTATGGTTTCGAAGGGACTAGATTCATCGATGATGAAGTGTTGGTGTTCGTGATGGTTCAAAATTGGTATCTAATAGTGATTTATCCATGATGATGATGGTACTTGGTTTTGTGGTCGATGTGTTGCAAGTGATGTTAAATCTTATTTTGGTGATCGTAACAATTTAATAGTGTTTCTAAAGTTTATTCTTGTAATGACTTGGGTTTTGACCGAAAGGACATTTGAATATTTCTGAAAATTTTTCTGGAGATGGGCGCTGAGTCGGTGAGGGAAGTTGGGGTTCGGAGAGCCTCAGTGCGGGCATATTTAAAAATAAGAAAAATCTTTTCTCGCACGCATGAACAACTTCACTTGAAATGTAAATAACTCCATCTCGGAGTCTTTGATCAGATTTCTGAGACCGCGGTTGAGTTCCAAACATTGTGTTTACCCTAGGTGTGACCTACTGTCATCTGCACTAGGAGTTTTGCTTTGGGTCATTTTGGTGATGGGGCGTCATGAGGTTGATTAAATTAATTAATTTAATAATTAATTAAAAATCAATCCAATCCTAACCCCCTCCCATCACTTGGTGTGAATAACACAAAGATGAGGAAATCAACCTCTCCTCTCCTCCCATTGGTGACGAATGGAAAGAAAGTTGATTCCACGCAATGGGGTGTCGCTAATCTCTATTTCTGAAGCATATCATCATCAAATCAAGAACCAGAACGATTCGAGCATCATTATTCATCAAAAGAATCAGCCTTTCACCAATGAGGAAGTCAGATTTGAATTTTGTTTGTGATTCATTTGTTTACGTATTGTTTTAAGATTCTAGTGCCCAAATAGAATTTCTAAAGATACGTTCTAGTAGATCAATAGATTGTGGGGTAAACCAGGCCGAATCAGAGGGTTCTGTAGGTGATTCCCAACTAGAATCACCGTCTGCACAGTGTTCAGTTCAGTAAAACACGTCGTGTAACTCATCTTGTTTGGGGAAGATGAACATTTGGTACTACACACCGAGTGTAGGGGTTACTCACTGTGTAGTGCCCTAAACCATGTGACCATGGGACATGGCTTGGGATAGCTGTGTGAAAACATATGGCTATTGACTAACACACATACAAGATACATAGACACAGGGTCCAGTACACAAACACCGAAAAACTACATGGCCAAATGGCCGTTTATCCGAACACGTCGTGTAGTATGGGATTCAAGGCACGTAAGGGACACTGTTGGTCAGTCCATGTATAAGAGGAACATAGTCGAGGGTGAAAGATGAGGGACCCAGCGTGTACCTCCTTAACATGTCGGGTACCCCTACATGGATTGAAACCTATGTGGACCAGATACATGAGAAGGTGCTCAGGTAGTCTCATAGTTCGTGTGTGCCTCGGTGCACATTTTTTACTACTATAATATCTTTCTAAAATCTTCTGCCTTCCGTATCTCCTTCTCTGGGACTCAAATTCAGGCTTGGGAGTAGTCTATCAGAAGCGTTTTTCTACATAGGATGCGATGGTGGCATCTATTATGGTGTACGATATTCGAGATGGTGTAAATCGATCAAGATGCTTGTGGAGTGGTACTGAGCTGATGTTGCAAATCGGTGTTGTTTCTATAGAGAGACGCTAGCACTGTTACTCTCCTGATGTACTGGGGTGTGGGTTTTCCTTACCTCTCTAGTTAGGTAGGGATGGGACTCCCCACATCGTGGGTGGGGGTTCGTTTTCATTGGGTAGTTTCCTATGAGGGTGTTACAATCCTACTATACTAGGGTGTGGGTTTCCGCGTGATTTTAGTAAATATGGAAAGTACTCCCATGTTGTTATATGGAGCGTGTCCTCCATATAAGACGTATAAGTAGGGTTGGTACTCCCTTTCTGTGTTAGGGAGCGGGTCCTTTATCCTAGGAGTCGGTACTCCCCTGTCATTCCAGGGAGCAGGCCCTCCATACATATTGTTCTGGCAGAGTCGATACTCTCCTACCGTGTCAGGGAGCATGTCCTCTAGCCTAGGGTTGGTACTCCCCCTGTCTTGTCAGGGTGTGGGTCCCCCATTGTGAACTAGCTGGCAGATTTGGTAGTTATATGTCCTACTAGGTTCTGGGTCCTCTAGCCACTGATTGGTTCTCCCCTTCCGGGATAGGGTGTGGGTCCTCGATCTGCAAAGCGGTACTCCCCTATCATATCAGGGTGTGGGTACTTCATCAGTAGTGAACCCCTGTTGGATCTAAGCGCGGGTCATCACTTAAGGAGTCGTACTCCCCCATCTCAATGTAGTAGCAGGGAGTGGGTCCTCCATTGGATTTGGATCTCCCTTGACTGTGGGATATAGTTATGAGGAGTGTGCCCCTCCACATGATAAGAATGATTCCTAGATAAGAGTTTGTGTTTCCTCGATGGACAGAGGTATGGCCCACTCCATACAGGAGAGACAGTGTTTTCATGTTTTAGTTAGGAGCAGTACTCCCTTGACTACGGGGAAGTGGCAAGGTGTGGTTCCCTCTGTTCTCTCTTGTTAGAGTGGATGCATGTGGTGCATATTCTGGAGCAGTGCCCCATCACCTATGTGCAGTGGTGAGGGGCATGCCTCTTCAATTGGATTTCTTTATATTGTGTGGGGTGCAAGGTAACGATGATAGGACCTGTGATGTTGGAAACTAGAGCTGGACCTAGTAAGATGTTCTCGGTGGATCACATTCTCTCAGATGTACCATTAGAAATGGTAGAGTTGTTCCTGATGGAGTGAATCTCTCAGATAGGTGCCATCTGGGATGGCTGAGCTCAAGGATTGTATTCCCCTGGTTTCATGTTATGGTTATAGCCTACGAAGAGAATCATGTTTTTATTTATGAGGTCAGAACCTCATGAGACTTAGAGTCTGAGACGAGTATATCTGGGTGATTTCTCAGATTCCCTGTGGTATTATCACATGTCGGGGTTGACACCCCAGGTAGAACAAGTTGAATTGTCATGTACTATCGAAAATGGTTTGAGATGGAATTACTCTCTCGATTGGGGTTCCCTCTGGCTAGGTCGAGCGGACTATTTCTTTTCAGTTGCTCCCTTTTTATTTCAGGTTTTCTGGGGATCCTACTGAGTATTTTTATACTCACCCCTACACGGGCTCTACCCGCACATGTTTTGTGTCTTGTGCAGACCACATTCCTTTCAACAGAGTCCACAAAGGTCTCGAGGAAAAAGAGATTAGTGAGATAGAAATACCGACGTGTTTACTGGAGCATGGTTGAGGGGCTTACCAGAATTTGCAGTTGACAGTGATCCCCTCCTTCTGAGCAAGTTGTACGCTTTTACAGTTTTCTTTTTTGGGGTGTTGTTTTTTCATTTTTTCACTTTTAGTACTTATTTTGTACTCTAGTTGTGGGATATATATTTATGCATGCATTGTTTGATTTTGGTTTTTTACATTTCAGCATTTTGTGAGCTTCGAGATATGTGTGTGCATAAAGGTACATAGCCAATTCCTCACATGTTAGTGATATGTATACTCGATGTTAGTCACCATCCCATAGCCTATTGGAGGTGGGCTTGGAGAGTTGCAGTTCGGGCCCCGTCGGGTCAGGTTGTGATAGAGTGGTGTCAAAGGGAGGTCGGTTCCCCATTGGGATCATAGTGTCGTGATCTTGGTTTGGGTTTCGTAGCGATAGTGTTAGTATGTTTCAAGTTTGGCTCTCAAGCCAGAGGTTTTGGTGTTGGTGTGGCAACCGGCATATCCATTCACTAGGACTCTGATAACCTTCTTTTCGATTCTATACATTAGGATATTGGTTGTTGGAAATTAAATGTTCCATTCATCATATAGGATTGTGTTTTGGTTTTTCCTGTACTTCTTGAGTTATCTCCATAGATATATTCTTTGATTGTGGTGTGTCTTGATTCTTTTTCCGGATTCCTCCGCAAAGATAGATAGACAGGATTCTATTGAGTTATTGTTGTAACAATCCGCCCCATGATGAGGCATCGCTGCAGGGCACTGATTCTAAGGAATTACCTCTGAGTGTTCTGTCGGTGGTCCCACCACCTGTTGAGCCATAGGTTTTACTGGAAGCTCAGGAAGAGGATGCACATTGGATGACTGCACTATAATCGCTCTAGAGGTAGTGATCTCTAAGGTAATGGGGTGATCTAGACCCCCATGTGGCAAATTACTGGCTCAATGAAGTCATGAGAGTTTCCGTATTGTGAGGACACCTCCCGATCATATGGTGATCCTAGCGGCATGCCTTCTGCAGGGTTCAGTAGGGCGATGGTGGAGTTTGGTGATACAGTCTCCGGACAAGGCAGCACTTACATGGGAGGATTTTGGGCCACTATTTAGAGAAGAGTTTTACCCATCCACTTTGAGAACAGTGCATATACATGAGCTATTGCATCTTCGGCAGGGCATCCTGATAGTGGAAAAGTTTTCGGCGTGGTTCACATACTTGTCACGATGTTCCTCAAATATGGTTTGAGATCCATTCTTCATAGAATGGACCTTTGAGTAGGTATTTTATCAAGATATCAGAGTGTCTGTAATTCCATTCTACATTCACACCTATATTGGTGTGCTAAAGCGATCTCTAGTGGTGTGAAGTTTCCTGGCCGAGGAATAGGTGGATATGTCCTGCAGAAGTGGTCATGATGTTGAGGTGTCTGTAGTAGTTGGTAGATGACACGTAAAAGGATAATGGTGCAGGTGGCATACCCATGCCTAAATAAGAACGTGTGGATTTGTAGCATAGGAGAAGAATTGTGGATTAGATCAGCAGCAAGAGAGGTGGTATTACGCTTGCGACGGCCAAGGGAATCTCACTAGATATTGTCTGAACCGCTATACTACTGAGAGGGAGTCGGATGACGAGTTTCCTTGGCATAGACAGCACTTGGATCATGGTGTTCTATGAGATGGCAGACAAGGTGGAGGATTTGGAAGAGTGGGGGGAGGTGGCAGGCAGTTCAAGGTATTTCCACCACCACCCTTAGGTGGTCTGCGACAAGCATAGGGAGATGGAGGACATGGGCGAGGACAGCTGTAGGACGTGGAGTTATTTGATCTGGAAGCTCCAAGGATGAATAGAGGTAGACCTAGTGTCATTTATACTTTCTGAAATAGCATTTTTTAGACACTATTGTGGGTACTCTTTTCTTTCATCTCATGCTCGAGGTTTAACCAGGGTGATGTGGGGTGTTAGTAGAAGATCGTGTTAGTAGTTTCAATAGAGGGCCCGGTAAGACCCAGTGCGTGTTCGGGCACCCCTTTGTTTTTCGTGAGTATCCTCATGTGTTTAGCATCAGCTTTGTATGCGACACGCTCAAGGAGGATGTGGTGCAGTTTGACGTAGCTTTGAACTCACAAGTAATGGGGGATTCCTTCCCCACCGAGACACATTTTTGTGACACGATTAGAACCGTGCAAGCGAGTCAGTGCCACCCAAAGCAGATAGTATGAAGGTTTGTTGGATGAGTTCTTTAGACTTTCATGTTCAGGGCAAGGTTATGTGATAAAGTGTCGGATCATGTCTCGGCTGTGTCAGCGGATTCTTCCTGCTTGACCCCTTTTATCTTAGCAGCCCTATGAGATGGAGAGCCTTGCTTAGAATCATTCCATATCGGCAGAGTTATACCCTACAATTTTTCCACAGTTTTTATTGTTTTTCTACCATCCATACTTAGTTGGTATTCCACTAGTGTGTGTGGAAGTGTTTCTATTTGGGAGAGCTATATTATAGTGGGAGATTTGTAGACGAAGGGTCCGGTAAGACCCAGTGTTTACTCTTGGGAAACCCTATTTTGTTCGTAATACCATCACGTTTTCAGTGTCAACCTTGAATGAAAAAATATTGACGAGGTTGTTGTACAGTCCATCCAGGGGTGGATGTTAATTGTGGGGTTCCTTTAGTATCTACATTAGAATTAGTGAGGTGGGGTACCACTGGACCCCTTGACTGCAGATGGACCATGGGGATTAGGGCTTTCCCACCTATCATAGTTAAGGAGACATGTTCCCATTTGTTGTACAATGTTGGCTTGGTAGAAGCTGGACATACGAGTGGTTTGATCTTGGTGGTTCTTCTGTGTGTGTTCTTATAAGCAGCATATAAACCCTGGGTGAGATCACTGGCATGAGTGTCCAATGGGGAGCTCAGTTTCTTCCCTTGTGCTTTGGGTTTCACTTTTTGGGAATGAAAATCCCTAAGGTGTGGAAAATGTAATGACTTGTATTTTGACCTGAAGGATTTTGGAATATTTTGGAAAATATTTTCGGAGCTGGGCGCTGAGACGGGGTGGGAATCCGGGGCCCTAAGAGCCTGGGTGTGGTGATATTAAAAATATTAAATATATTTTTCCATGCGCATGAAGTTTCACTTGAAATGTAAATAATTCTTGCTCGAAGTCTTGAATTGAACTTCTAAGACATCAGTTGAGTTCTGAACGTCGTGTTTACCATAGTCACAATCTAAGGGCTTCCGCACCGGGAGTTTCGTTTTGGGGTGTTTTGGTGACGGGGTGTCATGGGGTTGATTAAATTAATTAATTTAGTAATTAATTAATAATATAACCTAACCTCTCCCCCACCCCTCAATTGGTGTGAATGACATAGAGATGAGGAAAGCCTCCTCTCCACTCCTCCCTTTGGGGACAAACAAAAACGGAGCAGAATCCACTTAATGAGGTGTTGTTAATCTATGTTTCTAAAGAAGATAATCATCAGATCAACAACCAGAACAATTCAGGACTCTTTCTTCATCAAAATATTTGGTGTTTCACTAACAAGGTATACGAATTTGATTTTTGGTCTCGATTACCTTTTTTATTCACTTTTTTAAGGTTCAAGCACCCAAATATAATTGCTAGATATCCCTTTTAGATAGATTTGCAGGTTTCTGGGTAAACCGAGGAGAATCGGAGGGTTTTTCAGGTGATTCCAGACTGGAATCACCATCTACATGACCTTTAGTTTAGTGACACATGTCGTGTAGCTCTTCCTGTTCGGGGAAGAAAAACATTTGGGACTACACACCGTGTATAGGGGTTACATGTCGTGTAGTTCCCTAAACCTTGTGACCATGATACATGGTGGGGGATAGCCATGTGAAAACACATGTTTGTGTACTAACACACATCCAATAGACACAGACATGGGGTCTAGTACATGGTCATGGGAAAACTACACTGGAATGTGGTCATTTATCCGAACACACCATGTAGTATGGGATGCATGGAATGTAAGGGATGTGGTTGGTTGGTCCGGGTAGAAGAGGAATGCGACCATGGGTTGAGAGATGAGGGGAACGACATGTACCTCCATTACATGCCGTGTAGCCCTATATGGGTTGGAACCAATGTGGACCAGACACGAGTAGGTTCTCGGGCGGGCTCACACGTCGTTTGTGCCACGGTGCATGCCGTGGACTACTAGAAGATCCTTCTGAGATCTTCCACCTTTCATATCTCCTTCTATGGGACTCGGATTCAGGCATGTGAGTACTCTATCCTGAGAGGTTTTCCGTGTAAGATTCCACGGTGAAATTCATTAAGGCATACGGGATATGAGGTATCGTGAATCGAGCAAGACACTTGTGGATCGATACTGAGTCGATGTTGGAAATTGATGTGGTTCGTATAGAGAGACGTTTGGACTGTTACTCCCAAGATAGACTGAGTCACAAGTTTTATTTACCTCTCTACATAGGTAGATATGGGACTCCCCACATCGTGGGCATGGGTTCATTACATTTGAGTAGTCTCCTCCATGGTTGTTACTCCCCTGATAGACTAGGGTGCGGGTTTCCTCGTGATATTCGTGAAGATAGACAATACTCCCCTATTATTCCAAGGCATGGGTCCTCCATATAAAATGAATAGGTAGGGTCGGTACTCCTCTACCATGTTAGGGAGCGGGTCATCTATCCTAGTATTTGGTACTCTCCTATCGTTCTAGGGCGTGGGTCCTCCATACGTGTTGTTCTGGTAGAGTCGTTACTCCCCTGTCGTGTCAAAAAGAGGGTCCTCTAGCCTTGGGTTGGTACTCCCCTACAGTGTCACGGTGTGGGTCCCCCATAGTGAACGAGCTAGAAGATTTGGTACTCTTCTATCCTACCAGGGTGTGGGTCCTCTAGCCACTGAGTGGTACTCCCCTACCGAGTTAGGGTACGGGTCCTCGATCTACGAAGTGGTACTCCTCTGTCGTATCATGGTGCGAGTCCTTCATGAGTAGTACTCCCTTGTGGGATCAGGGTGTGGGTCCTCACTTACGAATTAGTACTCCCCCATCTCTGAGTTGTAGTGGGGAGTAGGTCCTCCATTGGAGTTGGAGCTCGCTCAACTATGGGAAACAATTACATAAACCAGGCCCCTCAACTTGATATGAACAATGCCAATATGGGAGGAGTCATTGCTCCCTCGACTGACTAAGGTGTGGGTCTCTCCATACAAGAGAAAAAAATGTTTCTCTGGATAGTTTAGAGCAATGCTCCCTTGCCTTCGGGGCAGTGGCGAGGTGCGGGTCCCTCCATTATCTTTGGTTATAGAGGATGCACGCGGTGCCTATTCTCGATCAGTGCTCCCTCAACTATGTGTAGTGGTGAGGAGCGTGCCTCTTCATTTGGGGTTTTTAGCTTGTGTTGGGTTCAAGGTGACGATGATAGGACATCTGGTGTTGGGAAATAGAGCTAGACCTAGTAAGATGTTCCTGATGGAGCACATTCTCTCGAACATACCATTAGGAATGGTAGAGTCATTCCCGATGGAGTGCATCTCTCGAACAGGTGTCATCTGTGATGGATGAACTCATTGAGTGTTTTCCCCTTATTTTATGTTATGGTTAGTGTCACGAACCTTCCCCCGAGGCACGTTCCGTGACTACCCCCAAGCCAGCCTTCCATAGCTCAGGGGCTGGTGACTAGCACTGGAAAGGCGCATCCTTAAAACAGGGAGGCATTGCCTTTAAACCTGTACATGCACACATAGTAGAATGAAACAATATGTAACCACGAAGTAAACTGCTATAGTAAAAGAGTTATAAAAGTTAAGGGGGTTGGAATACAAGCCCAACTGGAAACATACAAGTACAACTGAAAAGTATAAAACAACTGAAAGGTGAAAAGCAACTCCCAGATCATCCACCATGGATCCTACCTGAAGGATAAGTACAACTCGCGATCAGGTGTCACCGCGTCACGTCATGCCAATGGTCCACCTCCGAGCACCATCCATTCCTCACTCCCTCAAACCTAAGCCAAGCTGCTCGTCGTCTGCAGAAGACACAACAAGGTGTGGGAAAATCCCATGCAGGCGTGTGTATAACAATACTCTGTATGGACCCCGAGACCCTCGAAGTTATCTCATAATTCCACATGGAAAACCACAAATCATTATCTCAATCACAAATCACAAAGTAATAGAAACAAATCAATTAGATTCTCAGCTCAAACCAGTTATACAACTAAGAAAAATGGAATTATGATGTTGAACCACACAGGATCGCAATGAATGCTGATATCCAGCCACAAATTCTCTTGTCCTAGGAAAAAGTAACATTATCAGTCACAACATTGAACACCTCGACTGCTGGAGAAATCCTCCTCTAATGAGTATAGTGGGCCTGTCATGTCACACAGAATCACTTCCCACTAACCTTGGACTACTGAGGTACTCCTCCTATCGAGTACCGTGGGTCTATCGCGTCACACAGAGGCGCCCCCACCATGGGTCTGCTTTAACACCCCAAGATTTCATAGTGTTTTATTTCTTCAAAATAATTCAATAACTTGCACTACACGCAACACCGAGTTCAAGCGCACCATGACTTACCAAACAAGCTGTTCGAAAGAGGGTATGAATAGTATTAACTAAATTTTAAACTTTATATAATCCTTATAATTTTAGAATCCATATTATGAGTTTCTTAGACATAATGTAAGAACAAATTCATTTTCATTATTTCACTTTTACCAACATTTAATAGTGAACCCTTTTTAAATCCAATATTTTAAACTTTTAGATATTCAATTTGACTAAATAAATTTACTTTTTAGAATTGGTACATCCAAAATTTACAATGAAACATCCCAAGCTTCCACGGTACGCTTTCCTTTGAATAATACAGTGGTGTGTGTTGTACGCAACTTCGAGTTCTAACACACACCACGACCAATCAAAGTAGACGTTATGAATAGTAATACCAAATTTTTGAAATTTTATAAATTTTATCTTTCGAAATGGACTTCATTTTTGGATTCGGAAAATCGAAATTATCCTAAGTTTAATTTTTCTTATTTTTCTGAGAACTTCCAATTTTTATGAATAGTGAAAAATACTTAAAAACAACTTTTTTAATCAAAATAATTTATAGTGATAAATTATACTATCTAGTGGTTTTAAAGTATAATTAGAATATATTTTTACCATTTTATCCAATTCTGTTCATTAGAATTAATTTCACTTTGAAATTGGACATAATCAATTGTCAATCTTTTGATATATATTGTTTCTTAAAAACACGCTATTTATTGTGACAGTGGGAATTAATTATAAAATTAATTAATGAAACTTATATGTTTGGAATTTTGTAAAATAGACATAATTTTTGAATTAGGAATATCAATTATAGCTTAGGGTGAAATTTTGGCATTGTTCTGAAAAACTTCAATTTTTGATGAATAGTGAAACTACTAAATGGTAGTTAAAAAACTGAATTTTTCATAAAATTTAATTTCACTGCTTCTGTGATTGTAATTTCAAAAATCCGAGAGACACGGTTAATATCAAGGAGTAAAATTGTAACACCCCAACCCTAGATACCCATAGTTGGTGCATTATTACATAACATTGGCATGATCACAAAGGATCAAGTCTCGAAAGACCGATTAGTTTAGTAGTCTTGGAAACAATAGATATATTCATAACTTTTACATTACATCACAAGGTAAAAAAAACTACAAAAAAATCTTGTCTTCGTATCCCCTCATACTATCCCTGCAGGTCATTCATAAATTACTTCTTCACATCCTGGGAAAAATAAAACATCAAAAGGGGTGAGCTCAGATGCTCAGTAAGGACAACAATATAGCAGAAGCTTTCATAGATAAGCGTAAACACTTAAAGCAATTTATAACTAAAAAAATCCTTTTAAACTTGAAATTCAGCATAATATGGAAAAGATAAAATGAAATAATGCCATTTACTTATTCGCATGAATATTCTACTAGTTGAACAATCACATGCAATATCAATAACCACTTTCATAATGATGGAATGCATAATGCCAGACTATCATAACCACATAGCCAAGGACTCGTTCCAAGACTACAAATAAGATTTTGCCAAGTCCTTGTTCCAAGACACTAGTTTGTCTCATGAGACCTACCGATGCATTTTTTTAGAAGATACTTACGTTTAAAATTTCTAAAATATACTCCAGTGTTTTTCTGAAAACATTATGCAAGCTTATGAAAACAAAATAACTAATTCTGAGATTTCTCGACTAATTACAGGCCATGATGGGTCCACTCCCAATCCCTTCCTGTCTACCACACTCGAGATTCAGGTTTTCTGAAAACATTTTTAAGCTTGCGTTAAATATGTATACATTTGCACTGGATTTTCATATATTTAAGAGAAATATCTATTTTTGAAATCATTTAAAAGTCGCATAATTATAGAGAAAACATTAATTTTTAAAATATCTTAATAACATTGTGAAGGAATTTTCAAAGTTGTAATAACGGCGTAGAATAACGGCGCCCTCCGTATAAGTTAAAAAACACATTCTTACCTTAATTTTGTCAAAAATGTTAAAAAAGTAACATGTTTCGAAAACGTTGGAATGATTCCTTTAAAAACATATAAAGTCAAATAAGGGTATAAATGAATTTAACCCATTTTCTATTAAATAGTAAAATGTTTTGAAGGAAATTTTTAAGATACATGGATGTGGATGATAAAGAGGCCCCAGAAGATAATTACGTATAAACAACCTTGGATAATGAAGAGATTGTGAAATAAACCTTTACCAATTTGGTAACATACGAAACGTACACCCCATGAAAGAGGTAACATACAATGAATATGTAAATAAACATAAATTAAAGTATATTACACAATTAATACAATCATGGTCAGTACACACACCACATGAAATAAATAAGTGGTGAACAAAGGAATTCTCACGGAATTAAAAGTGAGATAAGAAACCTCTTACTTTGCACTTTTTCCTTGGTCGACGGTAGGTTAACCTCCTGTATAATGGTTAAATAATTGTTATTTAATTATACAAGAATCATTTACATTAATATGATATCATATATGATCTTTTAAAATTGATTTGTTAATAATATCTTATTATTATCGTCATTTCGGGTGTTAACTTACTCATTTTCCTTTATATTCTTTGTTACGTAAGCCATTTTTGTTATGGATAGGTTGTATCTTATTTATATCCATAATGATATCAAGTCCTTAAACATTATTTTTAAATAATCAAATGATAATTATAATTTAATGGATACGATAGAGAATGAATCTCATCGTGTTCATGGAGACGGTAGTCCGTACGTACGCACGAGCGACAATATCATTATTTTGATGTTAAAATAATAAATAATTGGATGGTATATCATATAGAAAGAATAATTATCATGTTATATTTATTATTTACATGAATTAAACATCATTATTATACCCATCCAAATAATAATTTATTGAATGACAATTACACCACGACGTGGAGACGTGAAGCTGTACGTACGCACGTATGGTGAGATGTTATTCAAAGGATGGATAGAATAATGAATATGGTTGTACCATATTTATAATAATATCGCAGTATATATATGATACTAGAGTTATTATTTTATAATGGTAATAACAAAGAAAGAATAAGTGGAAGAAGAAAGGAACATGAAAAAGGGTGGTGAATTCATTACCTCTTCTTCGGGTTCTTCCTTTTGATTTGATCAAAAGGGATCTTAGGTTGGATTTCTGATCAAACTAAGGACTATGGGTTGTAGTGAGGGAATGTTAGAGATTATTGGGGCAGATTTTGGCCGAACCAAAAGTCTTTGAAGGTGTGAGTTAATGAGAAGGTAGGGTGCTCTTTTATAAGAGGGGTGAGGGGCACCTTTGGAAAAGCTAGAAATATTATTTTATAATAAATTCATATTCGGTTTCAAATGTCTCCAAAGTATATTATTTAAATTTTAAGGTTGGGATAGGTCTAAAACCACTCAACCAATAGAATTTAGACTGGTTTGGGTTACTTTATTAACCTTATCATTAAGTATTAACTCTTAGTTAATTAGTTTCACTTTTACAATGTCTCTTTGTATTTTTATATTACATGGTTAATAAACTTACTATATACATCCAAGAGACCCCCAAGTGGTCCATTAATGATACACCTATCATGATATAAGTCTCTTGGCAGAACCTTAGATTTTTAAGAATTTAATATCAATTAATAATATAATATTTATTTTAAAAACTCTTTT
Source organism: Viscum album (assembly GCA_963277665.1). Taxonomy (NCBI): domain Eukaryota; kingdom Viridiplantae; phylum Streptophyta; class Magnoliopsida; order Santalales; family Viscaceae; genus Viscum; species Viscum album. Next base: position 785,142,839 of record OY728123.1, on the reverse strand, counting down.
ATGTCAATTTTGACACTATTCAATAGTTGATTTTTGTAAGAAATCATAACAGAATGATTAATTCTAAAAACGTTAATTACATAATTCCTAACATGTCATATTAACCTATAAAATTAGTTTAATTCATAAAAAGTCTCAAATTATATTTATTTGGGTATCTACAATATCAATTATTTTAATTTTTCACTATTATGGTAATTACTACATCACCATTGTGTCATATATAAATTAAATTATTTAATGCCTAAAAATTATAAATAAAATACCATTATGTTGGAAATATATTTATATTTATAATTAATATTTATAGTTGAAAATACAACATATATAACCCTATGTAAAAATTGATTTTCTAAAAGATATATGCTTGTGTCATTTTTGTATTCATTTTAACTTAATTAAAATAAAGTGTCCCTATCACTTACAAGTAGATCCATGGGGTCCCAAAATCTACCCAAATATGGACATGGTCAGAACTATATCATCACATAAGGTTAAGACACGTTTTAGGGTAATTTTGTATTATTATAACATTATTTTTTAACCCGTATTTACCGGATTTACCCTTTTACCATGGTAAATAAAATATTTACCGAATTAATTATTCAAAATGTCTAAAAATAAAAGATTCTTATTTACACAATTTGAACATCCTGATTCCAAATATGGAATCCATTTTTCCAAATTCCAAACACATAAGTGGCATAAATTAATTTAAAATTAATTCTCGCTGTCAAAACAAAAAGCGTGTTTTTAAGAGATAATAACTATCAAAAGATTGGCACTTGTTTATGTTTGGGTTAATTGTGAAATTTTGTCCAATGACAAAAATTTAATTAAAGGGTAAAAATATATTCTAAATATACTTTAAAACCACTAAAATTCATAATTTATCAATATTAATTATTTCAATTAAAAACGTCGTTTTTAATTAAAATTTAGTAATTTTCACTATTTATCAAAATATGAAAGTTATCCGAAAAGTACCAAAATTTCACCATAGGATAATTTCGATATTCCGAATCCAAAAATGAAATCCATTTTGAGAGATAGAATTTATAAAATTTCAAAAATTATTTATTACTATTCATAATGGCTAGTTTGATTGGTTGTGGTGTATTAGAATCTCAAAGTTGCGTACAATGCACACCATTGCATTACTCAAAGGGAAACGTACCATGGAATCTGGGGGTGTTAAATTCTCCCCTCCTTCAATAAATTGCATCCTCACAATTTTTTAAAATTGGGCTTGATAATATAATTGAAAGTCCCACATCGGAAAAAGAGTTAATAAAACTATCACTTTAAAAGAAAGGAAGAGAGGTATAAAGGTCACCCAAGATAACCCATTCTAGGATTCCATGTAGAAAAACATGAATATGGATGATAAAATAAGTGTTCATGTAACAGCACAAGATTTTATAAAGAAATATTATTTTTAATTTTATTAATGTCTTGTGTTGTACGCTACACCAAAAGGAGCTTTCACAACACGCATCCTTGTCTTGCCTTGCATTACACGCAATCGCGACCTTCCTCGATAGCGTGTGTAAAACGCAATACCGAGTTTCACTAAACAACGATGTGCTATTAAAATATTATTAAAACTAGCCGTTATGAATAGTAATAACCACTTTTTAAAATTCTGTAAATCTTATTTTTCAAAATGAACTTCATTCTTGGATTCGGAGTATCGAATTTAGCCTAAGGTGAAATTTTGGTACTTTTCAGATAACTTTCATATTCTGATGAATAGTGAAAAATTACTAAATTATAATTAAAAACAACTTTTTTAATCGAAATAATTAATAGTGATAAATTATTAATTTGAGTGGTTTTAAAGTATATTTAGAATATATTTTTACAATTTAATACAATGTTGGTCATTGGTTGTAATTTCACATTTAAACCAGACATAATCAAGTGTCAATATTTTGATATATATTGTTTCCTAAAAATACGCTATTTATTTTAACAGCGGGATTTAATTATAAAATTAATTAATGCAACTTCTATGTTATGAATTTGGTAAAATAGATTTCATTTTTGAATTCGGAATATGAAATATAGCTTAGGATGAAATTTTGGCATTGTTCTGAAAAACATAAATTTTTGATGAATAGTGAAACTACTAAGTGGTAGTTAAAAAAACTGAATATTTCATAAAACTTAATTTTGCCGCTTCTGTGAATGGAATTTCGAAAATCCGAGAGACACGGTTAATATCAAGGACTAAAATGTGGTTCAATGAGATGAAAATAATTTTTTTACTTTTTTACCGCGGTTAATAGTAAATAGGGTAACTAAGGGTAAATATGATATTACTATTACCCTAACACATGTCCTAATTCTATTGGACAAGTGTAATTCGACCAAAAACAAACTTAGGAATACAATATGACCATTTAGGCCCACTTGGATTAGATTAGGACATTTATTATTAATTTATTTAAAGAAAGGTTAAAATAGTTAAAATCAAAGTTTAATAAGTAAATAATTTTTAATATGGGGTTATACATAAGCTAAATTCGATTTTAAATATTAATTAGAAAGCTAAAAAGATTTCCTACATTATGGTATTTTATTTGTAATTTTTAGACATAAAATAATTTAATTTATTTATGACACAACGATGATGCAGTAATTATCTTATTAATGAAATATTGACATAATTGATGTTATAAACACCAAAATAAATGTAATTTGAGATTTTTTATGAATTCCACTAATTTTATAGGTTACTATGATATATTAATGTTGATTTAATCAACTTGGTTCGAACATTTAATTCTGTTATGACTTTTACAAAAAATCATATATCAAATAGTGTCAAAATTGACACAAAATAGTTTTTAAATAAAATATTATATTATTAATTGTTATTGTATTCCTAAAAATCTAAAGTTCAGCCAAATGACTTAGATAAGGATATATATATTAATAATAAACAATTTGGGGTTCGTTTGGCATGTTATAGTTAGTTTATTAACCATATAGTGAAAGAAAACAAAAAGACATGGTAAAAGTTAAATTATTTAACTTAGAGTTAAATTTAATTGATAAGGTTAAAATAATATCCTAAACTTGTCTAAATTCTATTGGTTGATAGGATTTCGACCCCTACCCACCTTATCTTCGAAATAAGACCCTTTGGAACCATTATATACCGATTTTTACTTTAATATAAAATAATATTTTGAGATATTCCTAAGATGCCCCTCTCCTCCCCTATAAAAGGACACCTCCTCCCCCTCCTCCTCACACCAATTTGAGAAATCAAGCTCGGCCAACCCCTGCCAAAATCTCTTCTCCACTTCCCTAGAAACATCCTAGAGGTTCTGGGCTTCCTCAAAGACCAATTCTAGTGCCCTAAGAGGAGGTCTCAAGGAGGCACTTCAAAGAAGAGGTAATTACCGTTACCAATTCTTTCATCTTTATTTCTTCTTCCACTTCTTCTTCTTAGGTTGTTTCATTATGAAGTAATAACATAAGTATCACTCATATACTGATATGTTATTATAAGTATGAAACAACCCTATTTCACCATCTATCCATCCTACGGAAAAAGAAATCACCGCGCGTGCGTACGTACGGAATACCGTCTCCACGCCGTGGTGTAATCTATTTTCCACCACCACCTTACATGGATGGGTATAATGGTGTAACGAATAACTATACATAGTTATTATAACATCATATTTATTCTGATATATTGTATAATCCACTCCAATTCAATTCAATATTTATAGAAATGATATCATCGCTCGTGCGTACGTACGGACTACCGTCTCCACGACGCGATGAGATTCATTCTCCATGTTAACCATTTAAGAATGATTATAATGTATATATAAGAAATAATAATGAAATATATGACATTATAAAGCTACTGGATTTATGTATATATATACATATGTATGTCATCTACTTACTTCCATTTCAAGACAATAAGGAAAGAAAAACAGCGTTCATGCGTACGTACGGACTACCGTCTCCATGAACGGTGTTTTTCATTTTATTTATCTATCTACTATATATATATATATATACTGAATATATATGATATATAAATCATATTTTATATTCTGGAAGTATGTAAATCATGATATAAGTAATAATGATGTCAAGAACAACAAGTCAAAACACCTACGATAAATGAAACGATTTTACCCAAAACGCTTCTTTAACATGGAATTTACAAAAGAACGGGTAATATAATGTCATAAGTGAACCATATATGATATCATAACAATGAATATGATTCTGTAATAAGTCAATGACATTATTTAAATCATTATACAGGAGGTTCGGACACATACGAAGCAAATTGGACCAAAGGTAAGGGAAATATCACAATCTCATTTTTATCCGAGATTGTTTATTCGTAAGTATTTACTGGGGTGTATTTTATCATCCACATCCATGTTCCTTCAATATGTAATATTGTTTCCATCCACTTACAATAGTTTAAATCCAATTTTACTCTTCGGTGAGTTTTTAGTAAAGAATATGAAAGGAATCTTTTGTCGCTTTTTCATACGAGGTACTTTTTGACTTTTCCGACAAAAGTACGAAGAATGTTTTTTTTAACTTATACGGAATGAATGGATTTTTAAAACATTGTTTCCAAGAAGCTTCCTTTACAAGTTTTCAAGTTTATTTTTAATCAACTTCTTTTATTTTAAAGTTGTATGACATGTTATGAAAGGAAAAATGTTTTTGAAGAAGAAAGGATATTTTCCTCAAGAATGGAGTTCAAGTGATTTTCAAAATTATTTTCCATCTAAGATAATAAAGGGTTCTGTTTTTATCCCTATTATTACATTGATTTGATCATGTTGTGATGGAATTATTTTTATGAATTCCTTTATCTTATATGAATTGAATTATGATGTCATGATGTTTCAAGAATCACATTTTTGTTACATGTGTTATGCGATGATGTATGATTTATGATTATGTGGCACACATAAGAAAGGATTCATTATAAGATGGGTGGGACCTATATCTCCCTCCAATGCATTGGGTAAAGATTTTATATCTCATGAGATAGACATGGCTGGAATGGTAGGTTATACCGGTTCAGTGAAACATGACTGAAACGAGGGTTACTCGATTCAGAAAGGGACTTTGTCCACTAAGATAGTCTTGGCAATGAGTCTTGACTAACAAGAAATGATTCTCTATGATTATGTGTTTATGCCACAAAGTTTAATGTTTTAAGTTATGATTATTGTGAATACATTTCACTACCATGAGTTATCCCAGATTATGAAATTATGATCTCTTTTGCAGGTTAAGATTTTCAAAAGTTATGTTCTTATGAATATGAAGTGATTGATATTTCTTTTGTTTACCCTTACTGAGCATTTGAGCTCACCCTTTTATGTTTTCTTTTTCCCAGGATATAAAGAAAGGTTTTAGGTAAGAAAAAAAAGGGGAAGATCTTTATGGGAGATATTGAAGATCTTTCACCAGGATTAGAAGATTATGTTCCGAGTTTCCAAAGACACTAAACTATTACGATCCTTGTGTGTGTGTTTTTGTTATGTTCTAAGTATTCCGCAAAGTAATGTAAAGTCTATGTACGTCAGGCTTCGGGTCTCTACAGTTGGTATCAGAGGAAAGGTTTAGTCAACCTTTGGAAACTAGGATGCGAAAATGTTAGTGAGATCCCTAGAGATATTTCTAAGGTATGTCTAGGAATGTCTCTAAGGTTAAGTATACGTATAGGTTATAGTCCTATAATTGCGCTAACGATCTTCGAATTTAACCTAAGATGTTAGATATTGAGGGTACTACCCCTTTATTATGTTGTTTTCCCTAGCATGATTTTTGCCTCTCATACTATTCTTTTGTGGTTTTAGACGATGGCTGGAACCCGAAGGAACCGTGTTAATGCGGAATGTGATGGGCAATGCAATGATTGTCCCCCTGAGCAACCAAACGATATGGGAGCCGGAATGCAAAATCTTGTAGCCATGCTCACACAACTTTCTCAAGCTATGAATCATGCAGGACTTCCAAACGAGCAAAGGAAGGAGCAACATTCTGTTGAATCCTTCATGAGGCAGCGTCCACCTTCTTTCAGTGGGTCTACTGATCCATTAGTTGCTGAACAATGGATTAGTACTAATGAAAAGATATTTTCAGTTCTTCAATGTTCTGAACATGATAAAGTCATCCTAGTAGTGTATCGTTTGGAAGGAGATGCTGATCAATGGTGGAATCTTATTAAGAATACGAGGCAAAAGGATGAAATTGAGTCTATGGAATGGGACGAGTTCAAGAACTTATTTTTCAATAAGTACTTCCCTCGTATTCTCCGAACAAAGATGGAGAAAGAGTTTCTTGAACTAAAGCAAAGGGATGATGAATCTGTTGGTACCTATGAAGCGAATTTTACAAGACTTGCAAGGTACGCTTCTGGTATTATCATCCAACCTGAAAGTAAAGTTGATCGATTTTTCAGTGGCTTAAAACCAAGTCTTCGAAGGGCATTAGCTATAAGAGACTTCAGTAGCTATGAAAAAATTGTGCGTTGTGCTATCAAGGTAGAAATGGAAGTTGGTGTTACATATCCATCTCATGGGTTTGACAAGAAACGAAAGATGGAGTTCAAGGAGAAAACTCAGAATAATGGTGAAAAGAAGATGAATGTTTCCTTATGCACAAAGTGTGGAAAGAAGCATGGTGGAGATTGTCTTAAAGGGACTAGAAAATGTTTTAAGTGTGGAAAAGAAGGTCATCGAGCAGCTGAGTGTCGAAGTAATGGAAAATGGGATTCTAATGAAGTGAATAAAGCAAACACTGCAGAGAACGTACAACCAACACATCAATGCTTCAAGTGCAAGGAAATGGGGCATTATGCTAATAAATGTCCTAATCCAAGGGTTAGTGATGATCGACATGAGCATCCTCTTAAGGCAAAGGACAAAGGGAAGTCACATGCGATCACTACTGGCAATGTTGAATATGACAACGATGTGGTGGAATGATTAAGTGTTTATGTAATGGGATTCCAAAATAATGTTGTATCTTGGAATATTGGAATATTTATGTATTGGTCTAATGTGGTATTCAAAGTGATTGAGATATTATGCGCATAATGAAGGGAAAACGAGAAAATGAAATGTTTAACAGTATTCATGAGCTCATGATTGATATAAGGACTAAGTGATATCATGGTTTGAGTATAAATAATTTTGAGGATTTTGGTATGTGTAAAGTGTTAACTTTTAACTGCATTCAAGTTTTCACTAAGGTTCAATGGGTATTCAAGAGTATACATGATTAAGGACTTTGAATGTTTGGAATGTGACCAACAAAATATATCTTATGATATATGGGGATCAACGATGATATTAAATCTCTGGTAATTGTTTTCACTATGTTATGAGAGTGGACTGCAGTATTATGGATAAGCCTAAAGATTGGAATGGATTGTGTTGGACGTAAGTTAGTATTGTTTAAGGATAGAAATTTTTTTTCGATATTATTTATGGGATGTTATAGTAATATAGTTTTGGAAAAAGGACAACCTGCAGGACGGGCGACAGCCCGTCGCTTCGGACAAGGCTGTGGGAATCGAACCCACAACCGAAGTGCGACTGGCCTTTATCGCCTACCACTGACCTACAGGAAGTCCCTGTTTAGTAGAAACTAGTTTTATTATATTAATAAGTATGATATATGAAATATAAGTCCATTTTAGGAACCATATATGATTAATCTCACTATAGATCGACTTATGTATATAAGTTTTGCTAACCTTTTGTTTGAGACAGATGGAATGACCTGTCATTCTATCACATGATCTGCTAACACTTCACGAATAACAAATTCAACTTCATTTATTTAAGAGATGAAGTGGAAATTGTTCAAAGCACGAACAACAGTGAGATTGTACCAAAATAAAGTAAGTATTTATTCTAATTCAAATTTTCAACTTTAGGGGAAATGATCTTGAAAACCAAAAATGTTGTCCTAGTGATCTTATACCTGATGAATCAGATGGTACCTTATATCATCACAAATCTATGGATTTGTGATTACTGGCTTTTCCATAGCCATGTTCTCTACCACTCTCCATCAGAACATGATGGTTAGATTTCTCTTCCATATCCATATTTTCACCTATGTGGAAACCCAATGATTAGTTTATTTGGGTAACCGTTACGTTTCATACTTTTGTTTTTAAAGATTGGTTTTGATATTCCTTTTTACGATGTGGGATTCTATTAAAGAAACTTTCGAATAGTAAACCATTTATAACCCCGACGAATTTCGAGGGCGAAATTCATTTTAAGGGGGGTAGAATGTAACAGCCCAAGATTTTATAAAGAAATATTCTTTTTAATTTTATTAATGTCTTGTGTTGTACGCTACACCAAAAGGAGCTTTCACAACACGCATCCTTGTCTTGCCTTGCATTACACGCAATCGCGACCTTCCTCGATAGCGTGTGTAAAACGCAATACCGAGTTTCACTAAACAACGATGTGCTATTAAAATATTATTAAAACTAGCCGTTATGAATAGTAATAACCACTTTTTAAAATTCTGTAAATCTTATTTTTCAAAATGAACTTCATTCTTGGATTCGGAGTATCGAATTTAGCCTAAGGTGAAATTTTGGTACTTTTCAGATAACTTTCATATTCTGATGAATAGTGAAAAATTACTAAATTATAATTAAAAACAACTTTTTTAATCGAAATAATTAATAGTGATAAATTATTAATCTGAGTGGTTTTAAAGTATATTTAGAATATATTTTTACAATTTAATACAATGTTGGTCATTGGTTGTAATTTCACATTTAAACCAGACATAATCAAGTGTCAATCTTTTGATATATATTGTTTCCTAAAAATATGCTATTTATTTTAACAGCGGGATTTAATTATAAAATTAATTAATGAAACTTCTATGTTATGAATTTGGTAAAATAGATTTCATTTTTGAATTCGGAATATGAAATATAGCTTAGGATGAAATTTTGGCATTGTTCTGAAAAACATCAATTTTTGATGAATAGTGAAACTACTAAGTGGTAGTTAAAAAAACTGAATTTTTCATAAAACTTAATTTTGCCGCTTCTGTGAATGGAATTTCGAAAATCCGAGAGACACGGTTAATATCAAGGACTAAAATGTGGTTCAATGAGATGAAAATAATTTTTTTACTTTTTTACCGCGGTTAATAGTAAATAGGGTAACTAAGGGTAAATATGATATTACTATTACCCTAACACATGTCCTAATTCTATTGGACAAGTGTAATTCGACCAAAAACAAACTTAGGAATACAATATGACCATTTAGGCCCACTTGGATTAGATTAGGACATTTATTATTAATTTATTTAAAGAAAGGTTAAAATAGTTAAAATCAAAGTTTAATAAGTAAATAATTTTTAATATGGGGTTATACATAAGATAAATTCGATTTTAAATATTAATTAGAAAGCTAAAAAGATTTCCTACATTATGGTATTTTATTTGTAATTTTTAGACATAAAATAATTTAATTTATTTATGACACAACGATGATGCAGTAATTATCTTATTAATGAAATATTGACATAATTGATGTTATAAACACCAAAATAAATGTAATTTGAGATTTTTTATGAATTCCACTAATTTTATAGGTTACTATGATATATTAATGTTGATTTAATCAACTTGGTTCGAACATTTAATTCTGTTATGACTTTTACAAAAATCATATATCAAATAGTGTCAAAATTGACACAAAATAGTTTTTAAATAAAATATTATATTATTAATTGTTATTGTATTCCTAAAAATCTAAAGTTCAGCCAAATGACTTAGATAAGGATATATATATTAATAATAAACAATTTGGGGTTCGTTTGGCATGTTATAGTTAGTTTATTAACCATATAGTGAAAGAAAACAAAAAGACATGGTAAAAGTTAAATTATTTAACTTAGAGTTAAATTTAATTGATAAGGTTAAAATAATATCCTAAACTTGTCTAAATTCTATTGGTTGATAGGATTTCTACCCCTACCCACCTTATCTTCGAAATAAGACCCTTTGGAACCATTATATACCGATTTTTACTTTAATATAAAATAATAGTTTGAGATATTCCTAAGATGCCCCTCTCCTCCCCTATAAAAGGACACCTCCTCCCCCTCCTCCTCACACCAATTTGAGAAATCAAGCTCGGCCAACCCATGCCAAAATCTCTTCTCCACTTCCCTAGAAACATCCTAGAGTTTCTGGTCTTCCTCAAAGACCAATTCTAGTGCCCTAAGAGGAGGTCTCAAAGAGGCACTTCAAAGAAGAGGTAATTACCGTTACCAATTCTTTCATCTTTATTTCTTCTTCCACTTCTTCTTCTTAGGTTGTTTCATTATGAAGTAATAACATAAGTATCACTCATATACTGATATGTTATTATAAGTATGAAACAACCCTATTTCACCATCTATCCATCCTACGGAAAAAGAAATCACCGCGCGTGCGTACGTACGGAATACCGTCTCCACGCCGTGGTGTAATCTATTTTCCACCACCACCTTACATGGATGGGTATAATGGTGTAAAGAATAACTATACATAGTTATTACAACATCATATTGATTCTGATATATTGTATAATCCACTCCAATTCAATTCAATATTTATAGAAATGATATCATCGCTCGTGCGTACGTACGGACTACCGTCTCCACGACGCGATGAGATTCATTCTCCATGTTAACCATTTAAGAATGATTATAATGTATATATAAGAAATAATAATGAAATATATGACATTATAAAGCTACTGGATTTATGTATATATATACATATGTATGTCATCTACTTACTTCCATTTCAAGACAATAAGGAAAGAAAAACAGCGTTCATGCGTACGTACGGACTACCGTCTCCATGAACGGTGTTTTTCATTTTATTTATCTATCTATTATATATATATATATATATACTGAATATATATGATATATAAATCATATTTTATATTCTGGAAGTATGTAAATCATGATATAAGTAATAATGATGTCAAGAACAACAAGTCAAAACACCTACGATAAATGAAACGATTTTACCCAAAACGCTTCTTTAACATGGAATTTACAAAAGAACGGGTAATATAATGTCATAATTGAACCATATATGATATCATAACAATGAATATGATTCTGTAATAAGTCAATGACATTATTTAAATCATTATACAGGAGGTTCGGACACATACGAAGCAAATTGGACCTAAGGTAAGGGAAATATCACAATCTCATTTTTATCCGAGATTGTTTATTCGTAAGTATTTACTGGGGTGTATTTTATCATCCACATCCATGTTCCTTCAATATGTAATATTGTTTCCATCCACTTACAATAGTTTAAATCCAATTTTACTCTTCGGTGAGTTTTTAGTAAAGAATATGAAAGGAATCTTTTGTCGCTTTTTCATACGAGGTACTTTTTGACTTTTCCGACAAAAGTACGAAGAATGTTTTTTTTAACTTATACGGCATGAATGGATTTTTAAAACATTGTTTCCAAGAAGCTTCCTTTACAAGTTTTCAAGTTTATTTTTAATCAACTTCTTCTATTTTAAAGTTGTATGACATGTTATGAAAGGAAAAATGTTTTTGAAGAAGAAAGGATATTTTCCTCAAGAATGGAGTTCAAGTGATTTTCAAAATTATTTTCCATCTAAGATAATAAAGGGTTCTGTTTTTATCCCTATTATTACATTGATTTGATCATGTTGTGATGGAATTATTTTTATGAATTCCTTTATCTTATATGAATTGAATTATGATGTCATGATGTTTCAAGAATCACATTTTTGTTACATGTGTTATGCGATGATGTATGATTTATGATTATGTGGCACACATAAGAAAGGATTCATTATAAGATGGGTGGGACCTATATCTCCCTCCAATGCATTGGGTAAAGATTTTATATCTCATGAGATAGACATGGCTGGAATGGTAGGTTATACCGGTTCAGTGAAACATGACTGAAACGAGGGTTACTCGATTCAGAAAGGGACTTTGTCCACTAAGATAGTCTTGGCAATGAGTCTTGACTAACAAGAAATGATTCTCTATGATTATGTGTGTATGCCACAAAGTTTAATGTTTTAAGTTATGATTATTGTGAATACATTTCACTACCATGAGTTATCCCAGATTATGAAATTATGATCTCTTTTGCAGGTTAAGATTTTCAAAAGTTATGTTCTTATGAATATGAAGTGATTGATATTTCTTTTGTTTACCCTTACTGAGCATTTGAGCTCACCCTTTTATGTTTTCTTTTTCCCAGGATATAAAGAAAGGTTTTAGGTAAGAAAAAAAGGGGAAGATCTTTATGGGAGATATTGAAGATCTTTCACCAGGATTAGAAGATTATGTTCCGAGTTTCCAAAGACACTAAACTATTACGATCCTTGTGTGTGTGTTTTTGTTATGTTCTAAGTATTCCGCAAAGTAATTTAAAGTCTATGTACGTCAGGCTTCGGGTCTCTACAGTTCAGTTATGATCGAGAGGGATAGAAAACATGATCAGGAGAAAGTTAACAATAAGAAAATCAAAAACTTGTGTTGGGACAAACAGTCTTTAGTCTCCCTGTAGGAAAAGTAAATGGACAACATTTTTTTGTTTTAAGTTACATTTCATAAGGACAAGGAATTAATTTATGATATTGACTAAGAACATAAAGAGATATACTTACTTTATAAGTATAGTTTCATTCTTTAATAACATTTTACCACTAACTCAATTTTTTTTTGAAAAATGAGTGTTCAAGAAGACTTGGTCACAATGGAAGAGCTAGAATAAAAATCTATAGAAATACATGATCCACGTAGGATAAACTATATATTTACCTTGACTTTAAGGTTTAATAAAAACCAAAATGGTTTTTATAATATCTGATGATCCCCCAAATGGATATTCCATTAGAGAAAAAAACACTAATCTTAATTTCTAAAATTAAACCATCAATACCCCAAAGTTAAATAAATACCATTCAATAATCAATTGTCCATCAAATCTTTCAATATAATCCAAACTAATATTGAAACCCAAAACTTATAAGAATGTAGTCTTCCACGTTAAATTGTATCTCCAAATGACATTAATTACTCTTAAAGTCACATACTTAAATGTAATTAACCTAATCATTTCCATAAATAACCCAAATCACTATAAATCCACAATAAAAACATAGATAAAAATCCACCATTACTCCTCAAATGAAATCCCATAATATTCTATTTTACTTGGGCATATAGTGTTCACAACAAAGAGAACAACTTCTAAAATAACATTTATCACTTAATCACCAAATCATTTTCCTATACTAAGGGTATTCATTTGATAAGACACAATATCCCAAATCAAATTATTATTGATAAATAAAATCATTTAACTAAAAATAATAGTCACACTAACCAGGGACCTCACGTTGTCCAGTGGTAGGCGATAAATCCCAATCGCACTTTGGTTGTGGGTTCGATTCCCACATCTTTGTCCGACGCGACGGGTTGTCACACGGTCTGTGTGTTATCCTTTTTCAAAAACTATATTTTATAACATTACCAAAATGAGATAAATTCCTCAAAATAACCATAACATAATTTAACCACAAATCTTATCTAATACCTTTCATTTTCATCCCAAATTATAATAACTTATAATTTCCTCAAACCCAACAATCATATAAAACCAAATGGTTATTTATAACTATATTCACAAGAGAAAAGATAATTCTTCCTCAAATATCATTCTCACATGGAAAACTGCAGGGTTAAAAATACAAGGGAAAATTATTCCAAAGTAAACCCATCAACAAGGAGTACTAATACTTTTTAAACATTTCTCCAACCATTTATTTCCACATAGCTTCTTCTTTGACCAAGAAAATATCCTATAGAATAGGGCATTCACTCGGGTAATGGCCAGGTCCCCTACATTTACGGCAAATGACTGTAAATGGATTCTTGGGACCATTTTTATCTTCTTCCATAGTACTCTTCATTTTTCTTTGGAAATTCTTCACGTTATATCCTTCCTTCCCGCACGTAAAGAATTTCTTTATCCCATTGAGACACTTTCCTTGGTGTCTCCTTCCACATTTCCTGCATGATAGAAATTGAGGATTCCTTTCTCCATGGTCTCCACTGCTGGATCTCTTATCATTCATCACCTTTATCTTCTTTTTTGAGTCTGTGAATTGGTTAATATATATATTGTTGATCATATTTTTGGTAAATTGATTTGGAATAAATACGATATGTTTTACGCCTATCAACATTCAATTTTTTTTCTCATTACCACCACTGTTCCCACCTTGTACATCATTCTCAATGTCACTATGACTTCCTTGGAATCTAGCCATTGACTAAAACCAAGAAGAATTGTGTGAGTAACAGTAGTCATAAAATCATTTAGAGATTAACATGTCACCATATTCTCAATTTGAAACACATTAGGATTAACCAAGGTCATTTACTCTCATCTTATATATTTAATACTTCAAATCGGTTAGTAAGGAAAATGTAAATTATCCTAAGCATATCCCCCAGGAGTGTCATAACCAAGAGTTCAGCAAGGCCCGTTGTTGTGCACCAGTTCCCGTTCGAGTCTAGCTCAAAGTGGTGTTTTCGGGTTTTACCCCTAGGTACATCTGTGCCAGAGCCGCCTCTACCTGCTCGTATCCAGACAAGGATGTATTGCTCGGAGAACTCACAAAATCTCTACAATACCAAAATTCTAGGAAGTTCTTCTATACTAATCCTCAAAGTTTATCTTAGGCCTACGTGCTCTAATCAGAGTTTATCTAAATCTATCTTCCAAGATTTGTACTAAACTTCATCTGATACCAACTGTAACGCCCTGACCCTAGATACCCAGAGTCGGTGCATTATTACATAACATTGGGATGATCACAAAGGATCAAGTCTTGAAAGACCAATTAGTTTAGTAGTCTTGGAAACACTAGATATATTCATAACTTTTACATTACATCATAAGGTAAAAAAACTACAACAACATCTTGTCTTCATATCCCCCCATACTATCCCTACAGGTCATTTATAAATTACTTCTTCACATCCTGGGAAAAATAAAACATTGAAAGGGGTGAGCTTAGATGCTCAGTAAGGATAACAATATAGCAGAAGCTTTCATATATAATCATAAACACTTAAAGCAATTTATAACTAAAACTAAATCCTTTTAAACTTTAACTTCAGCATAATATGGAAAATATGAAATGAAATAATTCCATTTACTTATTCACATGAATATTCTAATAGTTGAACAATCACATGCAATATCAATAATCACTTTCATAATCGTGGAATGCATAATGCCAGACTATCATAACCACATAGCCAAGGCCTCGTGCCAAGACTACAAATAAGATTTTGGCAAGGCCTTGTGCCAAGACACTAGTTTGTCTCATGAGACCTACCGATGCAATTTTTTTTAGAAGATACTTACGATTAAAATTGCTAAAATATACTCCAGTGTTTTTTTGAAAACATTATGCAAGCTACTAAAAACAAAATAACTAATTATGAGACTGCTAGACTAATTACAGGCCATGATAGGTCCACGCCCAATCCCTTCCTGTCTACCACACTCGAGAGTCGGGTTTTCTGAAAACATTTTTAAGCTTGTGTTAAATATGTATACATTTGCACTGGATTTTCATTTATTTGAGAGAAATATCTCTTTTTAAAATCATTTAAAAGTCGCATAATTATAGAGAAAACCTTTATTTTGAAAATATCTTTATAAGCTTGTAAAGAAATCTTCAAAGTTGTAATAACGGCGGAGAATAACCGCACTCGCTGTATAAGTTAAAAAAACATTTTTACCTTAATTTTGTCAAAAAGGTTAAAAAAGTAACTTGTTTCGAAAACGTTGGAAAGCTTCCTTTAAAAATATATAAAGTCAAATAAGGGTATAAATGAATTTAACCCATTGTATATTAAATAGTAAAATTTTTTGAAAGACATTCTTAAGAAACATGGATGTGGATGATAAAGAGGTCCCAGAAGATAATTACGTATAAACAACCTCGGATAATGAAGAGATTGTGAAATAAACCCTTACCAATTCGGTAACTTACGAAACATACACCCCATGAAAGAGGTATCATACAATGAATATGTAAATACACATAAATTAAAGTATATTACACAATTAATACAATCATGGTCAGTACACACACCACATGAAATAAATAAGTGGTGAGAAAAGGAATTCTCACAGAATTAAAAGTGAGATAAGAAACCCCTTTGTACTTTTTCCTTGGTCAACGGTAGGTTAACCTCCTGTATAATGGTGAAATAATTTTTATTGAATTATACAAGAATCATTTACATTAATATGATATCATATATGATCTTTTAACATTGATTTGTTAATAATATCTTAGTATTATCGTCATTTCAGGTGTTAACTTACTCATTTTCCTTTATATTATTTGTTACGTAAGTCGTGTTTGTCAAGGATAGGTTGTATCTTATTCATATCCAGAATGATATCAAGTCATTAAACATTATTTTTAAATAATAAAATGATAATTATACTTGAATGGATACGATGGAGAATGAATCTCATCGTGTTCGTGGAGACGGTAGTCCATACGTACGCACGAGCGACAATATCATTCTTTTGATGTTAAAATAATATATAATTGGATGGTATACCATATGGACAGAATAATTATCATGTTATATTTATTATTTAAATGAATTACACATCATTATTATACCCATCAAAATAATAATTTATTGAATGACAATTACACCACGACGTGGAGACGGTAAGGCATACGTACGCACGTATGGTGAGATGTTATTCAAAGGATGGATAGAATACTGAATATGGTTGTACTATATTTATAATAAAATCACAGTATATATATAATATACTGGATTTATTATTTTATAATGTTAATAACAAATAAAGAAGAAGTGGAAGAAGAAATGAACTTGAAAAAGGGTGGTGAAATCATTACCTCTTCTTCGGGATCTTCCTTTTGATTTGATCAAAAAGGATCTTAGGTTGGATTTCTGATCAAACTAATGCCTCTAGATTGTAGTGAGGTAAGTTGAGAGATTATTTGGTCAAAGTTTGGCCGAAACAAAAGGCTTTGAAGGTGTGAGTTAATGAGAAGTGAGAGTGCCCTTTTATAAGAGGGGTGAGGGGCACCTTTGGAAAAGCTAGAAATATTATTTTATAATAAATTCATATTAGGTTTTAAATGGCTCCAAAGTGGATTATTTAAATTTTATGGTGGGGATATGTAGAAATCCACTCAACCAATAGAATTTAGATAGGTTTGGGTTACTATATTAACCTTATCATTAAGTATTAACTCTTAGTTAATTAGTTTCACTTTTACAATGTCTCTTTGTATTTTTATATTATATGGTTAATAAACATACTATATATATCCAAGAGACCCCCAAGTGGTCAATTAATGATACACCTATCATGATATAAGTCTCTTGGACGAACAATATATTTTTAGGAATTTAATATCAATTAATAATATAATATTTGTTTTAAAAACTCTTTTATGTCAATTTTGACACTATTCAATAGTTGATTTTTGTAAGAAATTATAACAGAATTATTACTTCGAACAAAGTTAATTAAATCATTTATAACATGTCATATTAACCTATAAAATTAGTGTAATTCATAAAAAGTCTCAAATTATATTTATTTGGGTATCTACAATATCAATTATTTTAATTTTTCACTATTATGGTAATTACTACATCACCATTGTGTCATATATAAATTAAATTATTTAATGTCTAAAAATTATAAATAAAATACCATTATATAGGAAATCGTTTAAGATTTCTAATTAATATTTATAGTCGAAAATCCACCATATATAACCCTAAGTAAAAAAAAATTCTAAAAGATATATGCTTGTGTCATTTTTCAATTCATTTTAACTTAATTAAAATAAAGTGTCCCTATCAAAAGATTGGAAGTTGTTTATGTCTGGTTTAATTGTGAAATTATGTCCAATGAAAAAAATTGAATTAAATGGTAAAAATGTATTCTAAATATACTTTAAAACCACTCAAATTCATAATTTATCAATATTAATTATTTCAATTAAAAAAGTTGTTTTAAATTAAAATTTAGTAATATTCACTATTTATCAAAATATGAAAGTTATCTGAAAAGTACCAAAATTTCACCCTAGGATAATTTAGATATTCTGAATCCAAAAATGAAGTCCATTTTGAGAGATAGAATTTATAAAATTTCAAAAAGTTGGTATTACTATTCATAACGGCTAGTTTGATTGGTTGTGGTGTGTTAGAATCTCAAAGTTGCGTACAATGCACGCCATTGCATTATTCAAAGGGAACCGTACTGTGAAATCTTGGAGTGTTACAAAAATGTGGTTCAATGAGATGAAAATAATTTTTGGTGAATAGTAACTTTTTACTTTTATTTACCACGGTTAAAAGTAAATAGGGTAATTAAGGGTAAAAATGAAATTAATATTACCCTAACACATGTCCTAATTCTGTTGAACATGTGTATCTCAACCAAAAACAACCTCAGAAATAAAATATTATCATTTAGGTCCACTTGGATTCGATTAGGATATTGATTATTATTTATTTCAAAGAAGAGTTAAAAGAGTTAAAATCAAATTTTATTTACTAAAACATTTTTAATATAGGGTGATATATAAGATAAATTCGATTGTAAATATTCATTAGAAATATAAAATTATTTCCTACATAATGATATTTTATTTATAATTTTTAGACATTAAATAATTTAATTTATTTATGACATAATGATGATGCAGTAATTACCATAATAGTGAAAAAATTAAAATAATTGATATTATAAATACCCAAGAAAATATAATTTGAGACTTTTTATGAATTAAACTAATTTTCTAGGTTAATAGGACATGTTAGGATTGACTAAATTAACTTTTTTCGAAGTAATCATTCTGTTATAAGTTTTACAAAAATCAATTATTGAATAGTGTCAAAATTGACATAAAATATGTTTTAAAACAAATATTATATTATTAATTGATATTAAATTCCTAAAAATCTAAGTTTCAGCCAGGAGACTTATATCATGATATAATTATCATTAATGGACCACTTGGGGGTCGCTTGGATGTATATAGTTTGTTTATGAACCATATAATATAAAAATACAAAGAGACATTGTAAAAGTGAAACTAATTAACTAAGAGTTAATACTTAAAGATAAGGTTAATATAATGACCCAAACCTGTCTAAATTATATTGGTTGAGTGGTTTTCGACCCATACCCACCTTAACCTTTAAATAATATACTTTTGAGCCATTATAAACTGAATATGAATTTATTATAAAACAAAATTTCTAACTCTTCCAAAGGTGCCCCTCACCCCTCTTATAAAAGGGCACTCTCCCTTCTCATTAACTCACACCTTAAAAGCCTTTTTTTTCGTCCAAACTCTGCCCAAATACTCTCTAAACTTCCCTCACTTAATCCTAGAGGCATTACTTTAGTCATAAATCCAACTTAATGAGCCCTTTTGAGCAAATCAAAAGTAATAACCCGAAGAAGAGATAATGATTTCACCACCCTTTTTCAATTTCCTTTCTTCTTCCACTTCTTCTTTCATTTTTATTACCATTATAAAATAATAACTCTAGTATATTATAAATACTTTGATGTTATTATAAACATTTTACAACCATATTTCAGTATTTTATCCATCCTTTGAATAACACGTCACCATACGTGCGTACGTACGGCTTACCGTCTCCACGTCGTGGTGTAATTGTTATTCAATAAATTATTATTTTAATGGGTATAATAATGATGTGTAATTCATGTAAATAATAAATATAACATGATAATTATTATTTATATATGATATACAATCCAATTACATATTATTTTATTATCAAAAGAATGATATCGTCACTCGTGCGTACGTACGGACTACCGTCCCCACGAACGCGATGAGATTCATTCTCCATCGTATCCATTCAAGTCTAATTCTCATTTGATGATTAATAATAGTATCTAAGGACTTAATAAAATTCTGTATATTATTAAGATACAACATATCCATTACAAACACGACTTATCTAACAAAACATATAAATTAAAACGAGTAAGTTAACACCCGAAACAATGATAATACTAAGATATTATTAACAAATCAATGTTAAAAGATCATATATGATATCATATTAATGTATATGATTCTTGTATAATTTAACAAATATTATTTCACCATTATAAAGGAGGTTAACCTACCCCCAACCAAGGAAAAGTACATGGTAAGGGTTTATTTCGCAATCTCTTCATTATTTGAGGTTGTTTATACGTAATAATCTACTGGAATCTCTTTATCATCCACATCCATGTTTCTTAAAAATGTTTTTCATAACATTAATACTATTTTACAGAATATGGGTTAAAGTCATTTATGCACTTTTTTGAATTTTTATAAGAATTTTATAAAGGAATCTTTCTGTCGTTTTTCAAACAAGGTCCTTTTTAACCTTTTCGACAGAATTAAGGTAAGAATGTCTTTTTAACTTATACGGCGGGTGCAACTATTTTATGCTATTATAAAATAGTTGAAGCTTCCCTTTAAACCTTATAAGAATATTTTCAAAGTAAATGTTTTATTTTATAATTATGTGACTTTTAAATGATTTCAAAATGAATATTTTAAGAATTTTTGAAAGGTACTCTTTATCAAGATCGTAATTTTAAATGTTTTAAATATTTATCTTTCTAAATCTTTTTAATTAATGTCCATGTTTTAAAAATGATTATAATGATTTATTTATATGGACATGAATGTTTTGAAATGATATTTCTTTTCCAAAGTTTCAAAGTGGTATGGGACACTTTGATTCAAAAATCTCATTTAAATTACTTCCTTTATAAATGTGTGACTTTTCAATGATTTCGAGAAAAGAGATATTTCTCTCAAATAGTTTTGATTTCATATATGTCAACATACTTTGATGGATTTTAAGCTTATTTGAAGTTGATTTATTATGATACAAAACTATTGTATTGTATTGAAGGTTTTGTGATACGTTTTACTGTGGATGTGTTATTTTTATACCATTCACAGTTTATGGAGAAAGTATTGACATTTCATATGCTAGTTTTAATACGAATGTTTATGTTATGTTTACACCTTTTCATATAGTAATGCATTGGACTTAGTAAGTGACGGTTGGAGCCCGCTATAGCTCCTCGATGCATCGGTAGGACTTATGAGACAAACTAGTGTTTTGGCACAAGGACTTGAAAAAATATTATTTGTAGTCTTGGAATGAGGCCTTGGCTATGTGGTTATGATAGTCTGGCATTATGAATTCCATCATTATAAAAGTGGTTATTGATATTGCATGTGATTATTCTATTAGTAGAATATCCATGTGAATATGTAAATGGAATTATTTCATTTTATTTTTGTCATACTATGTTGAAGTTCAAGTTTAAAAGGCTTTTTTTAGTTATACATTGCCTTAAATGTTTATTCTTATTTATGAAAGTTTCAGCTATATTGTTATCCTTACTGGGCATTTGACCTCACCACTTTTCTATGTTTTATTTTTTCCAGGATGTGAAGAAGTAATTTATGAATGGACTGCAGGGATAGTATGGGGGGATAAGAGTGTGGACTATGGAGACTATATTGTTGTAGTTTTCATTTTATGATGTAATGTAAAATTTATTAATGTATCTAGTTTTTTCAAGGCTACTGAACTAATCGGTTTTTCGAGACTTGATATTTCTTGTGATCATGCCAATGTTAAGTAATAGTGCACTAACTCTGGGTAAATGGGATCGGGGCATTACAGTTGGTATCAGAGGAAGTTTAGTACTAACCTTGGAAGCTAGATTTAGATAAACTCTGATTAGAGCACATATACCTAAGATGGACTTTGAGGATTAGTATAGAATAACTTCCTAGAATTTTGGTATTGTAGAGATTTTGTGAGTTTTCCGAGTAATACATCCCTGTCTGGATACGAGCAGGTAGATGCGGCTCTGGCACAGATGTACCTAGGTGTAAAACCTAAAAACACCGCTTTGAGCTAGACTCGAACATGAACTGGTGCATGACAACGGGCCTTGCTGCACTCTTGGTTACGACACTCCTGGGGGATCTTCTTAGGATAATTCTCATTTTCTTTACAAACCATTATGAAGGATTTCTGAGTATATAATTCCTCAAAGGAGACATTTTTATGATTACGGATTATATCCATAAACTATTTAATTTATGTTATGTGTTTTACAAGTTTGGGATTAGGTATTGTTATTCATAAACTAATCTAGTGTATGCCATTGTTTAGAAATGGTGCCCAGTAGAAGGAATGAGAACTACAGCAATGCACACGATCCAAAGAGAAAGAAGGATCATATCTTTCATGGTATTAAGCTAGAATATATAAGAGAAATAGTCTCCCATGTATTATCATCATATGAAGAAATAATATCATGTGTTGATAAGATAAGTAAAGAGTTTACTGAGTCCTATGGCTTTGAAGGGAAGCAAGAGAAGAAAAGGATGGAAGAGATAAAGATGGATAAAGGGAAGAGGGAAAAGAATAATTTTCCCATATGTGATAACTGTGGGAAGAAACACCCTGGAACTTTCCTGAAAGGAATGGTATTTTGTTATAAGTGTGGAGGAGGAGGGCACAAAGTACGTGACTGCAAGGGTAAGAAAATGGTTTCAAATGTACAATGCTTCATTTACAAGGTGTTTGGACACTACGCGAACCTATGTCCCAGTCATGAGACTATGCCGCAAATGATGCTATTGGATAATAATCAAGTTATGATACTACCACAGATGAAGAGGAATGATTAGAGTTCTTATGTTGATTATGTCATTTGTGTTTTGTATCAACAATGTACTTGTTATAATAATTATGGAGTATATAAGGATTGTACTGCAGTACTATTTCATTAAGGACTTCAGATTGTGTGGAACAAAGAAAAGTGACTCAATAGTAGGTTAACTTTTTGGAAAATATATGGTTGAGAGAAAGATAAACCATAATATGGTTCTGATACCGAGGTAGTGATTTTAGAATAATACATGATTGATTTGGATAAATTATATTGGATATTCTTGACTACCTTAAAACTGATTAATGATTTGTATATTCCATCATTGTTGGGGTTTACAACATTTTTGGTTTGAAGGAGTATATCTATTATTCTTTAAGGAATAAGGGATCATGAATGTAACCAATAAGGTTTTATGGTAATTCCGGATGTTGTAATGTCTTAAAAGAATACATGATGACGGTGTTCACATGTTATTACGTGGAAAAAGGATCTTCATTGTGTTTACCCTCCTTATAAGTTTTGGACTGAAGTATTTTGGATAGTTGTAGTTTGGATTGTTTTGGATTTCCATAAAAAGGACAACCTGGAGGTCAGGCGGCAACCCGTTGCGTCCGGCAAGGCCGCGAGACTTGAACCCACAACCGAAGGGAGACAAGGGTGTATCACCTACCACTGACCCACGTGATGTCCTGTATTGAATAATGTCGTTTTTTTAATGGTTCTGCTAGATGATTTATAAATTCATTTTTTAACCCTATATGAATAGGATAAATAGAATATTATTTTTAAGTTCTATTATCTTTTAGAGTGAAAGATGATTTTGTGGTAGAACTTAGTTAAAGGATGAGAATCTACTTTTCAAGTATATATTTTTCTTCTTCTCTTATTCAATGAAGAAATTAATTCGTATACTTTAGTGAAGGGATCTTAAAACAAAACAAATTGTGTTATCCGAATACCAAATGTTTTTCGGAACTGATGGTATTTTAAATCATCATAGATTGATGAATTTAAGGCCCTCAATTTTACACTTGTTTGTGATTGATGACCTCAATCACTACCTATAAATGTTTACGTTTTTCCTCCAATTATATGTGTCTAATTGCCACCAATGTTCTCCGAATAGAGATCACAATTTGGTGGTGACCCTTTCATTTCTCTTTTCCTCTTATTAAGACTAAATTTTATTAACCAAATTTCCGATGTGGGTTTTCCCACAAAGATATTTTCTATATTCAACCTTTTATTTTCTAAGAACAATTTCAAAATGTGAGGATGCAATTTATTGAAGTAGGGGAGAATATAACACCCCAAGATTTCATAGTGTGTTATTTTTTTCAAAATAATTCAATAACTTGCACTACACACAACACCAAGTTCAAGCGCACCATGACTTACCAAACAAGCCGTTCGAAAGAGGTTATGAATAGTATTAACTAAATTTTAAACTTTATAGAATCCTTATAATTTTAGAATCTATATTATGAGTTTCTTAGACATAATGTAAGAACAAATTCATTTTCAGTATTGCACTTTTACCAACTTTTAATAGTGAACCCTTTTTAAATCCAATATTTTAAACTTTTATATATTCAATTTGACTAAATAAATTTACTTTTTAGAATGGGGACATCAAAAATTTACAATGAAACATCCCATGCTTCCACGGTACGCTTTCCTTTGAATAATACAGTGGCGTGTGTTGTACACAACTTCGAGTTCTAACACACACCATGACCAATAAAAGTAGCCCTTATGAATAGTAATACCAACTTTTTGAAATTTTATAAATTTTATCTTTCAAAATGGACTTCATTTTTGGATTCGGAATATTGAAATTATCCTAAGTTGAATTTTTGGTATTTTTCTGAGAACTTCCAAATTTTATGAATAGTGAAAAATACTTAAAAACAACTTTTTTAATAAAAAAAATTTATAGTGATAAATTATAAGATTTAGTGGATGTATAATTAGAATATATTTTCACCATTTTATCCAATGGTGTTCATTAGAATTAATTTCACTTTGAAATTGGACATAAACAATTGTCAATCTTTTGATATATATTGTTTCTTAAAAACAAGCTATTTGTTGTGACAGCGGGAATTAATTATAAAATTAATTAATTCAACTTATATGTTTGGAATTTTGTAAAATAGACATCATTTTTGAATTCGGAATATCAATTATATCTTAGGGTGAAATTTTGGCATTGTTCTGAAAAACTAAAATTTTTGATAAATAGTGAAACTATTAAGTGGTAGTTAAAAAACAGAATTTTTCATAAAACTTAATTTTGCCACTTCTGTAATTGTAATTTCCAAAATTTGAGAGACACAGTTAATATCAAGTAGTAAAATTTGGTTCAATGAGATGAAAAAAAAATTTTGTGAATAGTAACTTTTACTTTTATTTACCACGGTTAAAAGTAAATAGGGTAATTAAGGTTAAAAATGATATTAATATTACCTTAACACATGTCTTAATTCTATTGGACAAGTGTATATCGACCAAAAACAACCTGAGGAATAAAATATTATCATTTAGGTCCACTTGGATTAGATTAAGATATTTATTATCACTTAATTCAAAGAAGAGAAAAAAGAGTTAAAATCAAAGTTTATTTACTAACACATTTTTAATATAGGGTTATACATAAGATAAATTATTTTGTAATAATTAATTATAAAGATAAAATTATTTCCTACATAATTATATTTTATTTATAATTTTTAGACATTAAATAATTTATGTTATTTATGACACAATGATGATGCAGTAATTACAATAATAGTGAAAAAATTAAAATAATTGATATTATAAATACCCAAATAAATATAATTTGAGACTTTTTATGAATTACAGTAATTTTCTAGGTTAATATGACATTTTAGGATTGACTTAAGTAACGTTTTTCTAAGTAATCATTCTGTTATAATTTTTACAAAAATCAATTATTGAATAGTGTCAAAATTGACATAAAAGAGTTTTTAAAACAAATATTATATTATTAATTGATATTAAATTCCTAAAAATATAAGGTTCAGTAAAGAGTCTTATATCATGATAGGTGTATCATTAATGGACCACTTTTGTGTCTCTTGGATTTATATAGTAATTTTATTAACCATATAATATAAAAACACAAAGAGACATTGTAAAAGTGAAACTAATTAACTAAGAGTTAATACTTAAAGATAAGGTTAATATAATGACCCAAACCTGTCTAAATTCTATTTGTTGAGTGGTTTTCGATCCATCCCCACCTTAAAATTTAAATAATCTACTTTGGAGCCATTATAAACCGAATATGAATTTATTATAAAATAATATTTCTAGCTCTTCTAAAGGTGCCCCTCACCCCTCTTATAAAAGGGAACTCTCCCTTATCATTAACTCACACCTTCAAAGCCTTTTGGTTCAGACAAAATCTTCCCAAATACTCTCTAAAAATCCCTCACTTCATCCTAGAGTCCTTCCTTTAGTCATAAATCCAACTTAAGGAGCCCTTTTGATCAAATCAAAAGGAAGAACCAGAAGAAGATGTAATGATTTCACCACCCTTTTTCAAGTTCCTTTCTTCTTCCACTTCTTCTTTCTTTGTTATTACCATTATAAAATAATAACTCCAGTATATTATATATACTTTGATGTTATTATAAAAATTTTACAACCATATTTCAATATTCTATCCATCCTTTGAATAACATGTCACCATACATGCGTACGTACGGCTTACCGTCTCCACATCGTGGTGTAATTGTTGTTCAATAAATTATTATTTGGTTGGGTATAATAATGATGTGTAATTCATGTAAATAATAAATATAACATGATAATGATTCTTTATATATGATATACCATCCAATTACATATTATTTTATTATCAAAAGAATGATATTGTCGCTCGTGCGTACGTACGGACTGCCGTCTCCTCGAACTTGATGAGATTCATTCTCCATCGTATCCATTCAAGTTTAATTCTCATTTGATAATTAATAATAGTATCTAAATACTTGATATCATTCTGGATATGAATAAGATACAACCTATCCATGACAAACATGACTTACGTAACAAAACATATAAAGGAAAACGAGTAAGTTAACACCCGAAACAACGATAATACTAAGATATTATTAACAAATCAATGTTAAAAGATCATATATGATATCATATTAATGTATATGATTATTTTATAATTTAATAACAATTATTTCACCATTATACAGGAGGTTAACCTACCCCCAACCAAGTAAAACTACAAGGTAAGGGTTTATTTCGCAATCTCTTCATTATCCAAGGTTGTTTATATGTAATAATCTATTGGATCTCTTTATCATCCACATCCATGTTTCTCAAAAAAAAATCAAAACATTAATACTATTTTACAGAATATGGGTTAATGTCATTTATTCCCTTGTTTGACTTTTTATAATAAGTTTATAAATGAATCTTTCTGTCATTTTCCAAACAAGGTCATTTTTAACCGTTTCGACAGAATTAAGGTAAGAATGTCTTTTTAACTTATACGGCGGGTGCGGCTATTTTGTGCCGTTATAAAATCGTTAAAGCTTCCCTTACAAGCTTATAAGAATATTTTCAAAGTAAATGTTTTATTTTATAATTATGTGACTTTTAAATGATTTCAAAATGAATATTTTAAGAATTTGTGAAAGGTACTCTTTATCAAGACCATAATTTTAAATGTTTTAAATATTTATCTTTCAAAGTCTTTTTAATTAATGTCCATGTTTTCAAAATGATTTTAATGATTTATTTATATGTACATGAATGTTTTGAAATGATATTTCTTTTCAAAAGTTTCAAAGTGGTATGGGACACTTTGATTCAAAAATCTCATTTAAAATACTTCCTTTATAAATGTGTGACTTTTCAATGATTTTGAGAAAAGAGATATTTATATCAAATAGTTTTGATTTCATCTATGTCAACATCCTTTGAGGGATTTTAAGCTTATTTGGAGTTTATTTATTCTGATACAAGACTTTTTTATTGTATTGAAGGTTTTGTGATACGTTTTACTGTGGATGTGTTATTTTTATACCATTCATGGTTTATGGAGAAAGTATTGACATTTAGTATGGTAGTTTTAATACAAATGTTTATGTTATGTTTAATCCTTTTCATATGGGAATGCATTGGACTTAGTAAGTGATGGGTGGAGCCCGCTATAGATCCTCGATGCATCGGTAGGTCTCATGAGACAAACTAGTGTCTTGGAACAAGGCCTTGGAAAAATCTTATTAGTAGTCTTGGAATGAGGCCTTGGATATGTGGTTATGATAGTCTAGCATTATGCATTCCATAATTATGAAAGTGGATATTGATATTGCATGTGATTATTCAATTAGTAGAATATCCATGTGAATAAGTAAATGGAATTATTTCATTTTATTTTTTCCATACTATGTTGAAGTTCAAGTTTAAAAGGCTTTTTTTTAGTTATAAATTGCCTTAAATGTTTATTCTTATTTATTAAAGTTTCCGCTATATTGTTATCCTTACTGGGAATTTGAGCTCACCCCTTTTCTATGTTTTATTTTTCCCATGATGTGAAGAAGTAATTTATGAATGACGTGTAGGGATAGTATGAGGGGATAAGAGTGTGGAATATGGAGACTATATTGTTGTAGTTTTCAGTTTATGATGTAATGTAAAATTTATTAATGTATCTAGTTTTTTCAAGGCTACTAAACTAATCGGTCTTTCGAGACTTGATCTTTCTTGTGATCATGCCAATATTATGTAATAATGAACCGACTCTGGGTAACTGGGGTCGGGGCGTTACATATGCCACGACACATAGAGGCACTCCCCATCGTGGGTTGGCCATGTCACACAAATTTTCTCCCCACTGGGTCGTCGAGTCACTCCAAGTCGAAAGGTCAGCAGTCGTAAAGTCTCAGCCAGTCATAGGGTTCTGTACGTAGTGCGCTTGGGAGAACCTCTCCCCAAGACATTGGTCATATTTCAACCAGCATAAAGTCTCACAAAGAAATAACCCAATGATCTGTCTTGTCATAAGGGTTCCAACGCAACAGACACCATGTCAATCGGTTTTCCGATCTATGCATTATTAGCATTACAGTGTCGAGGGCCCGATTGGATTCGGG
Organism: Viscum album; assembly: GCA_963277665.1. NCBI lineage: Eukaryota > Viridiplantae > Streptophyta > Magnoliopsida > Santalales > Viscaceae > Viscum > Viscum album. Next base: position 785,113,796 of record OY728123.1, on the reverse strand, counting down.
TGCGATCCAACCCGGTCGTACTCCAAATTCTTCAAAAACACTCAATAATAAATCCAAAAGTATTGTCTTGCTCCATGGATCCTAATGCCACCGACGGTTCATTAAACAGACGTCTGATTTGGAAGCTAGAGCCTGTTTTGTGTAATTGGTTGGTACTGGGTCCAGGTCCGGTCTGGTCCACCTCGGTCGGACCAGCCCAACCTAATTCGGCATGGTCTGACCCGGCCTAACTTGGATCCTACCCAACCTGGGTCAACCTGTCCCACTGGGCCCGGCCAAACACGGCTGGGCCGCAGGTCAGGTTTTTGATCAGGCCGCTGGGCCACGGGTCGGCCTGCTGGGTCGTGGGTCAGCATGCTAGGCGGCGGGTCGGTCCACTGGGCCAACCTAGTGGTGCCACCCACCTCGAATTTTGGGCCTCCTAGGATACCCAGATGTGCCACATCCGAGTTGGGATGATGTGTCGTAGAGCCACGTCAGCGGGTCAACCCGTGGGGGTGGACCCAACACGGTGCCACGTGGCGGTGCGGGTCCTCCGTGTCATGACTTTTCCAATGGGTACGCCGCTGACGTGCGCTCCATCCACCGACCATTGGTCGATTCGGTCTCCCTTTCTCCCACTGTGGGCAACGCAGGCTGTGGCTATGTTGCTGCATCGTCACGCCACTGAAGGCGCGCCCCACCCCTACCGGTTCCGTGGCGGCCGACCGACGTACCGGCCGACCTCTCCAGCAGTGCATGACAGCACGCCGCACCATCCCTAGTGGCTGGCCACCTTCCTCCGATCTCCATGGATAACGAGTTGCGATCTCCTTTATTCATCAGTGGCACATGATGGCGGGTCGCGCCTCTTCTATTGCCGGCCGATGCCAGCCACTTCGATGATCGTCGTGGCTTTGTGTCACGACCTCCTCTTACAGCGTGCGTCGACACACTATCCCTAATGTAGACGGTCAGTATCGTCGTGTCGTCGGTGTTCCATGGAGGTAAAAAATTAGCAAAGTATTGGAGATTTTGGGTTGGTTTCATTAGGCTTGTTCCCTCCATATTAGCACGCAAACGTGAGGAGGTTTAGCATTTAATAATCAATTGAATTAAACAACAATAAAAAAACCCCACAATATTCCCCTGCCACAACCACCCACAAGAACGAATGAATCGTAGAGCAACACGTTAGTCAATTTGTCCGCGTTCTTCATATTATTCAAGAACGGCGAAGAGGAAATAATTTAAAATTCATAAACGAATAAACCCCCTACCTTGTAAACCCGTTGGAGAGCATCCACGTTTGAAGGTGGATCGCGTCCTTCGTTCCCGCAATAGGTTCCCAACCACGTCACTTGTACTCCATCCTCTTGTTTGTCGTTCCGTGTCACCTGTCACCTCCAGCTAGGATCGGCTCCGTCTTCTAAGGTTCTGGCATCATGGCGCTCCCTCAGTACTTCGTTTCTTGGAAAAGTTGTGCATGTACCTTCCCCCAAGTTATATATATATAGGATAGGGGGAGGGAAATTATTGACTTTGGAATTTAATAAGGATTATTAACTAGAAAGCTTCCAAATTTTCCAATGACATCATTACTTAGGGTTGGAAGGTCAAGATATTTATCGGCTTGACACATCACTCGCTCAACCCCTTTGCTTGTCTGTTGAAGGATATGAAATAAAAAAATAAAATTAATTTTTTTTCTTTTAAAAAGTAGCAAAACATAAATTTCTTTCTAGACCTACAGCGGTCAAAGTAAACTATCCCTTATGTGAATCACGGCGTTGCAGATTCAACGGTGCCTTCAGATTTTTAATCCGAGAAACAGTTCAAAATTTAGAAGACGTCGCTCACGCATTTACTGAACGTACCCAAAAAAAATTCAGAAACAAATTCTGGGCACTCCAAACCTCAGAATCATGTGTCTTCTATTTTCGTAGAATCTTAATAATTCCATATAATTAAAATAATACATGAAAAATTCAGGTCTTTACAATTAGATCCTATGAAGAGAATATTTTTGCTAGCTATGAGGTTGGAACTACATGAGACTTAGAGTCTAACACGAGTATATCTGGGTGATTAATGGGATTCCTTATGGCGTTTTCAAATGTCAGGGTTGACACCCTAGGTAGACTGAGCTGACTTTTCATGTACAACTGATGGTGGTTTGAGGTGGATGTCTCTCTCAATTGGGGTTCTCTCTAGCTAGGTCAAGTGGATTACTGTCTTTCAGTTGCTCTCTTTTTCTTTTGGGGTCTTTTTGGGCATCTAATTAATATTTTATAGTCACCCTTTCACGGGCTTTGTCCGGACATGTTTTGTGTCTTGTACAGACCATAGACCTTTCGATGGAGTCCACAGAGGACCCAAGGAAAGTACAGCTTAGTGAGCTAGACAGACCAAGGTGTTTACAACAACTTGGCTGAGGGTATTTTCATCCATTTTCATTGACATTGATCCCCTCATTCTGATCAGGTTGGATGATTTTATAGTTTTCTTTGTTGGGCGTTGTTTTACCATTATTTATCTTTCAATACTTCTGTTGTACTTTGGTTGTGGGAAATAGATGTATGCATGCATTGGTTGCTTTTGGTTTTTTACATTTCAGCATTTTGTGAGCTTGTAGATGTGTGTGTGTATACAGGTACATAGGCAATGTCTATCATGTTAGTGATATGCCTACTCGGTGCTAGTTGTCTGCCCCTAACCTATTAGAGGTGGGCATGGGGAGTTTCAGCTCGAGCCTCGTCAGGTCAGGTCGTGACAATTCTCAATCAAAGTTGTTCATCTCGTGACATAGTGAGGACGAAAACTATAGATAGAGGGTTTTGGGATGACCAAATTTTTATGTTACAATGTTGATTGGTAGTTGATTTTCAAAGGTCCATGTCTATTTTTGTTATTCATTGTGTTTATGTTATTGGTGATCTTCTATGATATACTATTGATGTTATTAGGTGGGATCGATCTTTCGACAGGTCGTGGAATCAGCGGTAAGGTCTCATGGGGTTCAATGGGTTGTTTCCTGCCAACTCACCCCCAGCTTACCCCCGCCACATTCTGTTTGTTTTTAAATTTTGGATTTTCAGTCTGTTCATTTGGAGAATATCATGTTCTTTTATACTTTTTGTTTGGTTTCCACTTAGCAGAAAAGTGGATTTTAAAAAATAACAAAAAATTGATTTGGATCCTAATAAAAATTTACTTGTATCAAGGTTATATATTTTTAGCAATTTTTAGAACTGATAAAATATTTATCATTTTATTTAAGGTAAAATAATTATATGATGATTACAATGAAATATTTGTAAATTTAATGTTTAAATGAAATAATTAATTGGGCTTTAAATTTTTTAGATATTTTTATAGATTAATATTTATATATTTGTAATATTATTATATATATTGACATATTTAAATATATAGTAAATAATTTTAGTTAAATATGTAATTATTTTTATTTTAAATAGAAATTATATTAAAATTAATATTAGATGTATTAATATGTATATAGTTGTATATACACATGTTGGTGCATTCTTAGGTTCTTTAAGCGCACACACACACAATGTAATAAATTTTGAGATTTCTTCCCTTGATTAGTGGCAACATGGTCAAAAGTAACCACTGATACTATAGTGGCCAAGGTCTTGTCAATGGACTAAGCCTTAGAGGTTGAGGAAGTGGTCAAATCCCATACAACACCCTAAGAAACAGGATTTACCTTAACCACATTAGATTTAATTAGGGACCCAAGATTTTGCTAGAGATCAGCTGAAACAAGAGACCTATAAATATCTATAGATAAAGCACCAAGATTCTCCTTAACATTTCTCATTGACCCCTCAATTTGACCTATAGTACAAGTCTGGGCGGTACCTTCCACTAAGGATGACAACATTTTAGATGGTGGAAACAATTTTGGAGGAACCACATCAAGACCTGGGCCATGCTGATCTCCCACACCACTAGCCAAGACTAGAGACCTACATACACACCTTGGCCTTTATAGGCTTCCATTTTTTGAGATGATTAGAGGAGAGGGAACTCACATCAATTGATTTATTCCCTTTCATAGCTGAGTCATAATATTGATCCACCTGATCATACTAAAAATATTTATATGAGAAAACCTAGTCATCCACATATTTTGAGTCTGATTCCTCTTGAACATCATCTTTAGTGCTCTCATATTTTACCTTCTCCAATAAAACATCCACTATTCTAGGTGCATTCAAATCACTTTTTCACTTGAACCTAATTAATCTGGTATATTCTAGTTGTAGTAGTGGAGATTTTTTATGCCTCAATAACTGAGTCCTCTTGAAAGGAACCTAGCCCACCTTCATTTCCAATTTATTCCAATGCAGAAATCACAGATCTATGGGCATTTATCTCACCTTCTTCTTTGTTTCATCGGGTCCACACTAATTGCATAAACGGGTTCATGTGCCTCCAGACCATAAACACCTTTCTTTTCATTAGTTCAAAATATTTATTAATTAAAAATTAGTTATAAATTATTTATATAAACTATTAATTCAATATAATCATAATTATTTATATTCAAAATTATCTATAATCGGAATTATTTATATATTATTTATGATTATTTATATACGCAAAATTAGTTATAATAAAAATTATTTATATACACATTATCAAAATTATTTATATTTTATTGTTATTATTTATAAATTATTTGTTATTTTTATTATTATTATTTTTAAATTATGTTGATTGTTATTATTAATTATTAATTATTTATATTTGATTGCTATTATTATTATTATTTATATTTGATTTTTATTATTATTCATAAATTATTTATATTTGATTGTAATTATTTGATTGTTATTATTATTTGATTGTTATTTTTATTTATATAGAGATCTAAAGGAAATATGGGAAATTTGTAAAATATTTGAATGGGATTGAAGATTTCCATCAGAATCATCCTGATTTTGGGATGATTCAAAATCCACTGAAATCGCATGTGGGAGAGAAATTGATTTCTCTCCCTTCCGATGCCTCACATTTCTCTCCTTCAACCTTGGATAACCAAACGAGAGATACTGGTTTCTCTCATTCCAAATCATCTCTTTTCCACCCGTATCTCCCCTACCAAACGAGGTGTTAATGCTTTGCGAAACACATTTCATACGGTATGAAAACTAACTGGTTTGCGATCTGGGAAGTGGATTCGGGGATCCTTTTATTAATGTGTTATTTCTATATGATAAAAACAAGATGCTCAATACTTAAAAAAGAGGTGGATGTTTCAAAAACAATTTTTTTAATTGGGTTTTCTAAAGAAAAATAAAAATAAAAAATGCATAGGTTATTTTTTAAAAAAATGTGATTAGAGGAGGAATTTCCACCTTTCCTCTAAAACAAACCAAAAAAATAAATTTTAAATATTTTTTTTAAATATTTAAAATTTTTATTTTTTTTTTATTTTTTTTTTGTTTATATATATTTATATATAAATAAAACAAAATTTTTAAACAAAATTTATATTTTGTTTAATATTAAGTAGTACTGTCATTACACAAATTTGGATTCTGATAGAAATCATTAGTCATTGATTCCTTTTATAAAACGGTTTTCCTTGGAAATCATTCTGCATTTTCGATATGGAATTCAAGTTTTCTCTTTCCGGTGCAGAACATTTTCACATTTACGATGTGAGATTTACAAATAATTCATGTACGTGGTTTTGAAAACCAATAAAATATAAACTATAAGATCTATATAAATGAAAATTAAAACATTGATTAAACATAAAAGAAATAGTCGAAAATAAAAAAAATTTCTTAAAAAAATTTGATGAAAAATAATTTATAAGTTTTCAGAGCCACCAACTTGAAACATAAAAATGATTCAATTACGTGACTTTGGTAGCATATAAAATATAAACTATAAAATAAATATATATGAATATTAAAACATGGATTAAACATTTAATAAATAGTTGAAAATAAAAATAATTTCGTAAAATATATTGATGAAAAATAATTTATAAACTTTCAAAGACACCGACTAGAAACATAAAAATGTTTCAAGTATGTGACTTTGAAAGCCTATAAAATATAAACTATAAGACCAATATAAATTAAAATTAAAACATTTATTAAACATATGAAAAATAGTCAAAAATAAAAAACATTTTTTAAAAAAAGTTGATGAAAAATAATTTTTAAGCTTTCAAAACCACATACTTGAAATTTAAAAATGTTTCAAGTATGTGGCTTTGAAAGACTTTAAGATAAACTATCAGATGAATATAAATGAAAATTAAAACATGAATTAGACATAAAATAAATTGTTTATAATTAATAAGTTAATTAGTAATATAATTATTAATTATATAATTATTAATTAGTTAATTAGTAATATAATTATTAATTATATAATTAATTAGTTAATATGTAATATAATTATTAATTATACAATAATTAATTAGTAATATAATTATTAATTATAAAATTATTATTTATATAATAATTAATTAGTTAATTAGTAATATAAATATTAATTTTTAACCTGGACACATTTAATTTTTTTTTAAACACATAAAGAAACTTGTCGGGGATCCAAGAGAAAGGTGAAGGGCTGGGAACCCTGCCCGATGAAAAGATGGAGGCAACATCAAATGGAACGTGGTTTCGGAGTTGTATGTGAAACAGTGACGATGACAGGAGAAGGGGAGGCACTATCTGTGGGGAAAATCATTTTAGATATTTTCATTCATGGAAAGGAAGGATTGCAGACAGCAGTGATGGCGGGTCATCTCTCTATTTGAATCCCAGAAACAACATGAACAAAACGGCATGTGGTGGGAAGAGGGCTCCAGTTAAGTTGGTAGAGAGGGACGCAGAGAAGAAGACTATAATGATTAGAAATATACCCAATAAGGACACGTAAGAGACTGTTTTGTTTCCCAAATTAGATGAGTTAAAAAATATATGGTTGTTTTTTTGGTTTTGTGGTCATAGACGTGATATGGTGGTAATGTTCCTAGACAAACATTTCATGGAGGAGAACAGTCGCGCTACTACTGACGGAGAATGAGATGAAGGTGTTCTGTCATCATTTGATTTTGTATACTTTCCCATTGACTTCAAGTGAGCAATGCACTAAATGATATCAAAACCATGATATTTATTCATTTTTTTACTTGTTAAGGATTCTTGGTGTTTTTTTTTTATGGAGATAATGTGTATGTTATTGTTTTGTAGGAGCGAGTGCAATAAGGGGTATGCTTATGTGAACTTCACAAGATCTAAGGTTGCATGGAGGCTATTTGAGGTGTCTCACGGGCAGCCTTGGGAGCATCATTTCCGTTCCTGGAAGATCCGAGAGATTTCCACAACCAAGATCCAGGTATTCTAGTCACATATGATATGTCACACATTTTCACCAAAGTGACAGAATGATGTTTACAGGGGAAGAAATCATTGGTGAAACATTTGAAAGTGTATTTATGAAACTCATTTTATTTTCAATTTTTTTAGATATTTAGGCAATCTTATAAAAAATTTTAGATTGTTTTTATACTGGATATTTTATAAGCATTTAAAGTTAGCTACTTGAAATTTAATAATTGCTCCTCTGTTTCAATTAGTTGACTTTGAAAGCTGTCAAATATAAATTGTGCCTAAAATATAAATGAAAACTGAAACACTAGCTATACATATAAGAAGGAATAATTTTATAATAACAGTTCTTCATTTCAATAGACATAAAACATAAAAATGAACATGTATAGTCAATGTCACTATGGAGTCTGATGACCTGGAGAGGGCTGATCCTCGGGCACTGGAGCGTCAAATTTCACATCCTCCACCTGTGTGTCAGTGGGAGGAGCTGTCAACTACATGTTGTACCATGTGTCGTACAGCGCTCATGATCCTTCTCCCACTACGGTAGTATAAGGACCTTCCATCATCGTAGTGGGGAACCAAACCTGCGATGGAGCTATACCACAAGGTTGAAATGGATCTATACCCTAAAGTTGTGATGGATCTGGACCCCAAGTGAGAGAGAACTACAGATATCCTATCAAGAAAGATGGTTCACATGCCACCTGAGCCACATCCTCAATCGGCTGAGGCTGGACTGCTAGAGGGCCAACCTCCTCCTACTGAACAAGTGAGGCCTCACATGAAGGACGATGTTGTCTACATAATCGTCATTGTGGATCCTCAGTACCAATAGCTACTACAGGATGTTCTATAGCGGCAAGAACCTCCTTTCTCTGGGTTGGAATCTCGAATATGCTCTCAGAAAGTGCATGATAGGATGACATCAGCTCCAACACTTCAGCATGGACGACTTCCCAACTAAAGACCCCCTCCTCCTCTTCATCACTCATGCGAACAAGATGCTATGAGTGAGTATCCTATAAAGAGATTAAAAATGAATTATAAAATAGTTCAATAAACAAACTAATGTAAATTTAGTGACTTACAATTTTATGAATCTATCTGCTGTGTCGGGTAAGATACAATATAGATTTCATCATATACCATGGAACATACTCAACATGCTCCGAAAGAAAGAACTGATTTGTAGGTACACCCTGAATACGGAACTCTGCACGTCTACGCCAGCAGTTGAGAAAGTCAGCATGTACTCGATGCCTGTTCTCATCCTGCTTCTGTGTCAACTTCACTTTATAAAACATCTTTGTCTGTCTCGGTGGCAATGGAGAAAAACTGAAACATGACACTATCAGGTTGCTGCCACTCAATAATATGGAAGTGAATGGGGGGCACTACAACCATAGTATTGTCAAGCACAACAGTGCAGTATGGTAGCAACTAGTCCATTATAGTTCAGTATGGAAGCCATGATATATGAAATGACATGTGACCTTGTTCAAAAAAAATCCTTACTAAAAACCAAAATTGATTATATTATTAAATTTTTTAGACATTGATAGATTGTATATACATACCTGGTCAGGTAAGAGAGTCTAACTTGCGCCGATATGCACCCAAATGGTGTCTCAGAACCATGTGGAAACTGTGTCTCTAACACCACCTATAAAAAACAACATCGATAGAGAAAAATAATGATAATTTTAATTCAATAATTCATAGTAGCATCAGAAACCAATAGAGATGAGTGATTATACTAGCGTCCACACCGAGGGTCATGCAACACCTCCATAGCGATCGATGAACTAGCAAGTTGAGGGAAGAATGCAGGGATGCACTCCCATGACAACATCTGAAGAAGGATGACACATCCCCTCGAGATTTTTGAGGTCCCTGTGGGATAGCCTACATAATTCTTTGTACGTGTATGCCAAAAAGGTCGATCCCCAGCTATACGTCCCAGCCTGGTCAAAGTCCCCAAGTAGGGGTAGATACATCATGTGCACGTGCATCCCCGAGTGATCTGCACACATAGTCCCTGTAATGAGCTATAATAAATCTGCATAAGCATAACACATGAGAGTCTTCTCATCAGCATCATTGGGTAAATGTGGAATATTTTCCTCCAACCAATATATAGATATCGACTCTCCATCTGTAGCCTTACGGTCGGCCAAAATGTTGATGCCTAACAATCGCTAAGCAAGGTTGGGTCAAGATTCATGGATGGGTCTAATAACAGCTTCCCCATCGATAGAAAGACCGAGAAGCACTGCCACATCCTAGAGGGTGATGGTCATCTCTCCCTCTGGTAGGAGGAATGTGTGTGTCTCTGGTCTCCACCTCTCCACGAGGCCAGAAAGAAGACGATGGTTGAAAAATTTAAATCTGATATGATAATTCCATAGAATCCAGCAATATGAAAGTATGGTCTAATGACCTATGGAGGTTCCCTGTGATGAAAATGGTGTGCTCGACGCACCATGATTGATCGATCCACACCACTATCTAACACGACCAGAGAAATATGGCTATCCTGTTGCGTGAGTGGTATGGTATTATCCATCTATATATAAACAAATGAAATGAGTCTTAAGTGTAAAATGTAAATATAACATTGTGGTCAGTAGAATTTTATGAATTATGGAATGAATTTCAAGTCATGTTTATTCATATTGTTTTATGAAGTTATTTATGAACAAAATAAAAAGGCATGTCTTAATGTTTTTAAAATCATCTTACTAACGTGTTGTTAAGATATTCTTTTACCTAGAAAAGTGTGTTTTTTAAGATATGATTTTATATATTTATATATATATAATTTTTTATTTATTATGTAAATGTTTATTAGAAAATGGTGTGCTTTCTAATTTATGTATGACTGTCCACATGATGGTCTATTTCATGATTATTTTCTCACATGTACAACTCATTCTAGAACACTAACTGAACTTCAAGAAAGAATTTGTGGGAAATGAACCACGACGTAGGAGGAACGGTGACAAATGACGATGGTGATGACGTAAACTAATTCCAACAACACAATTTTTGTCACTATTCCTCCTACACCGTGGTTCATTTCCCACAAATTCTTTCTTGAAGTTTAGTTATTGTTACAATATGAGTTGTACATGTGAGAAAATAATCATGAAACATACCATCATGTGGACATTCATACATAAATTACAAATCACACCATTTTCAAATGAACATTTACATAATGAAGAAAAAATGTATATATATATATATAACCATATCTTACAAAACACCATTTTTCCAGTCTTTATAACCTCCCGGTAGTAGTATACATAGGTAAAACATGAATTTATATGTCGAAAATTTTTTCTGATCATGATTCTGATAGCGCAACTAATATTGAAAAATATGGTTGATCATATAATATTTATTATACTGAAATTTTATAACATATTATTATACCATAACATATGATTCTATTATTTTGTTATATAAAATTTTTTAGAATATCAGTCACATAATGTTTTGAAAACTGAGGTAAAAAAGAAGAGATAACTGAAGGTTCCGGGCATAGCAGAAGTGTGGTTGGGTGGGCACCCAAATTTAATTTTTACCATGATCAATTATTATTATGAGATCAATACAATGAGGAATGTCAGTCTCCACAGAATAGAATCAAATATTTAGATAAAGAAGGAAGAGGTTCGGAACCTTTAGAGAAGATCTTTCACATCATTTTTATAATTAATTTAATTAATTTCATAATGAAAATAATACCTGGATCTTTGGTATTTTCATTGTTGATAATGTTGATCATTCGAAATGACCCTTCTAGATTATCTTGTTGTACGTGCAAGGATCCAAACTATAATCCTTCTAGCGGTGATCCACACATTCTCCGATGACCTTCGATCGACACCACTCATTCTCCGAGTGCTAGCGTGGTGAAGTGAGTGTCTTATGTCTGTTGTTCTTGATGACTTGTTCTTCATCCATGAAGAACGTATCTCATTCTTGAGAGGGGTGGGAATATGATTCGAGATAGAAATTTTTTAGCTCAACAATTATCAATTCACTGGATGTGTAGTTTGGTACATGGCACAATAGACGTATGTCTCTATTTATTAACATGGGGCTTCAGTTAAAATATTTAATTTCATAACAGCAATTAAATACATTCATAACCTTAGATAAAACACATGTTATTAATAATAATACTGAGACATTATTTATGGTGTGATAACTTGCACAAAAAGGAATTATAAATAAAATTCCACATCTCAAAATAATAGCAGTGTTATTTTAATTTGTGCTAACTAGTTAAATAATTATTTATCATCCTGTAAATAATTATTTTACTACCAGACCGACCATTCTCCTCTCGAACTCCAATTCCATTTACTGAAAACGTAAACAAATAAATATTTTATTCTATTAAATAAATATTTTATTTACAAACTAGTAAATAAATATTTATTAAGTGTTCAATAAAATAAATAAATATATTTTACCCACAATCTGGTGAATATATATTTATTTAGTTTATGCAATCCTTTTAACTTGAATAAAATTATTCCATTGTCTTGAGAATAATAATTATTAATTAAATTCAAATATAATTTATCCGAGACCACCAGAAACACTTAGTTTGTAACCCTCTAGGATTCATTATTTTTGGCATTAGGTGGGCTTGCCTAAAGTCCAAGAGCACTGTCTAGAAACAGGTCAAGTCACCCAAGAGAAATAACTTAAAGTCTAAATAATGACATCCACATACGAATGCTCACTGTGTAATATAATCCCTTTGTTGTAATATCTCATAAAATAGGTTTCATGATAGTTTCATCAGATTTTATTCTTTATATATCGTTCTTTGACTACCTGAAATAAACACATCGTTACACTATGGCCATGGAATTTTGTGTGATGGTTCTATTTCAATAAAAGGGCTGAGATATCAACTTCTATAAATGGAAGGGAAAATACTTCCATGACTTATCCATTAATAAAATGTCACTCATGATGCACCCAATGTACCCTGCTTCCCACCAAATGTCTACATGATAGTTTTCATCAGTAAATCAAAGTGCGCGAGTCATGACACACATTAATGATAATCTTAAAGTCTAAGGATCATTACACATTCTTGAAGATAGAAATATATGATGAAACCAAAACATGCGGAATTCCTACTGGTTGGTTTGTTCTGAAAATCTCCTATCTTGGAGATTACTATGTGCGAACTTCATGAGAGGAAGTCTCATCTGCTTATGAGTACTCACACCTGAAAGTCTCCATGCAATGTGTCCCATTATAGTATGTCATCCAACCATAGAACTATATTTAAGAATATTATTATAGTATTTTAAGGTTCTCATCATAGTGGGAAATTTCCATGACCTTATCAATGCAACAAATATTCTAGGGCATTATTACATCATAGTCATGCAGAACAATGAAAAATATGTAATAAGATGTTTAATATTTAAATACATTAAATATTAATGTAATCAAAGTACAGCCCATTGGTTCTAGGACACCAACTCTTATAAACTCACACTTGGAATAGAGCCAACTGCCTACGACTTTTAGTCCTCTAGACCTCACATGGTGATCATGTTTCTACTATATCAAGGCTTTAGTCAAGGGGTCTTCCATTTTGTCTTCTGTGGAAATACTTCTCACTAAAACTTCACCTATCTTAGAAAAATCCCGTAAGAGATGATACTTCTGAAGTATTTGTTTCGTCCGCTGATGTTACCTTGGCTCCTTTTCAAGAGTCACCGCTGAAGTAGTATCACAATACAGTGTGGTGAGATATTTACTTTTAGGTATCACATCTATCTCCTAGATGAAGCTTGGCATCCAAAATTCTTCTTTATCTACTTCAAAAGCTCCAATATGCTCGGACTCTACTATAGAATCGGTGGCCATTCCCTACTTTGAGCTCTTCCATCTCAATGCACCTCCATTCAAAGTGAAGATGTATCCCGTTTGTGACTTCATATCATCTTGATCTATCTGGAAACTAGCATCTTCATATACTATGATAACTAATTCCTCATCTCCTCCATAACCTAGGAACATATCCTTAGTATACCTCAGATACTTTAGGATAGTCTTGACTACCATCCAATGGTGGTCACCTGGGTCATCTTGATATCTTCCTTCCACACTCAATGCGTAGGTGACATCCAGCCTAGTTCATAGCATGACATACATTACTGACTCAATCGCTGATGCGTATAGAGTCCATGATATTATCTTTCTTCCCTCATGTGTCTGAAAACACATTTTCTTGGAAAGATGAATTCCATGTGACGCTGGCAACAATCCCCTCTTGGATTGTTCCATACTAAATCTCTTCAGTATCTTATCAATGTATGTACTTTGTCTTTGGCCCAAAAATCTATTCGATCTATCATGATTGATCATGATCCTAAAAATATATGCTACCTTTCCCAAGTCCTTCATGGATAAGCATTGATTCAACCATGCCTTAACAGACTATAAGATTGGTATCTCATTTCCAATAAGTAATATGTCATCAAAATATACATTAGGAAAATGACTTCACGCCCACTAAACTGTTTGTAGATAAAAGGCTCACATTCATTCTTGATAAAACCAAATTTTGTTATGGATTCATCAAAATAAATGTTCCATGACCTAGATTCTTACTTTAATCCATAAATGGATTTATGAAACTTGCATACCTTATTGGCATCGTATGGATTCATAAACCCTTTAGGTTGTGTCATGTAGACATCTTCTTGAAGGTTCTCGTTAAAGAGGTTTGTTTGACATCCATTTGAAAAATATCATAGTCATGGTAAGAGGCAATGGACAATAGAATTCTGATGGATTTCAGCATTGCAACTGGTGAAAAGGTTTCTTCATAGTCAATGAATTGACGCTATTTGAACCCTTTTGAAACCATTCGTGCCTTATAGGTACTGATTTTTTCATCCATGTCCAATTTTTTCTTGAATACCCAATTACAAAAAACGGGCTTTACATTAATTGGAAGATCTACCAAAATCCAAACTTAGTTATGTTACATGGAATCCATTTCAGAATTCATGGATTCCTGCCACATGGAAACATCTGTGTCACTTACTGCTTCCTTGTAGTTTATAGGATCGTTATTATAAACTAATAATGAGTCACCATCCTTGGAAACTATAAATCTGTATCATTCGGGTTATCTTACCTCTCTTGTACTCCTACGTAGCTCTTGTGTCTTTGGAATAGTTCTTTATTCCACATGGTTTTTTGGAATCTGTTCTTGTACCAACTCTTGTGTACCTTGAGCCTCAACTTCATCGATCTCTATCTTTCTCCAACTATCTCTTTTGTGGATGTTCTCCCTCTTAAGGAATATGTCATGTCTTTCCACTATAACATTTTTGTCTAAGGGCTATATAGGTAATATCCACTTGTTTCCTTGGGGTATCCTATAAAGGTACACTTTGTTCCTCAGGGTGCATGTTTGTTAACTAAGGAGGACTTAATAAACACATCGCTTCCCCCACACATGTAAATTCTATAATATAGCTTTTTTCTACTCCAAAAATCATATGTAATACCATTTATCGATTTAGTTGGTACTTGGTTTAGTATGTGCACAGCTTTTTGTAATGAATATCCCCAAAAGGATAATTGAATACTTGCATGACTCATCATTGATCTCAACATGTCCAACAAGGTGCGGTTCCTCCTTTCTCTTACACCATTCAATTGTGGTGTGTAAGGAGGACTGATTTAGGATAGGATCCAAAATTCTCGTAAGTAATCAATAATGTCCTGAATAAGATATTCCCCACCTTAGTCTGAGCAGAGTTTCTTAATATTCTTACTAAGCTAGTTCTCAATTTCATTATTGTATTCCTTGAACTTATCAAAGGAAGATGACTTAAACCTCATTAAGTAGATATATCCAAGTCTACTAAAATCATTAGTAAAAGTTATGAAGTACTTGTACCTTCCCCTTGCATCAACTAGAAATGGCCCAAACACATTGATATGAACCATTTCTATAATCTCTTTATCCCTTTCATCATTCCCACCAAATGGGGATTTGGTCATTTTTCCTTGTAAACATGTATGCAATACACCAAGTGGTTTTAGTTCAAAAGAATCTAAATATCAATCTTGATGTAACTTTGTCAAGAAATTCTCATTTACATGACCTAGCCGGTGATTCCAATGTTGGGTATGGTATGAGTCATGTGAAGTATCTTTTTTATCGATTTACATTATTTGGTTTGTGTAATCCATCACATAAATACCTTTTATAAATGTTACCTACCAAAACAAATGATATCTTTATAAAAGAATCAACATTCACTTCTGAACATGAACAAAATACATAGTATGGATATAGAAATTGTGTTTTTGGTTACAAAAGGAACATAAAACAACCCTTTAACACCAAGATCATCCTAGTTGGCAATATGAGGTGGTAGTCCCTAATAGCTACAACATCAAGTCTGGATCCGTTGAATGCTCGTAAATATACCTCCCCTTGATCAATCTTCATGAATCTACTTGATTCGTGTATTTGGATACATATGTGAGGACCACAATATGTATTTAATACCCAATTTATAGAATCATATATATTTCAATCGATAAACAATTCGCCTGAAACTTCCCCTTGTTTCTTTGGATGGGTGCATTTTTTCTTCCAGTGGACCTTCTTGCCACATGAAAAACAAACAGCCTCATATTCCCTTGCCTCCCCGTTGATTTTATTTTTCTTAGAAGGCCGTGAAGAATCTTTTGGCTTAAATATATTCTCCTTCCATTTCCTATTATTCACTATAAGGAAAGAAGGCTTTTCGCGCTTCGTATCTTTGTCCACTTGGTGAATGAGGATAAGTAGATCAAATTGAGACTTCTCAATGTTTTTCATGTTGAAGTTAATAAAAAATCTCAAGAAGATCTAAGGGAGTGATGCAAGAATGAGATTAGTTCCTTGTTCATTAGAGAGTTTAAACCCTAGAACCACTAGGCGCTCAATGTAGCTAATGAGTTTGATTACATGAGGCCCAGCTGGGGAACCTTCTCCAAGCTTACTCTAAAAGAGTTTTCTGCAGATCTCAAACCTTTCTTATCTTTCTATCTCCTAGTAAAGAATATAGTGGTGCTCAAGCATGCTATAAGAATCCACGATTTTGTGAGACATCATGAGTTCACTAGACATTGATGATAGCATAAAAAATTAAACACTGACCACGTCATTCATATGTTTCTTGTAGACCAGGAAATACTCATCACTTGCCTCATTTGCAGGAGAATAAAGTAATGTTGACTCCAACATGAAAGACTTCCGTTCATGGCGTAGGATAACCTGAAGGCATGTAAACTATTCCTGGAATTTACTGCTGGTGAGGATGTTGTCTTTATCCAGAATAGATCGTAGGGATAGTGTGGTTAACGATATTGACATTTTTATTCTAAAATTAAAATAGAATATCATTAGTAGTTTCTTGATTACATTTTTATGAGAAATAATAAATTTATTCTATTAAGTCACCCACTATTTTATCAAGTCCCAATGACCCCCACCATTGAAATTGGAATGTAAAAACGCCATGAAATTCTAGTGGCAAGGATCCATATTCCCCTTCATAAATCCCCAACAAGGGTTGGTCAATCTACTTTAAGGTATTTAGGTAGGTCGGTCATTGTCAAATGTGGGATTTCAGCTCCTTGATCTATTGAGTGGACTCCCCAATCCTGAAATCCTGACTTTGCATTTCTTTTACTCTTGCCTCCAATATTACACCAATTCTAGAAAGAGATACTCTTCTTAATGTAATATGGTTAAGTCAACCAGAAACCTTTCATAATAACTCCATATATAAAAGTAAGAGTCCCAACAAGGGTTGGTCAAACACATAGTTTTATTGAGTTTTTCCCTTAATAAAGTAATGGAAGTCTTGGACTAACTTAATATTTTATTTGAGGTATTTTTATATCTTTTGCGTGAATTTATTATTATCATTTTCACATGCTTGTTAATATTAAGTGGAACTTACTTAAGTGACTAACCATGTCTTGATAATATTTACGCATAATATTGGTTTATTTTAGTTCCATCTTGCATGCTTGTTTAATTCATTAATTATGCGATCGTGAAAACAAATCCATAATGATAAACCATGCATATAATAGAAATAAAATAATGAAAAGGGCATTATCATGAGATTTTATAATGGTTAGTTTATCTATTAGTTGATAAACAAACTATAGCCTTGGGGAGAAACACATTTAACCTTTTAGGTTTGTGTTTACATCTTTCCACATATCCACCTCTGTATCTCCTGGGATTGATTTCAACTCGACCTCATCTTGAACTGTCTCCAATAGCTTGGGGGTTCCATCCATTACATATACCTTTTTTAACTCACATGTAGTTGAGGGGTAAAAAGGGGTTTTACATAAAAGAAACCTTGGGCATGTAGGTCCTACATATTAATGTGGAGAAGGCTCACAAAACAAAAAAATTAATTTAAATAAATAAATTAAAAAAACCATCCACATAAAAAGGTCTTGGTCTAGATCATGATCATCCATACATGCAATGATATTTATGAATAAATAAAACTAGTATTCAATTATTAAATTGTTCTTGTTTAAGATAAATCACGCTTGAATAAATTAATTATCATCTTTAATTAATCAATCCTTTTATCTTAAACAATTTTCTGAATTTCCTTAAGATTCTCATCCATCATAATTTTAAACAAATAAATTAATTTAAAATTATATTTGTATGTAACTTTTACCTTGGAGGAAATGCGGTGAATTTTTATTCATAACTATCCAATTAGTAGAACTGAACATTACACAGATGTTAAATTAAACACATATATATAAAACACCTATCACATGTTGTGCCTCAGGTTTATGCCCGCATGATGGTACATTTCTCAAGGGTTTGTATATTATAATAATAAATTTTAATAAATCAGCGTAATTTTGATGAGTACAAAACTTTCAGTTCCAACTACACGACATGTACTATTGTCTATAGTACATCTGAAGTACATGCCTGGGGAAGTGGCGTGTGAGTGTACTTTGTAAATCATCGAAGTACACGGTGTTTCCAATGGGTAACACACAGTGTAGTTCCTCATTACATGGTCTTTAGTTGGGAAAGCTATGTTCTAGGTACACTGTCCAACCCTAACCTGAAGGGACTACACGCCGTGTCTAGTGGGCTACACAGCATGTAATCTAGAAACTGCGTGCCACCTATTTCTGGTCAACACATGGAGTCATTAAGACTTAGATAAACTCCAATGACACGACTTGGTTTGTTGGACCAGACCTGGTGCATTGAACCTTGACTACATGGTGTGTACTGCCGAATACAAGTCGTGTGTTCTGGTGTTGTACGGCCAGGAACCCTTGGCACCTCCAGATGAGCTCATCTATTTTATTTTAATCAAAATTAAAAGAAAAGATAATTTCTGTAAGGTGAACAGGAAATGATAGAGAAGGAATAGATCTAGAGATTTAGATTTGCAGAACAATTAACTTTGATTGAAACAACTAAATAATTAAATTTGTAAATCATTAATGATATATTTAAATAATTATAAACTATGATTTAACCCTCTTTGATACCACTTGAAGGTTCGAGGCCTAGCGGAAGAATAGTTTGGTGCGCCCCCAAATTTAATTTTTACCATGATCAATGATTATTCCATGATCAATACGGCGATGAACGCCAGTCTCCATAGAATAGAATCAAAGATTTATATAAAGAAGAGGCCTGAAACCTTTAGATAGAATCTTACACACCATGTTTGTAATTAATTTAATTAATTTCATAAATAAAATAATACCTAAATCTTCAGTATTTTCTTCATTAATGATGTTGATCATACATAATGACCCTTATAGATTATATTTTAATACTTGCAAGGATCCAAACTAGAATCCCTCTAGCGGTGATCCACACGTGATCCAATGGCCTCTGATCGATACCACTCATTTTTCGGGTGCTAGCGCGGTGAAGTGAGTGTCTTATGTCGGTCATTCTTGATTGCTTGTTATTCAGCCTTGAATAAAATATCTCATTCTTAAGAGGGGTGGGAAGAGGATTCGAGAGATAAATTTTTTAGCACAACAATTCTCAGTTCACTAGGTGTGTGGTTCGGTACATGGCCCAATAGGTGTATGTGTCTATTTATTTACATGGGGCTTCAGTTAAAAAAATTAATTGCATAACAGAAATTAAATGCATTCATAACCTTAGAGAAAACTCATGCTATTAATAATAATATCGCGTCATTATTTATGGTGTGCTAACTTGCAAAAAATAGAATTATAAATAAAATTCTATGTCACAAAATTATAGCAGCATTATTTTAATTTATGAAAACTAGTTAACTAATTATTTATCATCTTGAAAATAATTATATTACTACTAGACTGACCTTGGTCCTCTCGAACTCTATTTTTATTTATTTAATACCCAAATAAATAAATAATTTATTCTCTTAAATAAATATTTTATTTACAAACCAATAAATAAATATTTATTAAATATTCGATAAAATAAATAAATATATTTTAACCACAATCCAGTGAATATATATTTATTTAATTTATTCCATAATTTTAACTTGAATAAAATTATTCCATCATATTGATAAGAATATTTATTAATTAAATTCAAATAGAATTTAAGTGAGACCACTGGAAACACTTAGTGTGTGACCCTCTAGGATTCTTTCTCATTGGCATTAGGCGGGTTTGCCTAAAGTCCAAGAGTACTATCTAGAAACAGGTCAAGGCACCCAAGAGAAAGAACTTAAAGTCATAACAACAACATCCACATATGAATGCTCACTATTTAATATAATCCATTTGTCGCAATATCTCATCAAGAAGGTTTCATGAAAGTGTCATAAACTATTATGCTTGATACATCGTTCTTTGACTACCTGAAATAAACTTGTTGTTACACGATGCCCATGTAATTTCATGTGTCGATTCTATTTCAATCAAAGGGTCGAGATATCAACTTCCATAAAAGTAAGGGACAAATCTTTCCTCGACTTATCCATTAATAACATGTCACTCATGATGCACCCAATGTACCATACTTCTCGTCAACTGTCTGTATAATGGTTTTTTATGTAAATCAAATATTGTGAGTCATGAAACATATTAATGACAATACTAAAGTCTAAGGGTAATTACACGTGCTTTCAGATAGAAATATCTAATGAAACCTAAACATGTGAAATTCCAACTGGCGGGTCTGTTCTCATAATCTCCTGTCTTGGAGATTACCAAGTGCGAACTTCACGAGAGGAAGTCTCATCTGCTTACAAGTACTCACACCTGATGGTATCTAAGATTTTTCTCCCATCATAGTATGTCATCCAACATAGAACTATATTTAATAATATTGTTATATAATTTCAAGGTTCTCATCATAGCGGGGAACTCACATAACCTTATCAATGCAAAAAATACTCTAGGACATTATTACATCATAGTCACTCATAGCAATGAACAATATATAATAATTTGTTTAATATTTAAATACATTAAATATACATGTAATCAAAGTATAACCAGCTGGTTCTAAGACACCAAATCTAACAATAACAACATATAATTTACAATATGAGAATATCATTATGAAAACAATACATCATTACAGATGAGAGTGTGAACTCAATCCAACAATGTTAGGGAATCATTTCTGGTTATGACCTTATTGATGACATATGGTGTATCTCCAACTCTTCCCTTGTTTTTGAGGTTAGTCCATCTCATTCCACATCTTGTTGGTCTTCGGCCTCTCATGGGGATGCAACGGGTTGATGTTAGGTATCACTATCAGCTGGCCTTCAGGAATTGGGAAATTACAAAACTCCCCAATAGGCATCCATGGTGCAGAATAATAGTTAGATATGGTGTCCATCTAGTACAATGGATCAAAATATTCTTCCCATGATATGTTCATAGAGGACCATGCTTCAATGGCGTGTGAAAATGGAAACTGTAAGGCCTGAAAGATTTCACTTTGACATTGACTCATTTCTAGTAATACCACCATCTTTTCACCGACGCTATTTTTGATGGGGTCTGAATGCTATTGAACTTAAAATTGAGAGTATTCTCATAGAAAAAGGAATACATGATAACGAAAATCTTCTTTAATATTATTTTCTATCTCTCATTGAATGTGTCTTTCGTACCTTAGGCACTGCTTCATTCCGTCTGATGCTAGTTTTTGTCTATCAACAATGTACTTCACACAATGATATAATATCTTCTAAACTATGGAAGTTATAGGTAACTTGAAAATCCCTTTGAAGACATCATTGAGGCACTCTACAATGTTTGTGGTCATGTGTCTATACCTCTTCCCCTATCATGTGCCAATGTCCATTTTTCTTTTGGAATCTGCATCATATATCATAAAATTCTTGATTAGACATGCATATTTGTTCAAAACATTCTTCAAATCACCATTGATCCGGATCATATTCTATATAGAATAGATAATATTTCACATAAATTGATTTTATCTTTACATTGAAATAGTAAAAAATAACAAAGACAACGCGTACCGAGACTCATGATTTCCTTCTTCATCAATTCACTATGGAATTGTTTTAGCACATTCCTAGAAATGTGTCTAATAAAGAACAGATTATGTGCATTTGGGTATCTCCATGTATCAGGATCTGAATTTATTGCCTCATTAATTTCCCAATGCCAATAATATATCAAACAAACAACCTGAATGTTGGTGAAATGGTTAATGATACATGCCAAAAACCAACTCTATGATTCACAGTTTTCTTTCTCTATAATGGAAAAGGTAATCAGAAGAGGTGAACATTTTCCATCTTGGGTTGCCGAAATCAATAATATACCCTTTTATTTTAAATATAAAAACATTCCATCAATCTGAATGAACTGTTTGCTGAAAATAAATGCAGAGATACAGGGGAGGAATGCCCAGAACAACCGATGAAATTGAACATGAGATGGATCAAGTTAGTTATCATGATATACATTCTCGTTTGTATCAATATTGAAGAAAAATTAGTTATGGTTCCACACTATGGCTAGAAATTGTGGGAACACCTGATATGAGTCATCCCAATCACTATAGACCTTTACAATTTCATTCTGTTTTTCCATCCATGCCTCATTATAGGAAATCTTATAAATGAATTTATGTTGTATCCTATCTTGCACATGTTCTATCGGAACATCTTGGCATGTCTTAATTATCTCAACAACAATAGATGACACAAATTATGCATCCAATGAGGTATGATCTTGTGTCGGGCTTGGCTGAATGCAAGTATGAGTTGCCTCAATCCTTGAGATTTTATAACCTCCAAATCCAATGTTCGAAGTCACCCTCAAGAAGAATCTATAATATCATCATACTTCTCACATTGTATGAGATATTTACTATGACATGATTCCTAAACTATATATCTATAGTGCCTCTCCATGTGAAATCTCTTTAGAATGATCTTCCATGAATCATTACTTGGAAAATTCCTTCCAATATATAATATTTTGTCCATATCACTAAACCTATTTGGTAAAACATCGGGAAACTCATTTGTGGGTGTGAGAATATTATTTTTAGAATTCAAGAACACGCTTCACTTCTTCTTTCCAAGATTAAAGGAGTGGTGGATGATTTATTATAGGTCGAGGATGTTGTACAACTAATTCATTTCTAGAAACTTCTTCCCTAACTTCTGTTGGTCTCTCCTGATCAACAATGTTTTCACCATCTTTTCCGTCATTACGAAACTTCTCATCAGAAGTCAAATTGAAATGTATATCCAGGAGAGCATCTAGGTTGTCCTCTTCCGTATCATTTGGAATAGGCTCAATTTCAATGGGAAAACTATATTCAACCACTCTTGTAAGTCTATGTCCTCATACAACTGGACGTTATTTTTGTATAGTAGAAACATCAACAAATTACTCAATTATGGTACCATATGATAATTAGAAAAATAAATTTATTTCTTGGACCCATTCCGCATTAGCAACCAATAGACAAGCTAGATGCCACAGTATTTCCGGGAAATTGAAAATGTCAATATATCAAAGACTAGATCTCTTGATCAGGTCCCAGATTTAGGGAACCACTAATTCTTTATTTAATTTCACTTAAGGTTACAAAATCATCTGTACTAACCAATATTATTGGTTGTGTACAGTAAGAATCTCCTTGCCCAGTTTGAATAACCTCCCCATAGTAGTACACAGAAGAAAACATGACTCTCTACGTCAAAAATGTTTGTTTGATCAAGATTATGATAGTGACAATGATGTTTGACTATATAATAATTGTTATACTTAAATTTTAGAACATCTTTTTATACCCTTAAATATTATACTTATGTTTATTAAAATATATGTCACAAAATGTTTAGAAAATCGAGGTCACAAAGAAGATAAAAAATCAAATTGGTTTGATTTTAAATGTAAAAATTAAAATTATGATCATATAAAGTAAAATATATAATAACAAACACATAAAATAACACATGAATTATTTACAACATACAAGAAATACCAACATTTTTCAAAAAAACGTGGTTTGGATGATATGAGCCTGACTTCATAAGTTAGGTAAAACCTAACCGTTTTTTATTTGATAGATTAATAACATATTCTAAAAAAATGTACATAACTTACTATGTTCATGGATTTAGATGATGTTGTTAAACTACCAAATAAAAATAAATTGGATTTTACCTCAATTCTGAAGTCCCGCTCATCTAATCCAAACCATATTTAATTGAAAAATGTCATGTTATTTCTTGTATGTTGTAAAACATTCATGTGTAATTTAATGTGTTTGTTCTTATCCATTTCATTTTATATAATCATAATTGTCATTTTATCAATGATAAATATTATTAGCTAATCATTACTTGTATTCATCTTTTAATCCTAAGTTATTCATTAATTAATCTATAATTAATCAGTACTAATAAAAACTATAATTTCTAAACTATATAATATTTATGATCCTAAAATTTTAGAACATCTTGTTATATCCTAAATAATTATATTAATGTTTCTTAGTATAGTTTTTAACTAATCGGTCATTCTTTAATCACTAGTCAATCATTATTAAGTTATTCTTTAATTCTTTATTCTTTATTCTTTAATCATTAATCATATGATATTCATTAGTTAATTATAATTAACTAATAATATGTATTCATTTTTAATCATAAGTTATTCATTAATTAATATATAATTAATCATTACTAATAATAATTATTATTTCTAAACTATATATAACTAATTAAACTGCTTAATAAATAACATCTTTAAAACTAACTAAAAAAATTCAATTCCTAATAATAACATTCATTCGTTAATGCCTTTATCATTGTCCATTTCATTCTATATTATCATAATTATCATTTTATCATTGAAAAATATACTAATTTGATTTTTATTTTGTTAGGTATTTTAGTAGTTTATAAAGAAAATATTATTCATCTTAAGCATATCCCTCAGGAGTGTCAAACCAAGTGTGTAGCATAGCCAATTGTCGTGCACTAGTTCCCATTCAAGTCTAGCTTAATGTGGTATTTTCAGGTTTTACCCCTAGGAACATCCGTGCCAGAGCCACATCCACTTGTTTGTATCCAGACAAGGATTTTATTTCTTAGATAACCACTTATTCTTTATGCTACCAAATTTGTACAATAATTAATCCTAATTTATTCTATACTTAATCTATAATTAATCATTACTAATAATTACAATTATTCCAAACTATATATAACTAATTAAACAACTTAACAAAAAAAATATTTTGAACTAACTAAACTACTTAAAAAATGAAATATTTAGAATGAAAAATAATTCAATTATATAAATAAAAAATGTTAAATTAAATAAAAAAATACATCTAAATTATTCTTCACAAAAAACTGAGCCTTCTTTTTGACAACCAACTCCACCGTATGGAAAATGAGTTTTTTATAGAGGGAAGTAGTGGAATGAAGAGAGATGAGGGAAAATGGAAGTGAGGAGAGGGGGGGTCAAGTGCCATTTTATAGGGCATTGAGGGAAACGAAACACCCCCTACTGCCTTTTCCATGTCATCGATCCGAGCCAAACATGGGGGGGAGGTAGCATTGCTGATGCCACCTTTAACCCTTATTTTTTAAAAAAAATTACCTACGCTTTTAAAAAAATAAAAAAACGTATTTAAAAAATATTTAGGAAACTGATTTCTCATTGTCCCATTTATAAATATGAATCCAAGGGATATATTTTTGTCACAAATCATAAAATGTGGTGGAAGGGGGTGGTAATATTCTTGAAATTTTTTTTAACAAGACTCTTCAGACCCGGTCTGTTGCAGATCTAATATCAGGGTGAAAGTAATAATTAATGTCAACCAACTTCTACCACATGTCATGTTTCTTAAAACAATAGAGTCATATTCTTTTATATCCTTTGAATATGAGAGGCTCCTGCTTTGATGCTTATTTTGTGGAGTCTTTGGTCATCTAGAATGGATTTGTGAATGTAAAAAAATTGAATCGGAGGGTTAGAAGGTTTTTATTATGGTCCTTGGTATCGAGAAAATGGTTTGGGGGGGGGATTTGTCTCAAAGGTAGAGAAATAGAAGGATCATGATAATTTTGAAAAATCAAATAAGGTTGGATGACCATCTCTTCAGAGGAAGTTAGAAACTATCTTTCTAGGTCCACCCAAACCAATCACTACACAAGATCTTAATAGGAACACTTGCATGGATGTTGGGGAGCCCCCACAGAATCAAGAGAGTTTTGAGAATAAAACCAATATTAAGGCTATATCTGAGACCAGAACAAAAAACTCCTTAATAGAGGTTGGTACTCATGAATCTTTTTGAAAGGAATCTAGGGTGGATTATTATGTATACTAGGATTTTTTTGTAATGGAATAGTAAATAACAAGGGTGGTGATGTGAACTGTATAGAGGATAATACTCACATCATTTTTACTGAAAGTAGTGATAAATAAGATCCACCCAGGTCTATCATGAGAGAACTTGAATATAGATGGGTTTAAACTCATCAAAATGAACTGGACCATCCGATTAAAGCTCATGGGGGTGGAAATGAAAATCATGAGGGTCGAACAATATTTAATCTTATAAATTTTTAATTTTCAACAGGAAACCCTCCCATCAAGAACAGGCTGAAGAGGATAATCTGAGTATCCAAAAGAAGATGAGGGTGGAAGGAAATGACATGGACACTTCAGTTGAGGTGGAGGATGGCATATCCCAGCCCCATTTAGGGTAATGAAAACTTTTGTTGAAACTATTGGGGACTTGTAAATCCCAGAATAGTTCTTACGCTATTTTTATGGAGCGCAAAATAAGGCCGTAAAAAAGTTTTTGTATCTGAAACTAAGTTGGAAAATAAGGATTCTTGCCTTTTTGTTCAAAAATCAGTTTTAATAATGTTTTCCCCATGAGAAGACAAGTGAATTCTAAAGGGATTTACATTTTTTGGGATGACGGAATTGATGTTAGGATTAAAAAATTCTCAAAAAATCACATTAATGCAAAATTTATTTTATTGGGATCACCTTCATTGACCTTTTTTGGATTCTATTGGTGTCCTGAAAACTAAGACCAAGCTAAGACATGGAATCTTTTGATCATGATTCGTGATTCTATCACTAGACCTCTCCTAATTGGGATAGACTTCAAGGAATTCAATTTCATGAATTAAAAAGGAGGATGACTATGGAATGGAGCAACTATACAGTCCTTTCAGAAATCTCTCACTTTGAATTTTCTTCATGATCTCAGATTTCTAGGGAAATTGTTCACTTGAAAGAAGGTAAATCAATGACTAGATGTATTTCTAAACTATTTGATATATTTTTGGGTCACTGGTGATTAGAAATCTATTTTTTTGCTTCCACTATTATTGAACTACCCCCAGTCTCATCGGATCATTGTCTAATTCTCTTATCAACTGTTTCTCAAGGAGGGGGGAGGAGATCAAAGTGTTCTTTCCTCTTTAAAATATTGTGGCTCTATGAAAAAAGTTTTGAGGAGGCGGTTTGGTCATCCTGGGATAATAGTAACTAGGGATTTTCTTCTAAGATTGGATGTGTGGCCTCTAGTTTCTAATGGTGGATCACATCAAGGTTCAATGAGTTTAACAGAAGCGTCAACTATGTAGAGAACCTTTTGAAAATACTCATTTCTCTCCCATGTAGTGATCTCATACCAAGGGGTGTTTCCTATATGGCGTTGAGGGAGAAGGAAATCTATAGGTATATTAGAGAAAGGGAAACCCAAATAAAGGAGGGTGACCAGAATACAAATTTTTTTCATCAAAAAGATACTTCAAGGAGGAGGAAAAACCATACTTCCTAGATTGAGGATTCAATGGGGAGGGTTTTCATTGATGCCAACAAAGTTCATTATATTATCCAGGGTTTTTTCTACAATATGTATAATTAGGAGAGTACTAACATTATTTCTTACTAGCCCAATTTCATTATGAAGGTTGTCACGAAGCATATTAATTGACTGGTAGAAAGGAATGTCACCAAAAATTAAATTCTTGGTGCACTTCATCAAATTCATTCTATGAAGGCACGAGGGACCGATGGTTTCCAGGATATTTTTAAAACACTTTTGGCATATTATTGGCCCTGATGTGGCTCACCTAATAAAATATTTGTTAGCAGGAAGATCATATATCGAATGTCTGAACGAAACAATGATTACACTCATCCTAAACTTCCATAATCCTTATAAAATCATAGAGTTCTGACCTATCATCTTGTGCAATATTGTCTATAATTTTTTTTTCTAAAATTTTAGTGGCTCATATTCAGAGTTTCCTTCCTCATGTTATTACTAAAAATCAAAGTGATTTTGTTCTAAAAAGATTAATCAAATATAATGGTGTCATTTATTATGAGTTTTTCCACTCTATAAAGACTCACTCATCTGTGAAGAAAGGAGTGGTGGTGAAGAAACTAGATATGATGGAAGCTTATGATAGGTTTGAATGGCCTTTCTTGGAGCTAGTTATTTCCAGAATGGGTTTTGAGAATAAATGGGTGAACACCATCATGAAGTATGTGGATTTAGTATCTTTCATAATTAAAATCAATATCTTCCATTCAGAGAGTTTCAAACCCTCAAGGGGACTGTGACAAGGGGATCTTCTCTCTCATGATCTCTTTATTCTATCCATGGATGTTTTTCCTCACATTCATTTGAGTTTGGTTTAGAAAGGGTTCATCGATGGTGCTGTGGTATTTCAAAATAGTACTCCTACTTATCACCTATTATTTGCAGATGACAACCTTCTATTAGCATATTCCACTCCTCAATATTGTTGTTCATTTTGAAAACTATTGAAATGTTTGAAAGGGATTATGGAAAATGGATTAATCTATTGAAATTAGAAATGTCATTTAGAAGAGGATTATTACCAGGGGAAGGAGGAGTTGCGTCAATTATGGGGGTTTTCGATTATTGACAAATATAAAAAATATATGGGTCTTAAAACCCTTATTGGAATATCTAAGAAACAAGTCCTTGAATTTATTTTTTATAGAATGAATAAAAGTATTTTTATATGGTCTTGTAGGAAAATTTCTGAATTCGAGAAGGTGACACATATTAAAGCTTTGGCCCAACTAATTCCTTCTTATGCTATATTTCTTTTCAAGTTTCTTAAAACCCTCTATGACCATATCCATTCATGTTTGGATAATTTTCTGTGTGGATCTCATGATGTTAAGAAAAAATCCATAGGGTGTTGTGGGAGAATATTTGTATCTCTAAGTTCTACAGCATGCTCAATTTTAGAAACATGAAGTTTTTTAATGAGCCTCTTTTAGTGAAATAAGTTTGACACCTTCTATCCTTCCCAAACACACTCTTCTCAAAAGTATTCCATTCCAAATATATTTTTTATATTTCAGATATGAATAAGACAAAATATAAGAGGGGGTGAATTGTGATCCTTTAAAAACATTGATGAATTCAAATAACCCCTCTTGACATGTTGTGATTCTTTCTTTCTCTATCTTAAAGTCGAGTGAGCAGTGGAATTAAATAAAGACATGAAAACAATAATGTATAGTGGTTTAGCACACAAAGATCACTTAGTCCACTCCACCAACACTTTCTTAGTGAGTTTGGTGATTTCACTAGTATGTTCTTTTACTAGGAACTTCCAAAACTGAGTATAGACAGTTAATACCTTTATATAAAGGATTTTATAATACATTATAGTTCTTTTAAAAGGAAACAAATCATCCAAATATTAGTATGAGAAGATGATACTCTATCACACCACAACTAAGTCTGAGAAGCCAATTCCCTAATAAATCAATAGATATTGATTTGATCGAGAACACAAATTTTTCTCACAGTTGTAACATGAAACAAAGACATGTAATTGATCTTAAATAATGTATAGTAACAACAAAATAATCTTCAATGTTTCACATTCTTTCTTCAAATAACAATAAATAGAGCACCCAATAGATGAAAAAACATATATGTCTCCAAAGTTTAAATATAAAAAATGATTTGTTGAAATTTAGAATAATGTGTAACAATAAGATATAGTAGTAGAGATAACAACAAAAGTTAGTCTATCAGATATATCTAAACATGTATTCCTCTAAAGTGTAGACCTGAAGGCAACGATTTGATGTTATTTATAAGTACACTGGTTTACATATAACTATATATGTGTATGCATCTCTTTATATATATATGTGTTTGTGTGTATATGTGTAACTATCAAAGACAATATTCTCAATATTTATACTACAGGTCAAACAACTCCAGGTTAAACCATTGCAGAAATACCACATAATGAATCACGAATATTTGAATTCAAAATAATTTAAGAGAGTAGTAACTTCCCTTAGAAATAAGAAAATTTTAATCCATTGAGAACGAGCCTTTGAATTAATCATAAAACAACTTTAAAGAGATACTCTTCCATACAATAGTCAAGCACAGGTTCCTCCATGTGATGAAAAAACATAAAAATTAGGGTTGACAGTGTACAATTGTTCACAAAAGTGGGGTTGATAAACAATATGTTTATTCCTAAAACATAGTATTTCTTCCAAATGTAGGGTTTTTAATCCACATTTTTTCAATAACAATGGGTACATGATCCATATGTCCTATTCCAAGCATAGGGTTGAAAAACCATATGCTACATTTACAAAAATAGGGTATTTAAAATGTTTGTAGAATACATTCCAGCGTGTTTAGAATACTTAGAAAAATATTCTTCCACAGATCAATGACTTGTGTGTTCTCTTGAAATAAATATTCTAAGGAATATAATTTTCCTGAAATTAACTTAAAGAAAATTTATTAGTAACATAAATGTGTCGTTTTGTGCGCATCCAAACAAAAAATAAATTAACGAAATTGTTGAATCAAAACAGACTCAACAATCTCTTCCTTTTTATGATCACAAAACCCATGAAAAAATTCATAAAATAAATATTAGAATAAAAATTTTTATAAGAAGAAATTTCCAAAAATATAAATAAATAAATTATAAGTAAATTTCTCCCCTTTCATATTTCTCCCATATAAACCTCTCATATAAACATATAAATTTATCAAATAAATATTTCCCAAATATTTCTTATAACTTTTTCATGAAAATTTCTCACATTTCACCCACATAAATTTCTCTAAAATTTTATGAAATCAAAAAATGAGAATAAAATATAACAATATAAACTCCCCTTAAATTAATCTTTCCTTCAAAAATATACTAACATATAATCAAAGAGTATATTAACTATTTTTTAATGAATAAAATGGATTTTTAATGTATATATTAAATAACTTAATTCAGGTTAAAATAACTGATGATATAAAAATTTAAGAGTATAATATATATTTTAAAATAAATTATGAAACAATTTATAAAACATTTACAGTAAAAAAATATTTAATCAAAAAGATAAAATTTTGATAAAAAACTAAAAAAAATTAATAAGATTTGTGGTTTTATGAAGGATCAGGTCAACCATCCAAACCATCCAAACTTTGAACTTTATCACTTAAATATTCTAAAACTTATGAAAGTTGGTCTATCCTATTTTGAACATCTATATATCCATAATATGGTGAAGAAGATGAACACTATTCAACCAAGAACAAATTCAGTTTATCAAGGTCCATCTTAGTAATAGCTTTCCATCTAAGTAACTCCATCATACTTAAGCTTCAAAATCTTCTTTTGAAATAGAAAATTATTTCAAATTTTGATAATCCTTTTGTAGTTATTCATATGAATTTATAGATTCACCTAGATCAGTACATAACTTTAATTTTTTATTTTGTTTTCCATTGAGAAATACTTTCTAAAGAGCCTTTGCGGTGTTTTTGTTTTTAATAAAGTTTTTTTTACAACGAAATTTTTTTGTAAAATATTTTTTCCAATCAGGATCAGACCAAGTCCATCTTAATGAGTTTTTATAAGAAATTTGAAAGTTACTGAATCCAAAAAAAGGTAGAGAAAAGTTTTATCCTTCAGATTCTTTTTCGGACACAGGTTTCCAGACTCAGGTTATCAGACCGAGAAACAATAGACACTGAAGCGGTTAGAAAGTTGAAGTTGTTGATAAAACTCACCATCAGTCTCAGGTTTATTGGTTTGATGTTCAAGATCCATCGGACACATTGTTTCTTAGAAATTCATAAGTTTTTGAGTGTAAAATACATAATGTTACTGGAGAGTTTATTCAAGAGTTAGAAAATTTTCATGTACTATAAACCCTAAATTAGATGATGCTTTTCTACTCATGATGTTCTCAAAAATCATGAAAACTATCATGATAAAATCATTTGAAGAAATGGTGGAATTTTAAAATTGTATGGCTCTATAAACCCAAACACAAAAGATTAGATCCAGAAGTACCAGACTCAAAAGTTTTCAGAAGTCAGAATGTGAAAAGCTGATGAAGTTTGAAGAATTTGAATGTTGCTGAGTGGAGTTATTATCATATGTTGAACATCATAATGTTAATTACATAGTAATTATAATTACATCATTATGAGGTTTTTAATTATACTAACTATAAGGAGTAAGATCAATAGAATCAAGAATAGGAACTGATTCACCTAATGAATGCCTCGCACAGATAACACATCAGATGCAGAACATCAGAATGATCAGAGTTGTTGATGTCAATCCATCAAAGGGCGATCAGTTATAAAGAAGTGAAGATTCTAAAAGACATGTGTCTACTTGAGAATAAATGGAAGATAGTTCAGGTTTTTAATAAGATTATTTGTGACACTGATAAGTCATCTACTAAGAAAATTCATTGTAATGATTTTAAAGTCAGTAATATCATAATGTGATGAAAGATAGTTAGATCATATTGAACTGAAAGTTTTTCATAATAAAGTTAAAGAATCTACATTGGACCGAAGTGGAAGAAGTTACATTGGACTGAAGAATAGTCAGTATGTTTGAGAAGACTGATCTCGGAGAATTATTTAGAAGGTTTGAAGAAGTCAAAAATTGAAGTTTAAATGTGACTGATTTTAATAGTTTTGAAATTTGAGTAAGAGGGAAAAAAATTTAGTTTCCCACCTTTTCTTTTCCGATTCTCCTATAAATAGAAGAAATTTTCATTCAAATTTTTTAACTTTTCATGAGTACATAAAAGGTGGAGTGCTGCATATTTATTTCTATGTTTTTCTTTCTAGACTGATATCTCAGAAAAAGGTTTAATTACTAAATGTTTTTTTACCAAACTGAGGAAGATTTTATTGCGTATCTGAGTAGAGTTTGAGTTTTTTAAATTGATATTGAGTTCATTATATGAAGTCTATTGAACTGAGGAAGTTCATATCATTTTTGTGTTGTTTCTATGAAGTTCAAGTTTTATTATCCAGATAGAAAAAAAAATCTAAAGGAATAGTTTAAAATAGTGAGTATCATAGTGAGTCAATTGAATTGAGTCGATCAGATTGGGTTCATCAGACTGAAGTCTATTAGACTCAAGTTCATCGCACCAAAGAACTTTTGTGGAGAAAATTAAACAATGTATTTATTCTTTTATTTTAGATCAATTGTTCTGTATAAATTTTGTAAACTAAATGGAGTAAATATAATCATTCCAATCAGAATATAGAAGGTGTATAATGGGATTTGTCACAATTGTTATTCAATTATTATTAATATTGATTTTCCATAGACCCACTAGAGTGGATATGGAAAGGATGTAAGTTCACACACTAAGGTCGAACCTTGTAAAGCATGTGTGCTTTACTTGCTTTCCTACTTTTTTATGCTTGAGTATTTACCACAATATGATAAGGATAGAAAATCTAATAGGTTGTAGTTGTTAGGTTTTAAAATTACTAAAACTTACAAAAATCGAACAACTAATTAAACCCCCCCCCCCTCTTCATTTTTATTCAATCCTTTGGAACATCACTTTCCTCTGAACATGATGTTCTTGATCATTTTTTTATTCAGACTAATTTCTGATGTCTTTGAACAAGATATCTCAAATAAGATAGATAAAAGGTTTTATAATTATGTTCTAGAGTTTTATGTTTTGTTCTGACACATTTTAGGTGACACTTCATATTATTCAGTCAAAAATATAGAATTGTTATTACAGGTTTTAATTTTTGAAAAGAAATTTTTATGTAAGAAATATTTTCTGATTGAAAACGGTATATAAACTAATAATATTTTTAAGAACACATAATATAAATATGACAATAGGTTTAAAAGGTTAAAAAATATATATATACCTTTTTATAATTAACCAAGTATCATATTATCTAAATATTAAAATAATGTTTATAGATATTTGAATATTTAACAATTCAAATATGTAATTAAATTGAATAAAAATTTATTTAAAGTGTAAGGTAGGATTTATCATTGAATATCTCTTTCCCCTATATAAAATAGTTAATTTACAAGAAACATATAAATAAAAAATAGTAATGAATTCCTTCCTAGAACATAATTTCTTATTCTAAGGATTTTTTTAATAATAAACTACTTCAGAGATGATCACACCTTTGGTAGAGATTTAAAAATATCACTTTGACAACTTCTTTAATAATTTAAAAATGTACTTCAGTGGTGTATCCATGTAAAAACATCAAATACAACTACCTTTTGTTACCCATATTCTTTTGTGTTTTGTAGTGTTAGAAACTATATTTTTGGTTAACTAGATCCATTTATTTTGTGTAGAGTTTATACTATTTAAGATAAATAATTATTTTGAACAATAAACATTCTTAACAAAAACAAAATGGGGTTTTCTAAAGTAACTGTAATTTTCATAATTTATATTAATACCATAATAAAAATATTTAATAGTAGAGATGATTTTACTATTTAAACTAGGGACAAAATAATTCTTATATAATTTTGGTTTTTCACTATTACTACCAATTCTATGTTTTCCTAAATGAATTTTATTTTTATCAACAATTTTATTTAAATAATTTTCTGCTTTAATAAACATACTTGAATCCTTTTTTAATGTATCTAATTCATTTAATTGTTCTTTAGTTTTAACTTCATACAAATCACATGAAAATTTGGAAGTATTAGATTTTAAATTCTCAAACTATTCAGAAAAATTCACATTTTCTATAGAAAAATAATTATAAGTATTTCTAATATTTTTATGTTCCTCATTAATAATTCATAGTTATATTTAATCATCAAACAATATCCATTATGTTCATCAATTGTGTTTAAAATTATAATTTTTAGAGAAAGAAGATTGCACCTGTAACGACCCAAATTCTCATTAATTAAAATCCCTCTTGATCTAATTAAATGTCACTTTATGTAAAATGTTTATATAAAATGTCAACTTCTTTGGTTTTATGTTAATAAGTGTGATCGTTACTTTTATATCCATTTAACACTGATCACATGATTAGTATAAATATAAGCCTTTAACAAACCCAATTTACTCAAACAAAAGAAGCGATGACCTCATCCATTAGAATTGCTCCATACGAAGCCCATTTTTCGGAGCTCGGAAAAGAGGTGGCGTCTTTGGGCTTTTCTCCTGACCAAGACCAAGCCGAGCTTCATCATGTCAAGCTTGAACGGGACCGTCTACGGGAAAAGTGGAAGTTGATAGAGATTACCACTCGAGCGATGTTATCTGAGCCACCCGAAGAGTCTGTCACCATCGCACACCTTACCCTTAGGTCTTATGTGGCTGTTTTAAGGGGTTATGTAACAAATCCCTAGTACGATGTTCATGTACATTATTTTTTCATATAATAATGAATATACTTTCTTGTCATTATTGATACATTGTAAATCGTTTTTAAATTACAAATTGTGTTTTTAGTTATTATTTAATTAAGAATTATATTTTATTAAATTAATGGATTATTTAATTAAATAATATTTTAATAAAATATTTTTATTATTATTAAATTAATTTTTATTAAATATAAATGATCTTATAATTTTATGTATGCAATTATAATTTTTATTAAGGTTGGAAAGCCATTTTTGTCAAAACTGGTGAATTTTCGATAAATATTAGTTTTTATTTTAAAAGTGAAAATTAAAATATTTATAAAATTATTTAGATAAAATAAATGTTATTTATGGAATCAGGGAATCTAAATTAGCCAACGGTGATTTTTTCATAATTTTCTAAGACAGTCAAATTTTTGGGTAAAAATTAAATACCGTTTAAATATATAATGTGTTTTATGACATCAGAATGACCCAATAGTGATGTAATAAAATACGATAAGCTTTATGTTCGTCCAATATATGTTTTACCATTAAAATAATGTGATTTTGGGTTTTTTGGACTTATTTTTACGAAGCATTAATGGACCCCTCAAGACTTATTAAACATCTTGTCTTTTTAAATTATTTTTCATGGGAGTGTGACTCACCTCAACATAAGAAACCCCATTATTTTAAGAAGTTAGGACTTTGGACTTATAAAATATTGTTTACCTCTCCCCTTTTGCAAAAACCATGGGAAAAAACCATGATCTGATTTGTGGTTTGGATTACTTTATTGTAAGGGGTCCCAAACCTAAATAATAAAGAATTCACTCACCTTTCCTATATAAACCCACCCAATCTCCCATTTCCTCCCCACTAAAAGCCTTTGGAGTTCGTCCATACTCTACCCTACTCTCTCTAGAATCCTCCCAAGGTTCCCTAAGCTCCCCAGAAGCCTCTCTCAAGCCTCTCCCATGCCTTTGGAAGCACACTTGTAAGTAAGGGTTTTGCTTCCTTTCATTTTTTTTGTCCAATTTTCTTAGTATTGTTATGCCCTTTTAATTTCAATTATAAATGATGGGGTATGGTTCTACACCTCCCCCATATAGCCCTGTTATTTTTTTAATGATGGGAGACCCCTTTCTCTCTCATTAAATTCCTCCCATGTACACCCATTACTACGCCGAAATTCGGAAAGGAACTTCTCTCTCCTCATTTACATTAAAGCAATACTTTTTTATCATGAATCTAAATTCCATTAAAATTATTGGGACATGTATCTATATGACCCCCATTACTGTCCATTTCATGTAGATATTATGAGACACCCCTTTCTCTCTCATCAACCATTTTTTTATGAATTCTTATATCAAGCCGTTACGCTGCTGAAATTGCACGGATTTTATAAGTCAATGCCATTGTGTAGTGAATACCATGCCCATTTCTCCATCAAGGGTATTAACATTCATGCACATTTACTTATTGATTATAAAGTTTCATTCCACATTCCTTTGTTGTGGAATAAATGGTTATGTTTTATGAATCCATGTTTTATGATCCATGTGGAACACTTATGCATGAAATGAAATGTTTAAGAAAGGTGTGGCCTTATAGCACTCCAATGCATTGGGTAAAGTATAGTATCATGATATGTCATATGAAATGAGTGTTGTCTCATTCTAATTCAAGTTCAATGAGGGTTTACTCGTGATTCATGTGCAATGAGGATTTACTCATTCTCCATGTGCAATGAGCCTTGGTTCATGCTAATGTTAAGTGTTGTTGCCAAATTTCCTTGTTATGATTATCATGATTTATCATACCTTTATTTTCATGTTTCTCTTATGCTCTATTGATATGCCTCTTTTCTAACATGTATTTTACTCCTCATTTATTCAATTTTTATTCCCTTACTAGGCTTTATAGGTCACCCATTTTCTTATGCGTGTCCTCAGGTTATCCCATGAAATGCTAAGTATCAGAGAATATAATGGTCATGTAAAGGATGTTTTCAATAAAGATGTTTTATTTCATTTTTTAAGTTGTTATGTAATGATCATAATCCAAAATGACACTATACTTCTTGATCTTCCATGTTGTATTAAGTGAATATTTTATGTAACAAATCATGTATAAGTTTGTAATAAAAGCAGGGTTGTCATAGTTGGTATCAGAGGATAGGTTTAGTTATTTTTGGGATTAGGATTAGAAAACCCTAGTAAATCCTTAGAGACAAGACTAAGTATAATAAAAACATCCCTAAGTTTTGGTAAGTACTGAGTAAGTGGTTTATCAAACAAATACATCCCTGTCTGGATACGAGCAGGTAGAGGCGGCTCTGGCACAGATGTATCCTAGGGGTAAAACCCGAAAACAACACTTTGAGCTAAACTCAAATGGGAACAGGTGCACGACAATGGGCCTTACTACACTCTTGGTTATGAAACTCCTGGGGGATATGTTTTGATAAATTCATAAGCTTAGTATAAACCCTTATTAAGGGAATAAAAAAATACCCCTAAGAATATATGTTAGAAAGTAGATCATGAAAATCCTAGATTGAATCCTATAGACTCATGAGTTAAAGAAATAAATGTTTAGTTATAAGTCATCAACTTTTGACTTTGGATTACCCTTTATGTGTTACCCCCTAAATTTCCTTTTATTCCATCCAATGGATAGCAATAGGAGGACTCAGGCTAACAACCAATGTGAAGATCAGTGTGATGACTGTACTAATGAGATACCCAGTCCAATGGGAGCAGGAATCATGAACTTTGTCATGCTTCTCGCTCAGCTATCTCAAGATTTGAATAGAAACACGAGTCAAGAGGAATTTCAAAACCACCCTAAGAAGGAACAAGTTGCTATCGAGATCTTTTTGAGACAAATGCCTCCTACTTTTAGGGGATAATCTGATCCCACAATCACTGAACAATGGAGAAACTCCGTTGAAAAGATCTTCTCCATCCTTCAATGATCTGAACAAGAGAATGTTCTCTAGGAGTCTTATCGTATGGAGGGTGAAGCTGATCAATGGTGGACATTGATCAAAAATATGAAGCCTGAGGAGGAGATCGTGGGGTTGGAATGGAAGGATTTCCGGAAGATGTTTTTCGATAAATATTTTCCGCACACCCTCCAGCTTATGATGGAAAGGTACTTCCTTTCCCTCTAGCAAAAAGAAGAAAAATCTATTGAATCGTATGAGGAAAACTTCACAAGGCTTACACGATACGCTTCCAGCTTTTTCGTTTCACCCGAATGAAAGGTTGACCGCTTCTTTGGTGGGATGAACCCTAGTATTTGGAAAGAATTGGCGATCCGTGACTTTGACAGCTATGAGGAAATTGTCCGATGTGCCCTCAAGGTCAAAATGGAGATCGGGGAATCACAGAGGTATCATGGAGACAAGAAGCGTAAGGTGGTCTTCAATGCTGGCAGTCTGATGGATAAATCCAATGCTGCTAAGAAGATCCAATACCCCACTAGCCAAAAATGTGGAAAGAAGCACCCTGAAAATTGCCTCAAGCGGATGAGGAAATGCTTTAGGTGTGGAAGAGAAGGGAACCTAGCTATTAACTGGTGGCAAGAAAGACCCACGGCTGCGATAGAGGAGAGTAACGCTCTGTTCGAACCTCAACGCATTGTTCATTGCTACAATTGAAAAGAACTGAGGCATCTTGCAAATCAGTGCCCTAATCCAAAGGTTTTCAGAGGCAACCAACAACCTCCAAGGAAGCAAGGAAGAACTTTTTCCATCACTTCTGCCAAAGTGAACCCTGAAAACAAAGTGGTGAAAGGTACGCTAGTTATTAATTGAAGAATAGATAACGTACTTTTTGATTCAGGTTCTACACATTCTTTTATATCTCGAATGATTATTAGAACAATCCCAGCACCACCACAAATCATGGAAGTGAAGATGTCGGTGAGTACGGAAAATGGGGAAATCATTGCATCCCATGAATATAACTCCTCCCCTGTCATAATCTGTGGATTTAATTTCCTGGAGAACCTCATCATACTCCCTCTGGTGGAATTTGATGCAATTCTATGTGTGGATTGGCTTTCCTTATATGGATCCAACATAAAGTGTCGGGAGAGGGAAATCGCACTCTATATGGAGAATCGACCCCCGATTCTTTACATGTGTAAGGAGTAAGATGCATCTCCTTTAGCTCCATAATCTCAATCATTGATATTACTTCCCAGTGATCATGCGTATCTGGATCAGATGATTGAGTCCAAGGAAGGAACCATCCTTGAAGAAATGCCTATTTTGAGGGAATTCCCTGAAGTGTTTCCTGAGGAACTTCCCGGTCTTCCTTCTAGAAGAGATGTTAAATTCTCAATTGAACTTATACTAGGGGCGCTACCAATATCCAAGACTCCATATAGAATGGTTTTCATGGAGCTTGAAGAGCTGAAGAAACAACTACAGGAGAATCTGGATAAAGGGTTTATACACCCAAGTTCTTCACCATGGGGTGCACCAGTCCTCTTTGTTAAGAAGAAGGATGGGTCAATAAGGATTTTCATCGATTATCGTGAACTTAACAAAATCACGATAAAGAAAAAGTATCCTCTTCCACAGATTGGTGACTTGTTTGATCAGGTGCGTGGAGAACATTACTTCTCGAAGGTAGATTTGTGGTCAGGATATTATCAAGTAAGGGTGAAGAATGAAGATGTCCCCAAGACTTATTTTTGTACAAGATACAGGCACTATGAATTCATAGTAATGACTTTCGGACTCACCAATTCTCTATAAATATTCATGTACTTGATGAATAGAGTCTTTAGAGATTACCTTGAAAAATTTGTGGTGGTCTTTATAGATGATATTCTAATATACTCCAAAACAAAGTAGAATCATGGGGAGCATTTAAGAACTGTACTAGAGACTTTGCGCAAGGATAAGATCTATGAAAAGTATATCAAGTGTGAGTTCTGGTTGAAGTAGGTCTCATTATTGGGCCATATCATCACAAGCAATGGGATATCTGTGGATCACTCCAAAACATATGCAATTGAGGGATGGTTGAGGCCAACATCGGTAATGGATATCCGTAGCTTCTTGGGGTAAGCTGGATATTATCGACGATTTGTGAGAAATTTCTAACGATTTTCCAACCCTCATACCAAGCTAACTCGAATTGGAGTAAAGTTTTCTTGGAGTGATGAATGCGAAGAAATCTTCAAGGAGTTGAAAAGGAGGCTTATCAATGCGCCTGTCCTCACTTTACCCACAAGTGGGGAAATTTTTGTGGTATTCAGTGATGCTTCGAAGAAGGGCTTAGGTTGTGTGCTAATTCAGAATGATAAAGTGATATCCTATGCCTCAAGGTAGTTGAAAATCCATGAGCAAAACTATCCAACGCATGATCTGGAGTTGGCGGCAGTGATCCTTTCCTTGAAAATCTGGCGGTATTATCTCTAAGGGGAGAAATGTGAGATATATACTGACCACAAGAGTCATAAATATATATTCACATAGAAAGAGATTAATATTCACCAGAGAATATTGATAGAGCTCATCCAGGATTATGACTGTTCAATACATTACCACCCTGGGAAAGTGAACAAGGTGGTAGATGCCCTAAGTAGAAAGGACCCAGTGATTCTATCAATGATGAGAATTGAGAAGGATCCAATCTTCTTAGACTTGATGAAGATGGACATGGGAATCAAAAACAAGGGAACATCATCAATCCATTCACAAATGATTGCTCAACTATCTCTTTTGGAAAGGATAAAGGATGCTCAAAATGATGATGTAGGAATTCAAGAAAAATTGGAAGCTATCGAAAAAGGGAAATCCTCGGAGTTTAATGTTAATGAAGAAGGAATTGTGTGATTGGGGAAAATATTATGTGTTCCATAAAGTCCGGAGGTGAAGAAGGAACTTTTGGATGATGCACATAGTTCAAATTTATCTATTCACCCATGGATCACAAAGATGTATCGAGATCTTCGAGAAAACTTTTGGTGGGGTAATTTGAAGAAGGAGATCGCTGAATATACATCAAAGTGCCTGGTGTGGCAGCAAGTGAAGACCGAGAGGCAGAAGTCTAAGGGGATGATGCAACCATTTTCCATACCATAATGGAAATGGGAGAACATCACCATGTCCTTTGTCACCGGACTTCTGAGGACATCCAAAGGAAATAATGCAATATGGGTTGTTGTGGATCGTCTTATAAAGACTTCACACTTCATTGTTATTCAGGAGGATTTCTCATTGGATCAACTGGCATGGATACATATCAGGGAAGTGGTAAGGCTGCATGGAGTACCACTATCTATTGTGTCTGACCGAGATCCAAGATTCACCTCTATGTTTTGGAAGAGTCTTCAACATGCTCTGAATACTGAACTGAACTTCAGTACGGCCTATCATCCTCAAAATGATGGACAATCCAAGCGGACTATCCAAAAACTTGAGGACATGTTGAGAGTGTGCTCAATTTACTTTAAAGGAAGATGGGAACAACATCTTCCTCTGGTTGAGTTCTCTTATAATAACAGTTTCCACTCGAGCTTCCAAATGGAACCTTATGAAGCCCTGTATGGGAAAAGGTGCAGAATAGTAGAATGTTGGGATGAGGTTGGTGAACAACTGCTTGGACCAGAAATGGTCGAAGAAATGGTGGATAAGGTGAAAACCATTCAGTAGCATATCAAGGTAGCCTAGAGTCGACAGAAGAGTTATGCAGATAACCATCGACGAGACCTTGAGTTTAAAGTTAGATAAATGGTTTTTCTATGCATATCTCCATGGAAGAAGGTCGTGAGGTTTGGAAAGAAAGGAAAGTTAAGTCCAAGGTACATCAGCCCCTTAGAGATTCTTGATCGTGTCAGGGATATGGCCTATTGACTAGAACTTCCAACTACCATGGTGAAAGTACATGATGTATTTCATGTATACCTCTTAAGGAAGTACATATCAGACCCTTCACATGTACTCTCTTCTGAGGTGGTACAGTTGGAGGATGATCTTTCTTATGAGTAGCAACCATTGAAGATCTTATATAGTAGAGAAAAGGTTCTACGAAATAAGAAAATGCCCCAAGTCAAGGTGTTGTGGCGAAACCACATGTTTGAAGAAGCGACTTGGGAATCAGAGGAAATGATGAAGCTGAGGTACCCACATCTATTTTAGTGTGGGAAAAGGAAATTTCAAGGGCGAAATTTATTAAGGGGGGAATATGGTAACTACCAAACATCTCATTAATTGAAATACCTCTTGATCTAATTAAATGTCTCTTTATGTAAAATGTTTATATAAAATGTCAACTTCTTTGGTTTTATGTTAATAATTGTGACTGTTACTTTTATAGTTGTTCAACAGTGATCACCTGATTAGTATAAATATAAGGCTTTAACAAACCCAATTTTCTCAGACAAAAGAAGCGATGGCCTCATCCAGTAGAATTGCTGCATACAAAGCCCATTTGTTGGAGCTCGGAAAAGAGTTGGTGTCTTTGGGATTCTCTCTTGACCAAGCCCAAGATAAGCTTCATCATGTCAAGCTAGAATGAGATCGTCTACGGGAAAAGTGGAAGCTGATAGAGATTACACCTCGAGCGATGTTATCTGAGCCACCCCAAGCGTCTGTCACCATCACACACCTTACCCTTAGTTCTTATGAGGCTGTTTTAAGGGGTTATGTAATAAATCTCAAGTACTATGTTAATGTATATTATTTTTTCATATAATAATGAATTTACTTTCTTGTCATTATTGATACATTGTAAATAGTTTTTAAATTACAAATAGTGTTTTTAGTTATTATTTAATTAAGAATTCTATTTTATTAAATTAAGGGATTTTTTAATTAAATAATATTTTAAAAAAATATTATTATTATTAAATTAAATTTTATTAAATATAAATGATATTATAATTTTATGAATGCAGTTGTAATTTTTATTATGGTTTGAAATCCATTTTTGTCAAAACCCGTGAATTTTCGATAAATGTTAGTTTTTATTTTAAAAGTTAAAATTAACATATTTAGAAAATTATTTAGATAAAATAAATGTTATTTATGGAATCAAGATGTCTAAATTATCCAACGGTGAATTTTTCATTATTTTCTGAGACAGTCAAATATTTGTGCAAAAATTTAATACCGATTAAATATATATTGTGTTTTATGACATCATAATGACCCAATAGTGATGTAATACAATACTATAAGCTTTATTTTCTGCCAATATATGTTTTACCATTAAAATAATCTGATTTTGGGTTTGTTTTCCTTATTTTTACAAAGCATTAATGGACCCCTCAAGGCTTATTAAACATCATGTCTTTTTAAATTA
This sequence comes from Viscum album, assembly GCA_963277665.1. Taxonomy (NCBI): domain Eukaryota; kingdom Viridiplantae; phylum Streptophyta; class Magnoliopsida; order Santalales; family Viscaceae; genus Viscum; species Viscum album. The sequence continues at coordinate 785,069,795 of OY728123.1, read as the reverse complement.
TTTTCCATGGGAGTGTGACTCACCTCCACATAAGAAACTCTATTATTTTAAGAATTTAGGACTTTGCGCTTATAAAATATAGTTTTCCTCTCCCCTTTTCCAAAAACCATGGTCAAAAACCATGATCCAGTTTGTGGTTTGGATTAGTTTAATGTAAGGAGTCCCAAACCTAAATAATAAAGAATTCACTCACCTTTCCTATATAAACCCACCCAAGATCCAACTTCCTCCTCACTCAAAGAATTTGGAGTTCATCCAACCTCTACCCTACTCTCTATAGAATACTCTCACAGTGCCCCAATCTCCCAAGAAGCCTCTCTCAAGCCACTCTCAATTTTTTGGAAGCACACTTCCAAGTAAGGGTTTTTCTTCCTTTCATTTTTATTGTCCAATTTTCTTAGTATTTTTATGCCCGTTTAATTTCAATTATAAATGTTGGGGTATGTTTTCGCACCTCCCCCATTCTGCCCTCTTATTGTTTTAATGATGGGATACCCCTTTCTCTCTTATTAAATGTCTCCCATGTACAACTGTTACTATGCCGAAATTCCAAAAGGAACTTCTCTCTCCTCATTTAAATTCAAGAAATAATTTTGTATCATGAATCTAAATTCCATTACAATTGTTGGGACATGTATCTATATTACCCCCCTTACTGTCAATTTCATTTAGATATGATGATACACCCCTTTCTCTCTCATCAACCATTTTTTATGAATTCTTATTTCATGTCGTTACGCTGCAGAAATTGCACCGATTTTCTAAGCCAATGTCATTGTGTAGTGAATACCATACCCATTTCTCCATCAAGGGTATTCACCTTAATGCACATTTACTTATTGATTATAAATATTCATTCCACATTTCTTTGTCGTGGAATAAATGGTTATGTTTTATGAATCCAGGTTTTATGATCCATGTGGCACACTTATTCATGAAATGAAATGTTTATGAAAGGTGTTCCCTTATAGCGCTCCAATGCATTGGGTAAAGTATAGTATCATGATACATCATGTACAATGAGTGTTGTCTCATGCTAATTCAAGTGCAACGAGGGTTTACCCGTGCTTCATGTGCAATGAGGATTTACTCATGCCCCATGTGCAATGACCCTTGGCTCATGCTAATTCCATGTTATGTGTTGTTGCCGCATTTCCATGTTATGATTATCATGATTTATCATGTCTTTATTTTCATATTTCTCTTTTGATCTATTGATATACCTATTTTAAAACATGTATTTTACTCCTCATGTATTCCATGTTTATTCCCTTACTGGGCTTTATAGCTCACCCATTTTCTTATGCATGTCCTCAGGTTATCCCATGGAATGCTAAGTATGAGGGAATGTAGTGGTCATGTAAAGGATGTTTTCAATAAAGATGTTGTATTTCATGTTTTAAGTTGTTATGTAATGATCCTAATCCCTAATGACACTAGAACTATCGTTCTTCCATGTTGTATCAAGTTAATAGTTTATGTAATAAATCATGTCTAATTTTGTAATAAAAACAGGGTTGTCATAGCACCTCATCAGTATAATCTATAAGACATAGATTCATTGTTTGATTTTAATGCTCAGGCACCAAGTCTATAGTAGATTCATCATTCAAAATAGAAGTATCACTCCATATTTTCTTCATAAATTTTTTTCTTTTCCATTAATAATTATCTCACATATGATCTTTGATCGTAGGACATTTGGAATTTGTGTTTCCATTTTCTTTGCATTCATAGAATTAATCTTTCTTAATATTTTTCTTTGTACTTTTGTATAGTTTTTCAAATATTTTAGTGAGATTTAATAAATATTAATTTCATTTTTTATAGATTGAATCATATTGTTCATCCATATAAGTTATAAGATAATATTCATCATTTTTATAGAAACATGTTTTTTAGTTTTAGCTTGCATCTCAACTTCATATATCATCAATTTACCAATCCGTTATTTCATTAAAAATTGCTTAACTAGTGTGTATTTTCATATAATAGTAAATATATCATTCCATTTAGTAGGTAAAACTCTAATTACTTTTAATTCTTGAGATGATTGTGAAATTAGATCACTTTAGGTAGAAATCTTATTTACTTTCTCATTTAGTCTCCTACTCATTTGAGTGATGCTTTCACCATAATTCATTCTAAAAGTATCAAATTTTAACTTTTTAGTAGTATATCTTAATTATATGATATTTCTAGTTCCTTTATAGGCAACCCAAATAGTTTTCTACATTTAATAGGTAGTAGAAATTTTAGATTCTCTATTAAACTCATAATTTCCTAATCTACAAACAATGACATTCAATTATTTTGAATTTAGATTATATTGTTTTTCTTGATCATTATCCCATTTTTTATGATTTAACATAGGAATTTCATAAGGCTTGACAACCTTTAATTAAACTCGTATTCCAAGATTCTTTAATTATATAATCATGTGATATTTCCATCATTCAAAATTATTACCTTTAAAATAAGCAGTACATATCATTGACATACCTTCTCTAAGATCAGTCATTATATGACTTCACTTCATCTGAACCTGGCTTATTAGAACCAAAAAGAAATATTCAAGATTGCATAAGAGATAAATACTCTTATTTCACTTGATTTTATACTTTTATAATTATTTTATACCTTTATTGATATATGATAAAATTATAGAGATTGGTCCTCTGATATCACTCGTTTGACTATAGAATACTCAAGGATTTCAAAAAATTAAAATAAAAAAATAAAAAATTACTTTGGTATTACTTGTCGATATAAAGTAGAAATGGAATTTCAGAAACAGAAATATCCCCAATATATTTCAACCTTCGATACCACTTGTTGTTTTGGATATGAATAAGACAATGATCAAATGTGGCGTATTTCAATCCTTTAAAAAGAACGATGAATTCAAAGAATCCCTCTTGAAATGTATAGATTCTTTCTTTTTCTCTAATAAAGTTGAGTGAGAAGTAGAAATAAATAAAGGAAAGAACACAACAATGTATAGTGGTTCAATGCATAAAGATAACTTAGTCCACTCCACCAACACTCTCTCAGTGAGTTTGGTGATTTCACTAGTATGTCCTTTTACCAGGGACTTCCATAATTGAGTATAGGAAATTGATACAATTACAATAATTATTTTATAAGGCCTTATAGTTATTTTACAAGGATTCAAATTATCCAAATCTTAGTATGAGATGCTAATACTCTATCACACCATGACTGAGTTCAAACAGTAAATACTCTAATAAACCAATAGAGATTGATTTGATTGAGAACATAGATTTTTCTCACAGCTTCCTCATGCAACAAAAAAATGTAAATTATATTCATTAACATATATCAGCAGTAAAATAATCTTCAATGTTATATATTAATTCTTAAAATAGTGTCAGAGAAAGCACTAGATATATGAATAAACATGTATGTCTCCAAAGTCTAACTCTGAAAATTTCTTTTTCAAACTGGTAAAAGAAGATATAATAATAAGATACAGTATTAGTGACAACAACAAAAATGAGTCGATCAGATAGATCTAAACATGTATGTATCCAAATTGTAGCTATGAAGTTGATGATGCGATGTTATTTAAAATTACATTACATTTCACATATCTGTATATGTATAAATATCTTTATATATATATGTGTGTGTATATCAATAACTTCAGAAGATGATCATATAAATATTTATATTATAGGTTGAACAGCTCTAGGTCAAACCATTCTAGAAATTCAACATAATACATCATGAATATTTCAATTCAAAGTCATTTAAGAGAGTCATAACTTCCATTAGAAATAGAAACTATTTAATCTATTGTGAATAAGCATTTGAATCGATCATAAAACATCATGAAAGATATTTTTATTTCTGTTGAGACCATTACATAAATCAAGTATAATATCTTTAATTGAAAACTCCATCATTTAATTGTAAAACATGGGGTTCCTGTACATGAAGTCAAAACTACAAAAATAGGGTTGACAATGTATGGTTGTTTACAAAAGTAAGGTTGATGAAAATATGTTTCTTCCTCAAACGTCATTTTTCTTTCAAATATATGGTTTTTGATCCATAATTTTCCAAAAATATAGGTTACATGATCCATACATGTTATTCTAAATGTATGGTTGAAAAACTATACGTTACGCTTACAAATATATGGTATGAACAATGTTTCCAGAGTAGGTTCCAACATGTTTAGAATACATAAACAAATATTCTTCCATAGAAAATGACTTGATTATGCTCCCATAATAAATATTATAAGCAATATAATTTTATAAAATTTATTAATAACATAAATTTGGGCGTTTGTGAGAATCAAACCCAAAAATAAATTAACAAAATCGATGAATCAGTACATGCTCAACATTTTCCTCATTATAATTTCATACATCCCCAACTAAGGCCTAGAAATAGATTTCTATGTAAGTTAATTTGGGGAGAAAAGTTATTGATTGAGAAAGAGTGTGTGTGGAGGATTGAAAATGGGAATGATGTGTATTTATGCAGTGATTTGTGCCTGGCGGACCGCACAAACCTGAGAGTTTCATCGCATGTTGTCTTCAGATTCAAGAACACGAGGTTTTGTGATTTTATTAATGACTCCCTATAGGATTGTGATCCTGACCATATATTTATTTGGATTAATGAAAGAGACTATCAACTTATCTTTATTATCACTCTTAATCTAGAGGTGCATATTGATCTGCGCTACTGGAAAGGGGGTCCCTCTGGAGTGTACGTAGTTTGGTCATGTTATAAGCTTTTGGTTGATGTGTTTTATTATGGACATCCTTAAAAATGATGGAAGGATATTTTTCACACAATGTCACACCGAAAGTAATATTTTTTTATGGAAGTCAAGTTCTGGTGTCCTCCTAAATCATGAACTATTGTGGCGGAACCTCTCAATAGATCATACATTCCCTATATTTCTTCATAATTTGGAATCTTCAATGCATGTTTTTATTTTGTTCTGGGGTGAATAGGGCATGTGGAAGAAGTGGAAGTTGAATTTTCAGGAGTTTTTCAAACTATCATTAGATATGGCCCATAATCTCTATATATGGGTGAATTCCTTTGAGTTGAGGGTTTTCAGGTTGATTTTTACCACTTATTGGATGGTTTGGACTAGAATAAATGAGTGGTTTTTCAAAGAAAGGTGGCCTAAGATCGTATATGGTTATAAAGGGCCTTAGAATGGATATATATATATATATATGGACTGCCAATGATGTTTCTCCTTCCATTGGGTGGATCCTTTAAGATTCATTTATTTGGACCCCCCCCAAATGATTTATCTAGATAAATATTGACACATCTTTCTATCTTGGTTCAAGGGTGGGTATTTGGATTATTGTCCTCCATAGAAATGGTCATATTTTAGAGTCCCAATACAAGGCTTTTTAGGATAACTGGGTACCACATGTGGCAGAGTAATCCATTATTCTTCATGGTATTCTTTTGGATTTCCCTAATGGCTGGGAAAAAGTAATGATTGAATCTGATTCCTTCTCGATGATTAGCTCATTATCCAATCCTGTAGAGGATTAACAACTTTGTGGTCTTATTCTCAGAAAAAAACTAGTCCTTATTAGATGTTTTCTCTATGTGAGACTTTCTTTTCATTAAAATAAGAGGCAATATTTCATCTCACCATTTGCTGGTTTTGGGAAGGTTTGGGGCAACCATGTTTGGTTTGATCATTTTCCAGATTGGATTTGTAATGCTACTTCGATTGACTCATAATCTATCTATTCTTTTCTCAACAAAATTATTAAAAATATTTTCATAAAATTATTATTAATATTATATATATAATGAATATTATATAAATTTATATAATATGTAATTTATTGTAAACCATTTGAATCTAAATATTGTTTTTAATATTTTCATATTTATTTATATATTTATTTATTTATTTATTTATATATTTATATATTTAAAAATATATAGAAAAAATAATAATTACACATTTATATAATTAATAATATATATTAAATAAAATTAGTCTACATGAAATATAATTATTAACTATAAATATTTTTTATATGATAAAAAATATATATATTTTTAAATTAGTTTTTTTTGTTTCTTAATCTCTACGATATATCTTTTATATGCATACATATAATTATGTTTGAATATAATTACACATTTATATAATTAATGATACATTTTAGGAAATATATATATTTATATAAATAATAATAAAAATAATTTATAATAATTTATAAATCTAGTTAATAATAAATTTTATTTTTTATATACGATCAATTTAATATATACATCCTTTAGTAATAATAGTATATATATATACTAATAATTGTAAATATATTTAAATATACTTATTTGAATTTTTACTTTTAATTTTATAGTTTTATAATCAATAATATGTTGTGGAAATCATTTATACGTTTATATTTTTCTTATTGTTAATAAAAAATGTGAAAATATTATGTATGTAATTTATTTATTTTTTCTTAAAATAATGATAATTTAGAATTAATTATACATATTTAAATATTAAATATTTAATCATTTATATATAATAAAAGTTTTAAAATATTATGAAATATATTAAAATAAAATTATTATTTATTAATATCATACTTATATAATTAATATATTATACATTTATATAATTACAAATTTATTGTAATTTTTTTAAATTTGAATGTAATTTTTAATATTTCTGTATTTAAATATAAATTTATATATTTAATAATATATTATAAAAATTAGATTTTATTTAGTTAATAATATTTATCAAATGAAATTAATCATATTGAAATATAATTTAGAATTATTAATGTTTTTTATATAATAAATAATATAAAAATATTTTACTTATACATGATTTTTAAAAAATTTCATTTTGCTTTATCAGTATTAGAAGTAGCATTGATATATCTATAGACTATTTAATTTTAAATCCACATTTATAAAGTTCATGTGAGATTTAACAAAAGTTGATTATGTAGTGTCTCTTTTTTATTAGTGTTAATTTTAGTGTTGATAAATATTTGTATTTATCAGCTCTAAAATGGGAACTTATAAAATGTTCTTTTATCAACACTTCTATTTTATCATTGATAAAGTTTTTTCATTCTTTTTAAAACAACCCTAGATTAACCACCATGTGATCCACTTCATTAATCCTCCATGAAATCTAATCTTTATTGATCAATCTATTCAACATTTTGAATGATTTCAGTTCAAAAATTAAGGCATGTTAATCGAAACATTTTTTGATGATTCATTAATCGATCATGTCCTAGTTTTTTTGTGACTATTTTTTCATATAATCATCGAATAAACCCTCACTTTTGGAGGAGGTATGATCATTTATTTTTTATAAAACTTCAATGAAATTTTTTATTAGTTGATATTGATGGTTCTAGGTGCAATTTGAAGCGGATGATAGGGCATTCCAAACTCATATTTTTTATCACGATCGATGATTAATATGATATTTTTTACAATAAAAAACATCACGATCAACATAATTTAATCAAATAATCTAGATAATAGATAAAATTCAGAACCAAATCGTGGTATCATCACATATTATTTATAATTTATTTAAGAAATTAAACAATTACCTTGCGAGATATTCTTTCTTTTTTGATGGAGAAGACAATGTCTCTATGTCAAACCATGGTTGAATTATATAAATGAATAATATATTCCCTCTAGTGGTGATCCACACATTTTCCATGAACCTCCTAACTTCATCGTAAGAATCTCTGGGTGCTAGTATCAGAAATCCTTACACTAGTGTTGCTCACCTTTGATCGCCCTAAGAATCACTTCAAGGGGTGGTTATCTTCAATATCTCTATACTTTATATTGGTGGTGGAGGAGGATATCTCCCTATTCTTAAGAGTGTTATTAGAGAGATATCTCTCTAGGTATTTTATTGGATTCTCTCGATATCTCGTTGTGCAAAAAAAATGAATTCTCTCTTGAAAAATAATATAATTGGGTTTATATAATGATAGGGTTATAAATTAATAATTTAAAATGCACCATTATTATTTTTATAATCCTTGCAGAACCCCATGTCTATAATAATAATAATATTATTATTATTTTTATTTCTTGATATTTTCCAAACATGTAATTTAAATTAAACATTATTTATTCAAATGATATTTAATATATTTTATTTCTCACCAGACTATTAAACGCAGTCTTCTATTCATCCATAATATTTGTTGGGCCTTGAACAATGATTAATTATTTAAAAAATAAATATTACTTCATTATTAACTAATAAATAAAAAAATATTATATTCACTAAATAATAAATATTTATTTATTCAATATTATGATCACGTAATATTATCTCAATTAACCGGGGAAATAATATATGTGGTCAAGAAAACATGAATAATTATTAAATTACTTACAAGAATGATATTTATTAAAATTATTAGGTAATAAATAATAAAATATTATTTAACCAATACTCTGGATACACTTAGTGTGTGACTGTCTATGCCTCATTCTCAGTGGCATTAGGCGAAGCAGCCCAAAGTCCAAAGTTAGAATCTAGAAAAATTCCACGACACCCATAGAGAAATAAGTTAATAATAAAATGAAATAATACCTCATTTATACTCTTTCTGTGTAATATAATCCCTTTATCATGATATATTTAATCAAGTAGGCTATATTCTTGTGTCATCAAACTATGTGCTCGATTTCTCTTTTTTTGACTTTCTATAAATCAAACTTTCCTATAGAACACCATGTCCATGGATTTATTTAGGCTATATCATTTCTATAAAATGGCATGATATATCAACTTCCATTAAAGAACATAAGGTAAAAATCATTTATCACATTATTCATTAATGAAATATTACTTGTGATGCGCCCAATGTATCCTATCTCACCAAAAACATATGTCATCCCGATTTTCATCAATACATCAAAGTACACAAAATATAATAATCATTAATAAAAATCTTAAATTATAAGGATCAATACACACATCCACGTATAGGAATATCTAATGACACATATAAATGTGGATTTTATACTGGTGGTTCTCGTTCTTATAATATCATACATTGAATATTACCAAGGGCATACACCATGATAAGGTGACTAAAAGTCCTATAAGTCTCCACCATTGATAGCATGTATCATTTGTGTCTCTAAAATTATTTCATCCATCTATAGAAAATATATTTAAGAATATTGTCATGGCACTGCTGGGTTCTCATCATTGTCTAGAATTGTTATGACCTTTCAGTGTGAAAACTACTCTTGGGACATTATCACATACAATGTTACATAGAAGAACAAACATAATATGTTAAATAGTTGATTTATACTTAAAACATTGAATACAAGTTATCATAAAGTTTATATAATTTTGTTGTACGACACCAACTCTAACTGACTCCCACTTTCATAAGATCCAACCACTAAAAACTGTTAGTCTACTAGCTCTCACATGATACTCATACTTCTATTGAAATGGGACTTTAGTCAAGGTGGTTACCAAATTTTATTCTATGGGAACTTTTATTGTTTTAACTTTACCCCTCTGAGAAAAATCCCTTAAGATGTGATACTTTTTAATTATTTGATCTATTCATTGGTATGACCTTGGATCATTTTCAGGATCCACCGCTTCAGTATTATCATAATAAAATGTGATAGGGTCATTGTTATTGGGTATCACATCAAGATCCTCGATAGTGTTCCATATCCAAGCTAGTTCCTTGGATACATAAAAAGCTAGTATATACCCAAACTCTACTATAGAATCAGTGACAAGTGGCTTCTTTGAACTCTTCCATCTCAGAGCTCCTCTATTGAGATAGAAAACATATCCTAATTATAACTTTAGATAATTTTGATCTATTTGAAAAATAACATCACTATAACCCTTGATGACCATCTCCTCATCTCTTCTATACACTAGGAAAAAATCCTTATTTCTTCTCATATACTTAAGGATAAACATAATATCAAACCAATAATGTTCTCCTAGATCCGCATGATATATTCCTACCATTCTCAATGCATAGGCAACATCAAGTCTAGTATAAAACATGGAATACATGAGTGATCCTATTGAAAAATAGTATGGGATATTACTCATTCTCTCTTTCTCCCATTTTGTCTGAGTAAACTTTTTATTAGAAATATTTATATCATGTGGCATTGTAACCAATCCCCTCTTAGATTGTTCCATAATAAATTTCTTTAGTAATAAGTCAATGTATGTACTTTGACTTAGTATAAGCAGCCTCTTTGATATATCAAGAATGATCTAGATCCCTAGAATAAAGGTTATTTCACCAAAGTCATTCATAGAGAAACCCTTATTTAAACAATAATTAATAGACTATAAGACTTACATGTAATTTCCAATAAGTAATATGTCATCAACATATAGTACTTGGATGACAACCGCATTCCCACTAAACCTCTTACAAACATATAAATCACACTCATTCTTAATGAAACCAAATTATTTTATAGATTCATCAAATTGAATGTTCCATGACCTAGATGATTTCTTAAATCCATAAATATATCTAGGAAACTTTTAAATATTTTTGGAATCACCTATTATCATTAACCCTTTTGGTTGTGTTACACAGACATTTTCCTGAAGGTTCCCATCAAGGAAAGTTATTTTGGAATCCATCTTTCAATTTTCATAGTCATGGTAATATTCTATTGTAAGTATAATTTGGATGGATTTAAACAAGGAAACTAGTAAAAAAAATTATCCTAGTTAATTACTTAATTTTTTTGAAACCCTTTATTCACTATCCTTTCTTTATGGGTATTTATTTTACCTTTCATGTCCAATTTCCTCTTGAATTCCCATTTTCTCCCTATGGGATTTACATCGACTAACACACCAACCAAATCCAAACTTGGTTCTAATACATGGAATCCATTTCATAATTCATATATTATATCTATATTACGTCTTCTAAGATCTCTATTTCCTCTTTATAAGATAGAGGTTCCTCATTGTAAACCAATAATGAGTCACGATCTTCAGTGAATAGAAAACCATATCTCTCTGGTTCTCTTACCTCTTTAGTGCTCTTATACAATACTTATATTTTATGAACTAATTCTTTCAAGGGGCCTATTGAATCTATTCAAACACCAAATTTTGTGTATCTTGAGCATTAACTTCATTGAAGTAAATCTTTATCCCACTAACCTTTTTGAGAATGTGCTCCCTCTCAAGAAAGATGACTTGTATGGTGATAATCACTTTCTTATCTGAGGTGTTTTATAGGTAGTATACCTTTGTTCCCTTAAGATATCCTATAAATATACACTCTATTCCTTGAAGTGCTAGTTTTTTCTTGATAAGACCTTAACAAACACCTTACATCCCTATACACATATATTTGCGAATCAGGTTTCTTTATACTCCATAACTAGAAGAGAATTCTGTTTTATGAATTATTTGGTACTCAACATAGTTTGTATGTTGTTGTTTGTAATGGATATCCAAAAAATTATAATGGAATATCTACACAACTCATCATTTACCTTAACATGTATAATAAGGTATGGTCCCTCATTTCATTAACACCATTCCAATGTGGTGTGTAAGGTGGAGTGAGTTGAGATATAATCCCAAACTCTCATAAAAATCCAATAAACTCTTGGTTAAGATATTCACCATCTCAATCGGATCTAATATTCTTTATCTTCTTTCTAAATTAATTATCTATTTCATTCTTTAATTATTTGAATTTATTAAAGGACTAAAACTTATACATCATAAAATAGACATAACCATATTTACTCAAGTCATCAGTAAATGTTATAAAGTAAGAATACTCACCTCTAGATCTTACTGGAAATGGTCCACACACATTAGTGTGTAACAATACTAAAATCTCAATAGCCCTTTTACACTGTCAACCAAATGGTTGTCAGGACATTTTTCCTCGTAAACAAGAATGCTATATTTCAATTGATTTTAGCTCAGAAGATTTTAAATAACCATATTTATAGAGATTTGTCAAATTATTTTTATTTACATGACCAATATGGAGATTCCATTGTCAGGTGTTATATGAGTCAAGTGAACATGATTCTTTATATATTTCCAATACTTGATTTTCATAATTTAATAAATAGATGAGTTTATTTTAAAGTACATTACCATAACATGTGCTATCTTCATAAAATAAACAAATTTTATTTGATAATTTGAAAATAAAACCATATGAAATTAGGAATGATACTGAAATTATATTCTTTTTAATATTTGGTACATAATAATAATCCCTTAAAACCATTATCATTCCTATTGGAAATGAAAGGTGGTAGTCACCAGTGGATAGAACATCTAGCATCACACCATTGTAATCTTGCAAATCCACTTCCATTGTAGAAATATTTCTGAATCTACTTGTTACCTATATTTGGATATAGATTTGAGAACAAAAAAATGTATCTTATACCCAATGTGTAGATATTAAAATACTATAGAGAATAATAGAAGAACCTTCAGCTTCCCATTACTTATGGGTGAAATTCCTCTTCAAGTGAACTTTATTTACATATATAAAACACACTACTTCTATTTCCTTTCCATACCTCAAGATCTTCCTCTTATTTGATGGAAAATGCTTGGGAGATTTATACTTGTTATGATCCTTGCGGCCCTTCTCCTTATTATTCCTTTTCTTATTCACCATATAGACAGTGGGATTTTCACACCCTATGCACTTATCTACTTGTCTAATTAGAGTAAGAAGTTTTGAAAGACTATTCTAATTATTTCAAATGTTATAATTAATAACAAAACTAGAGAAGGACTTAGGTAGTGAGGAAAGTATGAGATCTATGTGTAAATCATTTTGGAATTTAATATCTAAGATGTTGAAGCATTTAATTACCAAATAATCATGACTACATGAGGCCCATCTGGCACCAAATGTGTAAGCTTAGTTGTAAATAGATTATTGGAGAACTCATATCTATCTTGTCTCGCCTTCTCTTGATAAATATCCCAACGGTGAGACATCATACTATACGCATCCATGTCTTCATGTTGCTTCAAAGGATAATTGCTCATGGATGATAGCATGAAAAACTAAACATATATTGAATTGTTCAAATGTTTCTTATAGAGAGATAAGTATTCATCACTAACCTCTTTTCTAGGAATATCAGGATTATGTTATTCCATTGCATACAATTTCTTTTCATGGTATTGGATAACATATAAACACCTTTGAAACTGTTTGAAATTTGTATCGGTGAGTAGGTTATCCTTATCAAGTATGTATCATAGTGATATGTTTGAATTCATTTTTATTATTTTTTTGAAAAATAAGATGAGTAGAGTTTTAGTACCTTATATGATAAAATTTAGACAAATAAATAGATATTATATTTATTAATCTCACACTATTTTAACTGAATTAGTGGAAGGCTATACAAACTTAATATATATAATTGAGGGATTTTATCTTTTATGCATAAATTTTCAATTCACTTTTTTAAATTCTATCTAATATTATATAGATTTACTTATGTGATTAACCATGTCTTAAATAATGTTTATGTATATGTTAGTTTAGTTAAGTTATATCTTTCATGCTTCTTAATTCATTATTTAATGTCATCATGACAAAAAATAAATAATGAAATAATTAAGAAACATGATAGAAATAATATAATAAAGTGTTATCCTCATGATCTGTTACTCATGGTTAGTTTATCTAGTAGATGATAAAATAAATGACGTCCTATGGGAAAACACCTTGAACCATTTATAGTTTGTGTTTTAATTTTCCTCCTTCCCACTATTTTATCTCTCTTAGTTTGGTTTCTCCTCATATCGAAAATTGAGCCACCTACCCTTGTTTGGGAGGACCATCCATTACACATTCTTTTATTCACATATAGGTGATGGTAACCAACATATTATTTAATGGATTTACATAAAGTAAACCATGGGAATGCAAGACCTTCCATGATGAGAGGAGGGATGACACATTAACCAAAAATTTAATTTAATAATAAATTAAAAGAAACCAATCACATTCAATGGTTTGGTCTAGGTTCATGATCATTCATACCCATGAAATGAATTATGAATTCAATTAATTTATTTTAGATCAATTAATTATGTTCTTTAATTAATCAATTATTTTATTTTATTTCCCATTTGAATTTTCTTGAGATTCTCATCCATAATAATTTTAAACAAGTTAAATAAATTCATTTAAAATTAACTTTGTACAAAAATGTACCTTGGAGGCAACATAGTGAGTACTTTTCCAAACTACCCAATGTGTAATATACTCGTATACTATTTAATCTCGTGGCATGTGGCATACATGTCATATCATGTAATTTCATGGCATGTACTATCAACTTAATTACCACAAGAAGACATGGTATTTTTTTATGGAAACCATCTGAGACATGAGTTGGTCACCCAACCAATACCCCAAACAAATTATTAATGAAAAAGGAAATGCCAGTGTACACATGAGGTGTGATGATCTTACACCATCTATAAATTGGAGGAAATGGTGTACAATTCAGCATACTAGTGAAATGTCCCTAAATGAAGTTCAAATTTGGTTTAATCAGCCAATCAACACTCTTCAATCTACATTCGAAGCTCTATAATAGATATTCAAACAATGTAGTGCTGGAATACCAAAGAATATTTGAATTCCTAGCTCTATTACCAAATCAAGCCTAGCATTAAAACACTATTGAGTTTAGATATGCGAAAAAAATGATGATAATAGTATCAAGAGTCACCTGCTGTTGATTCACTAATTACAGCCACACCTTGTAAAAAAGGTTGTGATTCCAACTTCTATAAACCAACTTTGATAAAGTTAAATCCTCCCCTCATGTGAATCATAGACTGATCTCATCATCCCAAATACACCCTTTGAGTTCTTGCATCTTTGAGGTCCCTATTAATGATTTATTCAATAGGAATCATGTTCATCAGAGAGTCCCTCTAGTCTTGGTTAGATTCAACACAAGGACACAAATATTTTGCAACCCCATTCAAATTCCATCACTTATTAACATATTCAAAAAAGCAATAATAAAGATCAAAATGACAGCTTCGATGATTTTCACCATCCATCATCCAATCCCGATAGATGGTAGAATCAACCCATGATAATACATTTCGAAATAATCCCCAAAAAATAATTAGAATAAAATATCCTATTAGGATAAATACCAATCTTGAATAAGTTATCTAAATGAACACCATGCAAAATTTATACTTTGAAATCTTCAATACCATGATAACCAACAACAATTAAAGAATTTGATAAAATGGATTTTTTTTCAATTATGAACATCTTTAATATCATCTCCACATGTGGGGCTCACATCATTGAACCATAAGTTATTCCCATTAAAGGTGGAAATAGTCAAAGTTTGGATCCTGTTCAAATCCCAGTTCTATTTTAGAAAGCATGTGCTCTCTAATATGAAAATATTCATGAGTGGTTATCTCCCCCTTTTGATATCATTAGAAGGTAATAGTGTCATTCTCATCAAACTAAGGATAAATCTCTTCCATGAGGACCTACTTGAAAATCCTATACATATTATTAATGTGGAGAGTAAAATCCATATTTTCATCATCAAAGAGTGGGGTCAATTCTCGATAACATGTACTTGTCGAGGAGGGTTCATTTTCATAGCACAAATCTATAAGGATCCAGTGATAATGGTTCACTCTAATTTAGAATAATCTATACTCTTACTGATCTTATTATAGTGTAGGGTTTTGAACCCATCTGATTCCACTATTAGTTTTTTCCTTTTTGATCACTCGAGTTGAAGAAATATTCTTCAGCTTGAACTACTAGTAAATTGAGCAATAGACGCACCTATAAAGCCACAGATTAAAAAATATGTGGCTACACCCCCATAATTAGCCACATATCCATGGCGGAATACCCTGACTCTTTTATTTTTTCTTCCTTCTACTCGATCCATCCTCCACGAAACCCCTCAATAGCCTAATGCCCTCCCTGATGCCTCCCCACCGTGACCCTCCTCATCCAGAGAAGTTACTCTGAGTATCCTCCCAACCTCTTATCATCCTTCCCAACGCCACCCCGATGCCTCTTCCTCAACGCATCCTCGCCAACATCCCTCAATACTAATGACACCTCCTTGCCGCGACCCTCCTCCCTACGATCCTCCTCCTCTAGAGAAGCTACTTCGAGAGGCCTCCCCACCTCCTCCCTCCCTTCCCGAAGACTCTCCCCCACTACCCTCAACACCCCAGATGCCGATGTCGACACCCCCATGCCCTATCATCAAGGTTTTTGAAAATTTCATTGATTTCATCTATTCTTTCTTGAATCTGAAACTAATATTGGACGTGGAGTGAACTATGAAGCTATGGTAGATGGTCTTGTTATTTTTCAATTAATGTCTTGATGGTCCTATTAATTTGTTAAAGGATGTTTCCCATTTTGGGTTCATTCCTTATTCAACACATTTTGGTGCAGTGGTAGATAATGGAAGAGGGAATTCAGAATAAATTTCATAAATTATCATGTTTTTAGATGGGATTTTGGATTATTTTATAGATAGATTAACCATTTTAGATCCTTTTGATCCTTATAGTTTCTCAAGATAATTTGGTTGTTTAAAACAGGTTACATCATTACCTCTAATCAATATTTAGAGATAATATAACCAATTTTTCTTTTATTAAATGTGTCCGATAATGATGCATGGGGATTATGACATAGAAATTTCATTTCATCTTGAGAATGGTCTATATAAACTTTCATGGGGCTATTCCATATTGTGGTTTGAATACTATACCGATGGGGTATTGGGGAAACCATCCTGATGGGTGTATAAAAAATTGGATTCTCAAATATCCTTTCATGTCATACAATCCTTATAATTTATTGGGAGAAAAATAATTATTTCCCAACATGCTAAATATTTTGAGGGAGTTTCATCCTCATGATATATTTTTTGGATTGGTGAAGACTCCACATGTTTGACTACTAGTGTTGGAAGACCTAATTACATTTTTTTCAAGTGGAATAGTGTTAGTTATTCGTCTAATCAATGCTAAACTATCAATTTCAATCCCTAAAGTTAAATATGAGCAAATTATGGAGGACTTTCATACAACTATGACACAATTTAAAGAATATATGTCCATGAAAAATAAAATTCTAGATTATATACCTATAGTGGAAGGTGAACAGAGTCTGGGTCCCAATATTGTCTTCTAGCATTGGGTTGAATGAAAATGGGATTGGGGAAAAGTTTAAACTATTATCATATATAATGCTTTAGATAAAATTTCTGATAAATATGAAAACCTTCAACAATGTTCCTTGGCCTAGGTGTAGGTGTGTTTTACTATCGATAATGGCACGTCCTTGTTCATAATGTTCTCATTTATTGAGAGGATTTAGCCACCCATTAATATGATCTCATCAAGTTTATTTTTCCAACCACCATACAATATATTTAAAGGACAAAACTACTGATTTAAATATCTAAACTATAGAGGAAGTGAAACATCATGATTTTATTTTTATAAAGACGGTTGAGATTCATGAATATGTGGCTCACATGGAAAGAATAAAGGCACAACTATCATAAAAAACATAGGGCCAGAATCCATAAAATAAGTAATACAAGAGCTAAACACCTTTGTTACACAAATTCATACTCTATCAAAAGATGGATCTAGTCATATAACCAATATCGAGTAGTCCCTTAACACCTTTTGTTAGGAATTAGAAGATATATTGAATCAGGGAGGTCGAATTTCACTATAGTCACATCATTTCCATTTTTTTCTCAATAGGGTCAAGAGAGACTCTATGATGCGGATACTCCTCCATAGTTTTTTCGATGAATGGAATATTTTATGCTCTCAATCATCTGTCCCTTTGTTACAAAATTCCATTGAAATTTTAATATAAATAATGGATTAGACATATTTTCTTGTCAGAATGTCTAAATATTAGCATGTTAAGCTTATAATAATTGTAACATGAAAAAGACTCTAAATTTTGGAATTTTAGGGCCTTATAAGACCAAATTACACAAATGTTTTAGGATGAATGGGTTTTACTTATAGTTATTAGGGTAATTACACCATCCAAGGTTTTTTATTGTATTAATATGAGATTCCCTACATAGATATGACTCATGTGTAGGGAGATAGAAATTTTTTTTTTCTATATTCTTATAATGTGCCAAAAAATAGAGGAACATGTTTTAGAATATTCTATACCAATCAAACTCATATGAAAAATGAAAACATGTGTAAGTGTAAAGGTTTATATGCAAGTATAAACATATATCATAAGACCCCCTTGGGCATATTTGGCTAGGAAAATATGTACATAGGGTCTAGGTGTCCTTATATATATGTGAAGTTTCATATGCGTGCAAGCGGAAAGAAGGAAGATTCAAGTTTTCGTCGTCAAAAGCAATGCGTCTTGAGTTTGAGGTAGGTTCCCTCTGCCTAAACCCTTAATTTGAATTCTATAATTGTCTGATTGTTTTAAAAAAATGTTTATATAATTTCTTTATTGTTTTAAAAAAAATTCTAATAACCACTAGCTTTTTCAAGGAATAATATTTATATATCCATTGATCATGTGCACATATATGCTGTAGGGAACCTAAAAATAATTATTAATAAATTTATTATACTTATATTAATGATTCGTGGTATTATACTGATAAATATTTGACAACCAAGGAGCACTACCTCTCATAATTAGATCCCTTCAAGATGAAAAAATTTTAATTTTGAATAGAATATTGTTTGAGTATGAATATGGCTCAATGAAGTGTGAGTACCCATGTTTTGGGAATCTAAATCTTTGGTTAAAACATTGGAAATAATTCACTTGAATTCATAGGCATAAATTTTACTAGTGATGTGATCTTATACTTATAGAGATGTCGGCACATGCTTTATCAAAAAGTATAAGATTTAATATGTGATAAGAATATGATGATTCACCTTTCCGAATGCATCATAATCACATCCTTCCTTATGCGATGAGCATGAAATTATTTGGGTGATGAACCTAGAGTTCATTTGGTGATGAGCCTAAAATACCTCAAGTGACTAGCCTATAGAGGATGAGTATCATTGGTCATCAACTTCAGGGATTGGTGAACCCGTTAAGAATTTTGTATCCTTAAAAAATGATATAATGAGTAACATAAGGCATATTAGTCATCATATACAAAAAAAATACTCAAATTTTGATTCAAATTATCTTATGGAATTCAAAGCAATAGATATGATAGGTGAGGTTCCCCAACCATTGCTAATAGGTGTAGGGGTAGAATAAGTTCCCATAATTCTACTAAAATCCATGATCACCCAAACATGGAAATTTCATACCTCTATTCTAATGAAATGACTGCTATCTCCCTAACCCACTTTTCCTAATGGAGATCATACAGTAGAGGGTTATCAATACACTTCTCAACCACTATGAGTATAAAGAAATCATTCCCCCCAGAAAAATGGCCATGGATGATCTATAATCCATGGTTCCACATTAAAACAACCAATAGAAAAGACCCTACATGGGGGGCTGGCAGCGGGAGGGGGGAGTCCATGAGGGTCTTCAGGGGGGAAAGGGGGTCTGGTCTGAGTAGGATAAAACCTCAAGTGTTAATTGATCCTCCTTCATCTTTTTCCAACAAATCAAATCCCCAGCCTCCCTATCCTCAGAAAAATTAATGTTCATTGTATAAGGGATATCAGAGTCCCCTGGTAGTGCCAAACATGGTCTCCCCCTCGACAAAAACATTCCTAATGAATTAATATATTCACTTATGGTACACCCATCCATCCATTTTTTTATGCTTATTGAATTTTCAACTTGTATACTGAATACTTTTAGTCATTTTTTTCACATGTTCTTTTCAGGTATTTGAGGATTCCTATAAGTCACAATTAAGCATCATAGTCATTGATGACATTGAGATTTAATTACATTAAATATCAATGAAATGCTACTTTTGGTCCTTTCGTTCGATAACCATTGTGTTTTTCTTTTTATTACAGGATTTTGGAGTACATATCCATTAGACCTCGTTTTTTCTATATTATTTCTCAACGCTGATGGTCCTTTTCAAACGGCTTCCTCCCCATGCATTCTTATCATCCCTTTTATTATTATATCTCATTCCAAATATATCTTTATGGGTTTTTATTTGTCTCAATGTCTTCATAATAATTGGATTTCTTATTTTTATGACTTCACATGATAGGACGTGTTTGTGGATAGGGATGCATGCTATGCAGAGAACCAGAAAAAAAACATAGCCCATGCTTATGAATCTGAGAATATATATAAGGATACTATTGTGGTATTTTATTCTTATATAGATTTTTTGACCTTATTGCATCTATGTTTTCAATTTTAATCATTACCCCTCTCATTTGAGACACTATGGGAATCTCCAATGATTTTTTTGACTCACAAGGGGGTGTGAAGGCTAGGGGCTGGTGCATGCTAGGGGTGTTGAGGTGTAGTGGGGTGTAGGGGAGTTGTTCAGGCTAGGGGACTGGGTGGAGGGGGGTAGGGGGTAGGGGCAGGGGGTAGGGTGGAGGGGGGCAGGGGTAGGGGGAAGGGTGGAGGGGGGCAAGGGCAGGGGGCAGGGTGGAGGGGGCAGGGGGAGGGGGCAGGGGGAGGGGTAGGGGGTAGGGGGAGGGTGGAGGCGGGCATGGGGCAGGGGTGAGGTATGCAAAGCAGGGGGTAGGGGGCAGGGGCAGGGGTGGGTGGAGGGGGGTAGGGTGTAGGGGGCAGGGGGCAGGGTGGAGGGGGGCAGGGGGAAGGGTGGAGGGGTTAGGGGAAATGGGTAGGGGAGTGGGAGGTCTATAAGGCATGGGGAGGTCTGCAGAGAAGGGGTAGGGGGAGGGGGTGGGTGGAGGAGACATGGTGGAGTGGGGATGTTTGTAGGGCAAGGGGGCAGGGGTGGTCTACAGGGGGGTCTACAGGGCAGGGGTAGGGTTGGGGCAGTGGGGCAGTGGGGAAGTGGGGCAAGGGGGTGGGGAAGGGGGTGTAGTTAGTCTCTATAGGATTCTTTAATCTTATATAAGGTTGAATAAATATTACAATTCATCTCTAACTCCCCCATTTCTTCATGAGTTGGTTTCTCCAAATATGCCCTCTAATTTACAATAGATTGCTTTCTATAAATCATTGGGTTGATATTAGTTGCAACAAATCATATTTTTTTATGATACCACTAGTTGTTATTGGTACGACTTTAAAACCTTTTCTTTTAAAAATACAGTCCATTATGTCCACTTTTTTTAATTATAGCTGTGATTAACAAGAATGTATTTTCATATTTTCTCCATGTTGATTTTTTCAATAGAATAACAACACTCTATGAAGGATTCATTTTTCAAAATTATTTCCCATCAAAAAAGATATATATATATATATATATATATATGTGTGAAGTGTGTGTTATGTGAAATTTCCATTCGAGGGTTGTTTTATATCAACAAGTATGGTAATAAGGTGGGTTTATCAACTTCTAAGTTATTAGGTTTTTTTCTCAACACTTGAGTACTTTTCTTTGTAGCTCAAAAGTGTTTGATTCTCTTTGCAGTTTCTTATTTCTCACATTATAAACATTTATGTTGAGGAAACATGGTTTTATCTTCTTTAACATGTTTATTATTGTTTGAAAATTTCATATTCACTTGAGCAATTAGATAACTCCCAATATTTTCGTTTCTTTGGTTTATCCTTTTATAAATCATCAGACTATATGATCAAATGTTATTTATTATCATGTTCAACCTTCTTCATAGGTGTGGATCCATTTTTTGTTATGATATATTCTATTTGATTAGAAATTGTGTCCTCTAGTAAACTATTACTATCGGGTGGGATAAAAACTTGTATCGAACAAAAGCAAATTAAGTTGAAAATCGAGCCAAAAAATTATATACCATTAACTGGAAGAATAATTGTTAATTACTAGGAATTTAAAATTTGATAGTATCATTTTGAAACATGGATCTATTTCCCCTTGCTTGCAGGAACATGATTTGACCCATAGGCATTGTGGTTCTTATATGTTGGGCAGTGACGTGTATATTCATAAGAGATAGGTATGTTTTAGTTTAATTATTATATTATTTTCTTTATTTCATTGGACACTTAGGTATTTTACTTCTTTCTGTGGACAAAGGGTAATTTTATTCTGCGAAGGGGAGCAGATGGGGTTCATATTGATTCAGTCTGCCAGTTTTATTATGAGGTAAGATTATATGGTTAATACTTGTATGGTACCTCATGTATTTGGGTAATTATATATTTTTGACACCATATTATGTTTTCAGTAGGGAGTTGGATCATTTCGTGTTGGTTCGGCTGGATTTGGTTCTCCCAATCAAGGTAAGGATCTAATGCCTTTGGTTGGTTTCTCACTGGTTATGTAGCATCCTTTACGTGTTTTAATGTTCCTAATATCCTTTATGTAGTGTGTTGATCACTGCTCCTTGGTTTCGAGTATCCAAGTTAAGGGTGACTTGTCTGTGTGTGCATAGGTAAGAAAGTATATGTATATGGGTTCCCCCGTTACATGTATAGTCAACCATGGCAGTGATTATGCACGTATGGGGCTATGTGTGTCCATGTATATGTATATATATATTTATGCATACGCAGGTGAGTGGATACTTGTATATGCATATAAGCATATGTGCAAGGATCCCCTTGCACATGCTCATGGTCGTGCGGGTGTTTGCATAGGGGCTAGGTGTCTTTGCATGTGTGTGAAGGTGCGTATACCCAGTGGGTGAGTAGAAACTTTTAGTTAGACAGCTCCAAGATCTGAAGTGGACGGTTTGGTTCCACCTTGAGGTATGATCCCTCTTCTATCCTCTTTAATTCTAGAATACTTTAAATTGAATTTAGCTTCTTACTTAATTATGCTTAATTATATTGAATTGAAAATCTTGAATAAGTGTTCTTTAATATAATTGTTTCATTTGATAAATAAAGTCATGTTTTTATAATAATACCCCTCCAATGGTGGTGCACTGTCTGCGAAAACTCACAATGATAGTTATGTTGATCTAGTTGCAAAAATTATTGCATTTGATTTTTTCTGAATGAGTTTTAGAATAAATGTTAAATATAATTAAATGAATTGTGTGATAAAGAAATGTCATGATTTTATAATAAAACCCCTCCAATGGAGGTGTGCTATCTTCTAAACCAAAGAGTAATGATAGTTATTTTTATCATGTTTATATTTGGTTTGAGTCTTTCATATGCCTCTTGTTGGTGTTTGTTTTGTGGCTAGTTAGTTTTTGTTTTTTTAATAATATAAATTGGATTATCAAACTCATTTAACTCAAATGACATTTCCTGAGTAGGCATATTCCTTGACCATGACACTTTCCTTTTCACACATTGAATGTTAAAAATAAAATTTTCATTTTTAAGAAAAGTGAATGAATTTGTAATTGGTTTGTGTAGGGTGTATGATTCTTTTCTGTTGTTTTGTTTCCCTTTAGATGTTGCGTTATTGTGCCGCTCACTACAACCTTCTCTGTAAATCCCTTTTTATAGAATATTAAATAGTTGATGTGTTCTATCATCTGCCAATGGGGCGACGGTCGGAATGTTGCCCCGCCTCCTCCCGCTCCCTTCGCTCCGGGCTGGAAGATGCTGCCCCGCAGAAGTCGCTGGACTGGCCCAACACGCCGCGGTCATGTCGCGGTCAAACTACAGTCACACCACGGTCATGCCGCGGTCACGCTGCAGTCACGCCGCGGTCACGCCGGGGTTACGTCGTGGTCACGTTGTGGTCATGTCGCGGTCACGCCACAGTCATCTCGCGGTCACCCCATGGTCATGCTGAGATCAAGCTGCGATAACACCCCAGGAATGTCGTGATTTGGCCCTCCTATAAGATGACGCCATGCGGCGGTTCGTAGTAATAGTATTCCATGAGTCTTGTTATCAATGTTGAGATTGACTAATCACAATTTCTGTCAGTGGGGAGATGGCCGAAATGTCGCCCCGCCTCCTCCCCCTCCCCTCGCTCCTGGCCGGAAGATGCTACCACGCGGATGTTGCTGGACCGGGACAACATTCCGCAATCATTCCGTGGTCCGGCCGCGGTCCTACTGCCGTCACACCGCAGCCACACCGTGGTCACACCGTGATTTTTCCCTGCTACAGGATGACACCCTGCGGCAGTTCACAGTGATAATATTCCATGATTCTTCTGATCAATTTCGAGACAGACTAATCACAATTTCTGCCGATGGGGTGATGGCTGGAATGTTTCCCTAGCTCCTCCCACTTCCTTCTCTCCTCACTGGAAGATGATGCCCCATGGATGTCGCTGGACTGGGCTAACAGACCGCTATTACTCCGCGGTCACACCAGGGTCACACGGCGTTCACGTTGCGGTAATATCGTGATTTGGCCCTGATCCAAGACGACACCCCGCTGCGGTTCACAGTGATTGTATTCCATGAGTCTTCTGATCAATTTTGAGACTGACTAATCACAATTTCTGCCGGTGGGGTGACGGATGGAATGTTTCCCCGCCTCCTCCCACTCCTTTCTCTCCTGGCCGGAAGATATTGCCTCGTGGATGTCACTATAATGGGACAACACGCCGCGGTCATGACAAGGTCATGCCATGGTCACACCGTGGTCATGTCGTGGTAACGTTGTGGTCACGATGCGGTCACGCTATGATTTGGTCCTTCTCTAGGATGACACCCCGCGGCAGTTCGCAGTGATAGTATTCCATGAGTCTTGTGATCAATGTTGAGACTGAATAATCACAATTTCTGTCGGCGGGGCGATGGCCGGAATGTTTCCCCGCCTCCTCCCTCTCCCTTCTCTCCTGGTCGGAAGATGTTTCCATGTGTATGTCATTGGACCGGGCCAAAACGCTACGGTCATGACGCATTCACGCCGTTGTAATGTCATGATTTGGCCCTGCTCCAAGACGACACTGCGTGGCGGTTCACAGTGATAGTATTCCATGATTCTTGTGATCAATGTTGAGACTCAGTAATCACAATTTTTTTCGGTGGGGCGATGGCCGGAATGTTGTCCCACCTCCTCCTGCTCCCTTCACTCTTGGTCAAAAGATGTTGCCCCATGGATGTCGCTGGACTGGGTTAACACACTGCGTTCATGCCGTAGTCACGCTGTGGTCATGCGGTGATTTGGCCCTTCTCCAGGATGACACCCTGCGGTAGTTCACAGTGATAGTATTCCATGAGTCTTGTGATCAATGTTGAGACTAACTAATCAAAATTTCTACAGGCGGGGTGACGACCGTAATGTTTCCCCACCTCCTCCTACTCCCATTGCTCCTCGCCGGAATATGTTGCCCCGCGGATGTTAATGGACCAGTCCAACACGCCGCGATCACGCCGCGGTCATGCCTTGGTCATGCCACGGTCACGTCGCGGTCACTCCGCGGTCACGCCGTGGTCACGCCACGGTCACGCCACGGTCACGCCGCGGTCATGTCGCGTTCACATTTCGTTCACGCTGCGGTAATGTCGTGATTTGGCCCTACTTTAGGATGACACCCCATGACGGTTCGGAGTGATAGTATTTCACGAGTGTTGTGATCAATGTTGAGACTGACTAATCATAATTTCTGTCAGCGGGGTGATGGCCGGAATGTTTCCCCTCATCCTCCCACTACCTTCTCTCCTGGCCGGAAGATACTGCCCCATAGATGTCGCTGGATAGGGACAACACACCGCAGTCATGCTGAGGTCACGCTGCGGTCACTCCACGGTCACGCCGTGATTTGGCCGTGCTCTAGGACGACACCCCGCAGAAGTTCTTAGTGATAGTATTCGATGAGTCTTGTGATCAATGTTGAGACTGACTAATCGCAATTTCTACTGGAAGGGTGATAGCCAGAATGTTTCCCCGCCTCTTCCTGATCCCTTCACTCCTGGCCAAGAGATGATGCCCCGTGGATATCATTGGACCGGGCCAACATGTTTCGGTCACGCCGTGGTCATGCCGCGGTCACGCCATAGTGACGCCACAGTCACGGCGCAGTCACGCTGCGGTAATGTCGTGATTTGACCCTACTCCTGGAAGAAACTCTGGGGCAGTTCACAGTGATAGTATTTCATGAGTCTTGTGATCAATGTTGAGACTGAATAATCACATTTTCTTCTAGCAGGGCGACGGCCGGAATGTTTCCCCGCCTCCTCCCGCTCCCTTTGCTCCTGGCCGGAAGATGCTTCCCCACGGATGTCGCTGGACCGGGCCAACACGTCGTGGTCACGCCGCGGTCACGCCGCAGTCACGCCGTGGTGATGCTGTGATTTATCCCTACTCCAATCACATCCAGCCCACCCCATCCTCCTTACACCTTCATTTAAGCCCGCTGCCACCAGCATTCCCGCCCGCAGCAGCCCCCCCTGCCACCTTCGAATCAGCCTTCACCATCCCCCCAGAACATGAAATCGGCCCCCTTCCACCGTCATTCCATCCCCCATCCACCTGCATTCGAGCCCGTACCAGCCCCCAGCCACCAGCAATCCAGCCCACACCAGCCACCACACCAGCCACCACACCAACCACCACCCCCCAGCCTCCTGCAAAACACTCATTCCCGCCCTCTTCTGCCTGCAAAACAGCCCCATAGCCCAGTTCCAACCCTCACCAGCCCTCTACCTCCTACATCCCATCCTGCACCAGCCCCTACCACATGCCCAATAGCCCTAGCCACCTGCAATCCAGCCCACACCAGCCCCTGCCACCTATTCCATCCCGCACCAACCCCATGCCATCCCCCTGCTACCTGTCTTCCCACCCGCACCAGCCAGTCCAGCCCACACCACCCACCGCACTTTCCCTCAGCCTCATGCATTCCAAGATGCGCGAGAAAAACTCCATGAAAATCACAAAATGGAAGGGTGAAAGCGGATCCCCTTACCAAATCCTTTTTTCCTGAAAAAGTAGCCATGTAAACTTTCATTAATGTTCAACGAGAACATTATGGTAGAGATGCATCTTTTAACCCAAGAAAAGAACCAAGCCGAAAAGCTGAGCAAATCCAAAGAATCCCATAAGAAGTGTCACCTGACCAAATCAAAAGCCTTGAATAAATCGATCTTGAAGGCACACCTAGGAAACCCAAAATCAAGATGGTATCCCCATAATAATTCCTAGGTAACAAGATTCTTAGGATGAATTTGTTTTGGTATTGAAGGTTGAGGATATTTTTATCCAACTTTAGATTTGTGAGTCTCTTAAGGTTATTTTTGTAACCATCTTACTAGAGGGTCCGAGTTATAAGTGGTGGAAGTCTATTATTCAGACTAAGCCAGACAAAGACTATTCTTGGAAAAGTTTCAAGGCATTGTTTATTTAGCATTATTTCATAATGAAGTGAAGGTACTGATGGCTATAGAATTTTCTAGGAGGGGTTTTCCAGGTGGGGAGTCCAAGGGTTGTCTGGGGGTCTGCAGGGTAAGGAGGAGGGTGTAGGTGGGGTGTCTAAGAGGGGTTGTCCAGGGGGTGTCTAAGGGCTGTCTAGGGGGGGCTGTAGGGCATGGAGCTGGTGGGGTGTCCAAGGGCTCTCTGGGGGTGTCGGGGGACTGTAGGGAAGGGGGAGGGTGCAGGTGGGGTGTTTAGGAGGGGTTGTCAAGGGGGTGTACAAGGGCTATCTGAGGGGGGGGTCGGGGGGGTCGGGGGGGTCTGTAGGGCAAGGGGAAGGGTGCAGGTGGGCTGTCTAGGGGGTTGTCTAGGGGGTTTCCAAGGGTTGTCAGGGGGCTGATTTGAAGGGAAAAAACCCATGAGCAATGGGACCTAACCTCATAGAAAAAATTTTGCTAATGATTTTTGGAAAGGTATTCCCAAAAGAAATAGGTCTAAAATCCTATACATCCACATCATTTTCCTTCTTTGGGATCAGGGAAATAAAATTGGAGTTGATTCCATAGGGAATTGAGGCATGGTTAAAGAAATCCCTCATAGTGTTAAAGAGATCATCATGAACTATGTCCCAGAAGAACATAAAGAATTCATTTGTCAACCCATCAGGAACAACCACAATCTCATGATTTAGAGAGAAAAAAAGGAACTCTTATCCTCATTATCATCAAGGGATGTAACAAGGGAGATTGTTGGATTGGTGTAGCAACTTTGACCACTGTAGCAGTGCGGACTTTCAATTCCACTTTACTATTTCATATTTGACTTCTAGCCGGCAGCCACTAGAAAATTGGATACATATAGGAAAGGCTTCATAAGATAGAAAAAGTATATAATACTATTTCATCATCTCTCCATACTACTAAATAAATCTTCTCCTCCATGAATAGCTTGAGTAGAGTTGTCATCACTTTCAACTGGTCAACCTATTCCTTGAACACCCATTCTACAGAATCTACCTCAATTAATCCTGATGAGATGAATTCACATCACCTATAACAACATGGAGATAGTATTTGACTATAGACTAGATCGAATCAACATCAACTAAAGCCGAGGGAGGTAGAGCACTAGTTGTAGATGCAACAATAGGAGGTTCCTGATAACTCAAAATTCCCCTAAAATTTAAAAGAAGTCTTTCTCTGAAATATTATAAATATACTATGGGTAAAAAATATGAAGGCACTAGGAAAACAACTCTCTCAACACTAGGTAAGGTAGCCTCTACAGGTTATGATTTAATAGGTACATCTAATGGAAAAGCCTGAATTTCACCTGTCTGGTCAATCAGCTTAACTAAGGATCCCTTAGGATATGTGCAAGGGATGTGTAAGGAGGGCTACTATCCAGCTGGGGGGGCTATGCAGGGGGATCCAGTAGGGGGGTTGCTGTCCAGGGGGGGCTGCTGTCTTGGTGGGTCCAGAAGGGGGAAAGGGGTGTGTAAGGGGGTGCAAGGGTGTGTGTGCAAGGGGGTGCAAGGGATGTGGGGGGGGGGGGGGGGGCTAATGTCCAAGGGGTGCAAGGGGGGTGTCCAGTAGGGGTGCAAGGGGGTGTCTAGCAGGGGTGGTGCAAGGGGGCTCCAGCAGGGGGGCTGCTGTCCAGGGGGGTCCACTAGGTGGGGCTGATGTCTAGGGGGTCACGTAGGGGGGGCTTCCCATGGGGGTCCAGTAGTGGGGGCTATCTAGGGGGCTGGGGATGCTGTCCAGGGGGTCCAGCAGGTGGGTGGGGGGCTGTTGTCCAGGGTGTCTAGAAGGGGGAAAGGGGTGTGCAAGGGGGGTGAAAGGGGGTGTGTGCAAGGGGTGCAATGGTGTTTAGGGGGTGCAAGGGGGGGTTTCCAGCAGGGGTGCAAGGGGGGGTGTCCAGCATGGGTTGGCAAGGGGGGTGCTGCTCACCAGGGGGGTCTAGTAGGGGGGATGCTGTCCAAAGGGGTCCAGTAGGGGGGGCTGCTGTCCAGGGGGTCCGGCAGTGGGGGGGATTCTGTCCAGGGGGTCCACCAGGGGAGGGCTGCTGTCGAGGGGGTCGAGAAGGGGGCTGCTGCTATCCAGGGGGTCCAGCAGGGGGCTGTTGTTGTCCTGGGGGGTCCAGTAGGGGGCTGCTGTGCAGGGGGGTCCATCAGGGGGGTTGGGGGTTCTGTCCAAGGGGGTCCAGTAGGGGGGTGGGGGGTGCAGTCCAATGGGGTCCAATAGGGGGCAAGGGGTGTGAAAGGGGTGTGCAAGGGGGTACAAGGGGTGCGAGTGATGTGTGGGGGGGTGGCTGTTGTCCTGGGGGGAAGGTTTTATTTATAAAATGGGAAGGGTTTTAGCCACAGTTTCAAATCATGGCTAAAACCCTATAGCCACGGTTCATTGAACCGTGGCTGGTATTGGTGTGGTTATAGGGCCAAATCTATAGCCACAGTTTATGGGCTTATAGCCATGGTTCCAAACCATGGTTATAGCCTATTATTTTAGTAGTGTTGAAATTATTTTTCTTGTACATATTGAGGGGGTTTTAAAGATTTAATAGGCTCCTACTTTCCCCCCACCATGGTGGGGGAATTAGTCGTGGAATCTAGCGAGAATTGAATAGAATCCACAAAACCCAAAAGCTTCGCAGCCTTAGGCGTGTGTCTCCTAGGTTACAAAAAAGGTTTTTCATTGGCCACATATTGACTCATAAACTCATCAGGTCTACCATCAGCTTAATTCAGTCCTCTAGGATAAACTTTAACTCCATAAGGGACAATAAAAACTGTAAATATATCATTACATTCGTCATAACCCAGATTTTATTTTCCATTTTCAACCCATATTGATTTATGATCCTGAGGATGTACTTCCCAATTTTAACAATCCTGAGAAGTGTGTCCAATATTAAGACAATAACTTCATTAATTAAGAAAGTTTTCATATACCACTTCTAGAAAGAAACCATAATTCCCATTTTGTATCCATATATGGGATGGTAATCCTTGTGAAATTACAACCTCAGCACAGAACCTAGAAACCAAGGGTCATGAAAGATTCCTCATTGAAAATTACAGCTTTAGCGGATGGCCAATAAGGATAGAAATCAGAAACATGGAAATTTTTTTGAACATGTGAAGAAAAATCTCAAGAAAACTGGTCTAGATAAGAACAATAGGAAATTCCATGTGAGGATAAAAATCCATGGTCCATTTTATAACTTTCATAGAAAATACCCCAAAAAACCCATGATAATCTTTCCAAAAGTCTATTATAATTGTTTTCAAAAGAAAATTAAAAAATGACATTTGAATATTTCAAAAAAAACAATATGGAAATTAGTAAATCCAATTAATTCAAGATATTTCCTTAAAAATCAATAAAGGCGTACACTTCATGAATTTCCTAATGAACATGAAATTTAAATATGAAGAAATAGAGTGAACCTCATTAGCTGAGAAGGAAATCACTAGATGAACTCTGTGTTAAAAATGCTTCAGTTCCATGCATATGTTAGTATTATTAACCCCACCTACACCGGGTTTCTCAGTAGTCTTGATAGATCTCATTGTGATGAAATCAATGAAGGATTGATTATTTTTATTAGGGTTCCTTAGATCTGTATATCATGTATAAGTTGTAATGTAATATGAATTATACATGATATGAAAATCCAAACATTATGAAGAAATTAATTAGACATTTATATATATATAACTCGTCATATGGCATGTATTATCCACTTAATGACCACACAAAACACATGTAGATAATGTTTTAATAGTATAATAAATTAATTTTTTATTCTGTGTAATTTGGTAAAATTATACGACATGTACATTGGAGCTACACTTCATTTATTATTCTCACCATCAATCTGTGGCACACACCTAGGGACTCGGTTTGTAACCACACCATGAAAAATATTGGAGTACATAGCATGTACATGGGATATATGACATGTGGTCTCCGAGTTACATGGCCACTGGTAATGTAGGTCATGTAATAAAAAAAACATGGACCATCTATGACTAAAGTACTACACATCATGTATGGATGTTACACAGTGTGTACTCTGGCTGATCGTGATCCAAGTTGCCTTAGTCAACACATGGTGTGTAATTAAATTCACTACATGTAGTAAATACAAACATCTTGAATTAATTCCAAATTAATTCAGGGTGTTTTAACCACCAGTACACATCGTGTATCTTCATGTTACACGGCGTATACTCTTGTGTAGTCCATCTAAATTCCTCAACACCTCTAGATGGGATCTTCAAATTTATTTCTTTCCTAAAATTAATTGATTTAATTATATTTATGTTAAATGAAGAGGAAGAAAGAATATCTCATAATTATGATTAAAGAAAGATTAAAATATAATTGAAAAGTAATGAAAAATTAATAAATCAATAAATGATATTTAAATAATTATAAATAATTATTATACTACTCTGATACCACTTAAAGGTTCCGAGTGCAGTAGAAGCGGCAGATGGGGCATACCCAACTCAACTTTTTTATCATGATCGATGATTAATCTGAGATTTACATGTTGATAAACAAAAAGATCAATGGAATTGAATCAATGAATATTGAAAACATATAAATGTAAGAACCAAAGAACTGGATCATAACATAATATTAAAAATTCATTTAAGCAATTAAACAATTACCTTGCGAGATATTATTTTTTCATTGATGGATCTAACAACATCTCTATGTCGTACCATCATTACATTATAGGAATTAAGAATAGATTCCCTCCAATGGTTATCCACATGTGTTCCATAAACCTTTTTACGTTGTCATAGGAATCTTTAGGTGCTAGCATGACAGATCCTAATACTCATGTTGTTCTCCTTTGATCGCCCTGAGAATCGATTCAAGGAAGGGTTATCAAAAACCTATAAAGTCTTGAGATTTCTGGTAGAGGAGGATCATTCTCCATTCTTAAGAGCATTCTTAGAGAGTGATATCTCTTGGGATTTATGAGGATTTTTTCTAGATCTCATTATCCGCAACAAAAAATGAATTGACTCTCTATAAAAAAATATAATTGGGTTTATATACCGCTAGGGTTAGAAAATAATGATTGCACATGCTCCTTTATTATTTCTACAATCCATATAGAACCACATGCCTATAATAATAATAATATTATTATTATTATTATTTATTCACATGGGCTAAAATCATGAATTAAAATAAATATTATTTATTCAAATAATATTCAATCGATATTATTTATCACTGAACCATTAAACTCAGTTTTCCATTCCTCTATAATATTTATCAGGACATGAATAATAACTATTTATTTAATAAATAAATTACAATAAATTATTCTAAAATAAATAAATAAATATTTTATTCACTAAATAATTATTAAATAATTATTAAATATTCTTCTCACATAATATTCTCTCAAATAACTGGTAATGGAATATATGCGATTAATGGAACATGAATAATTATTATACTACATGTGAGAATAATATTTATTCAACTTGTTAAATAATAAATATTAATGTATTATTTAATAGATTTTTTGGATACACATAGCATGTGACCCTTTAGGTCACTTTCTTAGTAGAATTAAGTGAATTAGCCCAAAGTCCAATGTCAGTATCTAGAAATATTCAAAGACACCAATATAAAAATAATTTAATACCGTAATGACATAATACCTCATATGAATGCTTAGTGTGTAATATAATCTCTTTATCGTGATATATCTAATCAATCAGGTTGCATGTTGCTGCCATAAATGTATGTGCTTAAGTTCTATATCTTTGACTTTCTAGAAATTTCACTTTCCTATAGAACACCATGACCTCATATTTATTTAGGCTATATAATTTCCATCAAAGGGCCTAGGATATAAACTTATGTTAAATAATATAATGGGAAAATCATTTCTTGTATTATTCATTAATGAAATATTACTTGTGAGGCACCAAATATATTCTACATCACAACAAAATATGTCATCATGGATTTCATCAATACATAAAATTGCATGAGTTGTAATACTCATTAATAATAATCCTAAAGTCTATGGATCAATACACATGCCCGTAGATAAGAACATCCAATGACACATATAAATGTGTATTTCCTACTTGAAGGTCTCATTATAATAATATCATACACTGGATATTACTAGGGGCATGCATGATGAGAAGGTGATTCAATGTCCTACGAATATCCACTTCTGATAGGTTGTATCGTTTGTATCCCTCAAATATATAGAACATATATTTAAGAATATTGTCATGCAACTTTTAGGTTCTCATCATAGTGGGGAACTGTTATGACCTTTCAGTGTGACATATTTTATTAGAACATTATCACATAATATGTTATATAGGATAATAATTGTTACATGACAAGAAGTTTATTAATATTCGAAATAATGAATACTGATTATAATAAAGTACATATAAGTTGGTTCTAGGGCATCAACTCCAACAGATATATTAAAAGTATCAAAAATATTGGCTACATATTATAGAAATAAAGAAAAATTATTTTATTTATATTCATAATATAAATATTCAAAATATCTTTTTGATTAATTTATATTCTTTCTGGAATAATCCTAATGTGCATATAATTGTTTTCCCCTTATTTGTTTTTAGTATTTTATATCTTAAAATTGTAATAGTGATTTTAGATATAGGATTCAAGATAAACCATATATTTCACACTATATTATAACACCCTAAAAATTTAGTTTAAAATAATAATAATCTCGATAGCTTTCTTAATACGCAACACCGAGCTTTAAGAAAATTGAGATATATTATCAAAATATTATTATTTAATTGTGACACTCATAACATTATCGTTGAATTAGAGGGTATGAATATGAATAACCACATTATGAAATATATGTATAATATTCTAAATCAATAAATATATATTGATTAATTATATGTAAATAAACACTCAATTTTTTGTAATGTTATTTTATACTTCAAAAGGGAATTTTATTCAAAAATGACTTTTATTGCATTTTAAGTGGAAATTATATTTAATTTACAACACATTTAGAAATTTCATTATAAAAAATTAAAATATTTTTTAAATTCTACATATCAAAATGAACATAGGGTAAAATTTCTATATTTTTTTTAAATTATTGATTTTTTTAGTGAATAGTGAAAATACCAATTTTTTAAATAATGTAATTTATTTTCAATAAATAAAGTAATTTAAAACTCCCATTATATTTTGGATTTTGTATTAAAGGTACATATTATCCATTTTATTTATAATAATAAAATTAATTCAATTTTAATTATAAATATTCATGATTTTGAAATAAGTTAATTTTTATGCTTAAAAAGTCATTTTTCTAAAAACTATTTTTGGCTGTGTTTTATGAATTTATATTAAAATTGATTTTTCCACTTATAAAGATTGAATATTGAAAAATGGATAAAGTATTTTGAATAAGGAGGTTCAAGTTCGGTAAATATTTCCCTTATATTTTTTTATTATTAATAGTAACCTTTGTAAATATTTGTCACCTCAATAAGGGTAAAACGGGTAAAACATGATTAAAAATTTAATATAAGGCTTTAAAATTACTCCAAAAAAATCCATTATTTAATTTAATGGGATAAAGTAAACTATATACATCCCAAATTTGAAAATATGACATTTTTTCCATTTTACCATGATAATGATAGTTATATTATTTTGCGCAAATAAAATTTTAAAATGTCATTATCTTAAATTTAATATATATAAAATTTTTACATAAGGATAAAAGAAAATAATTTAAATTATAAATGTTTATTTTAGATGTGAAATAATTTATTTATATTATAAATTTATTTTTAATCTGTAGATATGAACTAATTAACTTAAATACTTATACAATGTCGACACAGAGTTTGTGCAAGCGATAGAAAAAACTTATAAATGATTTTAAAAACATTAAAGTAATATTTTTTCAATAAGTTATAGTGACCTAGAAATTTTATAGATGAATATAAAATATTTGGTATGTTTTAAATTTTTATATTTTAATTCATTTTTTATCTTGATGCCATTATATTCAAATTAAATGAATAGTGTAAAAAATGACATTAATGATATTTATTAAAAATTATAACTTATTAAATTATATAAAAATCATAAAAAAATTAAATAGGACAAGTAAGATAATATATAGTCTAAAAGTTCATCCCTTTCTCACTTATAATATAATTTTTACCTTTATATAAAATTATAACCCTTTAATATTGAAATAGTTGTTATTGAGGTTAAGGTTGAAAATGTTTAATGAAGGGGTTAATAAAAACGATAAGGTTTAAAATTATATCTAAAAATGTATTAATTTGATTGGATGATTATACTAGGAAAATATACTTATTATATTTCAATCCATTCCATTTTCAGCCCATTTTTCAATTAATGTGACTTTATTATATATTAAAATTTTGAAAACATTATAAGTGTGCCCCTCCCCTCACTTATAAATAAACACCCCTTCTCTATTTTCTTTACAAATTATTGAGAAACTTAGCTAAAATAACCTACCCAATTATCTTTTAAATATTCATATACATGAATTATATGTTATTTCTTTTTTTAAAGACCATTGAAAGTATCCTTAACAAGTGATATAAAGGAAGTCTATTGAATAATAAGTAATCATCTTTAACTAATATTTCAAATTTATTTCTTATTCTAATTCCTATAAAAATATTTTAACCATAATAAAATAATAAATCTAGTATAATATTATATACTAATATGTTATTAATATTATTGTACAACCATTTCCATCAGTTTTTCATTTTTTGAAAATTGAAAACATCACTCGTGCGTACGTACGACTTACCGTCTCCATGTAGCGGTGAAATTAATTTTAAATCACCATTTTACTGGTATGGTTATAAAGATGAAATAAATGAATATATATAATATTTATAATATAATTATTCTTTTTTAATTATAATATCATATCTAATATATTACCTTCCTATCTGTTGGAAAATGAAAACGTCACTTGTGCGTACGTGTAGACTACCACCTCCACGAAGTGGTGTGATCTATTTTTCATTTATAATTTATATGGATTGTGATAAGGATATATTTAAGGAGTATATATGATATATATGATATAATAATTATTATTTAAAGGTTAATTATTATTTAACTTTCTTTCATTCCATCCATTGAAAAGTTAAAAACAACATTCATGAGTATATACGACCGACCATCTCCATGAACGATGTAATTCATTTTTCTATCTAAAAATTTCATATATATATATATATATTATATTTATATCATGATTTAAATTATAGATATGATTGAACCATGATAAATGTAAAATTACTAGAACAACCAAACCAAACTTTTCATGAAAAATGAAACAATTAACACCCAGAAATGACAATTTTAATAAGGAATTTTTAATAAATGGGTGTTTAAATGTTATAAATGGATTATATACGATAGAAAAGTATTTAAATGATTATATTATATAATTATAGTAAATTTAATATTATTATACATGATTTTATAGTGCTTTCAATGTAAGCAGAACATGAGGTATTGGATTTACATCTCACTTTTATTTCTATGAGACACAGGCCATATTCACCACTTGTTTCTATGTACTGTATATGCTACCAATTAATGTGTTTTTTATGATTCTAATTAAAGTCATGGGGATTTAAAATATCTCTCTAAGTTACTATCTTTTATGATATTTTGATTCGAAAGTTACTAAGTGGTAAGGGTTTTATATTACAATCACATTATTTATTGGGATAGTTTATGATTAAGTTTACAATAATGAAATTTTATGATATTCCTCTCAATAATCATATGAATTTTCTTATACATTGGTTATTTATTGATATTAAAATTTTCATTTCATTTTCCTCTCCTTAATTACTCAATATTTAAATATAAAAATTTTAAGGAAAACCAACATTATTTCTCTCTTTGGTTGAAAATAATTTTTCTTCAATGTCCATTCCATATAAAAAAAGTTTTCAAAATGTTTCTTACCATAAAACTATGATTGTATAAATTTATTTTTACCTTTTTTTTTATTTTTACAATTTTTTTGAAAATGATTCTTCTTGAATTTTTCTAATTGATGTAATTTTTACTTTTTACTAAAATTGTGAAAAAAATATTTGTTTTAATGTACACAGAAGGAACATAACTTCCCACCATTACACCACTAAATGATTTGAAGACTCATTTATAAGTTTCCAGGGTTATTTTAATATAAAATATTTTCCTTAATATTTTAAAAAAAGTCATATTTTGAATAAGTGATTTCAAAATTAAAATTTTATTTTCCCCAAGAAATATTACAACGATCTTTTAAACGTGATTTTAAACTATGATAACATCCTTGGATTTTACTTATGTTTTTCCAAGGTTATAATCCAATAATTCCATATACTGTCATTATTTATATGTATTATGGTGATTATAGTATAAGAATTATTCTATGAAACTCATTTCTTTCCCTAGGTTAATTAGGTTATGATAAAACCTATATGAAACATATTTCTTTTCCATGGGTTATGTTGTAATGAAATGTTGAAATGTGTATGCAACCTGTTTCTTTTTCATAGGTTATGAAATGTATTTATGATGAATGATTTATGTGTTAGGACCACTTTGTGTTTGAAGATTGTATTTGTTGTCAATAGTTGTTAATGATGGTCAAAATGAAGAAGGATATGAAGAAGAACTCCAAAGTTAATGGAGACCGGCTGAAGTGAGGTTTCCTGGAGAATTGTTATGGAATCATAGAATTTTATTTCATACTTTAGCAATTCTCTTAGATGATAAATTCAGATGATTTTTGAGCTAATCCTAAGTTCAAAGAACATGTGTCAATGGTGACACATTGTTTACAACAATGAAAAATGGAGAAGTATCATCCATTTGAGGATGATTGGAGCAGAACGGTGAAGTATCATCTATCTAAGGATGGTTGAAGAAGAATGAGGATTTGAAGAAGACAATGCAATGATTTATGATTTCATGTGAACCATTCAAGATTTTACTTGAAGAATAGAATCATAGGATTTGCAGTATGATGGTTATGAAGAAGAGAAAATGTGGAAGGGCTTGACATTCTGAGGTAGCCAGGCATTTCACATTGTATCTAAATCAGACGATGCATTACTGGTATGTATTTCACACATATCATGAGTTAGGAGAACTTGTGATGCAAGCCTTATGAAGGAAAGGGGGAGAAATGGTGATTCCAGTCATATAAAGTTTTTATTGGAAGGAATGATGCTTCTGGGAGATAGGGAAGTTTCAGTTCCCATTGCAACTCTGACGATGCTAAAGTTGATCTATCAAAGGATAAATATCATGATAGTGGGATTCGTGATAAAAGCATAAGAATAGTTATGGGAAGTAGTGAAGAGAGAAAATGACAAAGCAATGTACAATCTAGGGGCGGCAGAAAATCACAATTTAAGGTGGCGTCGTTTTCCAGTGTTTGCCAAATTTTAGGGCCTGAAAATCGGGAGATGAATAAATGTGCTTGGCAATGGATGTTGCAGGAAAGGTTGAAGATGGTTTATATTTTCACGTGCAAGGAGTTATTCAAGGTCAGAACATTGAAAAATGACAAAGGAATGGAGTGCGCGGAAATTTAGGCATGTTGCGCGCAAAAATAAAGTGGTGCGTGCAATATATGCGGGCTGCGCGAAATAGCAGTGGGTTGACCAAAAAATTAGATCATTGCACGAAATATTTGCGGGATGCATGAAATATCAGTGGGATGCGCGAAAGAGAAAGTTGTGCACGTAATATCAGCGGGAGGTGCGAAAAATAAAGTTTGCGTGAAATACTGGCATGGTGCGCGAAATAGAGGAATGAAGTTTTCGCACAAAATGTGTTTCGAGATCAGAAGCTCGAAAATTGGAAAAGGAATAAAATGTGCGAAAGATTGGAGCAGTGCGCGAAATATGATGTCACAGGAAAGATTGGTTCTGCGCGCAATATGGAACGCGGTGCGGAATTTTGCGCGCAATTGGTGCTTCATGCTTAGAAGGATGAAAAATGGAAAAGGCATGAGGTGCGCGAAATATTGAATCATGGCGCGTAATATGAAGTTGCATAAAAGAGTTTTTTATGCGCATGGAGGAGGTTTTACACTCGGATTAGTGTTTTTCGTGCGGGGTCAAAAATGCCTATATATATGAGGCTAACCCTTCTCATTTGTTAAGACTCGACACATAGAAAAATCCCGAGCTCTGACGCACAGAAAAAGTGAAGTATAAAGTATTGCGCGAAAAGAAGAAGTGTTGCGCGAAGAAGAAAGTGTTGCGCGAAAAAGGGAAGTTCTGTGCGAAATAGAAGGGTTGCGCGAAAAGGGTTTTTCGCGCCAAAAGGTGTTTTTACGCGCAAGGCTAGAATTTTATGCGCAAGCCACCTAGAAGGTTACGTGAAAATTTTGAGGTTCTTGTATGCCATCGATAGGTTCATAGCACTCTCAAAGCAGTTTTGCAAAGAAGAAAGAACTGTGAACCATTCGGTTTCACAAAGAGAAGATGAACCGCACTCACACGACTGGTGTTTAACACTATCATTGTGCATTGTGAAGTGAGGAAGAACAATATGTGCAACTGAATTCATATCTGCACCACGGAAGAAGGTAGTATACCAATACACTCTTGTGTTGGTATTGAGAATTGAAGACAAATATTAGAACATTGTAATTATACTGTGTCAAAGAGAACGAAGAGAATAAGAAGAACAGAGTATGCCCAACTGAAGGCTGACAATTATTAAGGGCAATTTAATTCTGGTGATGCTAAGATGAGCTGGTCTTCATTGTTCTGATAATCACAACGGGATTTTTTGATTCCATCAGATTGAAGCATAAGCGATCTCAATGTAGCTGGTTTTTCACTGAAGAAGAAGGGGAAGAAGATTGTACAGCTTTTAGGTTTGCTGCATAGAAAGAAGTGGTTTTTTACTTGCATGCTGCTAGGTAGGTAATAATTTAATAGAGGAAGAAAAAAGTAGCACTGTGACATCCAATAGGTCTCAACAGGTGAAAGATTCTTTTAGTGTTGCAAACTCTTTTAACAGAGAGAAGACTATCTTCATAAGTAGTATAAAGAACCAGCTAGAGGCTGCAAGAGACTGTCTTCATAGGCAGTATAAAGAACCTGCTAGAGGATGTAAGTTGGACTAGGCTTTCACCAGTCTAGGGAAGAGGATTTTTTCCCACCCCCCTCCAAAGTGTAGGGACTCAAACTGGCTAGAGGATTGTTTTCCTAGCCACTCCATTGTAACAGCATTTTACATTATAATGGAGAATCCATGCACTGTTCATCCCCATGCATGGAAAGGACGCAGCTACTCTTATTGAGTGGTGAACCTTGTAAAAATATCGTGTGCATATCTTTACTTCTTTCTATTATTGCATGCGACAGGGAAAAGATAATAAGAGAATCAAGATCCTAACAGGTCTAGAGGTATAGGGATAAAAGTTGGAATTGGTTTAAAAAGTCCCCAACACTGATTCACCCCCCTCTCAGTGTTAGGTATATCCCAATCTGGTCCTCACATTATGATTTTATGGAATGTATATGAATATATTATGATAAGTTGATTGGTGGGCCTGGAATTATATATCCCTCTAATGCATTGGTTAAATTTAGATATCTCATGAGACAATAAGGATTAGAATAGGAACTGAACCCAGTTTAGTAAGGGAATGTGTCTACTAAGATAGTCTTGGGAGTGAACCTTGACTAAGGATGGGATAAAATGGTGACCGAACCCTATCCACTATGATAGTCTTGTAAGTGAACCTTTACTAAGGGTATGATGGAATGGGGGTGAATCTAATCCACTATGATAGTCATGCCAGAGACCCTTGACTAAGGAAAATATTTTCTGTGATTGTGTGTATTTCTTAAACTTATGTATTATTCCAATGTTATGCTATTATGACTCATGTTATTTCATTATTTTATGATTCATGTCTTATGAACTCTTAAAATTTATTCCATGACTCAAGATTGTGATTTATGATATGCTGGGTATTATTTTTTTTCAAATGTTAAACTCGTGTTCTCATACCCTTTTTCTCAAGTTATGTTAATGTGATCATTGATATCTCAATTTTTCACCATTATTGAGAATATGATTTCACCCTTTATTATGTTTCCTTTTCCTAGGTAATAAAGGAAGTTTTAAGTAGGGTTTATCTGAGAAGAGTACTATGCGGGGAGATATTTTTTGGAGATATTGAAGATATTTCAGGAAATAAGAATATTTTGTATCTAGTATCCAAAGACACTAAACCCTTACGGTCCTCAAGAATATATCTCTAAAATATATTGAATTTTAATCTATTAATCTATAATATCTTTGTATGAAACGTATGGGGCCCTTTATTAAGAATATTTTGTATCTAGTATCCAAATACACTGAACCCTTACGGTCCCCAAGCATGTATCTATAAAATATATTTAATTTTCATCTATTAATATTTAATATATTTGTATGAAAATTATAGGGCCCTATATTTGGAATCAGAGGACAGGTTTTTTCAATCATTAGAGATTAACATTAAAGAACTTTAGTGAAAAAACTAATGATAATTATACGTATAGAAAAATATCCTAAAGTTTTAGTAATGAAGATATTATGTATTTATCCAAGTAATACATCTATTTACAGATACTACAAGTGGACATGTTTTTTTCATAGATACATCTAGGGGTAATAACCCCAAAAATTTGGTCAAGTATATCTAGACCATCATTCTAGTGCATGGTGAGTGTGCACTTACTGCACACTTGGTTTCACACTCCCATGGGGATATTCTTTGTTTAATTCAAATTTTATTTATCAACTATTATTAATTATTTGAATAAATTATGACCATGAATGGAATAGGATAAACCTATGGTTTCATATATTTAAAATAAGTTGTCATGATTTATACATCCTATGAATGATTTTTTATGATTACTATTACCCGCACTATTATTTTTTCTAGTCAATGGTTGGAACCATGAGGAATCATATAAACATTGAATGTAATGGATAATTTAATGATTTTAAGCATGAGAAAAAAATGAAACAAGATCTAGAATGAAAAACCATGTGATTAGGCCTAATCTTCTATCCCATTATATGATTAATAACCTCAACTTGTGTGAAATTCATAACACAACTAATAAGATAAAAATGGAGTTTCATGAAGATAATTAAGGAAAGAATAATCATCTTCCTACATATCTAGAATGTGAGAACAAGTGCTCAATGGAATGCATCATAGGAAAATGAATATGTTTCGAGTGTAGAAAATAAAGACATAGAGCAATAAATTTCCGAGGAAAATGAAAACTTTGGTTATAAAAATGGATGATAATAATGGTTTTCCTAAGGTATCATTGACGATTGAATGTTTTAAATGTTGAATGTTTTGGCATTACACAAGTTGATTTCCTAGGGGGGAAATATAAAGAAGAGGATAAGTATGGTTGTATAATAAAACATTTTTTATTTATGATAAAGAGATTCCAAATGACATATGAAAGGAATGAGGTATTAAGGAATAAAATGATGAATCCCAGTTAATGGTTTAATAATTAAGTGTAATTATTGATGTTTTTATGTATTGGGATTCAAGAATTATGCTATAGGAGTATTTGCATAAATGGTATTATTATTAAAATAAAAATGAAATGTTTAAGGATTATTAATCATCATTATTTCTTTAAGGATTTGTAATAATATGTTGAATGGTATTGATGAAAAAGAAAATTGATTTAGTTGTAAGGATATATTTTAAAAACACATGATTAAGGAAAAGATAATAGTTAATGCATGCCAAATGTTGAGATAATAATTTTTAGTTTAGATAAATAGATTACTTACATTTATAAATTAAATAAAAAAATATTTATGACCTTGAAATTGGTTATTTGTTTGATGAAAAAGTTCTTTTGGTAATCTTCAAAATAATTTTATGACATTTTTTATTTATGGAATATATTGGATAGTGTTAATTTTAGAAATAATGTCTGTTTTCATTGAGGTTTTATGGAGATTCAGATTATTTTGGGAATGGATTAACATGTTTTAGGTGAATATATGATCATGTTATTAACATGGTTGGTATGTGACATGATGAGATACTTCATGTAGTTTGGGAATAAATATTAAAATCAATCTTGGAAAAAATATGTTATCAAATATTTCATATTTTTAAGTTTTTAATTTTGTCAAATATATTTTAGAAGATCCTTAAGGTTAACTATATATGGAATGGATTAAGATAAACTTTGGCTGATACTTTTGAGGTTTTATAGATTAACTCATTATATAATCATATGATGATTTATCCATATCAGATAAATTGTGATAACCACTTTGTTTTTAATGATAACTAGAGATATATGGAATGAATTATCATTATTTTATGGATCCTATGATCCATTAAAAGTTAATTTTTATTCTTCAGGAATGAAAAATTCATCTGGAATATTCATTTCAAGGAGTAAGAGATGAAGTGGAAATTAATTAAAGCTTAGCCAAAATATGAAATTGACCTTATAAAATAGAAATAAATTAAGTATATTTTTCTATGTTCTCTATCTTGATAGTAAAAAAATCTCAACTTTAAGAAAATTATCTTTAAATAAAATATTTATCCTTCTACATTCATTTCAAATGAATTGATGGCCTTTTCACCCATCATGGATTTATGCTTTTGTGGTCATTAACTTTATCACGACCATGTAATCTATAAATTTTTATTAGTCTTTGGATGGCATTTTTCTCCTCCATGTATAAATTTAATCATCCCATCAATTTTATCTTTATCTGGGAAAATTACTATGTGCAATTCCAGGTAACCTTTATATCTATAACTTTTCCTTTTTAAAATAACTTTTATTATCCCTCTATATGATTTGGGTTTTGAATAAGGGTAGTTTCAAATATTGAAACTTTTATAAATGAGATAAAATTATGAGGGAAAATTTTATTTAAGGGGGTAGAATGAAACACCTAAAAAATTAGTTTAGAATAATAATAATATTGATATCTTTCTTAACATGCAACACTGATCTTTAAGCT
Source organism: Viscum album (assembly GCA_963277665.1). Lineage (NCBI taxonomy): Eukaryota > Viridiplantae > Streptophyta > Magnoliopsida > Santalales > Viscaceae > Viscum > Viscum album. The sequence continues at coordinate 785,025,226 of OY728123.1, read as the reverse complement.
AATTGAGATATATTATCAAATATTATTATTTAAATGTGACTGTTATAAGTTTATCGTTGAATTGAAGGGTACGAATATGAATAAACATATTATGAAATATATTTATAATGGTTCTACTTAATACAATTTTATTCATTAATTATTAGGAAATAAGAACTCATTTTTTTTATAGAGTCATTTTATGCATCAAAATGTATATTATTCAAAAATGATTTTTATTGCATTTTTTCATGGAAATTATAATTAATTTAAAAAAATTTATAAATATTATTTTATAAAATCAACCTTTTTTAGAAATAATAATATAAAAAAAATTGGGTTAATTTTTTGAATTTTTCTAAAATGATTGATTTTTCAGTGACTAGTGAAAGATACCAATTTTTCCAATATTTTCATTTTTCAATAAATATAGTAATTTAAAATACAAATTTTATTTTGGATTTGGAATTAAATATACATATGATACATTTTATTTATAATAATTTCATTAGTTCCATTTGGCTTAGCAATATTCATAATTTGGATATTAGTTTATTTTTATGCTTAAAAACACATTTTACTAAAAAACATTTGATTGTGCTTTATGAATTTATATTAAATTTATTTATATCACTTCTATAGATTGAATCTTGAAAAATATATACCATATTTAGAATTATGAGGTTCAAATTTGGTTAATAGTTTCCATTTTTATTACTGTTCATTATGATTAGTAACCTTGGTAAATATTTGTCACCTCAATAAGGATAAAACAAGGTTAAAACATTAAGATAAGGCTTTAAAATATATAAAACACTTGATTTTATTTCATTTTATGGGATAAATTAGACCACAACTATCCTAAATTTTAATATATGTCATTGTAGTGCCAATTTTCATTGATAATGATATTTATATTATTTTAAGTAAAGAAAATTTCAAAATGTGACTCTCTTGAATTTAATATCTCAAAAAACATTACATAATGATAAAAGTGTATTAGTTTAGTTATAAATTTTTATATGAAATATAACTTATTTTTTTATCATAATAATTTATTTTTAATTTTTAGTGATGAAATAATTACTTTAAATGCTTGCCCAAGGCTGACACAATTCTTCTCTAAGCAGTAGAAAATTCATGTAAATTATTTAAAAAACTCAAAAATTAATATTTATCAGAATATTTATAGTTATGAAATAATATTATATATTAATATAACATATTAGATATGTGATATAAGTTTATATTTAAATTTATTTCTTATCTTGATGCCTTTAAAGTCAAATTAAATGAATGGTGTCAAAAATGATATTTATGATATTTTATTAAATTATTTAAAAATACTAAAAATATTTAATTAGGAAAATTAGGATAATACATGGTCTATAATTTCATCCCTTCTCCATTTATAATCCAATATTTACCTTTTAAGTAAAATTATAACCCTTTAATATTGAAACACTTTTTATTGCAATTACGGTTAAAATGTTTAACAAAAGGGATAATCTAAAATATAATGTTTATGATTGTATTTAAACCTATCTAAATTTTATTGGAAGATTATATTAGGACCATATCCTCATTATATTTTAATTATTTTCATTTTGGAATCATTTTCCCATGAATGTGAATTTTTTATCTATTGATATTATGAATATATACAAGAGTTCCCTCTCCTAAATTATTAAAGGAAACACATTATCTATTTTCTTTGAACATTATTGTGAAAAAAATCCCAACCAAACACTACAAAATTCTCTTATAAAGTTCCCTAAACATGAATTATAGGTTTAGATATTCTTAAAAGTCCATTCTAAGGGTCTTTATGAATGGATCTAAAGGAAGTATACCAAATAAGAGGTCATTTTATTTCCTAAATCTATCAAATTTAATTATTATTATTATAATTACTATAAATATATTTTACCCATACTATAACTCCCAAATATTTTAAAAGAATAAGATTACGTTTGATAGAAAATTTGATACGCAACACCGAGCTTAAACAACCCTCAAAATATAACTTAGTCCTTAAATTGGTGGTATGAATAGGATTAACTACTTTATTAAATATATATATAAATTTCATACTTAATATAATTGTTTTGATAAATTCTTAAGTAATTAATCACTCAATTTTTAGTAAATTTATTTTATTCATCAATAATATGTTTTCTTCAATGATGGTTTTTCTTGTTTTTTGTTAGAAACTATTATGATTAATTTTTTGAATTTTTTTTAAAAAAAATTGATAAATAAAATTCATTTTTAAATATTATTTTCAAAATTTACTTTTTGTGAAGTTTTTGGTATTTTTAAGAAAATATTGATTTTCCAGTGAATAGTGAAAAATACCAATTTTTTGTAAAAATGTCATTTATTTTCAATAAATTAATTAATTTAAAAATATCATTATGTTCTGAATATGATTTAAAGTAACATAATTATTTTTTTTATTTAATCAACTTAATTACATTTGAATCGTCTTTATATTGGATTTTACTATAAGTTTATTTTCGAGTTTAAAATGGGTACTTTTTAAAAAAAACTATTTTAAAGTGAATAATGTTTTTCCATTTTAATTAAATAAAATAATATCTAAAAATTAATTATTTAAATTAAATGTATAGATTATATACTTATAAATATGAATTTAAATTCATATAATTATTATTATTGTCCATATAGTTATAATAAAATCATCTTATCCTTGAAAAATACATTTCTTGAAAAAACCACCTTTTCATCATTTTTTCGGTTTTATTTTAAATTAATTTCTTCAACTTATATGAATTGAATTTGGTAAAATGGATTCCATATATGGAATCATAATAATTTATATTATCCAACAAGGTCCATGTTGTTCGGAGTGAGTATGTCAAGAGGTGGGGGTTGAATTTTGTTCCTAATAAAACAATTATGTTAAAAACAAGTTTTATAAAATCCTCCAATTAAAATAAAATTTCCCATTTAATCAAAAAAATAGTTTACTATAATTTTTATCTTTTAAAATATTCCTTAAATCCTGATTACTTCTTGGTTAAAACAATATGTAAATTACTTTAAATTTTGAAATCAATTTACTAAATAAAATTATTATATAAATACCAGTTAAGAGTAACTATCAACGTACCAATTTCTTTTGCAACTTAACAAAAAATATAGTTTAAATATTTGTAAAGAATAAAAAAACACACAACAAAATAAAACAAGGGGTTTAATATCAAACTAAAACTTAATCCCCTCCACTTGGAAATCACCTACTGCCAAGAATATTGTATAACTATAATCTGATCCAAAACCTTGATCATGTATTAACATAATAGCTTACAATCTATCTAATCCACTCAAGGACCTCTCTCTCAAATATTATGGGTAGAATAACTACTTATGCCACAAAATTACCTCTTCTACAAACATATTGGGTAAAGGGATGAAATGATAGAGATGTGAATATCAAGTATTCTCTAGTTGTAGTAAAGGATTTAGTGTGTGTTGATAAATAGTATAAACAACATACTAATAAAAAAATAAAAGTAAACAACAAAAATAGAAAGAAATAAGATATAGAAAAGGTAGAGCAACTTGTTTTTATGTGCTTTGTATTCTTGAGTCTCCTTGGATGTGTCTCAATGAGGAGATCAATTTGTTTCTCTGGAAGTGGTAGAAAAGTAGAGTGGCGTATTGATCTTTATCATGTTTCAATCTTTCATAGTTCAAGAAAATTGGATGAGTCAAGTGTATCTCAATGTCTTGTATATATGTATCGATTGATCTCTATGTACATTACATCTATATATACCATGTTTGTTTCATGATGATATCTTTAGAGAGAGATATTTATTTGTAAATATATATATATATTGGAAGGAGAAGTCAACCATTGAAGGACAGTCATAAACATTACCTAAATCCATGTAATGGTCTTTGACTTATTCTTTAATGCATCCATGTAATACTTCAATAATAATCATTAAATAACCCTTAGAATTAACTTCAAAAATATTTTTTTTATAGAATTTAATTCAAATGAGTCTGAATAGTGAGAGTGGCACATGATGATGGTGACTCATGTCCTGCATTGATTCAGCCTTGCAGTGACTTAGGCTGGTGGTAGGTCATCTGGAAGTGACTCATGTTTAGAAATGACTCATCTGGTGGTAGTTAGTATGGTGGTGACTCATTTTCAGTGGTGAATAATTTGATGATAAATCATCTAGAAATGACTCATGTTCAGTGGTGACTCATCTGATGGTAGGTAATCTGGTGGTAGGTCAACTGGCGGTGACTCTTGTGAATGTGACATATTCCCAGTAGTGACTCAAGTATGGAAGCGACTCATGTGATTGTGACTAATTCCTGGTGGTGTCTTAGGTCTATTAATGACTCATCTGTGGTGGTGATTCATCTCTGATGGTGGGTCATCTTTGGTGGTGACTCAAGTCTGGTGGTGAGTCAAGTCTAGTAGTGAATCTTTTCATCACATAGGCAATATTTCATCACATTATTATTTATAAAACAATGTACCATCATACAACATGAAAATAATTAGAAATATAAGAATCCTAATTTTTTATCATTAAAATATGTAATTACCAACATTCTTCAAATTAAAATATGGAGGTTCCAACAATCTTCCCCTTTTTGATGATAAAAAATCGTGGAATTTTATAAATCATGTTGAAAATAAACTTCAGTGTAAAATAGATGTATTTGAAAAAGTAATGATATCTTATTAACACTTTAAAAATATAACATGATAATTTGGACATAATGTTTAAAACAAAATATAAATAAAAATATTATCAAAGATAAATATGAGAGGATAAACACGATATCAGAGAATAACATTCACACACTTATGATATCATAGGAAAATGGGGTAATAAACATAACATCGATTCCATAATTACTCTACCTAGAAAAAAATGAAAAGTATTCTCACCATTTTGGGATTATCAAAAAGTGAAGATAAGAAATAGTAAAGTCAAAGAAGAAAAAGATGAATAATAAGAGAAATTATATTAAGGTCAAAAGTAAGTGTACTACATACAAAAATAAAGATTCAATAATTTACATATCAAAGATAATGTATAATGTGAATCACTCTCATTCTAGGTACTAGGAACAACATGTGATTTTCCCTTGTCATAGATAGGGGCACGAATATAGAGGTTGAGGGAACTAATGCAGTAGCTGTATGGACTAATGTAGAAGAGGGTATCTATTTAATAGTCACTGGCCGAAGATGTTGTATTGCTTCCACAAGAGGAAAAACGAGAGGCTAAAATTGATCAGGTAAAAGAGAATTTGGATTATGGACAACAACTGGTTTGAAATGTACATGATTATTGGATATAGTATATATAAGATAGGTCATTGGAATGTCCTCAAGAGATATTATTTTCATACCGAACACATGAAATAAATGCTTCATGAGATTGATTAAATCCATAATAATGTTTCCTATGTGATTCATGAAACTAAATAAGTCTTTATTTTCCTCCATAAACAACTTACGCATAGGTGTCATCACCTTCAAATGATTTACCTATTCCTTAAAATCTTGGGTAACCAGTGCCATCCAAAGTTTTTTAGATAAAAATATAAACTATGAGTTTAATTCATGTTTGGTGTAAATAATAAAATGTCACATTTAATTTCCTTGGTGATCATTTCATAATCACTTACAGATTAATTTAGATATTTAATGACCAATTTGTAAATGTGTTCATCAAACTATCTGATCTTCCTCAAATATTCATGACGGGTGGCATGAACATATCCCAAAATAGTATGATGTTATTTTTGGAAAACTACCAAATCAACTCTGTATCAATTGACATTGAGGGAGGTGGAGCACTGGAAGTAGAACCCACTAGAGGTAAAGTCTCCAAACTCTCCAACAAAGTATCCATATTGTTTGCAATTGTTGTCTTCATATACTCTACCATAGACCACATGGTCTCTATATCACTAGATAACTATTTGTTCTCAATCTCAACCTGTTGAATGTGATGAATCATTTTTGGCTGGGTGTGGCACGAAACCAACACAAATAGGTTTTCTAGCATTACCCTAATTGATTTATGTGTCCTGAGGTGCATGAGACCTAAAAATAATACCAAAATAAAAAAACAAGACTCTCTTTTAAAGGCTCTAAATAATCTCTGGAAATAGCATCTGAAAAAATAGGAGTAAGAAAATTAGGCAGTGGGAAAGCATCTATCTCATCATGAGGCACAACACTCACTACTAGATCAGTTCTAGCATGTAAATTTGAAATAAATCCATAAATCTCTCCCATAACATAAATATACTCAACCAAGAATCCCTTAGGATCTATCTCAACTTGAACAAGGACAACAATTCCACCATGCTTTAGTTGACTACTCCCATCATCATCTGAATCCAAATAGCCAATCTAAGCCTCAAATACCTTGGAAGGATTTTCTACACATCAAAAGTTATGAAATATATCCTAGAAGAGGTCAATTTAGTAGGTCCAATATCTGTAGGGTCAAATCAATGGATAAAAAACATGGGGATTCATCCCCCTCAATAGATTCCCTTATCTTATCCATAAATAAATATTTTCATCAATATCTTTAACAAAACTTAGTCTTTTCTCAGACCTAGTAAAAATAGAAAATTTTGGAGAAGAATGATGTGTTTGAGCCATCTCGCGATCACCAAGACCACTATGATCAGATCCATTGTCATTTCCATATACATCATCATCCCCTTCATCTTTACCATCTCCGTCACTTTTATCATCTCCATCACTTCCATAATTTCTGTTTTCATTATCATCACATTAATTATCACATACATCCAAAATTTCATTATAATATTTAGATGAATAACTCTAAAATTGTTCTTCACCTGAAACCTCGGTTCCCTATTCTTCATATCCTTCACTTGAAATACTTTCTCTAGAAAGTAGAGATCATACTTGACTAGTATAAAAAACATATACCACTAGACTCTTAGTTATGTTAGGGTCACTTCCCTCCTTAACTAAGATATCCTCCTTACCAACAACTACATCAGCCACATTAACTTCTTTATCTTCATCTGAATACACAACTACCACATCTGACTTCAATCTAGGATCAACATAGTTCTTTGGTCTGGTAGGGTGATCTATAGTTTTAAAATTATCATATATCTTATCAACATCATCCACCCACTTCTTCATCTATGTGTTCTAATTTTCCATCATTATTTTACATATATATTTAGTCAAGTAGAATCCACCACATTTCACTTCGGATTATTTATCATCATCAACCAATCCATTGGACTCAAGTATGGCCTAAATAACCTTAGGATAAATAATGTAATTATACATAGATAATTCCTTACACATCTCCATTATATGAACCAATAGGTATCTGTATATATTTATTTTTTCTCCTCATTTCCTAATGTATACGAGATACACATATTGATATATATAGTGTTAAAGTCTCCTTTTCTTGGACATAACTTATGTTGTATAAACTTAAATAGAAATATGAACTCACTATCTAATTCAGTAGCAGTAGGTCTTATTAGAGTTTCATATCTTGTAAGCTCCACCAAGGCATTCTCATACACAAAATAATGACTACCATTGGTAATTAACCCTTGATAGTCATTCAAAACTCCCTTCTGAGGTACTTTAATGCACTTATCCCATTTCTTTTTGAAGAGAAGTCTACCTCTTCTCCATATATAAGGATTCTAATCCAAAATTTATTTTCCAAAAAACTAATCCCAACATATTGATAATATGGGGGAACTAATATAGGATATAATGGTATATCATTATTCTAAAACCATTCTATCCATCCCTAGTCCTGGACCACCCTAAGAACCGCTAATTTTCAAGATAACAACCATTCAACATTTAATTTTTTATCAACAATCATTATATGATTTTTGAGTTACGATCACTATGGCTTGACTATCGGTCGACTAGATTATCCTCTATTCTTCTTCAAAGGTTGTGACTCCTTAGAAGATGATTTGGTAGGTCACTTTACTCTTACCATTAAAACTGATTTAATATTTATGTGAGGATGAGAGAAGGCTAAAGGTTGGGAGAGAAAGGGTAGTAGAGATATTTTAAGGGTAGCAGGCACGGAGAAGAGGGTGAGTTTAAATTATACTTAAGCCCTAATTATATCATTTAGGTTTTTCAAAATTTAAATAAAAATGAAATATAAAAAATTAAATAAAAAATTATCCTGAATAAATAAAATTAGTAGTGTTGGGTCATTTCCAATAGTGGGTCATTTACAAGAGCATTCATTTCCAACGGTGGGTCATTTCCAACGGTGGGTTGTTTATAATGGTGGGTAATTTCCAATGGTGGTTTATTTACAATGGTGGGTTTCCCAACATTAAACTCTAACCAAATTTTATCACTCCTAATTCATGTTTGATATAGTTTAATCTATCATAATTTAATGGATTAGTAAAAATATCAGAATGTTGATGTTTAGTTCCTATGAATTCAAGAGTTATATCACCCTTTTGAAAATGATCTCTCAAAAAGTAATGTCTTACATATATATACCTTTTTAATGAGTGAGACACATGATTCTTAGAAATACATATAATACTAGTATTGTCACAATTTATAGGGACATGTCTGAGTTTATATCCATAGTCTAATAAAGCGTGTTTCATCCACAAAATTTGAGTATAGTAGGTACCTACAAATATGTATCCAGCTTCAATAGTAGAGAGTGTAAAAAATATATACTTCTTACTACACTGATAAACTAGGTACTTCCCCAAATGATGAAATATTCTAGAGGTTCTTTTTCTATCCCACTTATAACCACACAAATCGGTATAAGAAGGACTTAATAAGTCAAATTCTTGTCTTATATGATAGAATGGTCCTAAATTATTTGTATATTTGAGGTATTTAAAAATAATTTTAACAGAAAGTAAAAGTGATTTTGTAGGATTTTCTTGAAAACAATCACACATACACACACTAAATATAATATAATGTCTTCTAGTAGTTTGGTAGTGAATAATTTTAATCATACCTCTCTAATCGGTTTGATCCACAGACATTCCAGTTTCATCAAGATCCAACTTATAGATGGTACTCATGTGAGTGTCACTAATTTTAGTACTATCTGGACCAAATCATTTTAAAAGGTTCTTAGTATACTAACTTTGATTTAAAATTATTCTTTATCTATTTTGAAAAATATGAAAAACTATAAAGAATTTTAGTTCACCTAATAAACTCATTTCAAATTCATTTTTCATCATCTTTGAAAAATAAAAACATAAAGAAATTTTAGAAGATCCAAAAATAATATCATCAAAATATATTTGAACAGATAAAACATATTTTGAAATCTTTTTTATGAAAAGAGTGGGATTAACTATTCCTTTTGAAAAACCTTTAGAAATTATAAAATAGATATTCCTATAATACCAAGCTCTTGGGGTGTGTTTTAAACTATATAAATATTTTGTTAATTTGAAAACATGATTTGGAAAATAAGGATTTTGAAAAATGAGGGGTTGTTCACAAAAGAATCTTCAAATATATAACCATATAAGAATACACTTTTTATATCCATTTCATATAGTTTTAAATCCAATTTTAATGTATAGGAAATCAGTATTCTAATGTCTTTATGTATAGACACTGGTGAAAATATTTCATCATAGTCAATATCCTATTATTGAATATACCCTTATAAAACCAACCTAGCTTTATTTCTAACTATAGTTCCATATTAATCAACTTTGTTTATAAATACCCATTTATTTCCAATAGTGTAAGTGTATTTAGGTCTAATTGTTATTTCTCAAACATTATTTCTTTCAGACTGATTAATTTTCTCTTTCATATACATTACCAAGAATTCATCATTAATTTCATCATTGATGTTCTTAGGCTCATGGTGTGATAAGAATACTTGATATTCAACCTAATTCCTAAGATAAGCTCTAGTCTATGTGCCTCTATCCAGGTTTCCAACTACCAGATCTAGGGGATGGTATTTTAGAGTACTCATAGATCTTTGAAAAGAAGGGTTGGTTATATCATGTAATTATATATATTCAGGTCTAGGTTAAGAATATTATTAATAATAGGATGATTTTTTTGCTTGTTTCATAGAATTTTCATAAGGATTGGCGTTGATGATCCGGTTTGAAAAATAAAACTCAATATTTTATAAAGTGGGTTTAGGTTCATGTGTATTAGTCTCACAAAACCTGACATTAACATATTCATCTATAGTCATGGTTCTTTTGTTAAATACACTATATGATTTACTAGAATTTGAATAACTAAGTAAAATTATTTTGTCATTCTTATAAGAATTTTGTTCAAGATTATCCTTAGTGTTACAAATAAATAATTTGCAAGAAAAAACTATAAAGTAATTAACATTTGGAATTATATTATTCCAAAGTTCATAAGGGGTTTTCTTTGAGAAATTTATAATCAAAACTCTATTAATAACATAAAATGATGTATTCATATCCTCTTCCAAAAAGTAAATAGGAAGGTTATATTTATTAAGTATAGTCCTAGTAATTTATTAAAGTTTCACATTTCTTCTTTCTATAACATAATTCTATTATGGGTCCCTAGTAGAAAAAAAGATCTAACTATAGATATTTTGTGATCAAAAAGGTTCAAAGTCTGGATTTTATAATTCACATCTATGATCTCTTCTTAAGGTCTTAATCCTATGTCTACTAAGATTTTCTACAGATTCATCATGCTTGGTAAAATAAAAAAAGGCATTACTTTTGTGAGTTAAAAATAATACCCAAGTATACCTAGAAAAGTTATATACTAGGAACTAGAAACAACATTTCCCATTTAAACTATAAACTCTATATGGTCCAAAAAAATCCATGTGAACTAACTCTAGGGGTTGAAAAGTTAAGGCTTCTTTCTTTTATTTGAAATATATCTTGTTTTGTTTCCCATTTTGATATGGGTTACATACATTATCATTAGAGAATTCAAGTTTAGGTTGATATTTGAACAACCCTATCATAGTAAGATTTATAAGTTTAACATTTCAATGGACTAGTCTCCTACATAAAAACCAAGATTCTTTGGGAAAGTCACTTAGATAATAAACATTTTAAGAAAATAATGAATCTAAATTGACAGCATAAACATTATCATTTCTCAAAGTCGTAAATACTAAATAATTTTTTGAATTAAAAATATTTAAATAATTATTTCCAATTTAACATGAAAACTATCGACACATACCTATGATATGCTAATATTATTGTATTTTAAACCATCTATAAATAATAATTTACAAATTAAAACTGAGTTATAATTACTAAATTGTCCAAGTCTAATTATTTTCCTGTTAGCATTGTAACCAAAGGTGACATGTCCACAATCAAACTTTATAAAAATTTTGAATATTGAATAATCTCTAGTCATATGTCTAGAATATCCATTATCTATGTATAATAGACATTTACTAGAGCACTTTAGGTAGGCTCCCTAAAAAAATTCTATATCGAAAATGACTATGATACCCAAATATTCATGGGTTGAGAAATGTCAATAATTAAGAATTTAGAAACCCATATTTGATTGATATTTTTTATATAAATATATTGTAAGATTTTGTAAATAAATAATTTTTTTGGTCTAGTAAAATAAAAACTCATAGCAAACTTTCCAGAACTAGACATAGGAATAAAACGGTTCTTGATAATTCTCTTCTATCCAGGTTAATAACCTAAATCAGTAATATACTTAGGTGATATATAATTTAGAATTATTTTAGTAAGATTATTTATCCCATTATTAAATATATCTAAATCATTATTAGGTTACTCATTATACAATTTAAATTCCATATTTTCAATTAACAGTTGATCATTTTTCTCTTTTTCTACAGCAAGATCGGTTTTAAAATTAATAGTGAAAGCATGTTATTTATTTAGGATTTTATAATTTCCATTAATATCATTAAATGTATATTATATCATGTTACAATATTCAAAAATATCTTCTTTAGATGAATTTCCATCATTATTTTCCTCTCTTGAATGATTATAAATATTTGGAGGATAAAAAGTAATTGCATGAGATACCTCAAATGTGTTTTCCATGAAACACATATTAGCTCTATCGTGATTTTTTTCTTGGGTAGTGTCTGAATAACTTGAGATATTTTCAAAATTACTCCAATATTCTTACATTTCATTCTTTTATTTCATATCCATGTCATAATATTTCCTTTTATATTTTAGTTTAGGATTGTTATCTCTGACATGACCTTTCCTTTTACACTCATAGCAGACGTTCTCATTTAACATATCATATCTCTTCCAATATTTCTTTAAATTTCATCTATTTTAATATTTCACTTTATAGATTGGTTTCATAAATAATTTCTCTTTTCTAGTAAAAACTTTTAAACCTTCTGGATATATGGTCCATTTCTGCATCACTCTCAGCTGGCGATTCCCCATCAATTGAACATTCATCATGAACTTTCTCTTTCTATTTTGATTTTGTGGTCTTGAAGGATATATATTTTATTTTAGGTTTATCTTTCTCTTCTATATTGACCTTAATCTATTCCTCCCACATCCTTAACTTTCCTATTATCTCCTTGATATGTAGCTTGCTAATATCACATGACTCACTTATTGATATTGATGTTCCTCTATAAGAAAGCATATTAATAGTCACATCACTTGATCATTATCAAAAAAAGGATTCCCAAAGGAATGCAAGGTATTTATAATATCATTATACCTGAGATACATCTCATAAATTAGCTAATCAAGTTTCATCATAAATTGATCATAATTAATTGTATAATTATTTAATCATGTTTTTTTAACAATACTCTTTCCATTATGGGAGACAGATAAGGTGTCCAAGATTTTAAAAGAAATTTTTCAAGAAGATATTCTATTAATTATACATATCCAAAAGCACAATAAATAGAATTCATAGATTTACAGTTATTATTATAAGCTATCTTAGTAGCATCCTCCGGGTAACTCTAGTAGTTTCTGGTAATTCATATTTATCCTCTATTATTATCCAGATATCAAAACACATGCTTTCAAGATGAATTTTCATCTTAATTTTACACTGATCATAGTTATTTCCATTAAAATAAGGTGGTATGTTAGTAGTATAACCTTATTGAATATTATTCAATAAAGAACTAAATTTAGAACTGACAAACATTCAGGGTCATTAAAACACAACTATACTCACAGTAGAAATGATTTTTAAAATCCAGTAATACCAAATGTTGTTTGGAGTGGGAAAATAAATAGGGGAGTTTAATAGAGTTCCCAATAATATTTTTAATGAAAAGTTAAAATAAAATCCCTTAACTAAAATAAATATTCCATGTTAATCAAAAGAGTAGTTTAATATAATTTTGATCTTTTAAAAGATTCCTCAATGCTTGATTAGTGATTAGTTAAAACAATATAAAAATTTCTTTAAATTTTTAAATAAGTTTACTTAATCAAATAATTATAAAAACACTAGTTAATATTACCTATCAAATTAATAGTTTTTTTAAATTAACAATAAATACAGTTTAATGCTTTGTAAATAATTAAACAAAAATAATAACGAAATGGAATAAAATAAGGGGTTCAGTCTCAAGTCGAGACCTAATACCCTCCACTTGGAAATAACCTAATGAGAAGAATATTATATAACTATAATATTGTCCACAACATGGATCAGTTGTTGAAATGACATCTTACATGCTTCCCAGGCCACACAAAGACCACTTCCACAAATACTGTGGGTCGAAGAACTTCTCAAGCCACACAAGGACCTCTTCCAAAAACATTGTGGTTAAAATGATGAAAATAGAGAGATGATAATAGAAATTATTCTATATTTATATCATAGGAGTATGTTTGTGTTGATATATAAGATAAAAAATACACTTCTTGAAAAATAATATCAAACAACATATAGAGCAATAAATAAGATATAGAAAAGGTAGTGATACTCAGTCTGAAGTGATCGTGATTCTTGAGTATTATCAGATGTGTCTTGGTGAGGAGATCGATCTGTTTCTATAAAATTAGTAGTAAAATAGAGTATCATATTGATCTTTTGGATACTTCACTCTTTCATAGTTCAAGAAACTCAGATGTGTCTAGTGTATCTCAATGTCTTATATGTATTTCTCAAATTATCTCAATGTATATCACATATTTATGTATCATGTGTGTCTTAAATCCATATATCTAGAGATATAGAGATTCCTTATGATATATAGATATATATGAAATATTAGTTATCTGTTGAAGGATAATCATAAATATTTCTTGAATCCTCGTATTGGGGTCTAACTTATCCTTTAATGAATCCGTGGAATACTTAAAGAAAAATCATCAAATAATGCTTAGAATTAAATTAAATAATATATATTTTGGGATAATTAATTATAATTCCTTATAATAGTGATTTTGGCACATATTGATGATGCATCTGGTCCAGAGGTGAGCCGATCTAGTGGTGAGTTAGGCTGGCGGTAGGTCATCTGGTGGAAGGTCATCTGGAGATGACTCATGTTCAGCGATGACTCATCTAATGACAATTCATCTAGAAGTAACTCATTTTCTATGGTGACTCAAATTAGGGTAGGTCATTTGGTAGTAGGTCATCTTGTGGTGACTCATGTGACTATCACTCATTCCTGGTAGTGACTCTAGCTTGGAGGTGACTCGTGTGACGGTGACTCATTACTGGTAGTGAATCAGTTCTGGAAGTGACTCATCTCTGGCGGTGATTAATCTATGGTGATGACTAATCTCTATTAGTGACTCAAGAATGGTAGTAAGTAATGTTCGGCAGTGACTCTTTTCAACACTTATCCAATATTTCTTCAAATTATTCTTTATAAAACAATATACTATCATACAACATGAAACTAATTAGAAACATAAAAAATCTGATTTGTGAGCATTAAAACAAGGGATTTAAAAAATATATATTAAAAATAAAATATGGTGTATCCAATATTCAACTTAATTTTTTTACCAAATGAATATTGAAATTTGTGAAAATTTTAAAATTATTTTACAACACTTAAGGTGTAAAAAGGTTTACTGAGGGGTTAATCTTAAAAGATAAGGGTTAAAATAACCTAAAAACTTATATAAATTTTATTTTATGGACTTATTTAGACTTATGTCATCTAATTATCATGAATGATTCATTTTGGATCCATTTGGAATGTGAAAAATGTGTGTATCATGTTTTCTTTTCAAAAATTACAAGTGTGCCACTCAACCCATTTATAAAAGGTCACCCCCTATCCTTTCCTCTTTACACCTATAAATAATTTTGGTTCTAAAAAAACCTATCAAAATATATTAATTACTTCCCTCACCACATTCTAGATGCATTTTTTTTTATCATAAAACAATTATAGGAAGGATTTTGGTGTAAACATTAAGAGGTTTTCTGAAGAAGTGGTATCGCTCTTAACCGAGCATTTTTATTTTATTTTTTCTTCCACCTCATTCAAATATTATTAAATTATGATAATATAATAAAACTAGTATACACTATATAATTATTTTTTATTATATTAATTTCATTACCAAAATACATCACCTCTCCCATGAAATGGGAAACAAACCCATTATTTATGTGTACAGCGGACTATCCTCTAGCGATCCGATGTAGTTTTTTTATCATTTCCTCTCACAACATGATATAATGATGGATTTAAATTATATAAATAATATTTGTATCATAATTATATTTTTGTAACTATGATATCACATATTCCATTTTAATTTCCATTCCTTGGGGGTTACGATAACATCACTCGTGTGTACGTCGGACTACCACTTCACGAAGCGATGTGATTTGTTGTTCACTAACGCTTTACATGGAAGTTAATAAAGATATATTTAATGAATATATGTTATATAAATGAAATAATTATTATTTTAATGACATATTTAACATTCTTAAAAGATAATATATTGTTTTCTTTCTTACATTGAAAAATGATAACGTCCTTCATGCATACGTGTGGATTGCCACCTCCATGAAGCAATGTGATTCTTTTTTCATCACCAAATCATGTGGATGATATATATATATATAAGTATATTTAACGAAATAATATATTATTTAGGATATTATTATCATTATTTAAAGATACATTAATACTTACTTTCATTCCATAATGATCGTTGAAAATTGGAAACATTACTCATGCGTACGTATAGCCCACCGTATCCTTGATTGTAACGTAGTTAATTTTACATAAACATATTTCATGATTGGTTTTAAAATTATAAATTATGTAAAAAATGATTATTATGACATGATTATTATTATATATATTTTTAAATAAATAACTCTTGTACCATAGTCAAACTACCAAGTTCATTTTTTACATATAAGTCGAATAACATCAAAACATCCGAAGTGAACTTAAATGATTACCTAATTGTGTATATCATCATAAGAGATAAATTATAAGTAATAATAAACTTGAACAATGTTATTAAGTAAGTAAATAATTAACATAATTTTATTATTCATGATTATAATGTAAGTACATGATGAATCTGACTCGAGGTAAGGGACTATTTTAATTAAAAATTCATTTTAAAAAAGTTTTAAATATTTAATTTCTAAATATTTTTATTATATGTTCATATAAATATTTCAAAAAAAATTATTTATGTTTCAATGGATGATAAAGTTAATTTTTTCCATATTTTACTTTCCTTGAAATTTTTTAACAAAATAAATAAGTTTTAATGTAAGGGACACTTTACTTTATAAACATTGATTTAAAATGTGTTAAAGCATTATTTTCATCTTTTTCTTCCATATCCATGTTCTTGAAATTACATTATGGGTTTATTTATATTGATATATAATAATTATAAAGTAAATTTTATGTCCCCTTTGAATTTATTTTAAAATGTTTTTAAAAGGAATATTTTTAGGTGTTTTGTACATAACTTTTTGACAAAAAGACCGAAGGAATGTTTTATTTTAACATATATGGAAACAATGACTTTTCCCTTGACCATAACCATTATTTTATTTCTGGATTCCTTTAAAAGATTTCATTTTTTATTTAAAAAACCCTATTTCCATTTTTGTGTATTTGGGTATTGAAATTATTTTTTGAAAGAAAAATGTATTTTGATATCCAAAAGAGTTTTTCATTCAAGTTAAAAGAATTTTTTAAGGGGTTTATAATGAAAAGTTGAAATATTAAATTGTTTTATTAATTTTATGGTCCTTTTAAATTGTTATATGATGGTTTTAGGCCTATTATATAAAATATGTGATCCTGATATAGCTTATATTATGGGTGTTCCAAAATAGCACTCCAATGCATTGTGTAATGATTATGTTCTCTAAATAATTATATTGGAAGTCTGCCAAATGTTTATTCCAATTGTAAGGGTTATTTTAATGGTTCCATGATGATAATGTCCCAAGTAACCTAGTTAATTTTTCTATGTTTTCTAGTGGGTTTTAATGGAAATAATTTTATTTCAAAAGATAATATAATGGACTTTTTAAATAAAAAATGATGCTCTTTTCGGATAAAATTATGTCTTGAAAATATATTTTTTCCTGGGTTTTCATGTTTTTCAATGAACTAAAAGATTTCTTCTTTTTATGTACCTTATTGAGATTTTTTTCTCATACCATTTTTTCAAAAAAAATCATAGGGTTTTAAGAATGTATAATGGAAATTAAGACATCAAGATTAAAATTGTGAAGATGTGTTATAAAAAGAAAACTTGTTTCTATTTTAAAAGTTTTATATTATGGGAAAAATGGAAAGTGGTCAAAAGTTTCCACATTATAAATATATGGTTTTTTATGTATCATTTATGTCTTAATTATATAAGATTATAAACCTAAAACATATTTGTGAAAGCAAGAAAGTGAATTATAGTTTAATGTCACTAGAATATGAAATGTTTAAGGTCGAGTCCTTTCAGTTTGTATCATAGAAAAGGGTTAGATAACTTTATAAGTTAGTGTGTTATTTGATATTAACTTAAAAATAATATATAACCACAGAGATTGGTATGTTAAGGAGAATTGAAATTATTTTTTAAAATACAATGATTTTTATAGAGGATTTCATGGTTAAAGATACTTTAATATTTAACCTCCAAAGAAAATGGTTTATAATGGTTTATTTAATACACTCACACTAATTTTTTTTGTTCTAGTAAATGTTTGGATTAAAAAAGAACTAAATTAATAATGGATGTGATGGAAAATTTGGTGGTTTTCTGAATGAGAAACTGAATGGAATGAGAGATGTAGTAAAAACTCTTGTGGTTATTTTTAACCAAATATCATGAGTTATAATTGAAAACCTGAACCTATGTGAGTTTTCTAATGCACAAAATAAGAGAAATATGGACTTCCATAGAATTTCATGGGATAAATATCACAAAGGGAGAAAGATTCATTGACCTATATGTCAAAAATGTGGGAAGAAGAACCCAGGAAAATGTATTAAGAGAACTATAAGATGTTTTTTATATAGTAAAAGGGGGAATAAATAAATAATATGATAATGAAAAATGAATCATTCAGATAACTCTATGAAGGGAATTAAATTATTCCCAAGATATTAATTTAATTTTTTAATTGTAGGGAGTTTGGTCATTATGAAAATTTATATCCTATGGGGAAGATCAAGAATGGGATCAACAATACTAGACAAATAAATTCCTAGAAATGCCTAATTTCCTTACAATTAAAGATTAGGAAACTATAGATGACATATAAAAGTTACGGATTATATCACAACTTATGTTTAACAATTTTTCAATCTTATGAAATGATTCATATTTTTCTTTATATGAAATAAGTATTAAAGAATAATATGAAAAATCCAGGTTAATAGATTATGATGATCATTGAGTGATTAAGGTTTCTACCTAAATGGATTCAATAGTTATGATGAAGTGTTATATTTAAGGATGATCATAAGTTTAAATTAATTAATTCTGTTTTGATATTTTATGTGATGGGTGTAATTTTGGAGACATCAATTGAGTTTTGATAAATGTTTAAGGTATATATAACCCTAATTTTAACATGAAAAAAATGTTATTTAAGGGAGAATTCTCTTTTTATTTTCTTGAAATAAGTTTAAAGGTATTTAAACCTTTAGGGTTTATATGATACTTGACGATTAATATTATTTTTTAGGATTTCCACCATATTACTAGGAATGTTATTAGAAAAAGGAAAACTTGTCACATCCATCAAGGTCACGGGGATTGAACCCACAATCGAAGGGAGACAAGGGTGTTATGTTAAGCATTGGCCTATGTGATGTCCAAGTGAGTATGAAATCATTTTTTCACTCATACTATTTGATATATAAGTATTAAGTTGATTTTGGGAGAATATGTTTTGTTTTATAGATAACCATGATATTGAAAAGTGATTTGGTGATTAGTTGATTAATTTTATTTTGGAAGAAGTTCATGATTTTGGGAATCTTATATGATTAAGGTAAATATAAAATTATGGGATTTTATTTTATGAATGAAGTTTGACTTGTCTTTTTAATATCGATTTATGGAAATTCTTGTTGTTAAAGAAAATGATTGGTATATGTTGTAGATTATATGATTAAGGTATATATATTTTTTATTATGAGACTTTAAAACTGATTAGTGTTATTCGTTGATAAATGTTAAGTCAATCTTAGAAGAATATGTGATCAAACACTTATAATTTTTGGGTTTCAAAATCAGTGAAGAATATTTTGGATAATTTTAAAGATATTTATTTATTAAATGATCTTATCTAAAATTTGGGAGTTATTGTTGATGTCATGGATATTAATGTCATATTTCATCATATGAAGGTTTATTCATTTTGGTAATTATCTTACCTTCTGATAACTATTTTGTTTTTGGTTAATTTTTAAGTAAATGAGGAATAAATTGTTATAATTGTATGGTTATGTGATCCTTTAAAAGCTTATTTTAGTGATTTATTAATTAAAAATTCATCATGAATACTCAACATTTGGTGAAAAAGTTGGGATTCTGGTGGAAATTGATTAAAGGATGAAATTCAACTTATCAAGTAAGTATATATCCTTATGTTCTTAGTCTAGATTTAAAATAATTACTCAAACCTAGGAAAAGGATCTAGAAAATTAAATTGTTATCCTATTACATTAATTTCTGATGAAATGGTGGTATTTTTCACACCACTTTGTTTTACGGTTTTTTGGATGTTGTATTACTCATAATCAATCACTTTCTTCTAATCAATGATCTCTATCACACTCCATCATTATTTAAGAATTATTATTTTCTTCGATTACAAAATATTCACTTTTTACTAATTTTCACAAATTTTTAAACTTATTATTTTTTATTCTAGATGACCTTCGTACCTCCCTTTCACTTTTATCAAGAGGTTGTTTTATTAACCATTTTTTCGATGTGTGTTTCAAACAAAGGTATTTTAAAATGTCAAGCCTTTGATTTCCAAGATAATGTTAAAATTTGGAGGACACAATTTATGAAGTGGGGAGGATGTGACACCCTTATATTTTAAAATAAGAAAGTTATGTTAGGTAGCATATTCAATATGTGACGCTGAGCTTAAACGACCTGTGAAATATATTATTGTTATAAACTTGGTGTTAAATTGGCAGTATGAATATGATTAAATAATTTATGAAATATATATATATATAAATATAAATTTAATAATCAATATTTTTTTTAAATTCTTAGTTAAATAATCACTCTATTTTTAGAAATGTTGTTTTATTCATAAAAAATATATGTTTTCTTAAAAGCTGATTTCTATTTATTTTTATGTGAAAATATTATAATTAATTTTTAAAAAATTTAGAGAATTTATTTTATAAAATGAACATAATTTTTTAAATATTAATATAAAAATTAAATTAGGGTGAAATTTTGGGATTTTTTAGAAATTTTTATTTTTTAGTGAATAGTGAAAAATACTATTTTTTGTAAAAATGTCATTTCTTTTCAATACATTAATGAATTTAAATGTCCCATTAAAATTTTAATAAAATTTAAGTTAATTTAAGAATTATTTAATTATATTTAATCCACTTATTTACATTTTAATCTACTTTATATTAAATTTTACTACAAGTTTATTATTGGGTTTAAAAATGAGTTTTTTCTAAAATCTATTTCAAAGACCATAATCTTTATCCATTTTAATTAATTTAAATAATACATAATTGCGACTAATATCAATTAAATTTATAGATTATATATCTATAAATATTAATTTAAATTCATATAATCATTATTAATAGTCATAGAGTTCATAAAATTTCATCTTATGGTTAAAAAATTCATTTCTTGAAAACCTGCTTTTTCGTCGCATCTGTGGGTTTTATTTATAACTAAATTATGAAAATTTTGTGGATTTAATTTGAGAAAATATATTCTATATTCATAATTATATTATTTTATATTATATAATAATTAAAATGTAATTTTTTTTCATAATTAATAGTGAATACAATAAAAATGGTTTACCATAGTTAAGGTGAAAATGTGTTTACTGAGGGTTAAAGTAAACAAGATAATGGTAAAAATGACATAAATACATGTATAAATTATATTGTATGTACATATAATAATTATCTCCTATAAATATCTATAATGTTCTATTTGGGATCCTTTTCTCATGTTAATAATTTGGGTATCACTTTTTATTTTCAAAAATTATAAGTGTTCCACTCACCCCACTTATAAAAGGTCACCCCCATCCTCTCCTATTCACACTTCCAGAGACTTTTTTTTTAAAAAAACCTATAAAAATAAATTATTTACTTTCCTAACCACATACTAGAGTCATTTTTTACCATAAAACCAATTTATGTCCTATTTTAGTGTAAACATTAAGAGGTTGTCCGAAGAAGAGGTGTCGTTCTTAATCGAGCATTTTTATTTTATTTCTTCTTATAGTGCCTTAAAATATTCTAAGATTAATACGGTATAACAAAAAAAGTATATCCAATATAATAATATTTATTATTTTAATTTCATAACATAAATACATCTCCACTTAATCAAATGGTAAATGAAACCACCATTCATGTGTACGGAGGACTACCGCCTCACGAACCAATGTAAATTGTTTTTCATCGTCATGTCTCGTGAATTTTTATAATGATGTATTTAAAGTATATATATGATATTTTAAACATTATTATTATTATTTAAGTATGATATCACACATACCTTGTTACTTTCAATTCCATGTGGGATATGATAACGTCGCCCGTGTGTATGCCAGACTACTACCTTGCGAAGTGATGCGATGCGGTTCATTTTACACTAATGATTTACAAGAAAGGTAATAAGGATAAATTTAATAAATATATTTAATTCAAATGAAATAATTATGATATTAATTTAACATTTATCCTTATCAAAAGATGATATATCATTTTTTTCTTACATTAAAAAATGATAACTTTTTAAGTCCATGCGTGTGAATTGCCACCTTCATAATGTAATGTGATTATTTTTTCATCACCACACCACATAGATGATATATATAATTATATTTAAAGAAAAAATATGGTATTTATTAAATTATGTTCATTATTTGAAGAGAAAATAATATATACCTTCTTTCCATAATGATCGTTGAAAAATTGAAATGTTACTCGTGTGAACATACGACTTACCATCTCTATGATTGTAACATAGTTTATTTTTAATAACCACATTTCATGATTTGTTTTAAAAGTATAAATTATTTATAAAAATTTTTATTATTCTATATATTTTTAAATAATTACCTCCTGGACCATAGTTGACCAACTGAATTCATTTTTGACATATAAGCCGAATACCATTAAAACTTTCATAGTAAACTTAAATGGTTAAATAATTGTGTATTTCATGATAAGTGATAAAATAAAATGAACAATAAACTTGAATAAGGTTCTAAATAAAGTAAAAAAATTAACATAATTTTATTATTCAGGAAGATAAAGAGTGTACATGACGAATCTTAATCATGGTAAGAGGCCCTTTTCCTTAAAACCTCTCTTTAAAAAAGTTTTAAAGATTTAATTTCTAAATATTTTTCATCAATATTGTTTATCATCCATTTAATTTTTTAACTCCAAAATATTTTTCTTACCTTTTCATATAAATGTTTTAAGAAAATTATTATTTATGTCTAAATTGATGCTAAATTTATTTTTGACCATACTTTAATTTCTTTAAAATGTTTAAAATAAATGAATATTTTTATGGTTTTATATAAGGGATACCTTATTTTAAAAACATTATTTTAAAATTTTTTAAAGATTTATTTTCAAAGTATATTTCTTCCATATCCATATTTTTGAAATTATTTTATGGTTTTAATTATATGGATATAAAAAACATATAAAGGACATTTTATATCACTTTTTTATATTCTTTCATTAGATTTTCAAAATGAATATTTTTATGTGTTTTTATGAAATTTTTGGATAAAAAGACAAAAGAAATGTTCTATTTTTTCATATATAGTGACAATAAATTTTAACATTGTCATAAAAATTATTTTATTTTTAGCTTCCTTTACAATATTTAATTTTTTCTTTAAATAAAAACCCTATTTCCATTTTTCTGGTTATTTTTGTATTGAAAATGGGGTTTTAAAGAAAATTATATTTTGATATATGAATGTTTTTTTCATATGAGTTTAAAAAAGTTTTCCATGGGTTTTACGATGAAAATTTACAATATTAAATATTTTTATTCATGTTATTATCCAGATACATTGTTTATATGATGGGTCAAGCCCTATTATAGATCACGAGTGATCCCGATAGATATTATATGATGGGTGAGCCTAGAGAGTGATCCAATGCATTGGGTAATGAATATACTCTCTGAAGAATATTTTGGAAGTCAACTGTATATTTATTTAAATTGTAAGGGTTTTATAAGTGTTCTATAATGATGATTCCCTAAGGAACCTACATGAATTTTCTATTTTTTCTAATGATTTTTCATAGATATTATTGGATTTCGAAAAGGTAAGATAATAATTATTTTAAAGAAAAAATGATTCACTTTTTGGTTAAAAGGTATGTTTTTAAGAAAATGTTCTTTCTTGGGTTTTTGTGTTTTTCACTAGACTAGCATATTTATTCTTTTTATATCCCTTACTGAGCCTTTTATTTTCATCCCACATTTTTAAAATAAATTAATATGGTTTTAATGATGAGTAAGGACAAGGAAGACATAAAGATTAAAATAGGAAAGATGTGTTAGGGAAAAAATATTTTAAAAGTTTTATATTATGGAAAAAAATTATACTGACTAGATGTTTCCACTTTGTAATTATATGGGGTTTTAACCACTATTTATGACCTAATTCTCTAAAACTATAAACCTAAATTATCTTTGGGAATTTAAGAAAGTAAATTCTTGATTAATTTCACTAGAATATGTGATGCTTAAGGTTAGTTTATTATACATACTAAAATAATTAATCTATTACCATAAATATACTAAGTTGTTATTATTATTATGGGATAATAATTTTACGTCTCTTTTTCATCCCACAAAATGTGAAAACATCCCTCCTGCGTACATACAACTTACTATCTCCATATATCGATGAACTTAATTTTTCATAACCATTTTACTTGGATGGTAATAAAGATATAAATAATTAATATTTATGATATTTATAACATAATTACACTTATATAATTATAATATCATACCTACCTTCTTACATTCCAATATTTTTGAAAATTAAAACGTCGCTCATGTGTATGTGTGGACTACCACCTCCACGAAGCGATGTGATATGTTTTTTATTTCTTATTTACATTGATGGAAATAATGAAAGATTTAATGAATATATTTCATATATATATATTTTTTATAATAATTATTTTTAAAGGTGTATTATTATTTACTTTTTTTTGTTTCGTCCGTCTAAATGTGAAAACATCATTCTTGTGTATGTACGACCTACCATCTATATGAATAAAGTAATTCATTTTTATATATATAGATTTTATAGATGAATATAAATATAAATATATATAATAAATATATATTATATTTATATCATTATTAACATTCTTAATATAATGTAACTATGATAAAAGTAAAAGGAACATAACTACTGAATCGAAATTCTCATGAAAAATGAAATATTTAACACCCATAAATGGTGATTTTAATAAAGAAATATTAATAAATAAGTGTTGAACTGTTATAATTGGATCATATATGATATTTAAAGTATGTTCATGATGTTATTATATAATTTTAATAAATTTCAATTTATTATATACAAAGTTATAGTACTTTCAAAACAATTCAAAGTTAAAGTAATGGGTTTTCATCTCATTTTTATTTCTATGAGATGCATGTAATATTTATCACTTGTGCCTTTTATGTGGTGTACACACTACCCATGAATTTATTTTATGAATATTATTATAAAAATTATTATTACATAAATATCTATATAATGTTATATATTTTAAGAGGTTTTTATTCGAAATTTACTAAAGTGGTAAGGGTTTTATATTATAATCTGATTGTTTACCATGATTGTTAATCATCAAATTTTCAATAAGGAAATTTTATGATATACCAATCAGGAATCATGTTGATTTTATTCTACTATATTTATTTATTTATATACCATGTTCCCCTTTAATTTTACTCTCTTTATGTACTCATGAGACGTATAAAATATTTTTAAGGAAAATAAACTTTATTTCTCTCATCAGTCAAAAATCATTTTTCTTCCATGTCCATATTTTCTAAAAAAAATTCAAGAATGTTTTTAATATTATCCTATTATTTTTTAATGCCATTTTTACCCATTTTTTCTTTTTAAAAAATGGTTGGTATTGAATCTTCTTGATGTTTTTTTAATGAGGTACTTTTGACTTTTTAATGAAAATCTTAAAGGAATCTTTGTTTTAATGTGCATAGCTTGAATGAAATCTCCTGACATTATGATCACTCAATACTTTTAAGATCTCTTTATAAATATAAAAGTTTATTTTCAATTACTATGATTTAATTAATATTTTGTATATTTTTATAATTTAAATAATTTATTTCAAAGTGAAAAGGTTATTTTACATAAGAAATGTTTAAGTGATATTTTAAAGGTAGTTTTCATCTATACTAACATATATTAACATTACTTATAATTTAATGGGGTTATTATCCAATTATATCATCTAATTTAATTTTTTTGTATTCCTTACAGTGATTATGATTTAAAAATGATTATATGAAATCCATTTCTTTACCACTTTTTTATTTAGTGATGACAAAACCATTATGAAACTAGTTTATTTTCCATGGGTTTTTTATGATGAAATGTTGAAATGTGTATGAAACTCATTTCTTTTTTATATGTTATGATATATTGTTAATATAATTACTTTATAATATTATAGAACATATATTATTGGATTTTTAGTATATGATGTGTGGTCCCCAAATTATATATCCCTCTAATGCATTGGGTAAACAAGGATATATAATTAGATAATAAGGACTGGAATGGGGAGTGACCATAGTATAGAAAAGGACATTATCCACTATGATAGTCTTGTGAGTAAACATTTACTAATGATATGATAGAATGGTGAGTGAACCTAGTACTTTATGATAATATTGGGAGTGAACCTTGAATAAAGATATGATGGAATGGGGAGTGAACACAATCCACTATGATAGTCTTGGAAGTGATGCTAGGACAAGTAAATAAATTTTCAATGATTACATGTATGACAAAAACTTATATCGTGTGAAAATTTTATACTCTTGTGACTCATTTTCTTTGATTCCTTTAGGATTCATGTATTTTCAACTTCCACGCTTTATTCCATGACTCAATATTAGGATCTATGATATGTTGGGTATAGATATTTTTAAATATTAAGATCATATTATCATACCCTTATGATAATGTTATGTTTAAGTGATCATTGATATCTTCCTTTTTTACCCTTACTAAGAATCTGAGATCTCCCTTTCTTATATTTCATTTCCCCAAGTTATGAAGAAAGGCTTTAAGTGTGGTATATCTAAGAAGATTACTATGTATGGATATCTTTATGAGAGATGTTGAAGATATTTTATGAAATAAGAATATTGTGTATCTAGTTCTAAAACCATAATATTTACTTTTATGGCTTTAATACTGATAAATGTGACCTATATCTTCCATAAAACCCTTACAACATCAAAATAAAATATTGGATCACTTGTATAACTAAGGACCTTTTAGGTTTAAAGTTTTAGATAATTAGGACAAACTCATACATAAACAACACTCATGACTTCAAGAGAGTATTTCTCTCACTATACCTAGATTTTCAAATTCTATATTAAGTCTTCAATATCTCCCATAAAAGTCTCCACATTACACAAATTTTTTTTATCACTCTTCATAACATGGGGAAAGTGAAACATAAGAAGGGTGATCTAAAATTATCTATAATGGGTAAACATAATCATTTCAAATTGAATGTAATCAGTGATAGTAATATTAACATAAGGTTATGATTAAATAACCAAATTTCATTAGCATAACATAAGATAATTCATACCAATAAATACCTGGATCTTAAATCATGAAACCTGGTATAAAGGTTTACCATACGAAAATATTCATAATAATCCACTATCATGTATAATGTGATGTCAACCTTGATCGATGAAAAGATTTATAACCCATAGAAAACATATAGAAAACATGTTGGTACCTTGGTAAAACATTCTCAAAGAACAATTATAGAACCCTTATAATTGGAATAACCACACATCCAACATCCAATATAATTCTCCATATAACATAATCATTACTCGATGCATTGGATCACTATCTGGTAACACCCAACATATAAGCTATATTGGGCTCACCTATGATCTATAATGGGGATCAAACCTTCATGTAAGATGTATTAGGCTCACCTGTGAGCTAAAATGTGGTTCAACTCTCTGTAAATAATGTCCAAATACCATATCATGAATAAAACCCTTGAACAAATCATTTAAAATAATTTGAAGAACAATTTCATATATCAAAATACCCTTTTATTTTCAAAACCCATTTTCAAAACATAAATCACCTAAAATTAGTGAAGGAAGTTTTTTATAATATCTTATATGACAATAAAAACATCAATTAATGGTTATGGTGGTGTGAAAAGTTGTTTTCATCGTACATGTTAAAACAAAAATACCTTTCATAATTGGATTAACCCATGGAAAATAAATGGATTTGATGAAAATATATTTTAAACAATAATTTTCCATCTTGAGAAAGAATAAGTACGGTATCATTAAAAATTTTCCAATAGGATCATAATTAATTTCAAGGGTTTTTTTCA
The DNA here is from genome assembly GCA_963277665.1 of Viscum album. NCBI lineage: Eukaryota > Viridiplantae > Streptophyta > Magnoliopsida > Santalales > Viscaceae > Viscum > Viscum album. The sequence goes on along the minus strand of OY728123.1, from coordinate 784,996,811 downwards.
TTGATTAATGGAAATACCATTAAAATATCATAAAAATGTTCTGGAGGAAAATATCCTTTTAATTTTGAAAATAACTTTTAAAAACAAAATATTTACAAACTAATGTGTAAAAACTTTTCTTTCAAAAAAAACCGAGAAACTTGTAAAGGATTATTCAAAATAAATTATGTTCTTGATGGTGGGAAAGTCTATTTATGATGTAAATGTCAAAAATAAATATTCTTTTCAATCATTTTATAAAATGAGTCAAAAATGACCCATTTGGAAAAATGATATGAAATTTCCTTTTTAAATCCCTTAAAATGAAGTAATAATATCATGTAAAATAGATTATATAAATAATTTAGTTTTATTAAATAACATTTTGAAAAAAAAATAGAAATCATGTATATAGAAGAGAAATATTCTAGATCTAAAAGAAAATACAATATTGGCATCACATACAAACAAATTTATTGATGTTTATTTAATAAATAAGGGAGGAAATAGAAATTAAACATGTAAAACACATTCATAGATAGAGGAGAATAATATATATTTGGTTTAAGAAAATAAAATCATATGATTTCCCCTCAAAGAACCTTGAACTAAAACAATCTCGAAAATAAAAGAAATTGTAACATAAAGGCTTTTCCACTTTGGTAACTTTTTAATCATAATACCTTGAAATAATAATGTCAAATTAAACATTAAATATCATTAAAATAAGTATATTTATGATATATAATGTCAAAGTGGAATTATATGAAACTTATAAAATAATTTAGATACATAGTATCCACATATGTCCTAAAGAAAGAAAATTTGAGACGTATAACCCTTACAAAAACCATGTCATTGAATTGAGAATTAATCAATTGATAGTTTCATGAACCCCTCCCAAAAAATATGAAACAATTAAGGGATATAGATAATGACCCATAATTCCCACCACTAGTAGGTCCTAGGTTGGTGACTAGCACCATGGGTATAAAAATATCACAATATTGGAGGCATTACCTTCTAGAAATGAACAGGATTGGGATATAGGATAACAGACACCAAAAAAATCCAATAAGATATATATAGGTAAACCAAAAAGAATCCCATAATGCATTAATTAAATAAAATTGATACATATAAAATTCTCTAAAGTAAATACCAAAAATACAAGTCTGTGAAAGTGATTCAACAACTCCAACCCAGCTAGTAACGTTGAGCTTGATCCTCAAATTCCTCCTAAAACCCATTTTTTTATATATGTAGGGTGAGAATAAAATATATACTCAGTAGGTACATTACCAAGGCCTCAAGTTAACATTTTAAAATATCGTGCTAATGGACCAGTGAACAAATAATAGAACCAATAAGAACCTACATAGGTAATCTAACCAAACCCATGCTCACAATGAATCACTCACCAAAGCATGCATCTGATAAAATAATATAATATCAAGATCATAACAAATAAAGGAACACTGATGCCTCTTCATAACTAATTTTCCATTCTCATGCCCCAAGATTGAATGTCCTATGATTCCATCCCTTCTATAAATATCACATCACATCTCGCCCACACACACACACCTGGACCACACATCACATCACATACCATCTGCACACACCTGTTCCTAACATCACATCGCATCACATCCCAAAGAAACCTAGGACCCTACATCACAACTCATCCCAAAGACATTTGGGACCAAACATCTCATATCATCCTAAAAACACCTGAGGTAACACATCACTACTCATCCCGAAATCACCTGGGACCACATGTCAAAACTCACCCTGAAAACACTTGGGACCACACATCACATACGAAGGAAGAGAGGGGGAGAGTGAGTAGCTATACCTTTGTATTACTACCATCCTAGATGTTGGGGAAAATAATTGGAACCTAGAAACTCGGAGCATTGGTAAGGTTATCCAACTCAGGTGGGACACATATAAAATAACATGAACATACATGATATAGAGATATCACACAATACCCAACCTAGGGTTTCACATAGAAAACACTAACACAAAACACACCACCACCACAAACCATAAATATATTATCATAATTTATGCCACTACTATATGAAACACACAACACAACAATCACACAATCCAAAAAAAACATTTTCCACTTTCAGATTTTATGTTATACCACTTTTATCCATTTCCATTTTCATTTCACATTACACCACTCATTCAATTATATTTAATCCATCAATTACATTTCAATTTTCCAACCCATTATATTTAATTCCAACTAACTCATTTATTCATTTCATTTATCATCATAAATTATTTATTCAATAGATACCCTAGAAACTATCACACCCCTATCACACAACCATCGTCATTGCACCACACATCCACCATTATCATCACATCACATCTACCAAGCCATATTGTAGTACAATAACCACACATATCATCCATCTCACAACCATAGCCACCACATACCACAACCGCTATGTAACAGACACTACACCACTATCACTACACCATAACCATTGTGCCACAACCAATATGACACAACACACAACTTTCCACATTCCATCCATTCTAACCACCATAATGTTATTTCCCCCATGTACTACATGACCGACGCAGTCACATTTATCATCACAAAACAACCTCAAGCCACACAAAGAATAAAAAAAGTAAAGCCACACATGACAGCAACACATCCCAACTTTACATTTATTCAGGGGCTTAATATCATTACTTATTTATATTAACATGGGTATTATCAAACAAACCAGATGTCCAGGGGAAACCGATTATTATCCACGTATAAGTTCCTTAACCTTTTATTCAGGGAGCGATCACACAATAACATAGCAAGGGCCATCACATATATTAGAAACAGCTCAATCAAGGCTTCTAATAGATGCTATTTTTATAATTTAAAACTAGCATTTATAACAATATTAAAAAAACATATAACAAAATAGTAAAGAATGAGATAACTCCCCATACCCATCAATTTTATACATGAAAATTTAATTATATGATGACACAGAACATTACTATCCACCCAAAGTTAATAAAAAGAATACATATACCACACACGGAACATAAATTACTAATAATGTGGATCCCCTACCTAAAAAAGCTTTTTGATATTGTTTCGCACCACATGGTGAAGATGAAGCCTCCCAAGAACCACTGGCACACAAGAAACAAGAAAGTCAACCTACACCGCACCCTGAGATTATCAAAAAGAATCCAAAACACATAAACTGAACCAAACCTCACCGCCATTGTGAAATTTGAAGAATAAAGGAAAATAAATAGATGATAAAGAGGAGATAACTCCCCATGGATCAATAACAGGAAGCCATAGATCAAAGACAGGAGGCCACATATCAATCCACATTGAAGGAATTTCAAAACACTAAGGAGAGGGCTATCGGATAGCCTGGAATGAGTGGGATTGATCCACTGAAACCATAGGGTTTGAGATATGTGATATTTTTAATACATTTAAATATGTAGAACATTGTATATTACACGACGTGTAATCCACTTTCATGTTGTGTAATCCTCGGGGTTCGGTTTTCACCAAAAAACGCATCACCTTTTTATTATTTTTCCCTGAGTAATTAAACATTGTGATAGAAACCTATATAAGTACAGAAACAATTTTACACATCATGTAAATGTTACATAATGTGTATTCCCTCTTCTTCCATCTTTTTAATAACCAACACCTCTTATCCCACTCTAAGACTTTTCAAAGCACCTCCAACACCCAAAACTGACAAAGTAACGGACTAGGAAGGCATGGATCATTGTAGATAGATTATGTGTAACAATTTTAAATGCACAAAAATAAAGTGGAAATATATAATAAAAAAATTTAGAGATAAATTAATACCTAATCATGGTATAAAAAATCAATGAATAAGATTTATCACCCAATGGAAGGAAATTGAGTTGAGACACCCTTTACTACTCTGTAACATTCAATTAAAATCACCTTGGATGAAATAATTAAAATTGAAACATAAAATTTCATGAAGTATGAATTATTCATTTTATAACATGTAAAATTATAGTATATAAACCATATAAAGTAAATTAGGTTCATAAAAATAAAATAGGTCTCAATGAAAGAAAATTGAGATAAAATCTATTACCTCGAATCATGACTTGTTATATATGTCCTTAAACACCTATATAATAGACTCATATAAATTATATTATTTATTAAGTAAATTTTTTTTGGATTAATAACTTATTCTTAAATGTTTTTATTTCATTTATTACAATGACATGTTTAATTAATGAATCATTTAAGTCCACGTTGAGTGTTTTGAGGACATTTGATCCATAATTTCAAAATGACTTTGGTATGTTGATTGTGTTCAAAGGGGTAATTATTCAATTATATAAATATTAATAATAATTATATAATTATAATTTTTATACATAAATTATACTTTTAAATCCATGCGTTAAATTTGGTTATGAAAAATGTTATATGTAACAATCATGGAGAGAATATGGCATACATACGCATGAGTAACATTCCCATTTTTCAAATATCGTCATGGAAATTAGGTAAGTACTATTATATATTTTCATAATTATAATATTATAACAAATATAATATTTATTCTTTAAATACATGTATATATATCCTTCATGTGATGTGGTGAGGAAAAATGAATCGCATCGCTTCGTGGCGGTAGTAGTTCACACTTACGCACGAATGACGTTATATTTTTTTAGTGAATGGAAAGATAAGAAAAAAGGTGTCATATTATATTTAAAAATTATAAATTTTTAATTAATATCATATATATACATCAAATCCATCATTATAACTAGTTCTGAAAAGTTTTGATAGAAAACAAATTACATCGGTTTGTGAGGTAGTATTCCACCATACACTTGAATGATATTTTCATTTATAATTTATTGGAAGAGGAGATGGATATAGGTTATGTAAATAATAACATCATAGTATATGGGATATACTGATGTTTTTACCTCATCATGTTTGGTGAATATTTGAATGAGGTGGAAGAATAAATAATATGAAAACTCTAGATTAAGAACTATACCTCTTCTTCAGACAACCTCCCTTGCTTTAAAACTTAAGGCCTCTAATATTAATATTATTCTCAAAATAATGCCTATATAACATGGTTATGGATGTTATAAATATATTGTTTTCAGAAATTTTATAAACAAAATGGTTTTTTAAGAGTGAATAAATGATAATAAGAGGTTCTCGTTTATAAGAGAGGAGATGGGTACTCTTGGAATTTATAATAATAATAAATTAATATAAATTAAATTTTGAAGTAAAAATGGATCTAAATTAATAATATTAAAATATAATATGATTATAAGTCTAAATAATCTCATCTAATAAAATTTTTAGAAGTTTGGATCGCATTTTTATCGTTATTTTTTATTTTATCCCATTTTAACCATTTTTACAATTACTATAAGACAAATATTTTTACTCTTTAGGGTTAAATATAGTTACCATAAATGTAAAAAAATCATATAAATGGATAATGGATGATATTTAAAACCATATAATAATCTATAGTCTAAATATAAGTTTTTTATAAATTTTATATAATTTAATAAAATATTGATTCCATAAAATATCAATAATGTTAATTTTAGAACTATTCATTTACTTTAACTTTTATAAAATCATGAAAACAAATTAAATTAGAATAAAATATTTTAATACATCCATAAAATGTTATTTTTCTCTTTATAATTCAAATTTCACATTAATTATTTCAAATTATACTACTTTTAATATTTTTAGTATGTTTTTTTCATTAATTGAATAATTATCATGTCTGCATTGTGTAAGAGTTTAAGGTAATTATTTCTCAACTAAAATTTCAAAAACAATTATCATGAGGAAGGTAAGTTATTTATATTTCAAAATAACATTTATGTCATGACCCGTCCTTGGGGCTCATTCCATGACTACCCCAAGCCCTCCTTCCATAGGTCGGGGGCTGGCGACTAGCACCAAAGGCATAAATCCCAATAAAAAAGGAAGGCATTGACTTTATATAAGAAAACAAACACAATAGAGTACGCAAGCTGAAGTAGACACAAAGTAAACTGAGTACAAAAGTAAGGGCTGGAAAGTAAATGGGCTAGTATACAAACCCAACTAAAATTATAGTACAACTGAGAAAATTGAAGAACAACAGCTGAAAAGTAAAGCAGCATCCACAAAGACGTCCTCCGGGAATCCCACCTGAAGGGTGGGTACATATGGTCTCCTTAGCTCCTCGAATCCATCCGTCCGCCCTGTATACGTCCCGCCTGATAGTCCACCACGGATACCATCCCACTCCACAAGCCTCAACCAGGATCAGCATTGTCTGTCGACTGCAACCAACACAACGTAGTGTGGGCATAGCCCGTGCATGGTTGAGTATACAATACTTAGTAGGGACCCCGAGACCCCCAAAGGCCTTCCAGAATCCACAAAGGATATACCACAATAGAAGGATACAAAGACGAAGTATCAACCAAATATACTTAGTTATATTCCCAAACATATACCTAAGTTATCAATTCCAGTTCTACTTCAACTCACCTACCCAAGTACAACCCAGTCCACACAGGAAAGTATAACCCAATCCATACAAGAAAGCACAACCCAATCCACACAGGAAGGCAAGTCAATCACATCAATGATAATGATTGAAAGTCAAGACTCATCTCACACAGGTATACTACTCACAAAGAGGGGTGGAGATGATAGATGTTTCCTCTGAATCGTCTCCCATGCTGAACCCATGTAGGATCCAAGTACAGAAGTCATCATTGTCGAACCCACGTAGGATCCAAGTACAGTAACCATCATGGCCGAACCCACGTAGGATCCAAGTACAGTCGTCATCGCTGCTGAACCCACAGAGGATCCAAGTACAGTCTTCCTCGCTGTCAAACCCATGGAGGATACAAGTACATTCGTCATCATCATTGCACTCGCATCCAGCTCTAGGGTTCCCACACACAACACACTCGATTTCCGGAGGGTTTGCTCCTCGAGACAAAGATCGATACATCAACTGTCACAAAAACCAGAGTTGATGTATCCCGTACTTTTGTTCCACGTCATAGGGGAAAAACCAAGAAAAACGTGCCCAAGTCATAGAAAACAAGATGACCAAGCCATTTCCCAAAAGTACACAGCGTGTAGGTAAGCGATACATGTCGTGTCATCAGACACAGGGTACTGCCCGTGTGATATGGCATGTGTCACAGGGCTGGTCATGTAGATAAGTAATTAGAGGGCGTGTCGTATGGTTACAAACCATGTCCAAACCTCTTGGTTTGGTTCCATGCGCGCTGGCCATGACTGGTCATGTGGTGGAGTACATGTCTCTATACTCCACCCTGTGTCCATGTATTTTAGGAATACACGCCAAGTCATCACGAAGCCGCTTCTTCCATGGGGAAGGTAGTACACGTCGTGCCTCTTGGCTGTGTGGTTATGCCCGTGTCTTTGTATCTCCCAGATTACACAATTAGCCTCACGAAGCCGCTTCTTCCTTTCTAGGAATGGAATACACACCGTGTTACTTGGCCGTGTATTTCTGTCCGTGTCCGTGTAATTTCCTTTAATACACGCAATTTCCATCAAAGTATCCTCTATCAAACAGAGTGGAGAGTACACGCCGTGTGTCTAGAGTCACACGTCGTGTACTACTTTTCTAACATCCAAAAATGATGCCAAGGTATTCTTGTACTACACGGAGTGTGCTCCTAGAGTACAAGCCATGTATTCTGGAATTTTCCAGAAACAACGCCTCTGGCCAGCACGCCTCCCGAGGTTTCCGTTCTTCATTCCGGTGATCCGATTTCTATGAAACTTCCGATTCTAGGTTGCCCCGATGCTCTGAGGTCATTTATGATGTTTTTGGGCCTCCGATTGGCTCTGAAAACATAGCTTGATTCACCGCTCAAGAACTGCCGAAGAACTCCACATATTCACAAGAACGGCGGAGGAATCAGATCGGGTTAGTTTGGTCTGGTCTGTTCTGCATTAGTCTGATAACAAGCGGTTTAAGAGGAACATCAACATGGAAGTAAAACCAATCATTACTCAATAAAGACACACCCATACCTCAATAAATGATGTTTTTTGCTGGCGTCGCCGAAAATGGCGTTGCGGGGTGAGGTTTCGAAGATGGTGTTGGCGTTCGTCCAAGGAGGGGACGGCGTCTCACACTAGCTGCGGAGAGAAGAAGGAAAGGTGCATCGTCGCTCCTTGTGGTGATGGCATTCTACATCGAAGAGGTGATGTTCTTCATGGGAGGATGAAGTTCTTCATGAAAGGATGAAGTTATTCAAATAAATCTAGAGTTCTCCCAAATCTCCTCACACAACAATTCTAACCCAAAAAAAATAAGGCTTCCTCTTATTTTATTTTATTTTCCCAAGCATTCAAAAATTAAAAATTCCAATTCCAATTCACTTAATTAATTTAACCATGAGTTTTCTAATTAATTGGGTGAAAGGTTGGAAACATTTAATGAGGGAGAGAGAGAAGAGGAAAAGTCACTCCAATTTGTCAACATTAAAATAAAGGAGTTTAATGGGAGGTTTATGGGGTTTAAGGAATGTGAATGGTTGGGGATCATGTGGGTCCCACCTCACAATTATCCTCACATGGGTAGTTAGGATTGTTTGGGTCCCATCCTAACTACCCCATGTAGAATATAACTACTTAAGATAAAGAATAAAAATTGTTCCATAATTTTTTATTCACTTCTTATTTAAACCACAAAATTTAACTCCTTCTCCCGTGCAAAAAAATCTATAGTAAAAGTCCTCTTAAGTAATTACTGGTGTTGTAGTTCCATCAGTGCCCTCGGATTTCAATTCCGAGCACCGGTTAAAAAGATAGAAAAACCCGCTCGTTCGTTCACTAAACATACCCGAGCTAAAATTCATAAATTTATTTTGGGCACACCGGGCCTCGAAATCATGTTCCGTCAGAAACTGCGTACTCATAAGATCCCAAACAAATTAAGAAAAAAATTTCCTTGAAATTTACGGGTCTTTACATTACTCCCACATTAGGGTTATACATCTCGTTAGAGATACATCCTAAACTAGGGAAACAAATGAGGGAACTATACACGCATATGAGCCTCCCGCTTCCATGTGCTCTCCTGGAGGTTCTCGTGCGGCCACCTGATGCTCACTAGAGGAATCGACCATCCATGTAGGTCCCGCTCCTATTGATCCTCGATCTCCACCAGGACCTCTGCAAAAGTCTCCCCGCCATCGATGTCCAGCTCCCCATGGTCGATGATATGTGTCTAGTCATGCATGTATCTCCTCATCTGAGATACGTGGAAGACGTCGTGCACTTGGTGCAACTGAGGTGGAAGAGCCAGGCGATAAGCTACCTCGCCTATCCTACTAAGAACCTGGAATGGTCCGATGAAGCGCGGATATAACTCGACACCCCAGCCAAATCTCTGTAATCCACATCAAGGTGAGACCCATAAAAAAATGTGGTCGCCATCCTCGAACTCTAGTGGTCTCGGACTCCTATCATCATAGGTCTTCTGTCAGCTTTGTGCAGTCCTCATCCGCTCCTGGATGATCTGCACCTTCTCTGTCATAGCATGAACCATCTCTAGTAATACGAGTGCTGACTCCCTAGGGTCAGTCCAGCATAGAAATGATCTGCAAGGTCGGTCGTACAATGCCTCGTATGGTGCCATCCCGATGGTGGAGTGGTAGCTGTTGTTGTACGCAAACTCCACCAAGGGTAAGTGATCCTCCCAGCTGTGACCAAAGTCAAGGACACATGCACGGAGCATGTCCTCAAGTGTCTGAATGGTCCTCTCCATCTAGCCATCCGTCTGAGGGTGAAAGGCAGTGCTGAGGCGTAGCTACATCCCAAAAGCCTCCTGCAACCCCTTCCAAATTCGGGAAGTAAAGAGAGCTTCACGATTAGAGATGATAGATGATGGAACTCCATGAAGCCATATGATCTCCTGAACGTAGAGGAATCTCAAGCTCTCCACTGAGCCCTGCTCTCTGATAGGTAAGAAGTGGGCCGACTTGGTGAGTCGGTCTATGATCACCCAGATGTATTCATGTCCTTTGGAAGTACATGAATTCCCTGTCATGAAATCCATAGATATACCATCCCACTTACACTACGAGACCTCTAACGGTTGTACCAAGCCTGCTGGAACCTGGTGCTCTTCCTTCACCTACTGGAAGGTGAGGCATCGTGAAACGAACTCTGCCACAGTCTTCTTCATACCCAGCCACCAGTGCTGTCATCTGAGATCCTGGTACATCTTTACTACTCCTAGATGTACCGCCAATGGGGAAGTGTTAAACTCTCTCACCACCTCCTCCTGTAATGAAACTAGTACAATGGTACGTCCTCTTAAAAGGATGATGTGCTCTCCTCCTATAGAAAATCCATTAGGTGCATGTCATGTGGATATTTGTGCACGTCGCATCTCACAGTCAATGTCCCCACTCTATGACTCCCTGACCCACTGAAGTAGTGCAGGAGTGACTATGAGAGACTGTAGAAAGGCTTCCCCATCTCTATCCACGAAAGATATCTGCAAAGCGGCCAACTGCTCTGTCGCCTCTCCAAGTTTCTAAATGCCCGACCTCCTGCTGAGAGCATCAGCTACTACATTCCCCTTCCCAGGAGTATAGACTATCTCAATGTCATAGTCTTGGAGGAACTCGATCCATTTCTGTTGTCTCAATTTCATGTCTTTATGTGAGAAGATGTACCTGAGACTCTGATGGTTAGAGTAGATTTCAAAACGCTCGCCCATTAGATAGTGCTGCCACATATTCAAGGCGAAGACCACTACTGCTAACCCCAGGTCATGGGTAGCGTAATTCTAGTCGTGCTGCCTCAAATGTCATGAACCATAGGCGATCACTACCCTCTCCTGCATCAAGACACACCCGAGTCCGGTCCTTGATGCATCGCAGTAAATGACGTACCCTACACCCTCCTCTGGTAGCCTCAAGATGGTTGCACTAGTCAATCTCTGTCTCAGCTCCTGGAAGATCTACTAACATATATCTTACCACACAAAGGGTTTCCCCTTCTTCGTCAAAGCTGAAAGTTGTGCTGCAACTATAGAGAAGTCTGGAAAAAATCGCTGATAGTACCCAGCCATACCTAGGAAACTCTACACCTTCGTCACGCTCCTGGGTGGCTCCCAAGCTAGCACTGCCTCGATCTTCACAGGATCCACCGCAACTCCCGCCTCAGAGATAACGTGCCCCAATAAGTGGACCTCTCGAATCCAGAACTGATACTTCGAGATCTTACCATAAATCTGGTTCTCTCAGAGTGTGTCTAGTACAACCCGTAAGTGGTAGGCATGCTCCTCCTCAGTAGTTGAGTAAATCATTATGTCGTCGATGGAGACTATGACAAATCGATCGAGGTAAGGCCGGAAGATCTTGTTCATGAGACTCATGAACACTGTTGGAGTGTTGGTTATACCAAAAGGCATAACCATGAACTCATAGTGGCCATACCAACACCTGAAGGTTGTCTTCTGCACATCCTCATCTCGAACTCTGAGCTGATGATAGCCTGACCTGAGGTCTATCTTCGAGAACCATCGTGCTCCCTTGAGCTGATCGAAGAGGTTGTCAATCCTCGGAAGTGGATACTTGTTCTTCACAGTCACCTGGTTCAGGCGACGGTAGTTGACACACAATTTCAAGCTCCCGTCCACCTTATTGGCGAACAAAATCGGGGAAGCCCAGGGTGAAACACTAGGTCAGATGAATACCTTGCCCTAAAAGTCCTCCAACTGTACTCATAGCTTGCGAAGCTCAGCGGGAGACATCCCACATGCTGGAGTAGATATCAGTGTTATCCCAGGTTATAGGTCAATTTAGAAGTCTACCTCTCTGTGAGGAGGTAGTCCTGGAACGTCATCAGGAAAAACATCCGCATAATGATCCACCACAACAGGAAAACTCGGACTCCGCACATCAACTACTCGGAGGATGAGACAAGCCAACTGATGTGTGATTAGCTACCATCTCTTCTGCGTAAGTCCATCCTACACTGCAAAGGTTCCCTTCTCACTGGTGAAGGTGAACCTGCTCCCATCCGCGTGGACACACCGCACTTTCCACCAAATACTGTCGATCTGAGCATGGACCGTAGATAACCAATCCATGCCCAAGATGAAATCGTAAGGCCTCAACGCCGCTACAAGAAGATCCCAGCCAAAGATATCGCCTCCTAGATTAAGCTCACACTGTCGGCACCAGTGGGTAATCATCGAGTCTGCTCCTGTAGGAGTCTCTAGCTGTAAGGATCGATCCAACGGCTCTGTCGGAATCTCCGAGCTCCGAACAAGGGAAGCAGAAATGAAAGAATGACTCGCTCATGTGTCTATAAGAATAGAATAAAGGGTGGAGTAGACATAGCTAGTACCTAGAATTATCTCAGGTGTGTCGTGGTCATAAGCCTCCACTGCCTGAAGCTTAGCCTACCTCTGTCCGCCAGCTCACTATGGTTGGGGTGGGCCTCCTGGTGGTGGTGGTGGTAGAGCCTCGAAGCGTCGTCCACCACCTGCTGATCAGACAGCTCCTCTACCTCGTCTTCCTGCTCCTTGCAGACCACCACGGTCGAACCTCTGCCTCCGCCTGGGTGGTCCCTCAACCGTCTGCTGCTCCTCTGCATGGTGGGTCGGGTAGTCAAGAGCCATGTGTCCCTACCCACCACATGCATAGCATTGTCTGCCTCTCGTATGACTAGCTCTGCTGCGTGTGCCCCACACATCCGAACCAATATCCTGAGGTCTCCCTCCTGATGGCCTGGTCCACTTGGACCTCTGCGATATCTTTCTACTACCGGCTGTAGAAGACTCTGCTACGTGTCACCCTATGGTAGGCCTTGCTGCTGGTGTAGGCTCAGTATGAAAGCTCTCTCCAGTACTCCCGCCTTCGTCGGAATGCTGAGGGAGATCGTCGGGGCCCTGATCTCATGCCTCAGTCCCTGCTCGAAGGTCCGAGCCCAGAAGAATGGGTCCTATACCATGTTTGTGGAGTAGCATGAGAGATCAGTAAATCTCACTGAGTACTGGGCTACTGTCATGTTTCCCTTCCGCAGCTATAGTAACTTCGAGATGCGCACCGCACGAAGGGTGGCTGGAACAAACTCCGAGAGAAAGAGGCTCTCGAAGTCCTTCCAAAGTAGATATGCCCCGTCCTACACTTGGAGCATCAGGCTCCACCATCTACCTGCTGCTGCGTGTAGGAGACTCACTGCAAGGATCACCAAGAGGTCAGCTGGTGTCCCTACTAATCTAGAGACTCTGACAACAGCCTCCATCCAATCCTCGGCTGCCTGAGGGTCCATCTCTCCATGGAACCTGGGTGGCCTTTAATGCCAAAACTCGTGTAGTTCACACTGGCGACGTTCACTCTCAGCTATTAGGGCTAGTGGAATCGGTGGCTCGGCAGGTAGAGCTACCACCGGTGCCTTCGCTGTAATGGGGCCTTACACCGAGGCCTCGTCGCTCGGTGGGCTTCCATCTCTCACAAAGCTTGGAACCCTAGCTGGCTGCCATCGTGGGGCCATACTGAAAAGAAATAGGTGTGCCATGATTAATACAGTATACCTGGTGAGCTGACACAAAGTAATCACAAAGAAAACTTTTAAATCACACATGAAATCAATGTTTTCATGCACTGAGTCAGAAATCCGAAGTCAAGGTCCTGATGTATGGATACGTCAGCCGTCGCACCAACACTTTACTCCCTAGACTGATAACCACACTCATTACCCTTAGCACTATTGCTTCACATAGAACAAATTATTAGAGTCCTGATTTCTGTGGTAGAACCGACTCCTCTGATACCAATTTGTCAGGACTCATCCTCGGGGCCCATGTCGTGACTACCCCAAGCCCGAATTCCATAGGCCAGGGGCTGGCAACTAGCACCAAAGGCATAAATCCAGATAAAAGGGAAGTTATTTCCTTTATATACGAAAACAAACACAATAGTGTACACAAACTTAAGTAAACACTAAGTAAAATGATTACAAAAGTAAGTGCTGGAAAGTAAATGGGCTAGTATACAAACCCAACTGAAAGTATAGTACAACTGAGAAAAGTGAAGTACAACAGTGTAAAAGTAAAGCAGCATCCATCGAGACGTCCTTCAGGAATCCCACCTGAAGGGTGGGTACATATGGTCTCCTCAACTCCTCGAATCCTTCCATCCGCCCCGTATACGTCCCACCTGATAGTCCATCTTCAGATACCGTCCCGCTCCACAAGCCTCAACCACGATCAGCACAGTCCTTCGACTGCAACCAACACAATGTAGAGTGGGCATAGGCCATGCAGGGGTGAGTATACGATAATCAGTAGAAACCCCAAGACCCCCTAAGGCCTCCCATAATCCACAAAGGATATACCACAAAGGAAAGATACAAACACGAAGTATCAACAAAATCTACTTAGGTATATACCCATACATATACCTAAGTCATCAATTCCAGTTCTTCTTCAACTCACGATCCCAAGTACAGCCCAATCCACACAGGAATGTATAACCCAATCCACAAAGGAAAGCACAACCCAATCCACACAGGAAGTCAAGTTAATCACATCAATGATAATCATTGAAAGTCAAGACTTAGCTCACACATGTATACTACTCACGAAGAGGGGTGGAGATGATAGATGTAGCCTTTGAATCATCTCCCCTGTCGAACCCATGTAGGATCCAAGTACAGAAGTCGTCACTGTCGAACCCAAGTAGGATCGAAGTACAGTAACCATCACTGCCGAACCCACATAGGATCCAAGTACAGTCATCATTACTGCTGAACCCACGGAGGATCCAAGTACAGTCTTCCTCACTTCCAAACCCATGGAGGATCCAAGTACAGTCGTCATCGTCATTGCAGTCACAACCATCTCTAGGGTTATCGCACACAGCACGCTCGATTTCCAGAGGGTCCTCTCCTCGAGTCAAATATCGATACATCAACTGTCACGAAGAGAAGAGTTGATGTATCTTGTAGTTCTGTTCCATGTCATAGGGTAAAAACCAAGAAAAACGTGCCCAAGTCATGGACAACAAGACGACCAAGCCATTTCTCTAAAGTACACAGTGTGTAGGTAAGTGATACACGCCATGTCATCCGACACCGGGTACTGCCCGTGTGATACGGACCATGTCGCAGGGCTGGTCATGTAGATAAGTAAGTACACGATGTGTAGTATCGTTACACGCTGTGTCCAAACCTCTAGGGTCAGTTCCATTTTCGCTGACCATGCCTGGCCGTGTGGTGGAGTATATTCCCGTGTACTCCATCCCGTGTCTGTATATTTCCGGAATACACACCGACTCATCGCGAAGCTGCTTCTTCCATGGTGAAGGTAGTACATGCCATGCCTCTTGGCTGTGTGGTTCTGCATGTGTCCGTGTATCTCCCAGATTACACGCCGAGCCTCGTAAACCTGTGTCTGCCTTTCTAGGAAGGGAATACACATCGTGTTACTGGGTCGTGTATTGTTGTTTGTGTCCGTGTACTTTCCATGAATACATGCCCTGTCCATCGAAGTCTCCTCTGTCAAACAGAGTGGAGAGTACACACCATGTGTCTAGAGTCACAAGTCATGTACTACTTTTCTAACGTCTGAAATGGAAACCACAGTACTCTTGAACTAAATGGCATGTGCTCCCAGAGTACACGCCGTGTATTCTGGAATTTTCTAGAAATGACGCATCTGGCCAACACGCCTCCTGAGGTGTCCATTATTCGTTCTGATGATCTGATTTCTATGAAACATATGCTTCTAGGTCGCCCCGATGATCTGAGGCTGTTTACGATGTTTTTGGGCCTCTGATTGGCTCTGAAAACATTTATTGATTCACTGCTCATGAACGGCCGAAGAACTCCACATATTGACTAGAATGGCGGAGGAATCAGACCGAGTTAGTTTGGTCTGGTCCCTTCCGCATTAGTCCGATAACAAACCGTTTAAGAGGAATAGAAACAAGGAAGGAAAGCCAATCATTACTCAATCCAAATACACCCCTACCTCGATAAACGATTTCGTTTGTCGGTGTCGCAGAAGATGGCGTTGTGGGGTGAGGTTTTGAAGACGGCGTTGGCGTGCGTCCAAGGAGGGGATGACGTCTCACACTAGCTATGGAGAGAAGGAGCAAAGGCACATCGTCTCTCCTTGTGGTGACGGAATTATATGTCGAAGAGGTGATGTTCTTCGTGGGAGGATGAAGTTCTTCACAAAAGGATGAAGTTCTTCAAATAAAGCTAGAGTTCTCCCAAATCTCCTCAGACAACAATTCTAACCCAAAATAAAATAAGGCTTCCTCTTATTTTATTTTATTTTTCCAAGCATTCAAAAATACAAAATTCCAATTCCAATTCACTTAATTAATTAAACCATGAGTTGTCTAATTAATTGGGTGAAAGGTTGGAAACTTTTAATGATGGAGAGAGATAAGAGGAAAAATCACTCCAATAAATAAAAGGGGTTTGTCAACATTAAAATAAAGGAGTTTAATAGGAGGTTTAAGGGGTTTAGGGAATGTGAATGGTTGGGGCTCGTGTGGTACCCACCTCACAATTATCCTCACATGGGTAGTTAAGAGTTTGTGGGTCCCATCCTAAATACCCCATGTAGAATATAACTACTTAAGATAAAGAATAAAAAAATTTCCACAATTTTTTATTCACTTCTTATTTAAACCACAAAATTTATCTCATTCTCCCGTGAAAAATAATCTACAGTAAAATTCCTCTTAAGAAATTACTGGCATTGTGGTTTCATCGATGCCCTCAGATTTCAATTCTGAGCACCGGTTCAAAAGATTGAAAAACCCGCTCATTCGTTCACTAAACGTACCCGAGCTAAACTTCGGAAATTTATTCCGGGCACACCGGGACTCGGAATCAGGTGCCGTCAGAAACTGCGTACTCGTAAAATCCCAATGAATTTAAGAAAAAAATTTCCTTGAAATTTACGGGTCTTTAAAATTAAAAACTTAACATACCCCCTATTTATCCTCTTGTTAAACATATTATATTTATTAAAAACAAGAAAGCGGCATTTATTGGTCTTCTTTACCAAAAATATTGTAATGGTCATAATCACTTCCCAATGAAAAAATGTCATATAACCTAATATTGGATGATTATGGCCAAAATAGACTCATCCAATAAAATTAAGGCATGTTCTAGGGACATTTTCAAGTCCTTATCATTTTATTTTTAACTATAATTACCCGATTTACCCTTTACCGTGGTAAATAA
This sequence comes from Viscum album, assembly GCA_963277665.1. Lineage (NCBI taxonomy): Eukaryota > Viridiplantae > Streptophyta > Magnoliopsida > Santalales > Viscaceae > Viscum > Viscum album. The sequence goes on along the minus strand of OY728123.1, from coordinate 784,979,503 downwards.
ATCTCTAATGTTTCTATTCACATTCACTAAAAATAAAAGGGGTTTGTTTAACAAACATGAAACCACTTATTAAAAAAATGGAATCCATTTTTTAAAAATTAAAAACATAGAAGTGGTAGAATTTAATTTAAAATTAAATTCACAAAACACAACGAAAACCAGTTTTTTAGAAAAATGTATTTTCAAGTATAAAATGTTTTTATACTAAATTTAAGTATAAAATCCATTGAAAAAACGTAATTGTATTATTCTAAATAAAAAATAACTGAAAAAATTTTAAAAGATACCAAAAAATGAAATTTTAATTTACAAATACTTTAAAATAAAATACAGTTTGAAAAATTAGTATTTTAGATTATTCATTGGAAAAACAAACTATTTAATAAATTCTCAAAATCTCACATTAATATAATTTTTATATACCAATTTTAAATATTATATCCTTTTTTAAAAATAAAATTTCCAAACATTCTCGAAGTTAATTATAATAGTTTCTCACAAAAATAAATAAAAATAATTTTTGAAGGAAAGGTATTTTTGAAAAATAAAATGGCTTTACTAAAAATCGAGTTCTTATTTACTAAGAAATATAAAAAAAAATTATTAGAAACTTTATATATATTTAAAAAAATAGTTAATCATATTTGTAGCCAAAAATTTAACATCTAGGTTGTAATGATCATATTTAAATATTAATTGTTTATGATTCGACTATGCTAAGTGTTACATATTTTGTACACTATCAAACATAGTCATTTTTTTAAAATATCAATATATTATATTATATCACATTTAAGAAATTGAATCCTCAAAATTTTGAAATAAATCTCAATAATAAAAGGTTGATATTTTAAAATACCTTTGTTATCCCACATCATAAAAAGGGTTAATAAAACATCCTCTTGAAAAGAGAGAAAGGTAAGTATAAAGTCCATTTGGGATAAACCATACTTGGTTTAGAAATATGGAAACATTAGTGAGAAGTGAAAATATAAACATAGAAAAAGAGAATAATGTATAAATAATGATGGAGGGTGACAGATATCATTGATCACATGAAAGAGAAGTATGCTGATAAATTCAACGACCACAAATCCGTAAACTAAAATGGTGTGAAAATGTACATCAATTCATTAGAATAGAAAGTAATAGGATATTGTTTTTTAAAAAAAAATATTTTTCCTAAATTTGATGAATTCATTAATATCTAACCAAATAACATAAGAAAATATGCTAACTTGACAAGAATAATTTCATCCTTTAATTAATTAAAATCATAATCTTATCTTTTTCTCCAAATGATGAGTATTTAATATGATTTTTTTGTCAACTTACATCAGATCATATAAGGATAAAAAGTTATTTATCATATATTTAGATATTAACAAAAATCAAAATGGTTAGATAAATATGATAAAATTCTTAAAATGTATAAACCATCATATGAAGAAATAATACCTCAATATCTAAAATTCAATAATGACACAAAATTTTCAGTGAAGATCACAAAAAATTAGAAGGGTTTGATCATGTATTCATCCAAGATAAATTTAAAATTTATCTCCAAATAAAATAAATCTTTATTGAAGTCTTATACCAAAAATATATATTCCCTCATTACATAATTTCAAAGATATACTAATTATTTCCAAGAATAAATAAAATTATATCCTAATAATAACATTAATAAAACTTTTAACCTCAAAGGTTATCTCATACTTTTTAGCTCACATTCCCAAAAGTGTTATATCATTTTTTAAAAATATACATCATGTTAAACCTAAGGGTTACATATACCATAACCAAATAAAACGTTTCCCAAAATATCTTTAGTCACCTTAAAATTCCATCACTTAAAACCTAAAAAGGGGTGTCTATAACTTTGATCTTATGATCAACCTTAAACATATAAACCCATTATGGTATTAATAACTCATAAGATAAACTCATATGAAAACATAATAATCTCTAAAATTATCTAAACCTTTCTATCATACTAACTTTAGTAGCCGTAAACTAGCACTACTAGATTTGGTGGTAAAAACATAAGCTTTACATTTCAATATTTGATACCAATAAATGTGACCCATTTTTTCCATCAAAACCTTACAACATGAAATGGAAATATTAGATCACTTACATACCCAAGGTCCTCAAGGTTAATAGTTATATAGAATTAAAAAAATATTACATAATAATACCCATGACTTCAAGAGAGTATTTCTCATAATATACCCATCTTTTCATATTCCATATTAAGTATTTAACATATCCCATAAAATTCTCTACATATGAAACATTTATAGATACAAATAATTTTTCACCATTATTCATAACCTAGGAAAAAGGAAACGTAATAAGGGTGAGATCAAATGATCATTAAGGGTAAACATAATTATTAACAATTGAATTTCATCGGTGAGAGTAAGATAAACATAAGGATATGATGACATAATAAAAGTACATTAGAATAACATAATAGAAATCATAATAATAAATAACTAGATAATTAATCAAGAAACATGGTATAAAGCTTTATCATATGAAAATAATCATAATAATCAATAATCATGATAAATTCCATGTCAATCGTGATCAAAGGAATTAGTTATAACCCATAGAAATCATAAAGAATCATGTTGGTACCTTGGGAAATCATCATCATAGAACTCTTATAGAACTCATACAATTAGAATAATTGTACAGTTGACTTATAATATAATTATATAAAGAACATAATCATTATACAATTCATTATCGCATTATATCGGAAAATCCATAGTATAAGCTATATCGTGATCACCCATTTGCTTTAATGTGGCTCAACCCTTCGTTTAAGCCATATCAGGCTCACCTGTGAGCTATATTGGAGCTCAAACTATTGTAAACAATGTATAAGAACCATATAATGAATAAAACCCAAGAAACATCTTTTCAAATAGTGTGAAAAACACTTTTAGATATCAAAATATGAGTAACATCCCAACCCAAACCACCAGGTCTGAGAAAGAAGGTCACATGACCTCATGCACACCTCCTCGTATGCAGGAGGATTTTGACAAGATGTAATTGTATAAGTATACCAATAGGGATATTATAACCTTTATATCATTGTATAGGATCAATACAAACAATAATAATATAATAAAACATCATATTAATTAGGTGGAAGTAAATAAATGTCATAAATTTCATATAAATAAAACTACTCCCAATGTGGAAATCTAGTCCAGAGTAATAAATAAGATAAATAAACCAAAAAAAACTATAGTCCACTAGAGTTCACTCTATCCAACTAAAATCTCCAACTTTATCTAGTCAGTTATCCAGCACATGGCCCTTTCTCTTCATCAAATCTCTCATGAAATCAATAAGCACACTGAAATGCCTGATTAGGGTGTGGTTACAAGACTCATTAGGAAACCACCAATGCGTCCATACTTGATTTCCTCAACTATAACAAGGGTATACCAATATTGATAATAAATGTGTAATAGGCATAAACACACAATACAAAACTAAGCAGTCATGCACTGACCAAGCCACCACAAACCCATGATCGTACCTACTTCAGCTCCATGCCAAAAAGATAATGAAAGATGTCAGTAGTGACCAAACCAACCCCTATAAAATGTCCTCAAGGTGTTGTAGAGATGATAATTGACATCATATATCCCTCATGATGGCCATGTCACTTGGGTCATCTAGATGAAAATATCAGGTACTCACATTGACCAGGATATCACATAGTTAATGGAACTTGGAAAATCAAGGATACCTCTACCACAACCTTAGCATGACACTATGGATACCTCATAACCCCACCCTGTTTCTGGGTCCTTCATTGTCATCATCACAATCAAGAACACTCCCATACAAAGAGATAATTTTTCATGATTGTCAACCTATCTAAAGTACTAATCACAACCTCAAATACAATGGTAGCACATATACAGGGTGAGAACACAAAAAAGAATAACATATCATCATAGGTATATAGAAACGTATATAACAGCATATAATCACAATGAAACATGGAATTAAGAAACTATAATATCACTTATGGAATCAGTATCACAAAGGATCTCATGGGCTCCACACACATACACCTACAATCATAATCAATCCAAGTATAAAATTTCAAAAAACCTAATAATATAATGAAAACACATGTAAATTTGATTCTAAGAAGGTAGGTAACTTCCCACCATGTGGTTTTCCAAGTCTACGTCAAAGTTTTCCAATGATGTCTTCACTTGAACCCACATACATACACTAAATAGGAGAAATATTAAAAAAATACTCCTAGAACCTCTAAATCATCATGGAAAGGACTTTAGAGCTAGCTGAGGATAAAAAGGAAAATGGTCATAGATAAAATTACCTGATTACAAAAGTAATTCCCCTAAGTACTAGTGGACTGCTCCACTTATGGCATAAACCACTAACTTGTGACATAGGATTTGGTTCAAACCATTTACTATGTAAATTGTATTCTTATGGAATAAGACTATACTTGTACCACTTGTAGCATAAAATATATCCTTATGGAATAAAAATAGTTTAGGGTGTGCCTCCACAATGTAGGGTTATAGATTCACGATGCAAGAGATTAGGATTATTGTGATGGTGAGGGAGGTCTTCTCTGTGGATATTTAGAGATGCTAAGACTTCTTCTAAATGAAGATAGGGATGAAGGGTATTTATACGGGTTCATTGTGCCCAAACCAATGTGAGAGTGAACTATGTAACTCCTCTCTTAAAGACCAAAGATTGAGAACCTCATAAGGCCCCTAGTATATGTCGTAACTAACATGGAGAAAGAGATATTGCAATATAAAACCAGCTAAGTCTTACCTCTTATAGTGTAAAATGATGTATTATTGTGTAAATATTCCAGGGTGTAATACTTATAATTTAAACCATATGGTATACTTTTATATCATAAAATCAATATTTACACTTTAAAGTGACATTTAGGATGTAAAATATGGAAAAAATAACAATGAATTACAATCCTCTCCTTCTAAGGATATCTCCTCCTTGAGAAGCATTATAGGGATCTTGTTTGAAAATATCAGGCCACTGAGCTTGAATATCACCCTCTCACTCCCAAGTCTCCTCCAGTATTGTCCCATGTTTCCACTGAATATGGTCAATTGGTATCGTCTTCCCACAAAGAACATTCTTAATTTGGTCAATAATCTGCACCGAACATGCATCATATGATTCATAATGATCTAGTTCAATATCCACACAATCGATCACATGAACATGGCTAGGTATGTACCTCTATAGTCTTTAAAAATGAATTTTGTTATACATACCTTGATATTGATAAGGAATATCCAAATGGTATGCCACTTCCCCTATCCACTTGGTGATCTCTAAGGGTCCCACAAAACGTGGTGATATCTTTCTCTTCTTCCCCATTTGTATTTTCCCCATTTGAGGATTGACTCTCAAGAAAACCTAATCCACTCAGTGAGCACACAAGCATGCATAGTATGCCATTATGAGTATATAGTAGTATATATAACATAATGTGGTCACAATCAAACATGGTAAAAAAATACTATAATATCATTAATGGAATCAATATCACAATGGATCTCATGGGATACACACACATCAATGATCATAATCAAGCACAATATAAAATTCTAATAAATATAATCATATAATGGGAAAAATAATAAACACGAGACCAAGAAGGTAAGAAAATTCCTACCTCATGGTTTTGTAAGTTGACATCTAGGGTTTCCATGGTTTTCATCACCTGAACCCATGTTTGTACAGTAAAAATGAGAAAGATCACATGCCAATGACTCCTAGAACCTATAAATAATTATGACAATGATTCTAGATCTAAATGAGAAAAAAAATTAAAGAAGGTAATTATAAGGGGCCATATCCATAGGGACTAACCTTTTGCATGTTTTGGAGGCTCATGGTGCTCGAAGGAGGATTAGAATGATTCTGGAGGGGTTAAGTTGTAAAAATTTGGATGTTGGGATAATACACATCATGTATGTATTTCAAATCATGTATTCGATGTTCATGTCTTGTTGAGGATGGTTTCTGTGGCACTTGATGATGTTTAATAATTTAGGGTTCAAAGGTTCTAGGAGACACATTTTTTAGAGAGAACCAAAGCCCAAAATTCGCACAATATGTAAATGGTCTACACACCATGTAAATACCCTATACAGTGCATCTTTAAAAGGTGTATCCACTCAAGTGTTTCTTAGAACCTATTTATGAAGTCCTTTTCCATTGTTTGGAAGCTCCTTACTTTGGAATTTTGGACTTCCTTCAATAGGGATCGATCCTTTTCCTTCCATCTTCAATCTATGGTGACCCAAGTCGAACCAAGGTGAGTTTCACCTCCATATCTTACAGTTACTTCTTGTTATTTATCATTTTCCTCCAATTTATTCTTATAATATGATTTTGAATGATATAAAATGTTTTTAAATGGATTTTTATAGTTTTTTTTAGTTCATTTGGGCCACTTCATCCTTGGAGGGATGTAGTTCTTATGGGAGAGGTATTAGAGATCCGTAATGTTGGTCTGTTCTCATGTGAAGAATTTCATCGAGGTAGGGAATTCTTCTCTTATCTTTTATTTACATGAAATCATAAATTTATCATGATCTATCCATTTTTATAGAAATGTGATTAACCTAATAATATTTAACGATATTAAATAAATTGTTTGTGATCACATATTAGTGATCATTATTCTTTGTATCGTGATACCAGTTTACTCTTGATTTGATAGATAGTTTGATATCTGTGTTATGATATGTTAGCATGGTCTTATACTTTTATTAGCATGTTAAAATTTATAAATAACCTAAAACAAGAATTAATTGATAATTAATTCACATTATAATTTAAAGAAGAGGCAAGTTTGTAATCTGGTGGTTGATTTAATTTGATGAAAATAAAATTGATGCAATGTGGGTGTTAATAAAATATGATATTACATGATATTAATGTAATTTTTTAATAATGTGAAGCATTTTTATGCTGTTTATTGAAAATAATTTAAAAGTGGTGATAAATAAGAATGGTTAGATTCTTTGATGCGTGTTTAAATTAATTTTTTAATTAATTTAGTACCTTATTATGGCTTGATGCCTGAGGTTGCCCATAGTTGGAACCTATTAATAATGAATAGGTTAATTATAGATGCAATAAGAACTAGTTGGGTGGGAAAGATAATTTCTAGGGCATGAGTTTCTCATTTACCTATGACGGCTAAGCACATTGAGGTTAGATCTGTGAGAGCTCGTTTTCATGTGAAGGCTAAATGCCTAGTTTTGAGGGCCTAGATTAACCTGTGGTTTATTATTGTTTGTTCCTACAACTATTATTATGATCTGTAGATATGATCCTTATAATATGAGCCATATATGGATGATCCTAGGATCGATGATGTGATATGGGTAGGGGAGGCCTGGATGACGTGGCAGAAATTGATGCCTATGATGAAAATATGCCTTGAAATATGCATTTGGGGGTTGGGGATAGAACTGGATATGATTGAATGGGTTTGATATGGTATTACCCATTAATGTGATGCTGAGAGCTGGGGTTCTTGCTTGTGATTCTGTTTAATGGATTATGTCCATGTTACTTATTTTATCTACATTTATTTCCCCACTACTTGAGAAAGCTATATGTTTCATCTTCGTGGTAGCTTAGTATGGTTTTCCTATATTACCTTATTTATAAAATGATTATAATAGTGAATTAATAGTTATCAACTCTCAGGGATGGTTTTTATGAAATACAGATACTTAAAGATGATAATATTGATAAATCAAAACCTTGGTTTGGATTATGCTTGGAGGGAACGAACTTTACTATGATAGTAGTTAATGTAATATAATGTAATTGGTAATATTGTTAATGGTTAATTAACATATAATTAATTAATTGATTGAAATAAATGATAAAAATGAAATAATTAATTAATTTAGCTCTTTAAATTCTTGTTTTCCTATAAGATATCTGATCTTAGTAGTGGAAGTTGGGAGTTTGAAAAACGTTATCTGTAGTTGAGTCTAATACGTTGTTATGTCCATAGTGTGGTTGTGATCTATATTATATCATGTATATTCGGTGATTTCATATTCTACCCCACCCATGCTCATTAGGGATACTAACACCCAGTGGAATATGGGTGGGTGTTTTCCCCAACATCTTGGTGGGAGGATGGATGGATGACTACCCCCTCTAGACCAACTCTCTTCCCTAGGTAGTTACTTGTGATGGTATGTTGGGTGATTAATTTCCCCAAATATGTGTATAGAGGTATGTGGTGGATTGTGTTTATTTCACACACATGTATTACCGGATATAGTATCTAAAGGATTATTATCAGTATAACATGTATATGATATAATGTCTTGAGGTACTTACTCGGTGCATGGGATGTAATGGCTTGAGGTATAATACCTTGATATTTGATATACATTATACTGGATATGGTAGCTTCTATAAAATACTTGGTCACTACATATGGATATGTGATATGGGATGATTTGATGATGTGATTCACGATGTGCATGTTATGATGCATTGCCTAGGTGTCTTCGAGCTAGATTACATTTGGAGAGAGATAGATCAGGACGTGCGGCATTTGGGTACAGCGGAAAGCTAGTGGGTAAGTGGGAGTGGGTACCCATGATGTTTCATTATTATACTATATGATCTCTTGTATGTGATACTTGGTGAGATTTAGCCATGGTGTGTCTGGGAACTTAGTATACTTGTTTTGATGATGAGTTAGTTTAACCATCATTCACTATGCATTAACATGATTTCTATATATTTTTCATGAGAGGCTACGGGGAGGATCCTAATGAGTATAATTTTTTACTCAACCTATATTAATATAAACTATTTTTATGTTAGCCAGAGTAGGTTGAAGATAAGGCTAGATGTTACTATCCCATGGTTTTACTAGAGCTATTTGGGATTTTTGGTCGCTACCGTCTTGACCTTTTTTTGGTACTTGTAGTTTTCATTTTAGTAATTTTTTTATTGTATAAAATTTTATGTTTGTAATTGGGTTATATATATATATATATATCTGTCTAAAAAGGTTTTTATTGGTGTATCCTTCTTATTTCTCTCTTATTTATGATTCTATTAGAGGTTAATTCCCCCATATGAATGTTTATTATACCCTCAGTTCTAGTCACTAGCTCGAAGCCTACTAGAGGCGGGACTCAAGCTGTCATTATATATCTCCCTTCATTGTGGTATCTTTATAGGGAGGGGGTTGTGATGTATTAGTATCAAAGGTTCAAGTTGAGAGATATTATTTAGTTTAGAGTAAGGATTAGGAGAAGTTGCACGGGTTGGTAGGGAAGCGGTATCAGCTAAGTTTAATAAATGATGTAAACATGAGAGACCGGATGAGAAATAGGTATTTAGGTCTCAGTGTGATCGGATGAAAATACCTTTATGTTTACTGAGCCTAATAAAAAAAGTGATACTATTTATAGGGTATAGACCTAGGAAAGGATCATAATTCATTCTTATTTGTGCCTATGTTTGAAATGGATAGACCTTGGGATAGGTTAAAACCTTAAACAAAATAGTTAATTAATTTATTAATTAATGATAAATATTCCATATTCTAGTTTTATGATCTCAAAAAGTTTTTTCTTTTTGTAGTAATGGTTCTAGGTTGACATCCTCATCAGGTTCCTACTGAAGATATTTAGTAGGATGTGCTAGAAGATCACCACAGAGTAGAGGTAGATGGTGAAGACACTGGGAGGATGAAACTATGAGAGTTTCATCACCAGATTCTATAGAAGTATGAGGGATACTTATAAAAATAATTCATATAAAACTAGTTGGAAGAGGTTGAGAGAAATTTCAGTTTGATTCATTCTTGGAAGGATCACATGGTTTCATTGGCTATGAAGATGTTGTGTCGATCAACAAGGCAGTGGTGGTTCTTGTTCCTTAGGGATCGCAAGGAGTCAACCATCCCTTGGGAGAAGATGTGAGACCAGTTTTCAGTAGAGTTCCATTCTTCAACCATGAAGGAGGTAGTATCTAGGAACTGTTTACCCTTCAACATAGAAGCTCTAGTGTGCAGGTGTTTAGGATCCATTTCAGGACCCTTCTATGATATGCTTCAGAATTTTTGCCAAATAAGGAGGCCAAGTAGACACATTTTGAGGAGGATTTAAATATATAGATATAGAAATAGTTCACCCTATTTATGAAGAAGAAATATCTCTAGGTTTTGGGAAGGGTATATGTTATATATAGGACTTTGTCTAGAACCAGGTAATCAAGACAGGGGAGTTATCAGGATTCCCCATGAATAAAAATTGTGGTCTAGGGTTCCCAGTTGTCATGGAAGAATATATTTTGGTCAGTTGGAGATAGGTCTCAGCCCTCGTCATCTTGTTTCTCTAGGGGATGAATCTATCATACCTATTCCAAGGAATTAGACATGTTTTTTTTCTTATGGAGGACGAGGTCATCAACAGTGATAGTGCAAAACATTTCTGAGCAGTCATCATACTCTAGGTGTTCCACTTTAGGTTCCTCCTTTGAGGAAGTTTCATCCAAGGAATCAACAGTAGTGTTCTCTAATTTGTGTTCAGTATAGAGGAGATAGAGTAGGTAGAATACATACCTAAGATGATTCTCATCCTTATAGTGAAGAGTGCGGCCCTGGAGGTGGTCATCAGCAAGGTCAGAGAATCTATAGAGAAGGTCGTTGTAAGTTTCATGCTTTAACATTTCCAGTGCCAAGAGAGCCAAATGTCCTTCAAACTACCTTTTTTTATTTTTTTCATGGTTGAATTCATTGTTTGATTCAGGAGTGATGTACTCCTTTATACCACATACCCTCATTCATTAATTAGGACTTAAGCTAGAGAGGTTTCTAGTTCCCTTGGCATTGACACTGCCTATTGGAGATCGGACTAATTTGTATGAAGTATGTAGAGATCATGAGCTAGTTCTAGGGCATCACTGCTCATGGGGAGATTTTCTATGTTTACGGATAATTCCATATGAAATCATTCCTATAATTTATTGATTGTATCCATTGTAGGATATCATGGATTTCTTCAAGAGGAAGGTTGTGTTTTATGTTGTTGATGGAGAGCCATCAATATTTGTTGATGAGTGAGACCCTCAGATGGGTCAGAGGCATATTATTTCCCTCTCTTCATTTATGGACAACTTGATTCATGCCCAAATTTACCCAAAAGAAGAAGTTAGGATGGTCCTTGTAGTCTAGCTTGGGTTGTCGAATCCTCGGAGACCTAAGAAGTGCCTACAGACACGTACATTCTATGGATTTTTTTTGGATATTAAGTGTCCAACTTGGGTTGATTTAAGATGGTTTTAGTGGATCACTAATAGATATAAGTTAATTCAAATTAAGGTAATGAGTTGATCCTAGGTTATTGCTCCGTGTGGATAGGATGAAGTCCTTTTTTAATGATTTCAATTTCTTATATTTGAGATGGGTTAATTAAAGAAGATCAAAAAAAATCATCACTTACAAGTTTAATGCCTACACACCCTAATAATAATCACCTATACACTTGAAGGATCAATGTTTTGAGCACTCCAAGGTAAAGGTTCGTATTATCACTTGAAATGTGTGACCTTAAATTCAAAAAGGATGAAGAGGTTTTAAAATCATCAAATAAAAATCTCATTTAAAAGAATTTATTATCCATTAAGGGAGTGAGAAATAACATCCAATACATCCCCTTTCTAAACCCTTGTATAAACCCATAAATGATTTAGCCCTCCATTTATGACATGTTTTCAACAGAATCGGGAAGTGGACTTACGAAGGTGTAATTGAAGAAGTAAAAACAACAACAAAAATCGATCACTCCACCATTGTGTGATAAATATCACAATGTATGGTGTGAATAAATTCACACCTTGAACCAACGGTATTAATGCGATATGAATAAGAACATAATAATAGTAAAGGAAGAACGGTTATTAAGAAACTAAGGTGAATTAAATAACTTACATGAGAAAGAATTGTGATTACAATCACAAAGCGGCATCATAACACTACAATGAAACCTAGCACCAAATATGAAAAACTCCTCCATAACCACTGCCATAAATTTGAATTTTGGGAGCCTTGGGTCGAGCCTCCAATAGTACAAATCATCCTACTTGATTATGGTAGGCCTTGGGTGGTGGAAATCTTGTGGAACATGGACTTTTCCACTCTTGACCTGAGGTTGCAGCCATCTTGAAACCACCGAACAGACGCACTTGTAAGACCTTATAGATGGCCGAATTATAGTGGGTCATAGAATAAGGACATATATCCCCAGATGTATCCTAACCTCCTATAAACTTGGGCCCCATTTGGGGTTGTGGATTCCGAGATATTATTAGATTTGTAGGATTTTTTCTGGGCCGCGGAACCTGGCCCATAATTTTATCTCCAAATTGGGACACCTTAATAACCACCATGGAGGCCTACTTAGCACTATATCATGAAGAAGGATTTGTTACTCTACATGTCTTCTAGCATCCCACGAAATTTGGGCTTCATTGGATCTGTATGTTGGGCCCCACATTCTAATCTGTGGGCTGGTGTCCAATCTGACTTCTCCAGAATTGTTTGCATGAAATCCCATTTTGGTGGACTTCTTATATGGATCTTCCAAAACTACAAAAATATTAAATTCTCCCAATATAATTAGAAACCTTAAAATTAAATATGAAAATAAAATCAAGATCAAATGGTACTTTAAATGATGTTAAAAAATGTACAACATAATAGTTCATTTTAAGAAGGAATTACAACATAATGTGAAATGATGTTCAAAGTGTAAAATGAACTAAAAATGATGTTTATGAATAATAAATCACATAAATATTATATAAATTAATAATTAATATTATCCTCATTTAGTGGATAATCACACCCCCCCCCCCCAACTTGAGTTTTGCTAGTCCCGAGAAAAATATATCTCAACAATATGAAATTCGAATTCCCTTTTCCAAAAATATTTTACTACACAATGATCACCAAAAAACCCTTATACCAAAAAATCATGAAACCCATTAAAATATTTTAATAAATGATATTTTCGTTAGCATATCCCAATCCCAATCCCATTACTTTTTTCAAATTCATCGCAATATTTCATCCAATATCAATTAAGAGTGATGATGTGTTGTGCATCGCATTAGACATGGGGGTTCATCTTTATTCAAGAGGGAAATCATGTAAGGGCTAGGTGGAATCACATTTAAATATTAAGATGAGTATTCAAAAAATATTTTTTTTTTTGTTTTTTTTTGTTTTTGCAATTTTTGCATAGTAATTGAAATTGCACTCAAAAGAGTCAACCCCTGTAGCGAGACTTTGCCGATGACTCCCAGGCTCAAAGTCCATATGGAACCAAGTGAATCCCACATAATCGGGCATCATCTCAAGTTAACTAATTCAAAACAAATTCAAATTACCAAAAATAAAGATAAAATTACTAACTCTAGGCTAGACAACTATGGAGTCAGGATCCCCAAGTGTCAAAAGCCACGCATTAGGTCATTTCATTGATCAACGCACAAATTTATTGTTTTTTTAAAAAAAATTATTGAATACTCATATTCAAACTAAAATGATCACCAAACCTATGAAATTTATTTTTGGGACCCCATGAACTCAAACTAATACCCCACTATCCAAAGGACGTGCATTGTGATCTTTTTTTATTCAGATAAAAATATAAACGATGAAATATCACATTGGACAACCACACTTTCCAAAATCTATGCTCATGAAATTATATGTGGATTAAAATCAGAATCAGGGCATGATAAATTATATGATATTTAGTTTCAAAGTGTGAAATTTGTATTACCATGTCCAAAGTTAAAGAAATTCTTCCTTCCATTAAGGCACACTTTTTTTGAATCATTCCTCTTTTTGACACTAATGCATTTTTTATTTTATCTCCCCCCCCCCAAATTTAAATAACACTATCCTCAGTGTTTAAAGAAAAGAAAATTTATAAGGGGGTAGAGGTATAGAATGCGAATTCAAAATTGAAATTGAAAATGTGGATCATGGAATGAAGTCTCCTAGTGGTTGAAGTTTAAATTCTTGCTACTCCCTTTTAATCCCTTGATCTCGATGTCACTCTGAGAATTCCTTAATAGAAAAAGGAAAAAATACAAAATACAAAAAAAATAAAACAAAACAATATATATATTTATTTATTTATTTATATAATAAAGAAAGTAACATATAAGTATATAAATATAAATTATAGAATAACGAACCACAAAAAGCCATAGGTCAGTGGTAAGTGTGCTCCCCTATCTCCCTTCGGTCCCGAGTTCGATTCCCCATGGATTCTCCGGTTGTGATGGGGTTTGACCCATGACCTATTAAGTGCCCCTTTTTTTATTTATTAATATTTTTTTGTTATATTTTTTTGTATTTTTATTTTAACCTACAAACACATAAAAATAAAATGAACTGATGATACATTGTCTTCCTTTTAAATTTCTGGGTAAGGTATTACTCAAGAATCAGACCATGTGACACAGATGAATATGGTTCTCCCATTTTATACCCATCCATACTCATAATAGAAGAACATATCAACAGTCTATTTTTTTTTAAATATCAAAATGATTAATTTAAAAAAATGATTCCAAAAAGATTGAAAACATGAAAACCATGGGTTGCCTCCCATGCAGCGCTTGTGTTTAATGTTGTTAGCCCAACATGGATCCTAAATCTATCAATTTTTTCCTAGTTCATAGGTTGGCTCAGTTAACTCAACCTCTATTTCATGTTTATTGAATGATTCAATGAATGGTTTTAACCTATGAACTTTGACCTTGAAAATGTGACCACTAGTGGAATCTTGAATCTCAACTACCCCATGGGGGTACACATGATGCACTATGAAAGGACCTGAACATCTAGACCTTAACTTTCTCGGGTGTAAATGAAGTTTTTATCTATACAAGAGCACGAATTTTCTCAGTTCAAAATGTTTGACTTTGATATTCTGAGATTCGTAGGCTTGAACTCTAGATTTATTGATCCTTGAATTTTCATATGCCTCCATCCTTAGTTCCTCAAGTTCATTGAGATCTAATATCCTTTTTGTTCTCGACAAAGAGAGGTCATAATCCATTTTCTTAACTGCCCAAAAGGCCTTATGTTCAATATCTACTGGAAAATTTCATGCTTTACCATAAACCAACCAATATGCGGACATTCCTAAAATGGTTTTATATGCTGTTAGATAGGCCCAAAGAACATCCAAGAGTTTCTCAGACCAATCATTCCAAAAAGGATTGACTATTTTTTCCAGAATATTCTTAATCTCCCTATTTTCTAACTCAGCATTACCATTGGTTTTAGGATATTATGCAGTGGAAAATTTATTAGAAATACCATACATAGACATGAGTGAAGAGAATGGGTGATGGCCGAAATGGGTTCCTCGATCACTAATTATATCCCTAAGAATTACAAATCGAGAAAACATGTGCTCTTTCAGAAATCAGATCACAACGTGATGGTTATTAGACTTGGTGGGAATGGCTTCAACCCATTTTGAGACATAATCAACAGCTAAGAGTATGTAGAGGTGTCCCCTAGAGTTTTGGAAGGTACCCATGAAATTGATTCCCCAACAGTCAAAGATTTTAATCACTAAGATGGGAGTGAGTAGAATTTGTTTCCTTTTTATGATTGAACCTAATTGTTGAAACTTTGGAAATCTTTGAAAAAATGTATAGGAGTCCCCTGAGAAGGTGGGCTAGAAGAGACCACACTCAAAAATCTTAGCAGATGTTTTCTTAGAGGAAAAGTGACATCCACATGCCTCACTATGATAGAATTTAAGGATGGACTATTGTTCATATTATGGGACACACCTCCTAATGAATTGGTCAGGGAAGAACTTATAGAGGTATGGATCATCAAACACATTTCCCCTAACATCAGAAAGGAATTTTTTTTGAGCTTGAGTCCCTAATAATTTTGGAATGACTCGTGTAACTATGAAATTGGCTATGTCGACATACCAAGGGAAGTCACTCACAGAGTATAAGTGTTCATCAGGAAATGAATCAGATACAGAAAGGTTATTTGATTTGTCTTTGAATTCAATCCTAGAGATTTGATCAGATACAACATTTTCAACACCCTTTTTATCCTTGATTTTGAGGTCAAATTATTTTAAGAGAAGTACCCACCTAATCAGTCTAGCCTTAGCATCTTGTTTTTGGAAGAGGTATTTCAGTGCAGAATGGTCAGTGAACATAGTGATGCGGGATCCTAAGAGGTTGGACCTAAACTTTTATATGGAAAACGCAATAGAAAGTAACTCCTTTTCAGTAGCAGTGTAGTTGATTTGGGCATCATTTAAGGATTTTCTTGCATAAGAAATGACATAAGTAGTTTTATCACAACGTTGTCCTAACACAACTCCTACAGCAAAGTCATTGGCATCACACATAAGTTCCAAATGAAGGTTCCAATTTGGAGATTTCATAATTAGAGGAGAGGTGAGAGAGTATTTGAGGGTTGATAATGAACCTTCACATCTTTTTGTCCAAACAAATAGAGAATACTTTACTAAGAGAGAACAAAGGGTACGAGAGATTGAACTAAATTCCTTGATGAATCTTCTATAGAAAACAGAATTTCCTAAGAAATACCTCACTTCCTTGACAGTTTTGGGTGATGGAAGGTGATGAATGATGTCAAACTTGGAAATATCAACTTCAATCCCCCTACTTGAGACTAGATGGCCTAGAACTAGTACCTCTTTAACCATTAAATGGAATTTTTCCCAGTTTAGGACTAGATTATTTTCTTCACATATTGACTAGACTCTCTCCACATTCCTTAGACATCACTCAAATGTATCCCCAAACATAGAGAAGTCATCCATGAAGACCTCTAAAAAATCCCCTACCATGTCAGAGAATATTCCCATCATGCACCGCTGGAAGGCTCTATGGGCATTGCATAAACTGAAGGGAATGCGTTTGAAAGCAAAGGTGTCAAATAGACATGTGAATTTAGTCTTCTCTTGATCCTCTAGGGAGACCTCAATTTGATTATACCTCGAGTATCCATCTAAGAAACAGTAGAAGGCATGACATGCCACTCTCTCAAGGACTTGGTCAAAAAATGGTAAGGGGAAATGGTCATTCTTGGTGAATGAGTTTAGCTTCCTATAGTCAATGCAGACCCTCCATCCACTACTCACCCTAGTTGGATGAATCTCTCCATCCTCATTGGTTATCACTGTGATTCCAGGCTTTTATGTAACCACTTAGATTGGGCTCACCCACTCACTCTCAGCTATGGGATAGATGATACCAGCTTTTAACAATTTCAGAAGTTCTTTTCTCACTACTTCCATTAGATTAGGATTGAGTCACCATTGAGGTTGACGACATGGCTTTGAATCAGATTCCAGAACAATCCTATGAGTTCTGATATGTGGGATAATCCCAGGAATAGCAGACATGGTCCAACCAATGGCTTTCATATTTTTCTTAAGGACACATAGAAGCATCCTCTCATGATTGGCTTCAAGATAAGAAGAAATGACAATAGGATGTGTTTTATTGTCCCCTAGGAATGCATACTTGAGTGCAGTAGGAATTTCCTTCAATTCAAGATTAGGTTGGTTCAGAATTTCAGCAGAAGATTGGGATATCGGATCAAGATCAATTTTTTTTCCTAGAGTTTTAGATGGGATTGATTCCCTACATATATAAGGTTCATCTACTAGATTATCTTGATCAGATTTAGGGAAGAAAGCTGGAGTGGTCTCCATGAAAGTGGTTTCCTAAAAGTTTTCACTGATTATTGGACCTACGACTTCATTATAAGAGAGATTTGAAAATTATTCAAGCCAATGAGATAAAATTCTTTCATGTGAACAAAGTAAATCAATCTCATCCTGACTTAAACATCCATAAAATATTCTTTGATGCTCTATGGATTCATTATCAAGGCATCTTATCATGTTTACTTCATTAATGTACTCATCATCCCCTATTTGTGAGCTTGCATTATAGATGTTCAAGTCTAGACTCATGTTCCCAAAGGT
The DNA here is from genome assembly GCA_963277665.1 of Viscum album. Classification (NCBI taxonomy): domain Eukaryota; kingdom Viridiplantae; phylum Streptophyta; class Magnoliopsida; order Santalales; family Viscaceae; genus Viscum; species Viscum album. The sequence goes on along the minus strand of OY728123.1, from coordinate 784,961,366 downwards.
GATGGTCATGTTCCAATTTTGGACTCGGATAATAGATTTGATTATCGCAAGGAAGGGACTACCAAGGATAATTGGGGTTTGTTCCTTATTTCCTAAGTTTGGATGGTCGTCAAGGACAATGAATTCATTAGGTTAGATGAAGTTTTCAACCTTTTTTCAAAATGTCCTTTAAAATCCCCTTTCTAACCCTAATGTTACGATCAGCAAGTTGAAGTGTGAAAGATGTGGGTTAGAGCTCTTTTAGGCCTAACTAGCAGTACACAGCATAGGGGATGAGATTGAAACTAGCACCCAGGTCACACAAGGCCTAGACAACTTTGCTCTCTCCTAGTTCAAAATTGATGTAAGGGCAACCCGTGTCTTTCAACATAGGAGGAATGGTAACTTGAATGGTGGTACTCACATTAGTAGCCAAAAGGACTTGGTTTTTATGTGAAATCTTTCATATAAAAGTGCATAAGTCCTTAAGGTAATTTGAGTAGTAAGGTATGATTTGGATTGCATCGAGAAGGGGAATGTTCAAATTGACTTGGGAGAAGATTCCTCTCAATGTTTCACTCAATTCAGGCTTGGTTTTCCCCCTCATGCGTTGAGGAAATGGTGCAGGTTGTGGGGTTGTTTATTGAAGAGTTTTTAATTTCAAATTATTATCAGTTTCCTCAGTTTTATCTCATGGTTCATTTGAATTTTCAATATAATTTGAAGCTTCACATGGTTTCTAACTTATTTGTTTAGGTTTCTCAATTGATTTCCCAATTCTTAAAATATTCACAACCTTTAGTTGTTAATGAGTTTTTTGAGCACAACTTGACTCTCCCCTTGAAGTTGAGGACGGTACTGACTGAGTAGGAATGGGTGCCTTTCCAGTTTTGATGGTTTGAAGTTCTTGTTTAAGGGAAGAGACTTTCGAGTTCATCCTTTCCATTTGTTTTCACAGTTGTTCTAGCAGGATTTGTGGAACAATTTGGGTTGGTGCTTGAGAATATTGGTTTATCCTCGGGGGATATTTTGGATGTGGGATGGTTTGTTGAAAACGGACCGGTGGCTATTGGTATTGGATAGGTTGGGTTTGTATTGGGTTATGGGTTTGGTAGTTCTGATGGGGGTAATGATTTTGTCCCTCTGGTAGGCTAGGTTTTTTGTTATCATTCCAGTGGAAGACTGGGTGGTCATTATACCTTGGGTTGAAGTTGTTTTGGTATTGATGCTTTTGAAAGTTCAAGGAATTTACTTCCACCAGGGGTCCTCCTAAAATAACATCCTTGATGGATGGAATGGTTGGGAAGTTGTCTATATTATGGTCATATTTGTCAAAAATTGTGAAAACAGGGTCTGCAGTTTGGATTTCATGGGATTTCCTAAGGTCTATCTCTTCAACTTTCCTAGAGAGTGCTACGAGTTTAGCCCTAAGGATTTTCTATTCTCTAAGTGTATGAATTTCAGTACTTATTTGTGGCTTTTTAGAATAAGGTGAAGTTCCCCATATTTGGTTTTGTTCAGCAAGGCTTTCTAGATACTCGTAAGCATCATTTGGGGCTTTGTTTTTAAAGGTTCCATTACACATCAGGATAATGAATTGTTTGTTCCCCTGACCCAACCCTTCATAGAAAATTCTCACTTGTTCCGGAAACAAAAAACCATGTTGTGGAACAATGTCTAGAGTGTCTTTGAACCTCTTCCATGTTTCATAGAATGACTCTCCCTCTTTTTAAAAATGTTTTGGATACTCTTTTTAAGTGCAATTGTTTTGTGGTGGGGAAAATATTATTTGTAGAATTATCTTTGCAGTTGGTCCCAAGAGTTGATGGATGATGCTCTCAAATTTTTTAGCTAATTTTTATCTATATCCTTTAAAGAGAAATGAAATATCCTCATCTTAGCTGATTCTAGTTGATTTGGGGGACACATGGTTTCTACAATGTAATTGAACTCTTTAATGTGAAGGTAGGGCATCTCGGACTCCATTCCATGGAATTTTGGAAGGTGCTTTAGGACATGGGGTTTAAAGATGTAGTTGGAATTTCCTAGGGAATTGTGTCTAATGCATGAGGGGGAATTTTTCCATGAAGTTGTGAGGTATTCATTCATGGTTTGATCAACTGCATTCCCCAAGTTTGTGGCTGCCTCATTTGGGTTTCCATTTTGGTTCCCACCTGGGTTTATGAGTCTGTTTCTTTGAAGACCTTCCATTGAAATAGGCTCAATATTTGACTCTAGAGTATTATGAAGATTATGATCTAATGGAAAGAGTTCCCCTGGTGTACTTGACTCCCCAACCCTAGGACTATCCACCCTAACTAGATGGTTTTATTGATCACGGGTGTTGGCGACATACGCCAAAATAAAAAAAAATGAGAAATGGACAAGATAAGAGAATTTGGATGAGAAATGAAGAAATGGGGGAGAATATAATGGGTCTTTATATAACTTAATTGGGTCCCCAGAAATAGCACCAAAATTTGATTCATGCTCAAATTTACCCAAAATAATAAGGTAAGACGGTCCTTGTAGTCTATCTTAGCTTGTCGAATCCATAGAGACCTAAGAGGTACCTATAGACACGTACATTCTATGGATTGTTTTTGGATATGAAGTGGCCAACCTGGGTTGATTTAATTTGGTTTTAAAGGATCACTAACAGTTTTAAGTTAATTCAATTTAATGTAATGAGTTGATCCTAGGTTATCGCTCGGGGTGGATAGGCTGAAATCCTTTTGTAATTATTTCAATTTCTTATATTTGAGATGGGTTCATTTAAAAAGATAAAACAAAATCATCACTTACTGGTTTAATTCCTACACACCCTAATACTAATCACCTATACACTTGAAGGATCAACGTTTTGAGCACTCCAAGGTAACGGTTCGTATTAGCACTTGAAATGTGTGACCTTAATTTAAATAAGGATGAAGAGGTTTTAAAATCATCAAATAAAAATATCATTTAAAAGAAGTGATTAGACATTAATGGAGTGAGAAATAAAATCCAATCTATCCCCTTGATACTCCCTTGGATCAAACCATAAAATCTTTATCCCTCCATTGATGACATGTCTTCAACGGAAGCGGGGAGTAGACTTACGAAGGTGGAATTGAAGAAGTAAAAACAACAACAAAAATTGATCACTCCACTGTTTTGGGATAAATATCACAAATTATGGTGTGAATAAATTCACACCATGAACCAAAAGTATCAACATGATATTTAGAAGAAATAATAAGAGTAAAGGAAGATTTTTTATTAATAAATTAAGGTGAATTAAACAAATTACATGAGAAATAATTGTGATTACAAACACAAAGCGGTAGCATAACACTACAATGAAACCAATCACAAAATATGACAAAATCCTCCATCACCACTACCTTAAATAGAAATTTTGGGAGCCTTGGGTCGAGCCTCCAATATTACAAATCATCTCACTTGGTTATGGTAGGCCTAGGGTTGTGGAAAGATTTTGGAACTTGGACTTTTCCATTCTTGACCCGAGGTGGCAGCTAGCTTGCAACCACCAAACAGACTCCCTTGTAATACCTTCTATATGGAAGAATTAGAGTGGGTTATAGGAGAAGAAAATGGATCCCCGGATGTATCCTAACCTCCTATAAAATGTGGTCCCATTTGGAGTTTTTTATTCTAACATATGATTAGATTGGTAGGTTGTTTTCTGGGCCACAGAATCTGGCCTATAATTTTATCTAAATATTGGGCCACCTTAATAACCACCATGGATGCCAAATTAGCACTGGATCATGCAGAATTATTTGTTCCTGTACATGTCTTCTAGCATCCCACGAAATTTGGGATTCATTGGGCCTGTATGTTGGGTCCCACATTCTCATCAGTGGTCTGGTGTCCAATATGACTTCTCCATAATTGTTTGCATGAAATCCCATTTTGGTGGTCTTCCAATATGGATAATCCAACACTCCCCAAATATGAAATGTTCCAAATATAAATAGAAACCTGAAAATTAAATATTAAAATAAAATAAAGAAAATTGGGTACTTTAAATGATGTTCAAAAATGTACCACATAATTGTGCATTTTAAAAAGGAATTACAATCATAATGTGAAATGATTTTCAAAGTGTAAAATGAACTAAAAATGGCATTTCTGAATAATAAAGCACATGAATATTGTATAAATTAATAATTAATATTAGCCTCATTTACTGTCTAATCAGAAATTGATGCTTATTTCATCAAATGTTCAATAGTTTGTGTTTCCCAAGGTTGTAAAAGAGTACCCTAGTGTATTTCTATAGGAGGTTATATCATTACCCTCTTGACAAGAGATCAAGTTTGGGATCGAGCTCCAAATAGGAATTTATCCTATCTCGATGACTCCATATAGGATGGTGCCTTCTGATTATTTGGAGCTATGAGTATAGATTTATTATTTGTTGTAGCCAAGTTTTATTTAGATGATTGTGTCACCTTGGGGAACACTAGTTTTTTTCCTGAATAAGGCTGATAGATGTTTACGGCTTCGTATCAATTATAATCATTTGTACCAAGTGATAGTGAACAAATACTATCCTTTTTTGTAGATTAATGATTTATTTTATCATATGAAAGGAGAATATTGGTTCTAAAATATAAATTTTTGTTCATTATATCATCAGATGAAGGTGAAGGATAAGAATATTTAGAAAATATCCTTCTATTGTCATCATGGGAATTATTATTTCATTGTGATGTCATTAGGTGTGATGAATTCTCCATCCATGTTCATATGGTTGATGAACGTAGTGTTTAGAGAGTTCCTAGATAAGTTTTTGGTGGTTTTCATTGATGGAATCCATGTGTACTATGCATATAAGGAGGAGTATACAGAGAATCTGCATGTGATTTTGGTAGTTCTTCACCATGAGAAATTTTTCAGGAAGTTGTTGAAGTGTGAGTTTTGGGCTCGTGAATTCCATTTATTAGAGAATGTGGTATCCCAATAGGGATTAAATATGGATATTTCGACGATAGAGGTAGTTCTGTCTTGGAAATCCCCCAAGAAGGTGGTAGAGATGTGGATTTTCCTTTATCTTTCAAGATATTACAAGAGGTTTATAGTCAATTTCTCTCAGGTTGTGAATCCTCTAACAACTTTGACTTGAAAGGACCAGGAATTCTTGTGGTCTAACCATTGTCAGGAATATTTTCAGTGCCTATAGGATAAGTAAGTCAGCGTTCTAGTCTTTTTTCTAGTAGAGGGAGTTTAGTTTGAGTTTTTTTGTGATACTTCACATATTGGATTGGTTTATATTTTGGTGTATCGTAGATCAGTTTTTTCATATGGGTCTGAGTAGTTGCATCCTTAAGAGTGTAACTTTTCCACCCGTGATCTTGAGTTGGTAAAATCTGTGTTTCCTTTTATGTTGTGGCAACATTACCTCATTGGAGAGAGTTTTGTGGTTTTTACTAAACATAGGATCCTTAGGTATGTCTTCTCCCAACGTGACATGAACATACGTCAACATAAGTGGATAGAGTTCTTGAAGGATTTTGAATTTGAGATTTCATATACACTAGGAAAGGTAAATTTCATAACTTGTGCACAGAGAAATAAGTTAGGTATAGATTCCATGCGTGAATCAGGATATTGATGGGGGTGATGGAGGAACTCTTAGTGGTTCATCTATATATGAGAGAGGTTGGTGGAAGAGGATGAATTTTCCAGCTGATAGTGACGTAATTTTTTTTGCATTAAGTGGGGGAGTCCTAGTTGGGGGATTCTAAGGTGGATGTCTGGAGAGACCGAGTTGTTTCTGGTGATTCTCTTTATGGTTTGTTTGAGGATAAGAAACATCAAGTGTTATTCCAAAGATGGATTTTCATTCCTTCAATGATGCATTATATGATTCTTTAGGAATTCCATTGTTTTCTTTTGGTGGTACATCCTAGTCTGATAGATATTTACTGAGATTTGAGAGGTCAGTTTTTGAGGCATGGGTTTAAGCATGTAGTTCCATAGTTAATTTCTTTATGTTTGGTACGCTAGAAGGTGAAGGTCGAGCACTATGTTTCCAGTGGTTTTCTCCAGATGTTATATGTTCCCTAGTGTAAGTGGGTGGACATCTCGATGGACATTGTTACAGTTTTACCTCAAGCTCAGGTCGGAAATGATTCTTAATTATTCCTTATCGTTTCCTTTCATCCATAGATGGATGATCAGATAGAGTAGACCATCTAGGCTTTTGAAGAAATTTTATGCTTTTGTGTCCTGTATTTTTGAGGTTTATGGATAAGGCACCCACCCTTGGTCGATTTTTCATAAAATAATATCTTACACTCTACCATTTATATGGAACCATTTAAAGCTTTGTATGACTATCCTTTCTATTGTCCACTATTCTAGATTGTGGTTGGAGAGGATGAAATTCTTAGTCTAGAACTGGTATAGAATATGATAGAGATAGTTTAGGTAATTTGTGAGAGAATTATGGAAGCGTAGGATTCTCAAAAATATTATGTCGATCATATAAGGATACCTGTAGAGTTTGATGTTAGAGATCACATGTTTCTAAAGGAAACTCTTTACCATGGGCAGTGAAGGTTTGGTCATGGTAGTAATATTTCTCCCTGGTATGTAGGGCCTTTCATGGTGTTGGATTTTGTTTTAGCTATGGTGTATCAAATATCACTTCCCCCATAGATAATCTAGATACATGATGTTTTCCACAAGTCACAACTCTATAATAATCTTCATTATGACTCTCATGTCATTTATTTGGGAAAGATGAATGTTGCCGATAATGATACCTTCGAGGAGTGACCTGTAATGATCCAGAACCACCCGGATAAGGTGTTGTGTTGGTGTTTAATTCCTTTGGTTTATATCTTGTGGTGGTGTGGTGGAATATAGGAGAGTACACAAGAACATGATTCATAACTACAAACTCAGTACCCTAAGATTTTTGATGTTTATCTCTTCTCTTGGAGCATTGCTCCTATGTGAATGTTGAACTTGTAGTTTATGAGAAGGTTTCGTTTTATTGCTTATTTTTTTCTTGACTCTCATTTGAGAGGTATCTCCTCTAGGAGAGTGTTTAGGAGCTGGTTGTTGTTTTTTTTGTGTTTTCACGTTGTTCCTCTGATGAGGTGGTTAAACTAATGGGATGGTGATAACATAGAGAGGTATCTCATGGGGTGGTTGTCACCAACCTCAAATTCCATGAAATGATAACACTGATTGAAATATTATTTCTACAAACTCTATGTTTTTTCTTAACTCCTTCTAATCAATTTCACAATATCAATTATCTCCTAAATGATCGTTACAATGAACCCGTTTTGTTTTCTCTTTAGGTTTAGTTTTGGATTCTCAAAGATGAGAATTGTTTGAGAGGTATATAATATAAGGGATTGGATCCATATTGACTAACCCTTTGTGTGTTTTCTGGGATCTTGGTGCTTGAAGTAGACTTGGAGTGAGTCTAGAGGGGCTCGTCTACTAAAATATAGAATCTAGGATAATAAACACCATTTATGTATTTGACATCAAGTATTCAAAGTTCACAGCTTTTTTAGGTTGGTTCATGATGTTCTTAATGTCATGTAATAATCCAGGATTAAAAGGTATGAGGTGATGAATTTTTCATAGAGAACTAAATCCTAATATTTACACAACATATACTTGTTTTACACTCCTTGTAAATCCCTTATGTAATGCATATTTAAAGGGTGAAGACCCTGAGGTGTTTCTAAAACCTTATGGATACTCTCATTTTCCAATATCCAGTGGATCCTTCCTTTGGAATTTTGGACTTCCTTAAATGAGGATTTATCCTTGGCCTTCTGTCTTTGATATGTGGTGACATGAGTTGATCCAAGGTGATTTTTACCACTATTTATTATGGTTTCTTCTCATTCGGTCTTATTTGTCTCCTGTTTCTTCTAGGCATGTGATGGTGGATGATATTCCATGTTTCTTAATGGTTTTTATTAGTTTTGTTGGGGTGGTTGTGCCATGAAATCCTTGGAGGGATATAGTTATTTAGTGAGAGGTGATCGAAGATCCAAAATATTAGTCTTTTATCATACGAAGAATATTGATGCCTTTGAGTTAGGAGATTATTTGATTATCTTTTATTTATGTGCAATCATAAATTTGTCATGCTTTATCAGTTTGTATTCCAATGGAATTAACCTAATAATACCGAACTGGATCAAAGAAATTGCTTGTGATCACATGTTGGTGATGTCATTCCTTTGTACCATGATAATAGTTTACCTCTTTATTTGCTAGATAGTGTGATATCTATGATATTATTTTTTATCATATTATTCTTCTTGGATTATCATACTGAAATTGAAAAATATTGCAAAGATGGAATTAATTTCTAATTGATTCACTTAAGAATTCAAATAAGTGGAATGTTTGTAATCTGGTGGTTGATTTAATTTTATGATAATAAAATTTATGCAATGTGAATGTTAATTAAATGTGATATTCCATGATATTAATTGAATTGATAAATAATGTTAAGCATTTTTACACTTTTTTTAAATAACTAAAAATTAATAATAAATTATATTGGGAGGATTCTTAGAAGCATATTTAAATTAATTGATTAATTAATTTTTTAGCTTGTTATAGCTTAATTCCATAGGTTTCCCACAATTGGAACTTTTTAATAATTAATTGGTTAATTGAAGATGGAATAAAATCTGGTTGTTTGATTAAGATAATTTCTAGGGAATGAGTTTCCCATTTACCTCTGAAGGATGAGTGCCTTGAGGTTGGAGTCATGAGAGCTCATTTTTATGTGAAGGCTAAATTCCTTATTTTGAGTGCATAGATTACCCTATTATTTATGATTGTTTGTTCTTACTAATTTTTGGATGTGTTGTGGATATGATCCTTATGATATGATATGGGGATGGTTGAGCCGGGGATGGCTGATTCGATATAGGGTGGGGGGCTCAGATGTGATGTGAATCTGGTATGGCTATACCTGGGATGGTTGATGTGATATGGGACAGGGAGGCCTAAATGATAGGGTAGCAGTTGATGCCTATGATAATGATATGCATTGGGATATGCAAGTGGGTGTCAGGGATGGAACTGGAGGTGATGGAATGGGTTGAAGCCGGGCTTAACCACGGATGTGATGTTGAGAGATGGGATGCTCAGTTTTGAATCAGTTTAATGGCCAATGGTTGAGTTTCTTGTTTTCTATGCATTCCTTTCCCCACTGGTTGAGGAAGCTAGATATGCTTGGTTTCAAGTTTTCTCTTGGTGTTATATTTGGATGGTTTTCCAATATTAACTAGTTTATTTAATGATAGTAATAATGAATTAATAATTTTTAACCCGTGTGGTTGGTGGTTTATGGAATAAATATACTAAAAGATGAAAATATTTATAAACCAAGTCCCCAATTTGGATTATGCTTGGAGGTAATGAGCTTTAATCTGATAGTAATTAATGTAATTTAATGTAATGTGGAATAATTTTAATGGTTAATTAATGTCTAATGAATTAATTAATAGGAGTAAATAATTTAAATGAAATAAGTAATTAACGTATCTCTTTAAATTATTGTGTTCTTATTATATATTTGATCTTAACAGTGGTAGATGAGAGTTTGAGTGATGTTAACTGTAGTTGATTCTAAGACTAGGTTATTCCCATAGTTTGGTTGTGAGATATTTTATATAATTTATATTCTTTGATTTCATATGCTACCTCAACCATGTACGTTAGGGAAACTGACACCCATTGGAATCTTTTAAGGTTTTTTCCCCAACATATCGGTGGGGGATAGATGGATAACTACCCCCTCTGACCCCACTATCTTCTCTTGGTAGTTACTCGTGCTAGTATGCATGGTGGTTATTTTTACCATATATCTCTGTAGAGTGTTGTGATGACTTTTGGTTGTTTCAAAGAATGTATTACCAGCTATATTAACTATAGGATTATTACAAGTATGATTTTTATATGCTGTGATGGTTTGAGGTACTTACTCGGTGTGTGGGTTGTAATGGATGGAGGTATAACAACCGATGTTTGATATACCTCATACGGATTATGGTGGCTCCCAGAAAATAATTGGTTACAATATGTGGATATGTTATATGGTATGATGTGATGATGTGATGCATGAGTTTCATGTTATGATGCCTTACCTAGGTGTCTTTAATCTAGATTACTTTTGGAGAGAGATATCTCAAGACGTGAGGTGTTGGGGGAGAGCTGCAAACCTATGGGGGAGAGGAAGTGGGGTACCATAAATGTTTCATTGTGATACTATATTCTCTATTGTATGTAATACTTGGTGAGAGTTATCCATGGTGAGGTTGGGAACTTAGTCTACCTATTTTGATGATAGGTTAGTTTCACTGTCTTTCACCATGCTTTAGTATGCTTTATTTTTTTGTACAAGAGGATCTAGTGAGGATCCTACTGAGTATACTTTTATGCTCATCCTATGATTATATAAACTATTTTTCAGGTCAACCTGAGTAGTTTGGATATTAGGATGGATATTATGAGATCATGGTTTTGTAGGAGTTGTTTTGGGATTCATGATCACTGCCATATTTTCCTTTTTGGTATGTGTAGTTTTCCTTTTAGTTGTTTTTGTACTATATGGAATTTCATGTTTTCACTTGAGTTATATATATATGTCTAAGCAGGTTCTTGTTAGTGTATCCTTCTTATCTTTCTCACCCGCAAGTTTCTCTTAGAGTGTAATGCCTCCATAAGCATGTTTATTATAACCTTGATTCAAATCTCTAACCCGAGGCCTACTAGAGACGAGACTCATGAAATCAATATCTCTCTCTCCTCATTTCAGTATCTTTTGGGGGAGGGTCATGATAGGTATAGCTAAACTTACCCGATTACAAAATTAATCCCATGGGTACTAGAGGACCACCCAACTAAAGGCGTAAACCACTGACTTATATTATAGGATTTGGGACTCACCTTTTTTGATGTAAATGGTAGTCTTACAATTTAAGAATATCCTCACACCTCTTGTGGCATAAAAATATCCATTTGGTGTAAAAATGGTTCTATTTATGCCTCCATAGTGCACGGTCAGGGATTCATGGTGTAGGAGGTCAAGACTAATCCATAGTTTACGGGAGATCTTCTCTATGGTACTTTTGGGCTTCCAAGATTTCTTTCAAATAAATAGATTAATAGAGGGTATTTATAGGGGTTTTTCATACCCAACCCTATGTAAGATTTCCCTACATTAATCTTCTATTAAAGAATAAAGACTGAGGACCACAAAACGCCCCTGGAAATGGAATTTTGAAGGCCTATAGTGATCTAAAGACCAGAGATCAGTAGTTGTTGTAACTGATGTGTAGAAAGATATGATACAACATAAAACCAGTCAATTCGTGCCTCTTATATAATAAAATGATGTATTATGGAATAAATATGTCAGGGTGTAATAATTTCACTATAAAAAATTATTCTATAAAACTTTTTGTTGATAATTTTACATCATAAAATCAATATTTACACTATAAAGTGACATTTAGGCTCTTAAATATGATAAGGATAATAGGGATTTATGATACCATTTTATTTTAAAAACCCATTATAAAAACATAAATCAACCCGAATAATATAAGGAGGTTTTTTAATGACATCATATAAGGGAATAAAAAAATCAAATAATGGCTATGTGGGTGGTAAATTCATTATCTCCATATATATTAAAATAGAACATTGCTTTCATAACTTTATTAAATTGTGTAAAAGAAATAGGTTCCATAAATATCTATCTAAAAAAATAATCCATCCAAGGAAATAATGAGATTGTTTTCATTACAAAATATACCTAGTGGATCACAAGTAATATCAAGGGTTGTTGGAATCGGTGAATGGAAATACCATTAAAATACCATTAAAAACATTCTTCAGTAAAATATAATTTTCACTTTAAAAATCAGTTCTAAAAAATAAAAAATTTACAAAATATTGTGAAAACCATTTTCTTTGAAAAAACCATTAAAAACATATAAATTAAGGTTCAAAGAAAATAATGGCCATAAAGGCATGAAAATATTTTTATGTTGTAGATTTCAAAAGTATATATTCTTTTCAAACATTTTGTAAAAGGAGTCAAAAGTAACCCATTTGGAAAAATATTAAGATATTTTGTTTTTAAACCCCTTTAAAATTTAAAAAAGATAATGTATAAATATATTTATAAAATCATTTATTTTTAAAAATAACATTTCTAAAAACATTTTATGAAACATGTACATGGAAGAGGAACATTCCCGATCTAAAAAAAGATACAAGATCAACATCACTTACAAACAACTTTCTTGAAATTTATTTAATCAATATGGGGGGAAATATAAATTAAACATGTAAAGAACATTAATAAATATAATATAATAAAAAATATTTGGTTCAATAAAATATTATCTTATGATTTCCCCCCAAGGAACCTTGAAGACAAATAATCCTGAAAAGAAAAGATATTACATCATAAATCCTTTGCCACTTTGGTAGCTCTTCAATCATAATACCATGAAAGAATAACATCCAATGAAAATTTAAATATCATAAAAATAAGTATATTCATGATATATTAGGTAAAATTGGTATCATATTCACCTCATAAAATAATTTAGATTCATAACATCAACATATGTCCCAAATAAAGAGAATTTGAGATGAATAACACTTACAAAGGTCATATCATTGAATTGAGAATTAATAAATTGGGATATAATGTTTAAATTTTTTAAATAAAAACAAATTAAGAGGAAACATATAATAAAACATTTTGGAGTTAAATTTACAAATAATCACGGTATAAAAAAGTCAATAAAGAAGCGTTATAACCCAACGAAAGGAAATTGAGTTAAGAAGCCCTTTATCACTCGTTAAATTTCAAGTCAAATAACCTTGGACGAAATAATTAAAATTGAAACTTAAAATATCCTGATGTATAAAGGATTAATTATATAACATTTAAAATGGTATTATGTACACCATATATAATAAATTAGGTTAATAACAATAAAATAAGTATCAATGAAAGTAAATTGAGATGAAATTCCTTACCTCGCGTCCATACTTGCTATATATTTCCTTCCACACCAATATAATAAACTCATAAAACTATATGATTTATTAAGAACATTTTCTTGGTTTAATATTGTATCCTTAAAAAATTCATTTATTATAATGACATATATAATTACTTAATCAATTAAGTCCACATCAGGTGTTTTGAGGACGTTCAGTCCATAATTTAAAAACTACTTTGGTATATTGAATGTGGTAAAAGGTTTCATTATTACATTATATAAATATAAATAATAATTAAATAATTATAATTTTTATACATTAATTATAATTTTAAATCCAATAATTAAATATGGATATGAAAAATAAACTGCATTACAATCACGGAGATGATAGGTCGTACCTACCAATGAGTAACATTTATATTTTTTCAATGATCATCATGAGAAGAATATTATCATTATTATATATTTCAAGAATTAAAATAATATCATAAATATCATATTATTTATTTAAATACACTTATATATATATCATTTATGTGATATGTTGATGAAAAATGAATCACATCGCTTGTTGGAGGTGGTAGTCCACACTTACGCATGAATGCCATTATCATTTTTTAGTGAATAAAAATGTAATAAAAAATGTGATATATTATATTTAAAAAATGATAAATATTTAATTAATTATATATATATATATATTAAATCCATCATTATAAACATCCATGAGAGGTGGTTTTTGAAAATTAATTACATCAGTTCGTGAGGAGGTAGTCCACCATACACATGAATGATGGTTTCATTTCCCACTTGATAGAAGTGAAGATGGATATAAGTTATTACACAAAAATAATAACTTATTATTATATGGTATATATTTATTTTATTATCTAATAATGTTTTTAGAATATTTTAAGGATGTGTAAGAAAAAATAATACAAAAACTCTCGATTAAGAATTATGCCTCTTATTCAGACAACCTCATTTTCTTTGCACCATAATATATCTAATATTGGTATTATTCCCAAACTAAGGCTTATATAACGTGGGTATGGATGTTATAAATAGATTTGGATTGAAATTGGAATAAAAATGGGTTTAAAAGTGTGAATAAATGATAAGAAAATGTGCCCTTTTATAAGATAAGGGAGGGTAAATCTTGAAATTTCATAAAATATTAAATTATCATAAATTAATTTTTATGTATAAATATAAAATATTAGGAAATATTAAAATATAATAAGAGTAAGAAAATATATAATCTCATCCAATAAAATTTTGAACAATTTTGTACCACATTTTTACACTTATTTTTTATATTAACCCATTTTAACCTTTTTGAAAATTACAGTGAATTAAAAATAATTTAATCTTTAGGGTTCAATATAGGTACCATAAATGAAAAGGTCCCATAAATGGATCATGGATGATATTTTAAACCATATAGTAATATTTATTCTGAAATTATGTTTTTTAGTCCTTTTATATCATTTAATAAAATATTATTTTCATAAAATATCAATAATTTCAATTTCAGAACTATTCATTTACATTGGATTTTATGACATAAAAAAACAAATTAAATTCTAATAAAATATTTTTAATAGATTAATAAAATTTTATGTTAATATCGAAATTTTTTGGGTGTCATTAATTCTTTAAAATTTTACTAATTTTAACATTTTAATAAAATTTATTTTATTTTCCCACTAATTGAATAGTTACTCGGTCGACATTGTGTAAGAATTTAACGTAATTATTTATTCACTAAAAATTAAATAAATTATCATGATGAAAATAAAAAAAAATATATTTTAAAATAATATTTATAACCTAACATATCTTCTAGTTATCCCCTATTAAAAATACTATATTTATTAAAAACAACAGTGTAACATTTTTACTATTGTTTTCATAAAATATTATAAAGGTGAAACTCACATCCAATGAAAAAAAGGTCATATAACTGAATATTGGATGATTATGGTTGAAATATAATTATATAATAGAATTAAATCATGTGATAGGGTCATTTTATAGTCCTTGTCATTTTATTTTTATCTTTAATTACCCGATATATTATTTACTATGGTAACAAAAATTACTAAAGTTACTATTCATATTAACAAAAAATAAAAGATAAATATTTACCAAATTTGGAACCAATTATTCAAAATATGTA
Organism: Viscum album; assembly: GCA_963277665.1. Taxonomy (NCBI): domain Eukaryota; kingdom Viridiplantae; phylum Streptophyta; class Magnoliopsida; order Santalales; family Viscaceae; genus Viscum; species Viscum album. The sequence goes on along the minus strand of OY728123.1, from coordinate 784,946,171 downwards.
ATCCATTTTTAAAAATTTAAAACATGGAAGTGTTATAATTTAATTTGAAATTAAATTGACAAAATATGATGAAAACCAGTTTTTTCAAAAAAAAATGCCCTTTCAAGTTTAAAATGTTTCTGTACTAAATTTATGTTAAAATTCATTTAAAAAACCATAATTGGATTATTTTTAAATAAAAAATAACTAATTAAATTTTAAAAATATTCCAAAAATTATAATTTTAATTTATAAATACTTTAAAATAAAATAAAATTTAAAAAATCCATATTTTTCATTATTCACTGAAAAATCAAACTTTTAAAAAATTCTCAAAATTTCACCTTAGGATGATTTTGATATGATGATTTAAAAAATGATATAGTTTTTATCAAATAATATTTCAAAAAATTTATTAAATGAATTATAATATTTTTCTCACAAAAATAAATGAAAATCATTTTTAAAGAAAATGTATTCTTGAATAATAAGACAACATTACTAAAACATCAGTTCTTATTTCCTAGGTAATAATGAATAATTTTCTATTGATTAGAACCTATATATATAATTAAAAAAAATTTCTTATTCATACCAACCAATTTAATGGTTAGGTTATAACTGTCATATTTAAATATTAATATTTTGTGATTAGATTACGCTTAGTGTTGTGTATTTTGTACGCTATCGAACATAGTCATTATTTTTAAAATCTATGGATATTACATTCTCCCCCTTTAATAAATTGCATCCTCACAATTTTTAAATCTATCTTAGTAATCAAATTTCGATATTTTAAAATACCTTTGTTGAAATCCCACATCATAAAATGGATTAATAAAACATCCTCTAGAGAAGAGAGAAAGGTAAGTACGATGGCTATATGGGATAACAAATACTAGGTTTATAAATAGGAAAACATCATTGGGAAGTTAAAATATAGACATGGAAGAAGATGAAAATTTCTAAATAATAATGTAGAGTAATAGACACCATTTATCACATGAAAGTGGATGATTATGAGGAAGTCAGCGACCACAAAACCATAAACCAAAGTGGGGTGAAAATAACTATCAACTCATTAGAAGAGAAAGTAATAGGATAAATTTTTTATTTTAATATTTTTTCCCAGATTTGATGAATTATTTACCATATAGACTAAGAACATATAAAAATATACTTACTTGATAGTTATAATTCCATCCTTTAATCAGTTTCAATCATAATCTAACTTTTTCTGTCTAAATAATGAGTATTCAAGATGTTTTTTTATCAAATTTCAACGGATCATATACTTACACAAAATGATAAGAATCTATTTCTCCTATATTTTGACATTAACCAAAACCAAAATGCCTAGATAAAGATGATTTAATTCTCGAAATGAATAAACCTTAATATGAAGAAATAATACCACAATCTCCAAAATTCAATAATGACACCAAATGCTCAAAAAAGATCCAAAAAATTATAATTATTTGATCATATATTCTTCCAAGATAAATTTAACATTTACATAAAAATAACAAAAATATTTTTTAAAGTCTTTTACCAACAATTTATATTCCCCCATCACATAATGTCTATGATATTTTAATTATTTCCAAACATAAATGACCCTACATACCAATAATAACATTAATGAAAGTTTTAACCTCAAAGGTCACCTCATACATTTCATCCTACATTTCAAAAAGAGTAATAGAATTTTTCTAAAATAATGCTTCATGTTAAAACTAAGGGTTACATTGACCTCAACCCAATAAAACCTTTCCCAAAATATCATTAGTCACCTTAAAATTTCATCGCTTAAAACCTTAAAATGGGTGTCTAAGACTTTGAACTTATGATCAAACTTAAAATTATAATCCCATGATGGTATCAAAAACTCTTAATATAATTTCATATGAAAACATCCTAATCTATAAATTTATCTAAACCTTTTTATGATACCAACTATAATAGCCATGAACCCACACTCTTAGATCCAGTGCTAAAAACATAATTTCTAAATTTTGGGATTTGATACTAATAAATGTTGCCCAATTTTTTCTGTCCAAACCTTACAACATAAAAAGGAAATATTAGATCACTTATATACCCAATTAACTTTTAGGTTTATATTTTTATAGAATTAGGAGAAACTCTTACAAAAACAACACCCATACCTTCAAGAGAGTATTTCTCTCACTATACCTAGCTTTTCATATTCCATATAAAGTCTTTAATATATCCCATAAAATTATACACATGTGAATCCTTTATAGAAACAAATAATTTTCATCATTAATCATAACCAGGGTAAAAGGAAACATAATAAGAGTGAGCTCAAATTCTCAGTAAGGATAAATATAAGCATTAATAATTAAAATTCATCAGTGAGAGTAAGATGAGAATAAGGGTGTGATTTTATAATCAAAGTGCATGAGAATAACATAATATAATTTATACCAATCAATGGAATATATCATCATCGGAGGAAAATATTCATGAGAATCAATAATAATGATAAATGTGATGCCAACCTTTGATCAAGGGAAACATTTATAACCCAAATAAATCATAAAGAAAACATGTTGGTACCATGGGACATCGAGGCCCATGCATCCCTACACGGGATAACTATCCCAACGGTCATGCGATAGTGAGGGATTGTCATCATGATGTAGTCGCTGGGGAGGGTAAGATCTTGTAGTCTTGATATAGGTTATCTTTTTCATGGTTTAGTTGGTTGTAATGTATGGATCATGTGGTTTCTCACTCTTTCCTCAAAAGTGTTTTGATAATAAAAAATTTAATTTTCAGTCAGTCAAACCTTGGGACATCATCATTGTATAACCATTAAAAAACCCTTACAATTGGGAACACACATTTTATAAGCTATATCGGGCTCATCCATGAGATATAATGGGTCTCAACCCTTTATATAAGCTATATCAGGCTCACCATTGATCTATAATGGGGATCAACCTGTAAAAAATAATTTCAAGGACCACATAATGAATAAAAACAATGAAAATTATTTTAAAATAGTGTGAAAAATACTTTCAAATATCAAAATACGTATAACATCCCAACTCAAACCACCGGGTCTGAGCTGGAATGTTAAATGACCTCATGTATGCTTCTTGTTACGTGAGAGGTTTCTGACTAGCAGTGAGGGTCTAAGTCCAAAAACAGGGTTGCTATACCCATTGTATCATGTCATAAGATAGATACCAATAATAAGAATATAATAAAACAACATGTTAATCATGTGGAAGTAAATTAATGTCAAAACATTCATACAAATAAAATAGCTCCTAATGTGGAAATCTTTTCGAGAATAATGAACCAGATAAATAAACCAATTAAAAAACTACATTCCACTGGATTCCACTATTTCCCATCAACAAATATAACCTCATATTTTCAGCTATCCACCATAGGTACCTTGACATTTATCTAATCTCTCATGAAATCTACAAGAGTACTGAAATTCTCAAGTAGGGTATGTGTACAAGACTTTATAGGACACCATCAATGTGTCCTTACTTGATGTTATCAAGTATAAAAATTATATTAAAATAATTATAATAAATGTGTAGTAGGAATAAACACATAATAAAAAACTGAGAAGTCGTGAACTAACAAAACTTCCATAAACCCACAGTCGTACATGCTTCGGTTCCATGCCATAAATATTACAAAAGATGTCGATAGTGACCAAACCAACCCTTGTACAAAATCCTCATGGTGTTGTGGGGATGATATCAGTATCCAACTATACCTCAAGAGGACCATGTATCTTAGGGCCTATAGATAATAAAATATAGTACTCACATTGAACAGGATATCACGTGGAGAATGGAACTTGGAAAATCAAGGATACCTCGAGCACACCCTCGACACAACACCGTAGAAACCTCATACCTCCACCCTATGCTCAATTATCTCATCACCATAATCACAATCACATTCACTCCCCCATTAAGGGATAATATTTCATATTGGTATACCAATATTAAGTACCAATCATAACCTCCAAGGAAGTAGTAAGATACATATTAGGTGAGAACACAAGTAGGAATATCATATCATCATGAGTATATTTCATCATATATAATAGCATGTGATCACAATAAAAAATGTCAATAAAATACTCTATATCACTCATGGAATCAATATAAAAAATTATCTAATGGGACACACACACACACAAATGATTATAATAATCCATAGTATAAAATTCCAACAAATATAATCATATAATGGAAACAAGTTAAAATGAAAGCTCAATAATGTAAAGAACTTCCTACCCCACAGTTTTCCAAGTAGACATTGAGGTTTTCCAAGGTTATCATTACTCATACCCACATAAATACACTAACCAGGAAAAATATCACATAATGAATCCTAGAACCTCTAAATCATCATGATGAGTATTTTAGATCTAGATAAGTAGAAATGAAACACAGATCATATCCAAATTTACCTAATTACAAAAGTAAAGCCCCTAGGTATTGGAGGACGGCTCCACTTATGGCATAAACCTCTAACTTGTGGTGTAGGATATGGGTCTCACAATTTATGGAATAAATAGTAGTCATGAGGCATAAGACTAGAATCATGAATCTTTCAGCATAAATTATAACCTTTTGGCATAAAAATGGTTTAGGGTGTGTCGTCATGGTGCAGGGTAAAGGATTCACTATGAAGGAGGTTTGGACTATTGTGAAGGGTGAGGGAGGTCTTATCTTTGGTACTTATGGGATTATATGACTTATAATAAATGAAGAGAGGGGTGAAGTGTATTTTTAGGGGTTCATTATGACCAACCTTATGTAAGAGTGCCCTTTGTAACTCCTCTCTTAAAGACTGAAGACCTAGGACCTCGTAATGCCCCTAGTAATGAATTGTTGATGGACTATAGTGATCTGAATACCAAAGAAGAAGAGATGTTATAAATGATGTGAAGAAAGAGATGTTACAGCATAAAACAATCCAAGTCGTGCTTCTTATGTCATAAAATGATGTATTATGATGTAAATATGTTAGGGTGTGATACTTATAATATAAAAAGTCCTTTAAGAATTAATTTTTTTTCAATACTTTTATGTCATAAAATCAAACTTTACAGTGTAAAGTGAAATTTAGTTCATAAAGGATTGAAAAGAGAATAGAGATTTAAAATTATCCCCCTATAAGGAAATGTCTTTCTCAAGAAACATCTATAGGGATATTGTTCAAATAACTCAGACCACTGATCTTGAACATTAGCCTCTCTCTCCCAAGTCTCCTCCTAGATCCTCCCATGTTTCCACCAAATCTAGAAAAGTGGTACCATCTTCTCTTGAATAACTTCATAACTTTGGTATATAATATTCACCAAAAACTACTCATATGATTTTTCATGATCTATCTAAACATCCTAACAATTGATAACAAGCATAGGGTAAGGTATGTACCTCTGTAGCTGTGATAAATGAAACATATCATGCATAACTTGGTAAAAAGAAGAAGGATCCAAATGGTAAATGACATGTGCCTGTCATGGGGTGTGAAAAAAAATATTACCTAAGTTAAAATGGATTAAACTGGGTAACCTAGGTTGTATCCAGAGAGGAATTCACAAAAATTACATTTCTCACATAAATTTGAGAAAGAAGAAGAGTTTGTTTTTGAAAGTGTTTGAGTTTAAAAAGAATGAAAGAAATTGAAAATGATGTTTGAACACAAGTGGATGAATAGAGTGATAGGGATAAGATAGTATCACCTTTTTCAATGTCACCATCTTCATAAAAATCTTTCACCCTCTCTTTCTATTGAATAATAAATAAAAGACTCCTCAGTCACGTTATCAATCACTATTAGTTGAAGGAAGCAATGGAACCCACGCTAATGTGAGTGGAAGTTCATAAATAATTACTAAACAAATAAGGATAGTCTCAATAATTAATTGTTGATACTTAAAAATAAATAAATTATTTACTAGTTCCACACATGTGCCAATGATCTCTGGACACTCACCACATAAAAGAATATGCTCGATCAAGAAAAATTGCACTAGGCGGATGGAGTTAAAAGTTATTCAACCAAAGATATAGACAATGAATACACCAAAAACAAAAAAAAACCATCACATTAAGATAATTTTTTACCACTAAAAATATAAATAATTCAATAGAAATAGAGTTTTACATTTAGTTTCTACACTCCAATGTTACAAAATTGAACCCCCACCCCCTTCCTAAATAACTTAAAGGATTTACCCCTCCATGTGAACGGTACTATAGTTGAAAGGGAAATAAGAGAGCATAATAAAACTAAGAAAAGAGAAAATAAAAAATCAAAATAAATTAAATACTCTAATACTATAGAACATCCACTATTTCACCTTCTTCAAACCCTTTTAAAATAAGTGAACACTCATATATATAGGGTTGAGGGGTGGAAAATTTTCCCTCTAGACTCACTCTAAAGGTTTCAGTCAATTTCGAATCATAAATGGATGAATATAGTGTAGGTTCCTTCATAAAATTTGTTTCCCTCCCTCGTGCTCATGAGACCACAACATATAAGTAGATTTGGAGAACTTTCAAAAAAATTATCCCAGATTACTGATGAAGTCTTTTTCTTCTTGGGGATACTTCTCAACTACCTCCAATTTGGAGTATCCAATGGATACCTTAATGACCGAATTTATTCATGAAATTTAATGTTAACATGACCTAAAGAGTCTTATTTATATTACATCTATAATCACTTCATTTAGTTTTTTGGAGGTCGAGATATTTTTCATTAACTGAGGTGGGGTCCATTCTATCAGCCAGTAAACGTTTTCTAATTGATTTATTTTTCTGGTCCATTGTGTATCGAATTCGGTCTAGGTCCAGAATAAAAAGTTGAATCCCATGAGAAAAGAATACCAAAAAATGAATCAATCTATTTGGATTAAAATTGTAAAATATATTCCTAAAATACAAAAGATTTATAAAACTATTAAATTTAAAAAATTAAACAATGTTCACAATTAAGCGCAAAATACACTAAAAATATTAAAATGATGCAAATAAGATCAAATTGTAAGGGGTTAAATCTTTTAAACACATATGAAAAATATTGAAAATATTATCTCTATCAATTATACCACACATAGAATTTGGACTCCCAGACAAATCAAAATCAAATCAAAGCAAAGTCAAAACACATGCCAATGAGATCCACCAATTCCACACCAAGAATCAAAAGATATCAGGACTCATCAAAAACCATTATTATAGGTTCCCTATTTAGATCATTAAATATATTTCCTCTTAATTTATACTTCCATTCACAGAAGACACCTACTTCACATGAATTTTCTCTCATCTCACAAATGTCAATTTTCAATAAGGATTTTCTCATCCTAACCAATGTAAGAGTCACCATAGGCTTGAGAAATTCTTAATTATCCACCTAATGTGAATAAAGTACATGTGTTTATCATGAGGAATTTGGAAGGTTATTATGTGGATTTTTTTGTAGTATTTTGATTTGAAAAAATATGAGGTTGAATGATGAGGAATGAGATCTTTTTTAAGCAAAATTCCATGATACTAATTTTCACTCTAGTATGGTATCCTCCTCACTCCCCTTAGTAGAAAATTAGATCCATCGTCATTAAAAATCAAGGAAGGTTCACATAAATCATAATTTTTGTAGAAAAAATTTCAATCATCTCAAATGTGATTTTTCTTAAAAGTTCTAGATAGGAACAACTTTTTTCTCTTTAGAAGCTCCAGAAAGGCACAACTTAATTTCTTTCTTGAAAGATCCAAAAAGGGAAAAACTTTCAATGTAATGTTTTTTTTTCATCCAAAAACAAAACATTTCAACACTTGATTTTCCACCCAAAGTATCATCAAATGAGGTAGCAAAATATAAGATATCTTCCACCAACACTTAAGTTCAACTAGATCATGCAATTTCACTTCAAGAACAGGTTTGGATTGGGAAAATTGGATTTTAATGTGGCTAACCTAACAGGATATTCTTGTATTATAAGGGATACAAGTATTAAATGTACAAGTTAGGACATACTGAAAACTATTCTCTTGAAGGTTTGGATTAAAAACTAATGAAATTACTCAATAATTTAAAATAAAAGTACCTAAAACACTCAAATTTTAAAAGGAATAAATCAAATTATGGTTAAAGTAGGCATGGTTTGGTTCTCTCAGGAAGTGAGGTGAATGAAAATAATATGAAAGAAAATAGTTCCAAATCATCACAGTAAAGTGATATAAAAGATAAAGAAAGTTAGATGTGGCATGTGATTCCAAAATCAGAGTACTTCTCATGAAATTACCAAAAAATAAACTTTAAAGAAAGTCATTTTCAACATTCATTTAAGCTCAGTTTCATGTAATAAATTTTGTCACTTATTGACATGGGTTTTAAAAATGGAAATAATAATCATTTCATCTCAAAAGACTAAAAATCACACAAAAACTAAAAAAGAAACACAAAAAACTTTGAAAACAAAAACATTTTATTTTGTAAAATAGAAAAACAACAAATGGAAATCCTAAACTACAAAGGTTCCCTACCCCAGACTTAAATGATACAGTGTCCTCGATGCATTCAAATGGATGTAACAAGTAAGAAAATTTTAAAATTAATCATATAAATCAAGATAATGTATAGAATATGTATGATTTTATGGATTTTATTGATGGATAAGTTGAAGCAGTATAATCTCCTCCATAGGATCTGATGGAATGGTACCATATAATTTCTTTATCTTGTGTTCATTAATAGTGAATCGCTCCTGCTCACCATCCTTCACAATCTACATTGCACTGAAAGGATATACATGAGTAAATATAAATGGACTCTACCATCTGAAAAAAATTTTACATAGCATCATCTTGAGTCTTGAGTTGAATAAAAACACATTGTCTCTAGGATGGAAGTCTTTTGGTTGGATCATCTTGTCAGGATCCACTCTTATTCTCACTTTGTAAACCCTAGAATTTTCAAAATCTTCCCTTATAATTTCATCAAACTCCTAAAACTATAATCTTCTCTCTTTCCCAACACTTTCAAGATCAAAATTCATCTTCATAACATCCTAATATACTTTATTCCCCAATTCCATGGGAAGAAGACAAATTTTCCCATAAATCAGCTTATATGACTCATTCCAATCAGGATATTTTATAATATCTTGTAAGACCATAAATTGTCTTCCAAACATTGGCTCCAATCCTTCCTGTTTGGATTAACAGTCTTTTCCAAAATTCCTTTGATTTACATATTGGACACATCTGCTTGACCATTTGTATGTGGGTGATAAGGAGTTGATGTTTTATGATGCACCCTATACTTCTTCAGAAAATCCTCTATTCCGCTATTGTAAAATTGAGTCCCTTGATCACTGATAATGGCACTATGCACTCTAAAGCTACAAAATATGTTATCCCTGACAAAATCACAAACAACTTTTGCATCGTTAGTCATAATGTCTTTTTCTTCGACCCATTTGGAAATATAATCAACTATAAGCAAGGTATAAGAATTTCAAAATGAAATTGGGAAAGGTACAATAAAATTTATCCCGTAGACCTTAAAATCTCACAAAAATTAAGTGGTTGTTGGGGAATTTCTTGTCTCATTGAAATGTTTCCTAAAAACTAAAATTTTTTAACACCTTTTGAAAAATTAATGAGCATATTTAAAAAGGGTGGTCCAATAAAGTCTAGATACTAAAACATTCATTTATTTCTTTTGAGGTCCAAAGTGGCCTCCACAATATAAAGTGTGAAAAAACTCAAATACATAACCAATTTCCTTCTCAAGAAAACATCTTCTTATCACTTTTTCATTGCAAATATTCCAAATAAATTTATCATCCAAATGTAATATCTTGATTCATCTTTTAGTTTTGAATTTATAGAGAATTGAAATGATATGGGACCTGAGATGTTTCTAGATAATTGACCACATAAGCATATCGAGGCACTTCTCCTTCAACCAAGTACAACTTTTCTCATGGAAGGTGATCATTCAATTGTTCTTTTTATGGAATTTTATCTTCAGCAGTGTTGGGGAGTCTACTTAAATGATCAAAAAATTGGTTCTCAGATCCCTTATTTTCTATTATTTATATGTTTAACTACTAAAATAATAACATCTATCTCACTAGCCTCAGTTTATCTTAATCCTTCTTCATCAAGTACCTAAGACCTTCATGATCAAAAAACACAGTGACTTTAGTTCCAAGAAGATATTATCTAAACATTTATAAAGAAAAAAACTAAAAATTCCTTTTTCTGGTTGTGTAATTGAATTGAGCATTATATAAGGTTCTATAGTAATATGCAATTACCTGTGGCCTTACCTCAATTCATAGGGAAATGAGTTCTCTAACTGCTTGTTTGGAAGCATCACAAAGTACCTCGAATGGTTCTTCCCAATTTGGTGGTTGCATCACAGGTGTTGTAATCAATCTCTTCTTAAACTCATCAAAGGCTTCCCAACATGCACCATTGAAATAAAAATCAGTATATTTCAAAAGAAATCTAGATATTGGTAGATAAATCTTACTGAAATATTTGATAAACCACTTGTAAAGTCATGCATGTCCTATAAATGGTCTAACATACTTCACATAAATTGGGTAAGGCCATGAATTTATTAATTAAATTTTTGATTTATAAAATTCAATTCCCTTTTTGGAAATTATATTCCCAAGGACAATACCTCTCTCAACCATGAAATGAAAATTTTCAAAATCTAAAACAAGATTCTTTTTAATGTATTTTTTCAAAACTTTTTCCATATTTTTCAAACAGTAGTAAAAAAAGTTTCAAAAAACTGTGAAATCATCCATGAAAAAATCCAAGTAATCTTCAATGTGATCAGAAAATATACTTTCCATGCACCTAGAAAATGTACCTATAGCTTTACATAAACCAAAGGAAATCCTTTTATAGGTAAAAGTGTTTAAGGGACATGTAAAGGTTGTCTTCTCTTGATCCTTGGTAGTAATTGGTACCTAGAAATAACCTCAAAATCCATCCAAAAAGCAATAATGAGTTCTCCCTACCAATATCTATAACATTTGATCAATAAAAAGAATGGGGAAATGATCTTTCTATGAAACCTTATTCAACTTCCTAAAACCAATGCACACTCTCTAGCTATTCTAAAATCTTATAGGTATTAATTCATTCATTTCATTATTCATAGTGGTTAGACCAGTTTTTTTGGAACTACTTGAATTAGGATAACCCATTTTGAATACGAAATATGATATCTGATCACATCTTCCAAGAGATTCTGGATCTCCCTCTTCACAAACTCCATCAAGGTGGGATTCAACCTCTTTTGGGGCTGTGTGACAGGCTTGGAATCTCCCTCAAGAAAAATTCTATGTGAGCATATTTTTGTGTTCATTCTAGGGATATCACCTAAGCTCCACCCTATTGCTTGGAAATTTTCTCTCAAAAGATCAATCAATGATTTTCCTTGGGTTTCAGACAGATTATTTGTAATTATCACTAGTAATTTATCTCCCTCTCTAAAGTGCACATATTTCAAATCAATGGCGAGTGTTTTTAATTCCATATCAGGGAGTTCTCAAGAGATGAAACTAAACTCATGTTACCCAATTATAATGGTTGTATATCCCACACACATGAAATTATATCATATTATTCATCATTTAACAAATCATCAAGGAAATTAGATATTACCTCTTCCTCCCACATGAAATCAGAATCTCCATAACTTTGGGAATCCATGTGTTCAATGATATTTTAAATGGAAGAAGCCTTTCCTAAGGCTAAGAATTCATGTAACATACCTGATTCTTCAATGGGTTCAGCACCAACTTCATGGGATAGTGAAAAGAGTGAGTGATCATCTGATGGGTGCCTCATGGATTCAAAAATATTTAAGTGGACAGAGTTATCTCCAAAATCTATGGTGAGTGTCCCTTAATGTACATTGATAATGGTTTTGGCTATCTTCAATAAAGGTCTCCCCAAAATGATGATTTATTGTGAAGGGATCCTATCTTCTTCCATATTCAGCACATAGAAGTAAACTGGGAACAAGTGATCTTTGACTTTCACAAGGACATCCTCCAAAACTCCTACTGGGAAGACTGTAGATCTGTTTACAAGATAGATCACCACTCTTGTGGTATTAAAGTCTCCAATATCTAAATAAGTGTATACTGAGTGAGGAAATACATTAATTTAAGCACTTATATCACACAAATAAATAGATAAATTTAAAGAACCAATGGTCCATGGAATGGAAAATCTCCCTAGATATTGACATTTGGTTAGCAATAGTGGTGTTATAAGGGTTGAAACACTTCTTCCAAAGTTTATCCTTTCATTATATTGAATTATCCTATTCTTGGTTCAAATATCCTTAAAAAAATTAGCATACTTTCAAATTTTTTGGAGTGTTTCGAGAAGGGGTATATTAATTTCCACTTTATGGTAGGTGTCCAGAATTTCTTTTTGAAGTACTTATTTCTATAATCTATTTGTTTCAATCATCCTGGATAGAAATTGTTGGGGGTAAGTCTTTATTCTCCCTTTGTTGATTTTTAATGGTGTTTCTTGTCTCTTTTTCCTCAGACTACCCTTCTCCTTTTCTTTCTTCTCTTCTTCCTAGTGCATTTTCATTGAATTTTTGGAATTCCCCACACCATTCTACCTCATCCCAGGTGGTCTTGTTTTAGGTTCATGGTCTACTGGTTCTAATATTTCTTTCCCACTTCTTATTTTTATCATTCTAACAATATATTTTTGGTTTGGGGTTCTTTGGGAAGGTAGTTTCCAAGGATTTTTGGTTAGGAAGTCCATGAGAATTTCAAACTTGTCGGGAAAATATTTTATGGTATCTTTAAACCCATCAATAATAAATATATTCTATTAGTTATGATATAGAGGTTGTGCACTGGTGGATGGTTTCTCATAGGGTCTTTGGAAAGTGTGTGGTAGTGGTAAGAAGGAAGGTTATAGGATTTCTTTTGTTAAAATGGTGGTGAGTTTTGGAATTGTTAATGGAATGGGGGTCTAGCTTGATTCTGCTAATTTCAAAATCCATATTTAAATTTTTTAGGCTCTCTCCATCCTTGATTTTGTTGGAACTATCATAGTTTAACGGCTACTGAACAAGTTTCCATTCCCTATATTTCCACACACTGGTCAGTGAAATGATTAGGTGATGTGAATAAACCACATACCTTAGTTGATTCTTGTTTTTCACCTACTTGTTTTAAGGCCACATGTAGCACCAAAATGGATATCTCATCAAGATTAGTTTTACAAAAAATTTATGGATAATAAATTATTACCTCATGAATACCTCTTGTGCCAAACTATTGTGAGTTTTATGAAATCTTCTCAATAAATCTCTTAGCTTCCTCTGGTGAATTTTCAATCAATGCACCTCTTAATGATGCAACAAGAATGTTTTTTTCATTGTTTAGTAATACTTGATAGAATAAGACAATAAAGTGATTATCCTAAATTTATTGATGTGGGAAAATGTTACATAGTTTTTAAAATATTTCCCAGTACTCGTAAAGGGTTTCTCCAGGTGATTTTATAATGGGATAGATCTTCTTTTTGATAGTTGTGCTTCAGGAGGTGGGAAAAATCATTTCATGAAACATATTACCAAGTCATGCTAATGATTCACATATCCTGTTTATAGACCATACAACCATTCTTTGTTTTCTCCATCCAATGAAAATGGAAACTCCTTCCACTTTACTTGTTCCTTAGCTACTACACTGGGTATAAAAGTTGAACAGACATTCGTGAACTCTTTAATATGTTTATTTGGATCTTCACCTGCCAAGCCATGAAACTTTGGAAGAAATGGAATAATGTCAGGTTTCATCTAAAAATAATATTGCAACACTATCATGGAAATTTGTTATTTTTTTATTAAGTAATTATGGTCCACAAAGGTCTCTAAGTGTTAGGTCTTGATTTATAGCCATGATGATAGGCTTAGAGTGAACACATGATGTTTCACTCAAGTATTCAAGAGAAATGTCTTCAAATTCCGATTTTAAATTATGTTTTCTAAATCTATTCAACAAGTTTCATTCAATTTCAGGATCTAGAGGGAAAGGTTTAGTGTTTGAGCTTCTAGTCATGCAATTTATAAGAGAAAAGGGAAAAAATATTGGCACCACCTCCCTGGAAATGATGCTATGTTTTGACATGTGCCTATCAAAGGGTGTGACAAAAACAAATATTAACTAAGTTAAAACGCATTAATGTGGGTATCCTAGGTTTTCTCTAGAGAGGAATGCACAAAAATTGTGTTTTTAACTTAAATTTGAGAAATAATAAGAGGTTTTTTTAAATTGTTTGAGTTTAAAAACAAAGAAAACAATTGAAAATAAAGTTTGAACACAAGTGGATGAAGAGATTGATGGAGATAGGGTAGGATCACCTTTTTCAATGTCATAATCATTATAAAAGTCATTCACCCCCTATTCCCATTGAATAAAAAATGAAAGACTCTTCAATCGAATTATCAATTACCCTTGGTTGAAGAAATCAAAGTAACCAACTTCTATGTACAATGAAGTTCATAAAAAATTTCTAAACAACTAAGGGTGGTACCATTTAGGTATTATTGATCCTTATAAATATAGAAATGGTTCACTAGTTTCACACACATGCCAACGATCTCTATACACTCACCACCAAATACAATCTTCTCAATCGAGACAAATTGCACTAGGCCGATGGAGTTAAAAGTTATTCAACCAAAGCTATAAAAAATGAATACAAAAAACCCAAAAAATGGTCACATTAAGAGAATTGGTAATCATTTAAAATAAAAATCATTAAATAGAAAAAGGGAGTTTTACATTTAGGTTCAAAACTCTGACATTGCAAAAGTGAAACTCCCCCTTCCCTTATCACTCAAAGTCTTTACCCCTCCATGTGAAGGGTAATAGAGTTGAAAGGGGAAGAAGGGAGCATAATGAAACTAAAAAGATATAAAATCAAAAACAAAAAACCCTTCAAGAATCCAATATTCCAGTATATCCCATCTTTCACATTATTCAACCCTATTTAATTGAATTGAACACTCATATATATAGGGTTGAGGGGTTGAAAATTTTCCCTCTAGATTCACTCTTCCAAATGTTTGATTCAATTTAGCATCATAAATAGCCAAATATAAGGTAGGTTCCTTAATAAAAGTTGTTACTCTATATCATTCTCATTTTCGCACAAAATATTAGTATATTTGGACATGTTTCAAAAAACAATCCCAATATTATAGATTAAGATTTTTTTCCCTCAAGGAGACTGTTCAACTACCTCCACTTTGGAGCATGAAATGGATTACTTATGATATAATTTCTTAATTAAATATAATTTTTAAATTCATCGAGGATTCCTCTTTCTATTCCAGCTATAATCACTTCATTTATAGTTCTAGAGGAATAGATATTACTCATTAACTGAGGTGGGATCCATTCTGTGAGCCAGAAAACTTTATCCAATTTATTTATTTTTTTGGTACATTCTGTACCGAATTGGGTCTAGGTATAGAAGAAAAGGTTGAATCCCATGAGAAATGATATCTAAAGAATAATCACCCAATTTGGATCAAAATTGAAAAAGATATTCCCAAAATACAGAATATTTATAAAACTACTAAATTTACAGAATTAAAAAATTTCCCAATGAAGCCTAAAATCCACTAAAAATACTAAAATGATGAAAATCAGATTGAATCGATTAATTATAATGGGTTAAATCATTGAAACACGCATGAAAAACAATGAAAATATTATCTATATCAATACACTACATCCCCTATCTACTCAATGATCTCGAAGGGTCCCATAAAATATAGTGTTATCTTTCCCTGATTCCTCTGACGTCTGTTACCTAATCAAGGAGCACCTCAAAGAAACCCAAATCACCCATAAATAACTCAAAATGTCTCATCCTTTAGTCTAAATAAGAAATATTTTTTCTTTTAGTGGTGATCAAATTCTTCTGAATCAGCTGCACTCTCTCAAAGGTCTTCTAAACCATGCATGGGCCTTGAAATGCTACCTCATCCACCTCATTCCAAAATAGTGGTGAATAAAATGACCTCACATAAATATTATCATAAAGTTCTATCTAAATTTAATCCCGATAACTATTTTTATATGAAAAAACAACCAAGTCTAGGTGATCATATTATGCTCTTCTAAAGTCCAGCTTGTATGATCATTTCATATCCTATAATATGAATATTGTTTACTCGAAATATCAATATTTATGTGGATGGAATGTCATGCTCAACTTCAATTGGGTCAATAAGGAATTCAGACATCCTTTACAAAAAATACAATGTAAAACATGTCTCTCTATTTGATACAACTCTCGAGGGAACTCTATGAATGTGTATGATATCATAGACATTGATACTTCACATATCTTCTACACAGTGTGTCTCTCTTATTGGTAAAAAGTAGGAAACATTCTTCAATCGATTTACAACCAACCAATTTGTATTAAGACTCCTCGTGGTCCAGAGTAACCCCTTTAAAAATTCTATCATGATAACCTCCCACTTCTAAATGGATAGTATAAGTGGGTGGATAAACCCACTAGGTCGTTGATGCATGATCTTCATCTTATGATAGGTAAGGAATCAATAGATGAACCCTTCAATGTCTCTCTTCATCCTTGGACACTAGAAATGTCACCTAAAGTCATGGTATATCTTCGTTTATCCAAGATGTTCTACCAATCTACTGGTATGGTAATCCCTCATCAACACCTCTCTAATGGAATCATGGACTACTACACTCCCATATACCATGTTCACATTTTCATCTCTCAAGGACCACCTAGGTATAAGATCCCCTCTAGCCATTTATTCCCTCATCACAGCAAACAATGAGTCTAACAATTATCAATCCTTTACCCGATCCATAATAGAATATGCGAATATCAAGGGAGAACAAGTCATAGAACCTTAGTCCTATGAAGCATCCATCTTACAATCATCCAACAATCTCATCAAGCACCACTGCTACTAGGATGGTCGATCACCAAGCTCTTGATAATCACACATCTTAGAACTAAGATAATCATCAATGACTTTACCTTTACTAGGTGCATATGACATATAATATTATAATTTATATAGATACTAAACCCATAACCTATTTCTTATGTTTAGGTCCCTCTGTGGGGATATATAGCGAAGGATCTTGTGGTCTGTGTAGAAAAACAAATCACTCTTAGAAGAGGTAATATCTCAAACACTTTACATCATCAACTGTAGTTACTAACTTTAAGTAATTTCAAGGGTATTTTTTCTCATGGTGTCATAGATGACGAGACCCATAGGCCACTACATGCTCTCTATAGATCATCACTACTCCAAGGGAAATTCATAATCCATCTTAATACATTGAATAAGAAGTCCCAGAATCAAGGTTTGTCAATACTGGAACTGTTATAAACCTTCTCTTTAACTCGAGTGATGAATCTTCACACTGTTCTAACCACTGGAAATTCACTCCCTTCTTCTTCAATGTATTCATGGGTGCTAAAAGTTAGGACAATTCCTGAATAAATTGCCGATAATATCTTTCTTGAGCTAAAGAGAACCTCATCTAAAAAATGTTTCGAGGACATGTCCAAGAAATGAATGACTCAAATTTCTATAGGTCTATAGATATAACCATCTTAGACACCATATGTTCGAGGAACATTACCTCTAAAATATGGAATCCACACTATGAATACTTAGAATAAAAGTGATGTTATCAAATCATACATATGACCATCTCTAGGTTCATAGAATTCTTCTATTGTGTCAAAAAGTGGAAAAGGATGTTTTCAATGAATAATATGACTAATGAGTCCAATTATGGGTATAATATCATTTTCATGAGGTCCATGAACTTTGAAGGCATGTTTTTTATCCTAAATGGAATCACCATGTACTCATAAAGTATATACCTACTCTAAAACACCGTCTTTAAAATGTCCTCCTCTATGATTTGCAACTGATGATAACCTGTTCGAAGATCAATATTGGATAACCCCCAGTATCCCCATAGATGATCAAACAGATCATTTATTTTAGGAAAAGGATATCAGTTCTCCACCATCACCAAGTTTATATTTTGGAAATCGACATAGAGTCAAAGGCTACCATCCACCTTCTTAGTAAAAAATATAGGTGAACCCCAAAGTGAAGTACTCAGTATGATAAATCATTCCGGGTCCAATTCATCCAACTACACCTTGAGATCCTCCAACTCGATCATTTCCATAAGATATGAGGGTATAAAAAGGGATTTGGCACCCATTATGAGCTCAATCTCAGAATCAAGTCCTCTATTTAGAGGATCTCCTATGAAGTTGTTTAGAAAGACATTATGATAGAGTTATACTACTAAAGGATAAGATGATAGGGTTTTTTCTGATTATTTTTGGAGAGAAAATCATTACATATATGCTAATATCATCCTGATATGACTCAAGTCTTGTCTAAATCATCCTTTTCCTAGTTCTCACTCTCTGGTCATCATGAAATTCTCTCATTTTAGTGAAGTGAATGACACGTGCCTCCAATAACAGTCTAGGAGAGATCAGAAGGTAGTCATCCATTACATAATTATAATAACATCAAATGTTTTAATCTTAAATAACGTAAACTCCCATAGATTTCTATAAATAGTAAAAACTATAGGACACTTCTAGTATCCCTGGATATGGTCCACTTTCATTCCCAATAGTGTATCAAGAGATGCTGGTTTAGAAGACAACTTAATAGACAGGTCAAGTCCAATAACTACTTATGTAGAAATAAAGGAATGGGACCCACCAATATAAAATAATGTATTATAAAATATGTATGTGATCAATACCCTACCTATAACTATATATGGACCCTCTCCACCATCTGCTGGAGTTTTATTCACAACATAAATGTGGCCAACCTTAGCATTACAACCCTATCCCTAATGTGCATGTATAATCTAGTTATACTGGAGATAACCCTAGAATGGCCTATGGTTCCTTGGTTGAGACTATATCTATCTCCAAGATGAAGATCTCATGAAAAACTACTAGAGATTCCATGTCCTTCCACACTACATACACTGACTTTGGGGTGTTGGGAATACGCAGTTGTAGTGTTTGAAATTACCATAGTTGAAACACTATAGGTCACCTACAGAATGAATCAATGAAATTAAACTCTACTTCACATGCATAAAAATATTATATTGTATGTCCTTGGAATTCCTCTTCCTACCATCAGAAGATTCACTCACAATAACAATAGGAGGTCCATCTGACTGAGTAGTGAAAGGGAGGAAATGACCAACTGCTCGTCCATTGTCTAAAATCCTATCAATGGTTAGGCTATTCCTTAGAACCTCTAGGTATAAATAAAAATTAAATCTCCATATCTACTATACAAGTTTGTTTTTAATTCCAATTTCGATCTTCCTATCCTTCTGAGCCTCATTACCATCCATAAGAGGTAAAAAAAATGGAGGAACTCATTAAAGCGTGAAATGTATATTGATACCACTATGGAGACCTGATGTAGCACCATTAACTCTTGTGCATGATATATATTCATAATTTTGGGGAATAATTATCCAAAAAACAATTCATTTAAGGCTTACGTGGTGATAACCACATGTTTTCCTTCTTGACTCATAACTCCTCACCAATTCTTAGCAGGTCTCTCCTGCATTAGCACTTCCAACTTCACCTTCTTATCTGATGGCATATTGATTATATTAAAGATTATATCTATTATCTATACCTAATACTCATCATATTTTATCCCATAAGTTCCTCAGAAGGCTGGAATATAATGGATCTAGAAATCCTTAGCGTATTCAACCATGGATTTTGGTGGCGGTTGATAAGGAACCATTACCTGCACCACTAGGGTAGGTGTGGGAATGGGATCTATAGCACCTTTCCTAGTTGGTGGTCCAAAAAAACATATATGATGTGGAATATTCTACAACATACGGATCATTAGGAATATATCAGGTCTTATCTAGTCTATGGGATCATACAAGGATTTTCTTAGGAGTCTAAACTCAACCTAACGTTTAACCCTCCTAGAACTAACCCTTGTCTCTATCAATGCATAGTAGTTACAGTCATTATATACATACTAACAAAAAAATCTCACTTATACTAATAAATTCTAGTAAAGATATATCACACAACATGTCAAGTCATAGATATATCACCTAGTAAAACAAACTCTCCCGAACACATAACACAATCCATGGAATTTTTTTATTAAGGAACCACTATACAACATCACAAAATATATATATATATATATGATATGTGAACCTAAATTCCTAGTCATGATGCATGAACATATCTTAAATCTCATAAATCTACCTTCAACAACATGTAAATCACCCAAGGTAGTTTTAATCAATAATGATAGAAAAACAAAATTCCCAGTTTTATAGAAACTCAGAGGTCCACTATACAGTGTTGGCTAGGCACTGATATAATTTCCATACTCGAGTCCAAACCATACTAATTCCTATATATCTCATCCCAAATACAAGGCATAAAAATACAGGTTATAAAATCCTGGTCCTCTAATACCACTTTAAAATATCCCAACCCAAACCACTATGTTTGAGCCGGAATGTCCCATGAATTTATAAGTGGGTTGAAATAGTTGTGTAGGGTGTGAGTACAAGACTTAATAGGATACCACCAATGAATACATACCTTATGTTATCAAGCATAACAATTTTTTTCCAATAATTATAATAAATTCATAATAGTCATAAACACACAATACAAACCAGAGAGGTCGTGTGATGACCTATCCACCATAAACATCTTTCCATACCTACTTTGGATCAATGTCAGAAAGATAAAAAAAGATATCTATAGTGATAAAACAAACCCCTATATAATGTCCTCATAGTATTGAGGATATTATACCCAACATCATTTATTCTTCAAGTGGACCATATCACCTAGGCCCTCAAATTAAGAATATCTAGTACTCACATCGACCGGGCTATCAAGTGGTGAATGTAACATGGAAAATAAAGGATTCGTCAAGCACACCCACAACATGACACCATGGATACCACATACCTCCACACGGTGTTCAGCTCCCACCTCACTATAATCACTATCATGCACACTCACCCAGTAAGGGATAATCTGTCACAATGGTTTACCTGTGTCAAGTACCAATCAAAACCTCTAAGGAAATGGTGACACACATACATGGTGACCACACAAGAAGGCATGGAATATCATTATAAGTAAATAGAATTATACATTCCCGCATGTGGCCGAAATCAAACATGGTAACAAACTACTCTAATATCACTCATGAAATCAATATCACAAAGGATGTCATAGGACACAAACACACACCTGTGATCATAATAAAGAATGGAATTAAATGCTAAAAAACATAATTATATAATGGAAACAATTGTAAACATGAGCCCAATAAGGTAATGAACTTCCTATCTCACTATTTTCAAAGTTGACATTGAGTTTTACCTTGGATGTCATCACCCAAACCCACATTCACATGCCAACTAAGAGAAATATCACACTCCAATGACTCCTAAAACCTTGAAATCACCATGATAAGGCTTACAAATATAGATTAATATAAATGAGACAAATGTAATATCCAAAATTACAAGATTAAAAAAGAAAATCCCTTGGAAATTGGAGGAACACTCCAATTAAAACATAAACCACTAACTTTGAGTGACCATTTATGACTTAAATTGTTGTTTTATAGAGTAAGACTAGCCTCACACCTCTTAAAGTGTAAAAAATCATTATGGTGTAAAAAATATTTCTATTATACCTCCATAGTGCAAGGTTGGGGCTTTCTGGTGTAGGAGGTCAAGACTACTACACATGGCGAGGGAGGTATTCTATGTGGTATTTTTGGGCTACCACAACTTCTTCTAAATGAAGAGATAGATAAAGGGTATTTATAGGGGTTTTTCATTCCCAACCTTTCATGAGAGTTATCTACATAACTCCTCTCTTAAATACTGAAGACTAAGGACCTCATAACACCCCTGGTAATGGAATTTTGGAATCCCATAGTGATTCAATGACTAGAGACTAATGACTGTTTTAACTGAAATGAAGAAAGAGATGTTGCAACATAAAAATAGTCAATTCAGACCTATTATGGAATAAATGGATGTATTATAGAATAAATATTTTATGGTGTGATACATACAATGTAAAAAATAATTTAATCAATAAAATATATTTATGGTACTTTTATGTCGTAAAATCAATATCTACATTATAAAGTGACATTTAGGCCATAAAATATGGAAAAGAGAACATGTATTTACAATAGAATTTTCTTTTTAAAACCAATTTTCAAAACATAAATCACCCATAATGAGAGAAGGAAAGTTATTAATGAAATATTATAAGGGAATAAAAACATAAAATAAAGGTTTGGGTGGTGGAAAATGTCATTTTCACCGTATATGTTAAAATAGATCATTACTTACATAACTTGATTAACCTGTGTAAAAGAAATGGGTTCCATGAAAATATATTTTAATCAATAATAATCCATCTATAGAAATAATGAATCCATCCAGAGAAATAATGAGACTGGTATCATTACAAAATATCCCTAGTGGATCATAAAAAATATCAAGGGTTGTTGGAATTTGATGAATAGAAATACCATTAAAATATAATTAAAAATATTCTTGATAAAAATATCCTTTTTAATTTGAAAATCACTTTTAAAAACTAAAAATTTATAAAATATTTTTAAAAACATTTTATTTTAAAAAACCATATAATGTTTAAATTAAACTTTAAAAAAAATAATGTCCATGATTGTGGGAAAATCCATCTATGTTATAGATGTCAAAAATAAATATTTTTTTCAAACATTTTCAAAAAAGAGTCAAATGTGGCCCATTTGGAAAAACATTAAAAAAATTCATTTTTAAACCTTTTAAAAGAAATAAAAAGATCAAGTAAAATATATTTATAAAATCTTTTATTTTTGGAAAGGAACATTTTTTAAAACATTTTAGAAAAAATATATATGGAAGAGAAATATTCCCGATTTAAAAGAAGTTACAAGATCAACATCACTTACAAATGACTTCACTGATGTTTCATTCATCAATAAGAGAGGAAGTTGAAATGAAACATATAACCCAAATTCATAACTAGATTAGGATAAAATATATATGGATCAATAAAATAATAGCATGTTATTTTCCCCTAATGAACCTTGAATATAAGAAATCCCTAAAATAAAATAGATTGCAACATAAATGCTTTTCCATTTTGGTGACTCTTAAATTAAAATCCCATGAAATAATAACATCACATAAACATTAAATATCATGAACATAAGAGGATTGATGATATATCATATTAGAGGAGTGGAATATGAACCTCATAAAAGAAGTTAGGTGAATAACATCAACATATGTCCCAAAGAAATATAATGTCAGGCGAATAACCCATATAGAGATCATATCGTTGATTTAAGAATTATTAATTGAGAGATTATGTGAAATAATTGTAAATCCACAAAAGAAATTTAAAATATAGAATAAAACAATGTATAGGTCAATTTACACATAATCATGGTATAAC
Organism: Viscum album; assembly: GCA_963277665.1. Lineage (NCBI taxonomy): Eukaryota > Viridiplantae > Streptophyta > Magnoliopsida > Santalales > Viscaceae > Viscum > Viscum album. Next base: position 784,922,517 of record OY728123.1, on the reverse strand, counting down.
AAATTCAATAAAGAAGACTTATAACCCAATGAAAGAAAATCGAGTTAAGAAATCCTTTCCCACTCAAATACTTGCAAGTAAAATCACATTGTGTGAAATAATTCAAGTTGAAATTTAAAATATAATGAATTATAAAGGATTATTGATATAACATGTAAAATTTAAGTAGATACACCATGTAAAATAGATTATATGAATAACATTAAAATATGACTCAATTAAATCAAATTGAGATTAAATCCCTTACCTCGAGTCCACACCTCCTATATATGTCCTTAAACAACAGTATAATAGTCTCGTATAAATTATATTATTTACTAAGAAACTTTTCATATATTAATACCTTATATTTAAACCATTTTATTTATTTATTACAATTTCATATTTAATTACTTAATCTGTTAAGTTCACATTGGGTATTTTGAGGACATTTGGTCTATTATTTCAAAAGAACTTTGATATGTTGAACATGGTCAATGGGGTAATTTTTCAATTATATATAGAGTAATAATAATTAAATAATTATAATTTTAATAAATAAATTTTACTTCTAAATTCAACCATTAAATAAATTTATGAAAAATGAACTATGTTAAAATCATGGAGACAGTAGGCTATACATATGCATGAGCAACCTTTCAATTTTTCCAAAATCATCATGGAAAGAAGGTAAATATTATTATATCTTTATATAATTATGATAATATAATAAATATAATATTATTTATTTAAATATATATATATATATATCATTTGTGTGATGTGGTGATGAAAAAATAATCACATCGCTTCGTGGAGGTGTCATTCCACATGTACTCATGGACGACGTTATAATTTTTCAGTGAATGGAATGGTATGAAAAAAAGTTTTATATTATCTTTAAAAACAATAAATATGTCATTAATATCATATATATACATAAAATCCATAATTATAATGATTTCTGATATGTAGTGATGGAAAATTAATTACATCAGTTCATGAGGCGGTAGTCCACCATACACAAGAATGATATTTTTGTTTCTCGTTTGATGGAAGAGGAGATCGATATAGGTTATTACATAAACATAATAATATATTGGAATATGTTATATAATATTTTTATTATTTCATCATGTTTTGATAATATTTTAAGGATATATAAGAAGAAGAAAAATGAAAACTCTCAGTTAGGAACTATAACTCTTCTTTGAAAAACCTCCTTTTCGTTACACCTTAAGACCTATAAGATGGATATTCAACCCAAAATAAGGAATCTATAAAATGTGGAGGGATTTTATTAAGGTATTTTGGAAGAAATTTTCTAAACCAAATTGTTTTGGAAGTGTTGCTAAATAATAATAAGAGGTGTCCTTTAATAAGAGAATGGAGGGATACTCTTAGAATTTCATAAAATATTAAATTAATATAAATAATTTTTGATTTAAAAATGCGTAAAAATTGATAATGCATTAATATAAGATGATTATAATTCTAAATAATCTCATATAATAAAATCTAGAAAATTTTGGATCACATTTTTAACCTTATCTTTTTTTTACCTGTTTTAACCCTTTTTGAAAATTACCATGAAATAATGTTTTTTAGTATTTGGAGTTCAATATAGTTATCATGAATGGAAAAAGAACCATAAATGGAAAAATAATTATATTTTAAAACATATACCGATATATTTTATAATGATATTATTTCTATTAATTTTATATCATTTAATAAAATTTTATTTTCATAAAATATCAATAATGTCAATTTTAGAAGTATTAATTTACAATGACTTTTATAACATCAAGACAAACAATACAATTCATATTTAATATTTTAATAAATCCATAAATTGTTATTTTTATTTATAAAATTATTTTTCCACACTAATTATTTCAAATTATTTCAAATTATAATATTTTTAATAACATTTATTTTATTTTCCCATAAATTGAATAATTAATGCGTCAACGTTGTGTAAGAATTTAAGGTAATTAATTGTTCAGTAAAAATTAAAAATAAATTACCCCATTTAAGATAAATAATTTATATTTAAAAATAATATTTATAAAAAATATATCATCTTTTTATTCTCTTGTTAAAAATATTATATTTATTAAAAATAAGAGTTTGACATTTTTTACTTTTCATTACAAAAACTATTATATTTGTAATAATCACAAAGAAAAGGAAAAATGGCCATATAACTGAATATTGGTTGAGTATGGATGAACATTAATTAAAACATAAAATTAAGGTAATTTTTAGGGTCATTTTTTAGTCCTTAACATTTTATTTTTAACTTTAATTGCCACATTTACCATTTATCATGATAACAAAAATTACAAAGGTTACTATTTATATTGAAAAAAAAGATATATATTTATAAAATTTTAATCCAATGATTATAAATATGTAATCAATTATTCAATATTCAAATCACATAAGTGGTATATTTTAATTTAAAATTAAAATTTTAAATGGCGATGGAAAACTGTTTTTCAGAAAAATGCATTTTCAAGTATAAAATGTTTGTTTATTAAATTAAATTAAAAAGTTAATTTAAAAAACATAATTTGATTATTTTAAATAAATATTAACTAAATAAATCATAAAAATATCCCAATAATAATAATTTGAATTTATAGAATAATTAAATTAAAATACAGTTTAAAAAATCAATATTTTAAACTATTCATTGGAAAATAAAACTTTTCAGAGAATTTTCAAAAATTTCACCTTAATCTAATTTTGATATGATGGTTTCAAAAATTACATCTTTTTTGTTAAATAAAATTTCTAAAATCTCCAGATATTAATAATAATATTTTTTCACAAAAATCAATTCAAATCATTTTTGAAGAATATTTTTTTTTTGAAGAATAAAATAGATTTACTAAAAATTGAGTGTTTATTTACATGAAATAATCAGTACTATTTATTTTAAAATTTGAAAATATTTCAAAAATCAATTAATCAAATTCATACCATTTAATTTAACTTCTACGTGATAATAATAATATTTAAATTATAATATTTTGCGATTTGATTACGCTTTGTGTTGCGTATTTTGTACACTATGAATAATAGTAATTTTTTTAAATCTTGGGATATTGAAATTAATAAATTAATATATAATATATATTTATGAAAATTATATGTCCTAATATATATAAATTTACCTTCATTTTCAATGGTTTAAAAAATGAAGTGATCAAAATCTTTTTTTAAAATAAATTTGGAGTAAAAAAAGAATTATAATTTTTCTCTAAATTTTAATTTAATATGTTAAAATTTTATTTTATTTTTTGGTATAATTTATAAAATAATTTTACATATTATTTTTAGATGAGATACATTATTTTGTATTAATTTTTTGACAATATACTAGTGATAATCATTATCCATCGAAAAATAAAAAATTTAATGTTTCACAAATTTTTTATTCAAGATATTAGTAATAAAAGAAAAATAAAATAATAATAAACACCTAAGAAATGGAAGTTCAAAAATAAAAATCAAATGTATGGAATATTGAAACAATGTAAAAAATAAACAACTTAAGAAACTATCTCTAAAATAGAATAAAATGATCAATAAATCATTTAAAAATATTCAAGAATGAAATACTAACAATTATGTATTGAATAGTTAAAAATGAAATTTTGGTAACTTATTCAATGTTAATTACATAAATTATTTTAAAACTAAATATATTAACTAAGAATCAACAAAATATGCTTCAAATTATCAATTAAAAAGATAACTTAATAACCAAAAAATTCATGAACTAAAATTCATTATTTATATTTATCATTATAGTTACAATAAATAAAATAAGAATAAAATGGATTTTAAAGAAAACCCAAATTTGAAAAATTGATTGATTACCTAAATTCATGTTATTTTTTACTAGAGGGGGGAGTATAATGAATGTTGAATCAAATATTATGTATATGAATAAAATATGATTACTGGATTAATTGGCTTTTATATATTTGTTTTTTAAAAATTTGAATACTTTCAAACCAAATAAAATTATTATGAATCAGAAATGGATAGATGTCAATCACATGAAAAAAGAGTATGATTATGAGGTTAAAAAGTTCATCATGTTTTTAATAGAGCATATAAATATCCCTTCTCAAATCATTTTTCCATGTTTACATTGTTTTTATTAAAGAAACATTTGTCCTGGTGGGTTGGAAGAACACTTGATCGGTCATAAGATCAATTGATGTTATAAAATATAGACTAAACATGGGTAATAACTTAATTTATCTAGTTACTAGGATAACACTACAATTTATGGATCATATAATTTGAGTACAACTGTAAACAATAATAGATATTTTATTAAGGAATTCAAAACTATAGTTAAAGATGACCTTCCTGATTATACAAATCTATTTTAAAAGTTAAATTTTTGTGAAAACATTCCAATAAATGTTGGTTATATAAAATATACAACATTTTTTACCATAATATAGTTGTATAATTTGAAAGAAGAAAATGGATAGAGTGACACCAATTTTATAAAAATACTTTCTCTCTTGAATGATATGTTATCAAATGAAAATGAGTTTACTTTTTGAATATATGATGCTAAAATAATGTTATGTTCAATGGGTATGGTTAATGAATGAATAAAACCATGTAAAAATAACTATATATTGTTTTAAGAAGACCATTAATCACATAATATTTCCCTAAGTGTGGTGTGACTTGATACAAGAATGATGAAAATAGTACATAAAAATTTTTATGGTACTTTTTAGTCATTCTATGGTTTCGATGACTATATTCAATTGAGGATACTACAAGTAAATTGATGTGTCATATAGATATAATAATTGAAGATGGAAAACTTTATCACCCAAAAAACTCATCTTAACAGAATAAATTTGATTATGAGTAACCAAAATTTGGAAACAAGCTAAGAAAACTTTGTTGTGTTCTATCTATAGATAGAATGAATCATTTTAGTGTACAATGTATCAAAAATGGTGTATAGACAATTATATTAGTAAATTATAACTTCCCACCATTTTTATTCTTAAAGTGGAAGTATATTATGATGTCTCAGATTATATCATAGAAAAAACAACCTGGTAATGATATTGATGTTTATCTAGTTCCATTAATCAAATATCTAAAATTGATGTGGCATTCAAGTGTTATTATGTATAACACTCATAAAATTAATGATTTTATAATGAGATCTATGATTTTAGGTTTGATAAATGACCATCCTTCTTAAGAAATTTTTTTAGGATATAATATTAAAATTATTTTAGGGTGTCCCAGTTGTAAATAAGGTACACACTCAGTTAGGTGGAAAAATTAATTGAATATAGAGTTTCTTGAAAATCATAAATTTTCACCTCAATGATATAAATACTGATCTTAGAAAACATCATTTGATAGGAATTTAGAAGAAGTTACCACACCTTATCCATTAACAGGTGATGAATTCTTTTACAAAGTAAAGGATATTATCATCAATTTTGGTCCACCATTTTCTAAAAACATTATGAATACAAGTTGGTGGAGAAAGGGATTTTTTATTTAATTACTACATTGGAATTGTTTATACATCATAATTTTTCTTGGTTTCATGAACTTAGAATAAAATTAATTTTATAGTGTCATTGTTACATTAGTATATGAACCTAGAAAAACAAAATTTACATTAAGGATAGGTTGGACTTTATTAAGATAAGAATAAGAGAAGAGTTGGTTCTAGGGAAGTTTGAAAGATGGGGTTTTCTTCCTCTGGAATATTACACTCTTCCCAAGAAATATAAATTTATATTTTAAAAATTCCTTAATGGTTTAAAGGTTATAGATGTGTATTCATCAAAAATTAAGAATATCACATGACTATCTCATTTCGATGCCAGATTTAATGCATGTATATTTACATTTCATCCTACCTAAAAATCATTGGCACAAATTAACCTGGTTTTAATTCTTTTTCAATGATATATAAAGTAATTTTATATAAATAGAGAAGTTTAAAACTATGGAAAAGGAAATTTCTATCATATAAGGTGAATTGGATATGTTCTTCCAACCATAATTATTTAATATAATTTTTCACTTGATGGTTCACTTGTCAGAAATATCTGACTATGTTTTATATAAGATCCTATCTTTTTCTAGGTATATCTCTCTTTGAATTTTTTTTATTTGAGACTTTGTGGATGAGTCTTGTTTGGAGATTGGGATCCTTATTAGGTAAAATGACCCACAATTTAGGGATATGGGTTTTTTTAATTAATATATTCAAGGTATAAATGTGTTAAATGTGTTTACCATGATTTTCCATGCTTTGGATGGATTTGGAGGTGCTTTGAGTCCTTATACAGAATTCAGAATCAAAAATATTTTTTGTAAGATTACACACCACATGCATATTACATGATTTGTAAATACAAATAGACATGTCATGAAACAATGTAGGGTGTGAATCGGTTATACATCGTGTAAAATGTGCAAGCTATATAAAATTTAAGAAGGGTTAAATATTAAAATTTGATTATATATTTTTCGATGTATCCCTTTAAAAATAAATACATGATGTGTAAATAAATTAAACACCATGTAATTATCACAAATATTGGTTTTATGTGTGTTGTGTGTTTAATTTTTCCTCATTACTTTGGTTTACTCTCTTTGACTAGGGTAGCTTCCATGTGATTTTGGAGTGTCTCTCTTCATTTTAGACATCCAGATCATGAATTTGATGCCTCATGAGTGGTTTTTTGTCAGTTTTCCATTATCTATATTTGTTCTCTATCCATTTTGGTGCAATATCTGTACCATGGTCATTGTTAGTTTTTTTCTTGATCAGTTTGATCTATAATCCTTCTTTTGATCATCTATGCCATCGTTCTTATTGGTGAATCCTATTGGAGGTAGTGATTCATTATCAGTTAAAGGTTGAGGGTCTAAACCTTAGCCCTATGGTTTGTTTAATTTCAAAAGTACATTCAATATTGCAATTTAACTAATATAGTGTGTGCCAAAATTAACGAAATTGTGAATTGGATTATTACTTGGAATACCTTTGGATCTAATTTCTTATTGACCTGGATTGTGGCTAACATTCAGGTAAGAAAACACTTGTTTATAAATTAATCGATTAATGACTTAAATTGTATTTTAAAAGACATTGTATTTGGGTGAGTTCTTGATATAGATTCTCCTTTTATTGGATTCATTATTGAATTGACTGAAATCTTATTGGTTTAAGTCTAAATGATAAGAGAAATGTGAAATTGAAAGATAAATGGTAATTTTCATAATCAACCATTGAGCCTTATGATGTGATATTGTGATATCCTTATTTTCATCACATGGGTTTTTTCATTTTGTAATTATTATATGGGTTGTTGGCCTAGTTTGATTATGGAAATGTTTATATAGTGCATTGGCCTAGTTTACATGCTGAAATGCTTGTATACTAGGATATGCCCTGGGACATGCTGAAATGCTTATATACTAGGTCATGCCCTGAGACATGCTTAAATTCTTATATAGCAGGCTATGCCTAGTGAATCATGCTGAAATGATTATATATTTGGATTGACCCTGATACATCATAAAATTCTAATATATCTAGATCAAACTTGATAAAATGATGAAATGATTATATAATGGTTTTAACCTAGATTTGTGTGATTTATACCTTGGTTATAAGGTTATTTTTGGAACGGTTATGAGACATGCTCAGAGATATTATATAATGGGTTTGATGTAGTTTAGGTTTGACCGTGTTTATATGGTTATGGTTGGCATGGTTATGAGACATGCCCAGAGATATTTTGGCATTCTGCCGAAGTAGGTTGATGTGGTATTAATTAAATTGTTCAATTAATTTATACATTTATTTATTTAATTATTGTTTGGAATTATTATCAGACTGATTATATTTAGACATGGTGGTTTCAACCAACTGATTTATACTCATACCCTACTCAGTCCTCTATTTGGTACCCGAGAAGATTACATGCAAGCCTGATTGGACAAGGTCATGGGACTTTATTGTTGATTGTTTCTTAACAGATAGGCTGGAGTTTGGAGACAGAACCAACATGGGATTCATAAAAAGTGAATTTTGAGTATGCTAGTATTTTATTTTTATTAATTATACCATGAAATTTAGTTGCATTCCAATATGAAATCACATTATTCTCTTATTATTATATTGGGTTATTCATTGTGATTTTATTTTTTGGTTTTCCACAATATTATATCATTTCCATTATTTCTGCACTCTGATATATATTTATTATTTTTATATGATTATTATGTTATGTTTTAACTCTTTAACTAGGGGGTATAGTCTCTCCACTATAAATATGTCACCCCCACTGCTATTCAGCAACCTCTAGTGTATGGGGAGGCACACTTGAGGTCTCGTAACCAACCTATTTCGGCCACATGAGAGAGTTACAGATTGGGGGACGTTACAAAGTGGTATCAGTGCACACCAAGTTTCTTTTAAATTTCATTAATATTTTTTAAAGTTTTAAAGGATACTTGGATATTTTGGCACAAGGTAATGTGTTTGTGCATGGGAGTATCTAACCCATGTATGAGGGAAAATCCGAGTGCCCAGGGGTGGATTGTTGTTTATACTATTTTCTTATCACAAATAATGTTATTTAATCCTAAGTGATTCACATGATGTATGAGGTTATTTTTTATGATCTTATTGGTTATTGAGATTTATACTCATGGATCGATATGGAATGAGGTTAGTGAATGCATCATAATAGGAACATATGGATATATATTGGCATGAATAGTTCATGATAAGGAAATATCTATCGCATGAAATATATAATTTCCTAATGAATTGTGATATGAGACAAATATTATATCTGATAAATGAAATAAATAAATTTATATGTTATGCCAAAACACTTTTAATCCATGTTTAGAGAGACCATGAGCAATGATTCTCTCTTATTATCACATATTGAAATTGATATTGTTGTTATAACCAATGGTCTAAGGAGTGTGTTTGTCTTATAGATAAAATTATTCCTTATCATATTTGATTTGAGCGTCAAGAGAGTAGAAATCAAGATTATCGTAATATAGTTGGACCATAGATTCCTATAGTTCTTGATTATTAGATGGATGTTTAGTTTCATGACAGCTTCCTGAGGGTCATGTGATCCCTGGAGAGGGAAAGTGTTTTCACCGTTATAGGGAAAATATTTTCAATTATTTTAATTTCAATTTAAATTTTTTAGTCCCATAAAAGTTTTATTTTATGGGAAATTTTTACATTTTATGTATTCATAAGTATTTTGAGTTTAATTGAAAAAATTCCCTCATTTTGGATTTTAGCAGTTTTAATTTATTTCTACATTTCAGCCATAAGTTTTTATACACTAAAAAAAATTGTGAATTTTTTTTAGGATTCCATAAATCTTGGTCTTCATTTCCTTCTTCTATACCAAAATTTGAATCCGCCATTTGGTGGCCCAAAATTATCTCACAAATCTATCCTTGAAAATTGTGCATAGTTCTAGACTCTTTTAAAGATGAGCATATATCTCACATAGGATTGGGCCAAAGAATTTGGAATTATACAAGGACCAATAGAACATCCTAGTGAAAAACTTATTTAATTAGAGACCCACATTATTCATCCTTTTTAAAGTTAATTAATGCATGGGGATGTGGATAATGGAAATATGAACATTCACCTAGCCAAAATAAATTTCTCAAAGTAAATCATCCATAACTCCTATATCCAGAGCCCAATAAAGCTGAAATTTTTATAAGAGACACAAAGGACATGGAAGAACAAAATTTATGAAGAAAAATATTCATAATTATATTATTAAATGGGGATACCATGCATAAACTTTAGGTTTACATATTTAGAGCCAAAAACATCACCCATTTTTCCTATAAAAATGCATCTCCTCTATTTTTTCAAAGGGTTAACACTCTATGTGGTCATTTTCAGTAGATTTGTAGTGTTTTTTTTTGTAATAATATTATGCATTTTTCGTATATTATACTCTTCTTATTTCTCTCATTATTATATTTTTATCTTTTTTGTTTCAACCTCGTTATCTTATCCATTGTGAACTCTTATGCTCATGATCATGAATAGCTAACCTAAAGAAGTTCCCGGGTGAGTAATCCAGTGTTGATCTTGATCATTTGAGAATTCCTGCTTAATTTTTCTTATTTTATTAAATTTTATCCAAGGTGGATATTAGTGGGAAAGGTTCCTTTGTGTCTCCACTTTCCACCTAAGGATTAACTTTTTCTTAAGCAATATTCTCCCTTGATCGAGGAGGTAGATATGTGGTCTCTCTGTGATCATTGAGAGCATTGTATATTCAAAACCATAGGTAGAAGCGGATGTTCAAACATATAATGGAGTGTGTTCATTAAGTAAATTTTAAACTAATAATAATATAATGAAGGTTTTATTTGGGTGATTTTATTGGGAATATATCCTTTCTTTCAAACATCATTTTCTTGGCATTTATTGTGTTTTCATTGCATTTTCATGTTTTATTTTTATATTTCATTATAAATTATCAAACTTCAATTTATTTTAGTTTTATTTCATAAATAAAAAAATATAAAAACATAATAAAAATTTAATTAGAAGTAGTGAGTAATTATGCATAAAATATCCTCAAGAGAATGACCTAGGTCAGCCCCTATGATGCACTTAGTTAAAATATTTTGAGATCATGCATGACAACACTTCATTAAATTGGATAAATTCCCTGGGATCCATTTTTTCTTCAATTGCTTCATTTATTATAATTTTTTAAATAATTATATTTTATTTCATTAAAAACACTAAAAAATCATAAATTTCAAATACTAAAAAAATTACTTTTTCATGTTGTATTCAAATTGTGATTATTCTGCATGGAATGACTACTACTAGGTTTAAAAAGAATAATAAATTAAAAAATATCATATAAAATAACTTCAAGAAGATATAAAGGTCCTGGAGATAAAAATTGAATGGCTAATGTAATATATATATTCATTTCAATAGAAACTAGATCAAGAGCTAAATCCAAAATCAGAATGAGTGGTGGAAGAGATTTTAATAATCATTTTTTATATCAAAGAAACTAAGTTAGTTGAGAAGGATCTACTAAATTATTTTAATAAAATCATCCTACACTCAAAAATAGCTCAAGGAGGTACCTGAATAATACATGATAGTAGATGCACTTATGATATATCAACATTTTTTTGAAGAATCATGGAATTTATTTATTGAAGATAACCTGAAACTTGACCTTCCCATCCTTGATAATGAAACATTATTACCTCCCACCTCTATATTGATTTGGAAGACAATAATGAAGAATAGCCTATTAATATTGATTTAATACTGGTCTTAACAAAATATATCAATTTCCAAGATAACTTACTTGAAATGGAATATTTATTTGTGGATTATTCATCTCTTAATATTATTCTAGATGAACTATTTTTTTAATTCTCTTTTTTTGGAATTTATAGCTCAAAAAAAGTATGCATGACTTATATGTTAAGGAAGAGACCCCCCAAGTAGTGGTGATTGAAAAATAATATCTAGAGAAGTATGTGGTGGTGTGACTACCTCCTCTACAATAACTTGAATTCTATATAGAGGAGCATAATTCAATAGGGATCACCCTTATCTTATTTTCCCTCCCACTATAGACCTTATATTCTTTATCTATTATTTCTTAGGGGTTGGTAATTTTCTTATCTTATTTGGGTTTCTACAATCTGAGTGTCTACTCAAGGACACTGGGAAAAGTCACATGTGTTAGTTTATCATAAAGAAACCACATCTACCTTCTGATTAGGTATAATCTACTATAATTTCCTAAATAAAGGCAGTAAAAACCTAGAACCAATTTGAGGTTCTAAACCAATAATTGTCCATTTCCTTTATATTTATATTTATTTATTTTATTTTTTATTTTATTTGATTTATTTTATTTTTAAAGTGGTATCATCTAAGAGCTTAACTCAAGGTTTCAACTTAAAAATAAATCAGGTTGTATATTTCCTTTTATTTATTTTATTTGTGACCCAATTAAAATTATATATGAAAATATTTATTCATATTACATGAATTAAAAATAGGTTAGTAAATGGAATAAGTGTGGGGAAGGTATATCAATATTTTTTAGGAATTTTGTGTGTGATTCTAATTTATTTTTCATGTCTTTTTTCTGAATTTTTTATGTTTTTATTTTTTATTTTTGGTATGTTTTTATGATTCTTGATCTGAATTAAATACATTTTAAAATTAATACCATCTAATTATTTTTGGTACATTTCTTGATTTGAACTTTTGACGATTTAAATGATTTCTAAATGTTTTTTTTTTTCTAATTTCTGATCTTTTTGTTTGATGAAGTTTGATTGATTATGAAACTCATATGCACTAGTTTTCTTCAAATTTAAAATCCTCACCAACCTGAGAGGTTTCTAAACCTTTTTTACATATTATTTACATTTATATTTTTCTTGAGAGTCTTGGTACATGTTTTTTGATCCAAAACTTTTTGTTTTCATCTTTTTCAAAGTTGTTGGAGTTTATAGATCTTTTTCAGTATGATTGAGGCATCACTTTGAAATATATTTTTACATTCCACTCTTATTTTGGCCTACCTTTTCATATAACCATTATTAATCTCTTAGTATCCATGAAATACCTTATTATTTTTCCACATTACTTGTAATTTATCCCTTTAAATCCTTATCTATAAGTTAAATGTATGATTATTATTGAACTTAAGTGTGGGGGAGGGAGAACATGAGATATATTTTTCTTTCTTGAGGAATATGTTTGAGTTGAATTGAATGTTTTTCCATATTTATTAATGATTTTTTGAAATAAATTTCATGATTATAAGATGGATTGGTGGGCCAAAATTTCATTAAAAATATGTTCTGTGTGTTCACCAATATTTTAAGATCAAAAGATGCCTCTTATTCCTCAAAAACATGATCCTGAAGAGAAATATAGATCTTAATTCAAGTTAAAATGATGATAAAATGTGGGAAAGAGGAAATAAATCAACCATTGATGCTAAAATTAAAAGTTTTAACTTCCTAAAGAAATAGGTGTTTGGAGGTGATGGTTTTTTTTAGCTGATTCAGGATCACACCATTCTTGAGAAAAACCATTTTCATGCATTTACTTCACTTTAGATATTAACCCTCCTCATTATACCATAGATGTTTTTACATTGATAACTTGCCAACCCTCAACCTCATAAAAAACAATGAAAAAACATCATTATTGACACATTTTTTACTCTTTGAAGTGGATATACTAGTAGGATATAAAGTCTATGAAGATCACACATGTTATTTAGAATGAAAAAAAACTCTATAAAAAAATCCTTGAGTGAAGAGGAAAATATATTTTTGGGGAGTTAGGTATGACATGCATGTGAGGATTAACATGTGATTGAATAGATTTTTATGATTTTTTAGGAGATAGGGAATTTTTATCTAAGTAAGAGGTATTATATTTTCCTTGATATGATATTTGAGTTATGTTTTCATTTATCCTTTGGGAAGTTTAATTTGACCTCGGTGTAAGATGATTACCAATTATTGCAACTTTTAAGTGTGGGGGGATTGATAGAGAAGTTATTTTAAATTATTTTAATTTAAATTTCAATATTTTTAATCCCATTAAAGTTTTATTTTATTTTCAATTGTCACATTTTACGATTTTATAATTATTTTTATCTTAATTGAAAAAATGGCCTAATTTTGGAATTTAACAGTTTTAATTTATTTATATATTTCAGCCATAAATTATTATAAACTAATAAAAATTGTGAAATTACTTTTTTTAAGCTAACTTAAATATTTTTATTTTTTTTCTTCTTGTAGAACCAAAGCTCAATCCACAATTTTGGAGGCACAAAATTAGCTCAAAATTCTAGCCTTTAAAATTGTATATAGATCTGAACTCTTTTAAAGATGATCTTATATATCACATTGGTCTAACCCAAAGAATATAAAATTCTACAATAAAATAAAAAAATACGGGGTAAAAAATTATTTAACTATGAATCCACCTAATTCATCCTTCTTTTTGGTCATCAAGGCATGGGAATGTGGATCATAAGAATATGAATAGTGACCTATCCAGAATAAATATCTTGGTGTAAATTAGCTATAACTCATACATCTTAGGTCTAATAAAGCTATTTTTGGACACACACTTAGGAAATGCAGGAAAATAATTAATGAATACAACTATTCCCAATTATTTCATTAAATGGGGATCCCACATGTAAATTCTAGATGGACTAATTTAGATCAAAAAACTTCACCCATTCTTCCTATAAAAATATATCTTCTCTCGTTTTCAAAGGGATCGAATTATAGGTGCCCAATTTTAGTAGATTTGTAGTGTTTTATTTTTTTGAAATAAAATTATTCATTATTATTATATGTTATCCTTATTCTTTCTCAAATTATCATATTTTTAACTTTTGTGTTTCCACCCCATTCTCTTCTCCATTGTGTACTCTTATGTTCATTATCATGAGTATCTATCCCGAGGAGGTTCTCGGGGGAGTAATCATGTGTTGATCCAAAACATTGAACATTCATGCTTAATTTTTCTTATTTTCATAGAGATATACCAAGGGGGTATTATTAGTAAATTCTCATTTGTGATTTCACTTTCCACAAGAGGATTAAGTTTTTATTTTGCAATATTCTCCCTCAATCGAGGAGGTGGATGTGCAGTCTCTTAGTTATCATTGAGAGAACTTTGTATTCAAAACTATAGGCAAAATACATTTTTCACACATACGATGGAGTGTGTTCATTAATTAAATTTGAAACTAATAAAAAGATAATAAAGTTTTAATCTAGGTGATTATTTTAAGAATATATCTTTTTTCTAACATCATTTTTTTAGAATTCATTGTGTTTTCATTTAATTTTCTTATTGAATTTTAGTATTTTATTTTAAAGTATCAAATATGTTTTTTTATTTTATTTTATAAAAAAAAAATATAAACAAAATAAACAAAAAGTGAATTATAAGTAGTGAGTGACTGACCGTGATAGCTCCTCAAGAGATGACCTAAGTATATCCCTGCGTTGCACTTAGTTAAAATATTCCGTAAGCATACATGACAATTATTCATCAAACCCTACCTTTGATTTCAAAGATGATTAGAGAGTTAAAACTACAACATATACCTACATTCACTAGGTTTGAGGCCCCTAGGAATTTGAGTTTTGGATCAAGTAAGTCTAGATGAACTTTAAACATCTTGAGACACCCACATATAGAAGGGTGAAGCTTTCTACGTATATGCTTCATGGACCTGCCAAGAGTTGGTGGGACATTTTAGAGAAATATGGGAAGTAGGATGAGATATTTTGGAACGAATTTTAAATGGAGTTCTTAAGCCACTTCTATCCTGAGAGATTGAGGGATGATAAGGCTCGTGAGTTCATTTACCTGACTTAAGAGGGCATGTTAGTGTTGGACTACACTAAACATTTCACCGACCTGTAGTGCTTTGTGCTATCTTTTGCAGCTGATGAGATCTCTATAGTGATATGTTTTTATTATGGTATTCACTATGATATTAGGTTGTTATTTAACATGTTATATTTGATCAATTTTAAGGATGTGATGAACCAGTCACTCATCATTAAAGGGAATCTGAGAGAAGCCCCGAGCATCGAGAAGGCTTCTTTAGTAGGGAAAACTGTGAACACTTATTTTACTGGAAATAAGCGTCACTATGATAGTTTTCTCCAAGGAAAAGTGGTCATAGAAATTAAGTTAATTGGAATCCATCTCATTACCATTTTCCATTATAGTGTTATCAGTGTATAAATATGGGGCACAAGTGGACTTAGTATTTGTACCCCACTTTGGAGTGTCATGATGACGACAGATTGGGCCACCTATAGAGATTTTTAGGGGAATGTAGTAGGAAAGAAGTGGAATTCGATCAGGATAGGTACCATAGTTTGGGAATAACATTGATACTCCTTAGTAGGTAGGTAGTTGGAGTTCTACAGTACATTCTGGTTGAGGCAGGGGATGTGGTACCCCAGTGTAATAGAAAAAGTATTAGGTAGAGGTAATATCTTAGGGTAGTTAGGATAGAACCTAGGGTAGGATATCTAGTCAGATGCACATTATGTAGTCTACTCCATCTATTATGGATGAAACACTATCAACTATTAGAGGTATGATTATTGTATCATCATCCCTTTCTTGTGTTTTGTTTGATATAGGAGCATCACATTCCTTTTTATCTTCTATTTTTGTAAATAGTTTTGGGCTTGAATGTGGAGATATTGTATGGTTTTTTGACCATTAATACACCGTTGGGAGTGAAGTCATAGAATATCAAATTTTTAAAGATGTGTTCTCAAGATAATGGTGGTTACCATTTCTTTTGAGAACCATTTAAGATAGAAAGTCTAGGCTTAAATTTGATTCCTGGTATAGATTTTTTAGTTCTATAGTAGGATCGTATCAAATGTTAGTAGAGGAGAGTTACTTTTCTATCTCTAGAAGAAGGTAGATATTCTAACCAAGGTGAGTGTGATATTTAGGCTAGTCATATAAGACCAATTCATTGCAGATTGGATTGTCTTATAGCTCATATATATGGTATTTCTCTAGATAATGGTGTAATATAGCATGAATATTGTCCCCTAGTGGTACAATTTTTTCATTATGTTTTCTCTATGATTTCTATGGCTTATTTCCAAAGAGAGAGATCAAGATGGTGTCATGAGAAGATTTGGTTTCTATCCCACATTATAGAATAGATCTAGCAAAGCTTCAGAAGTTTAAAGTTTAGTTGGAAGATCTGAAATCTAAAGGTTTCATACAGCCGAGTACATCTCCTTAAGGTTATCCAATTATATTGTCTACAAAGGTTGATGGGTCTTTGTGATTATGTGTGGATTATCAAAGATTGAACTAATGACAGTCAAGAACTAGTATCCTCTTCCACGTATTCAAAATCTCTCTGATCACCTAAAAGTTGATATGATATTATAAAAGATCAATATGAGATCAAGATATCACCAGTTGGGGGTGATAACATTGGACATACATTGAACTCCTTTTAGGAGTAGGTTTGGCTTGTATGAGTTCACAGTGATGTTTTTTAGTTTGACCAACGCACTAGTGGTGTTCATGGATTTGATGAATCAAATATTTCATAATTTTCTGGACCATATTGTGCTAAGTTTTTTTATTAAATCTTAATGTACTCCCATTTACTAGACACTCATGCCCAAAATCTTAACATCATTCTGAGTACATTGAGAAAGCATCGACTTTGCACTTAGAAAACCAAATATAGTTTCTATATTGAAAAAGTGCACTTCTTGGGATATGTCTTGTTAGTGATTGGAGTGTTAGTGGACCCAAAGAAATTTTCAACCATGGTTTCATGGGTGCAGACCAAGAATATCTTCAAGATTTAGATATTTCTGGGTTTAATAGGATATTATTAGTTCTTTATCCATGACTTATCCTATATGGAAGCACTGATTTCTAGGGTGAAAAAGAAGGGAGTGAAGTTTGTTTGGTATGATTCTTGAGAGATATATTTTTAGGATATAAAAGTAGGATGAAAACAACACTTATCATCACTTTACCTATGTGGGGTAGAGAATATACCATATACTTTGACGCATCCGAAGTTGGACTCAGAGTAGTTCTGATCCATGAGGATAGAGTGGTTAATTATAGCTACAGACAGTTGATACCGCATGAGGAGAATTATCCTACTCATGATTTGGAGTTAGTACCATTAGAATATACCTTGAGATGTCGGAGACATTATCTCATGGATGAGAGGTTTGTGGTATACACAGATCATAAGAGCCTCAGATACACCTTTTCTCAGTGTGACCTAAACCTTTAGCATAGGAGGTGCGTTGAGTATATACATTCTTTCAATGTCAAGTTGGATTATGCACTTGGAAATGGAAGTTTCATTTTTGATGTATTGATATAGAAGACACGGACAGAGGTGTTATTGGAGTCTTACGACAAGTGGAGGGTGATTTCCTTCCTTTCTGGCATGTATCTAGATGTCCAGGAGTCTGAGGGATAGGCAAATATTCCTTTGACATCTTTTATACTCATGATCTTAGACCATATCAAGACTGAGTAGTTATATGATCTAAGGGTATTAGTTTTGAAATACATCATATATAATGGGGATACACCATTGGGATGGTCTCTTGGTATTGTAAATTCTCTTCTTTCTCATGGCTGAGTATGGGTTACTACAGGCCTGTATGATGAGATGATGAGAGAGTTTCATGATTTTAGATGGGCAATACATCCTGTTTTGAAAAATATGTATCTTGATATTAGAAGATGGTAATTTTGCTCAGGAATGAAGAAGAAAGTAGAGGGATCTGTGGATAACTGCTTCACATGTCAGCAGGTGAATGACGGGGATCAAAGGAGAGCTGGTATTTTTTAGTATTTTTCATTTCATGAGTGGAAATGAGATGGTTTCACAACGGATTTTATGAAAATATTACCTTGGACATCCAATAAGAATGATTTTTTATGGGTTATTTTGGTTTTAATGATTAAGGTAGCTCACTTCTTACCTATTAGGGAGACATTCACAGTTTATGATCTAGGTAGTCTTTAAGTGTGTGAGGTATTTCGGATGCATGGTGTTCTGAGGAGTTTCATTTTAGACAAAGATCCTTGTTTCACATCATGATTATGGTAGGGTCTTCAGAAGGCTTTGGGATTATAGGTTCTTTTGAGTATGTTCCATCATCCTCAAACTAATAGTCAATATGAATGGATTATTCAGGTTTTGGGGGATATGTAACGAGCCTTTTTTTTCAGTGTTTCATGGGAGTAGTATATGATTCTCTTGGAGTTTTCATATAATAACATCTTCCAAGCACCAATCCAGATGGCACCATTTGAAACTTTGTATGTGAGGTTGTTCCATTAAACTCTTTGTTGGCTGGTGGTAGGTGAATTAGTGCTTGTTGGGAATAGTCTCATGCATGAGACATCTAGGAAAGTTTAGTCGATTAGATAGTGGTTGGTGACCACACAAAGTAGGAAAAAATCCTAAACTGACCAATATAGATGACCTCTAGAGTTCTAGGTTAGACATCCTGTTTTCCTTTAGGTGTATCCTAGGTTGGCCCAATGTCACATCAAGAAATAGGAAAATATAGCACTTAGGTTTGTTCTTTTATTTGAGATAGTGGATAGGTTTGGTATAGTGGTGTACCAACTAGCCCTTCCACGGTTATACAGTTCCATTCATTGGTTTTTTAAGTTTCACAACTTTGGAGATGTTATTCATACCCTTCTCATGTGATATACATAGCAGATGTTTATCTTAGTGTTGATGTGTCTTTTGGGGAGAATCTAATATGCATTATGGATCGTAGTGAGAACTATATTCATTGTATGGTGATTACTTTGGTTTGAGTGAAGTGGTAGGATGGGTGAGTTCAGAAGGAGACTTGAGAGAGGGAGTTTTATATACAAGAATAGTGGTCAAACTTGTTCACTGAGACCCCATAGTGATTCTTGAATCATCATAGGGATGAGTTATTATATGGAGGGGAGGTTATAAGATCCCATCTTTTTTTAGGTATGTCCATCTTTGAGTTTTTTTATTTTAGCCTTGGTGGCAGAGTATTATTCAGATATAGAGAGACTAGTTAGGAAAATGACTTAATGTTTGGGGATATATGTTTGTTTATATTAATATAGTATGGGTATAAATGTATTAAATGGGTTTATGTAGGTTTTCCAAGATTTTGATGTATTTGGTGGTGGTTTAGGTACTTAAATAGAATTCAAGCACAAAACTATTTAATGGGAAATGAAATTCCATGTACATGTTACTCAACATGTAACTACTACGGGACATCTCATGAACCAGTGCAGGTAATGAATCAGTTATACATCATGTAAACTGTACACAATGTGTAAAAGTTAGGTAGGGTTAAATATTTATCTGTGATGATGGTTTTTTCAGTATATCCCTTTAAAAATAAATACAAAACATGTAAATTTATTACACACTATGTATTTATCATGAGTAGCAGTTTAAGTGTGTTGTTCATTTTATGTTTCCACATTCCTTTAGTGAAGCCTTGCCTCTCTCAACCTAGGATGGATTCTATGAAAATTTGCAGCCCCTCTTTTCATATTGGCCATCTATATAATGCATTTGATCCATGATGAGTGTTTTTACTTCAAGTTTACATTATCTCCCTTTGTTCTATGGTCGTTGCGGTGAAATTTCTCTATAGTGGTTTTTATTGGTTTTGATCTTGATTGGTTTGATCTAAGATCCTTATTGTGACCATATATGCCTTCATTCTTATTGGTGAATCTCATTGGAAGTGATGGTCGATCACAAGTTAATGGTAGGGGGCCTAAACCTTAACCCTATGGTCTGTTTAATTGAAAATTATGTGTAATATTACAACTGTTCCAACATAGTGTGTTCCTAAATTAATGAAATGATGAATTGGATTATTCCTTGGAATCCCGTGGGATCGAATTGGATATTGAACTGGATTATGGCTAATGTTCAGGTAATCAAACCTTTTTTATAAATTAATTGATTAATGGATTAAAGTGTGTTTATCATGACATGGGATTTGAGTGATTGTTTGATATAGATTCACATTGTCTTGTCCTGATTATTGAAGTGACTGACATGTTATTTGTTTAAGACCATATGATATGAGAAATGTGAAATTGAAAGATAAATTATTATTTTCATAATGAACCATTTAGACTTATGATGTGATATTGTGATATCCTTATTTCTACAATATGTTTTGTGTTTTCCACACTGTAATACATATATGGGTAATTGACCCAATTTTATTGTTGAAATGTTTATATAGGTAATTGGCCCAGTTTACATGTTGAAATTATTATATATTTGACTATGCCCGGAGACATGTCGGAATGCTTATATATTGGGCTATTCCCCGAGACATGATGAAATGATTATATAGCGAGCAATTCCGAATGACTTATGTTGAAATTATTATATATTGGTCTTGTCCCTGATATATGCTGAAATGATTATATACCAAGATCGGCCCTAATTAAATGATGAAATTCTTATATAGAAGTTTTTGACCCAGATTTTAGTGATTTATACCCTAGTTATAAGGTTATGTTTGGGATGGTTGTGAGAACGTGATTAAAGAAACACCAGCACGGTACCTAGGTAGGTTATGTATTACCATGTTTATATGTTTATGGTTAGCATGGTTGTGAGACATGCTCAGAGATACTCCAGCATGGTGCCGAAATAGGTTGATGTGGTGTTAATTTAATTATTAAATTAATTAATACACTTGTTTATTTCATTATTTCTTGCGCATTTTATCAAACTTGTTATGTTTAGACATCTTGGTGTTAACCTACTCAGTTATACTCACACCATACTCGGGCCACTATTTGGTACATGAACAAATTACACTGGATGGGATGGTGTTTGGAGATGAAACCGACATGGGGTTCGAAACCTGGGTTATTTGAGTCTAATAGTAATTTATTTATATTACTTCTATCATGGAATTTAGTTACATTCCTTCACGACATCACATTATTCCCTTATTATTATATTGGTTTATTCAGTTGGCTTTTATTATTTGGGTTTCCTCTATGTAGTATCATTTTCATTATTTCCACACTCTGTTTATTTATTATTTTCATATGATTATTCCACTATGTTGTAACTCTGTAACTAGGGGTATAGTATCCCTACTATAAATATCACACCCCCACTAATTTTCGGCATCCTATGGAATGTGGGGAGGCACTCTTGAGGTCTCATAACCAACCTATTTTGGCCATGTGAGAGAGTGTCTGATCAGGGGACGTTACATTGTTACACTACTACAACTATGGCTTTTACCAGCACTAAAAAAGGCCTTTAACAGCGCTAAAAAAGCATTTTTAATGCTGGCGAAGATAAAGGTGGGTTCCCCTTTATCATCACTCCAAAAATCACTGATAAAGACCCCTTTTATCAGCTCTTTTTTTAGTGCTGATAAAAGTTAAAAAATTTAAAAAAAATTAAAAAAAATTAAAAAAAATTGAAAAAAAAATCTGTGAATCGGAGGGGGCTTTTAACAGTGCTTTCCCCCCCCCCCCATTTATCAACGCCCTGCCCCACCCACTCCCCTGGAAGCCCTAGCCACTACGCCCCATGTTTTATCAGCGCTTTGTAGACCCCTTTAACAGCACTATATCCCCCCCCCCAAATTCACCCATGTGCGCGCCCCTACCAGCCTCTACCTGGTTTTGAACTAAAGACCTCCCACCATGTGCGCTAAGCCTTTACCACTCCACTAATTTGATTTGTTCTCTAACTAGTGGTATATATATATATATATAGTTATATTTATTCATGTATTAATATAAATTTATATAGTTGTATGTATATATTTATATTTATATTTATATATTTATATATTTATTTGTATATTAATATATATATATAGTTTATTATATTTATATATTTATATATTTATATATTTATTCATATATAAATATTAAGTTATATCTATTTATTTATATATATTTAGTTATATTTTTTTATCCATATATTTATTTGTATATTAATATATATTTATATGATTAGTTTTCAATACAATTATAAAATATGTTTTGTTTTGTGTGTGTGTAAATAAATACATATATACAACACACACACACACACATATATATATATGTGTGTGTGTGTGTGTGTGTTTCTATAAGTATAATTATACATATATATATATATGCATATACATATGTTAGAATATATATATATATATATATATATATATATATATAATATATCATTTTGTTAATATATAGACACACACAAATAGACACACACATTATATAGGTACATATATAGTTAGATTAATATATAGGTATATAAATATTGAAATATTGGTATTTTAAACAAAATGTATATTATTTATTATTTAGATAAAGCTAATATATTTTATATGTAAATATGTTTAATTATTTATTAAAAAAATTAATTTTTATGTGTGAATATATAAAAAAATATGTATATATTGTTATATATTTGATTTTAAATAGCAGTGAATTATAAAAAAAAGATAAAATTTCAAAGACATAATATCAATATGAATGTAATAACTTGAAATAAATTCAGTCCCCACTAAAAAATCCAATAATACCCCCTTAAACGAGGCTAAAAATCTACAAAATGTTAAAAAATCAGGGTATCTAAACTAAAAGCTCAGTTTTGGAGGCCTTATGGGCCTTTTTGGGCCTCTAAAAATGTGAAAAAAATCTTTTCCTAGATCATTAGTACGTAGATCTCATCGCAAGCTTCGATTTGTTATGTTGTAGAGCTCAAACGGACACCCGAATCAAAAGTTGTGGTCGTTTGAAGTTTGAGTTGTGTTTTCAACATATTTTGGATCTTTTTGAATTTTTTTTATTTTTTTAGTCTTCAAATTGTTATTAAATGACTAATATTCCATCATTATTAGAAAATTATTAATTAAAAATATTTTTTAAATTTTTTTATAATCCATTTTCACGAAATATCTTATATATTAAGTGTAACTGTATATTTACACTTATCTAAATTATATTTAAAATTATATTTAAAAAATATATATTATATTTATATCAATATAACTATATCTATATATCTGAATATTAATATATATTTTTTAATGGATTTTTTTTGGAAGTAGACCCTTTATCAGCACTTTTAAAAAAAAGTGCTGATAAAGACCCCCCTTTATCAGCGCTACTAAAAAAGCACTGATAAAGGGTTACCCTTTAACAACGCTAAAAAAAGCACTGTTAAAGGGGGTACCTTTATTAGTACAAAGAAAAAAAGCACTGATAAAGGGGTACCTTTATCAGTGCTTTTTTAGCACTGATAAATGTACCCCCCTTTATCAGCGCTTTTTTGTTAGCGCTGATAAAGGCTGGCCCTGGCCTTGCCCAGTTTTGTGGTAGTTTTATATGGATTATAGATGGATATACCCTCTTGAATGGTATATAATGATTTAGAAAGGTTACACCAAAATTAAAATATACTCCATAGGTTTTATTATAAAGACATATATTATTGATGAATCCATTGTATTCTATACCAAATACCTATTTTATATGGATATAATTGGTCTCCCCAAATTTCATCATAGTGGGTGCCTTTTAGGTAAAGGAATTTATATAAGAGATGTTGTCTTAGTAACCATTACCGAGTGGGAGTAGACTCAATATTACTTTCTACATAATAGTATAGATGTTTTACCATTTGTTGAAACTCCAAATTAATTATTATGTATTTTAATCTATCAAGGGATGAAATATAGATATTAAATACACTTAATTGGATGGTTTCGAGGATATATTTTTTAAATAGTTATTTGTAAATTCAATTTCAATTTCAAAAATACTTTGACAGATAGCCAGGGGACTAAGTGTACATGTATTCTATTATAATGGTTATCTACACATTAGTTATACAATCTATAAAAATTTACATGGTTAATGTTGTGCGATGTAAAATAGTAGAGTTTCCTTTATGGAATAATGATTCATGTATCCAGTACTATGTATAGAAATCAATTTTATGCTAATATGTTATAATTTAACATTATCAAAAAAATATGGGAGTCAGATTATACAATATTCCAAATGCAATTTTTTCAATTATAATTGTTTAATAATAGAAGTACAATTAAAATCAATAAATTTGGATTTATGAATGTGAATTTAATTTTATAAGGGAACAAGGATGAATCATTCGTAATAGAATCAATGGTAATATAAATATTTTAGGTCCTAGATCCTATAAACACAAACTGGTTAGTTGTTCTATTTTTGACTAAAATAACTACAACATCAAATGAAAAGTCCATTGAGCATGAACCATTCATTTTGACATTGAATCATTTTTTGATGGTTTTAATGTAAATGATGTCTTGTATATCAAATGGGACCACAGGGATGGGATTTATATACATGATAGAGGGTTTAAATATCTTCAATATTTAAAGGAAAAAATTTTCAATGAATAGTCCAAATGTCTCTAATTAATTTTTTATATACAATATGTTTCTTGATAATATTTTTTTTTCTACTATATTTTTGTAATCTAATTTAAATTTTTAATTAGTTGTTCTAATAATGGATTTTTTATATACTGAAGCTACTATTCTTGAAGAACAACATAGTGGTGATTTTAAAATTGATAAAATATTATAAAGTGAGAAACATTTTGGCAATGATAAGTAACCTAAAGGAGAGAAAGTGGGAAAAATGATAAGGTTGAAAAAATATAGGATTGGTATATCATGACTATGTTAGTAAAAATTATTAATGTGAAAAGTAAATGTCAAAAAATTGAGGTTGGATGGGATATAAGTGGTTAACCTATTAGCCTAAACATGTCTATTTATAATAGTTACAATGGGGTTATTACTCGAATGAATGTTTTAATTAATATAGATAAGTGCCATAATATTATTCCTACAGGGAATCCAACAATTTGGGATGTTATTTGGGTAATATTATGATATACTTTATCTATTTTACTAGAAACAAAATTCAAAAATGATGATTTACTTTTCATTATCCCCTTTAGAGTACCTTGATATTATAATATTTCTATATGAAATTCATACTAATGTTTACTAGAAAGTCTCGTACATAATTTTATACACTTATTACAAAAAACATCTTAGTTATATTGAGGGGAACGTAAAAAACCAACCCACCATCTATATATGCACACATCATATACCAAGAAATTTGGGATGGCTTTATTAGTCATTAGGATGAGGAAGCATTTAAGGTATATTTTAATTGGTATTATTTTATATTAAATTATGAGTATTGATCACTTTAATTTTTAATTTTTAATTTTTAATTTATAAAATAGAAAATGTGTGAAAAAATCATCAATATGAATTTAAACTGCATACCCCTACCATTAAGAAAAGATGAGGTATGATTCACTTGAAAAAAATGTTATGTATTTTAAATATATAGTCTAACTTTTATCTGATGTGAAAAAATAATAATTATGTTCCACTGTTTATATTCAAATTGATGAATCGAAATCTCAAGCCACTTTCATCCTATATCAAGTTCTATGGATGAACGGTCATGTAAATAAAAAGGGTCAAATAGTAGATGAAAAAACATAGAAATTATGGGAATGAGGAACATGTATGAAATAATAAAAAAATCCACTTTAAAATAGTATTTCATTATAATGACTATGTATTTTCTTATATATGTTTTTGGTTTAGACACAATAATAACCACCTACTATAGTGGATGGATGACTAATTTAAGTGGTTTTAAAGCATCCAAAATAGAATGGTCATATTGAGTTAAAGGTTTTTGAGCGTCGCCATGAGAATGGTTTTAGATATTAAATAATTATGTAGATACATATAATATAATGAAAAATATATAGTTTTAGATGTATATTCTAATAGAAAAAAATTTATCTTTTAGGTTGATGTTATAAACTAGTTTCTTTGAAGTGATCAATGAGAAGAATCAACACAACGGAAAACAAAGCTTAAAGAGACATACACCCCCATTTTTAATGCTATACATTCCCCTTAAAGGCCTACCTTATCTAAGGTAATT
Organism: Viscum album; assembly: GCA_963277665.1. NCBI lineage: Eukaryota > Viridiplantae > Streptophyta > Magnoliopsida > Santalales > Viscaceae > Viscum > Viscum album. Next base: position 784,895,825 of record OY728123.1, on the reverse strand, counting down.
CAATTTTTTCATAGAATCTTTTACTAATTGTGAATCAAAAAAATATTGATACCTTTATTATGCTAAAATTTTTCATGGTGTAATTCATTTTGATTTATATCTATTAGCACCCACACATTGCCTTATGGTAATAGGTATAGTGTATAATATAAAAGGTAACATTATACAAAATAAATGCCTTATAAAAGATTGTATATGAGTAGAGAATCATATATCTCACAAGACGATAAATGAGCTACCTTTTCCCCACGATGATCTTGATGTTCACAAGGTTGAACATACAATTGGAACTTTCATAGAATGTTTGTTGAAACCCATAAATTTACATGATAATAATGAGGTACATATTTTATAATAATTGCAGAATTACAATTAATTAATAAGGTATGAACTAAGGTATGTTATTATAAAAATAGAAATATAAAGTGAAACAGAAGGTTGAGTCAAGACAATCTAAAGGAAAAAATAATAGATCGAATGGACCTGATGAGGGAAACTTTACCCCAATAATTGCATTATTTAATTTATTACTAATAGAAGTTCATGAATATACAACATACTAAATTATAAATTTGGCCTAAATTGAATATTAAGAACAAATATATAGAGATTTCATTCCTAACATGATTGGTCTTGAGAATGTAAATAAAATTCTCAAGCATGAATAGTTGAAAACCTAGGTTTTGAATGTATGCAAAAGGTATATCTTAATAATTTATTTATTTAATAATTTATATCCTATGTTAAATAAATTTTAATAATATTAGTATTTTCTATAGGTATTTATATCACACCAGTGTAAAGGGAATCCCTTGAAAAGTAAATTTTGGATTCGTTAGACTGCATTTCACTTATATATAAAAAACAACAAGGAAATAATATGAAATTTCAGTAAAAGAACACCAAGTAACCAAAAAATTGGAAAATAAAATAATATATGACAATCTCTTCTTAATACATATAATGCAGGGTTAAAACTATAAACTCTAATCATATAAAATATATTGTCATTTTTTTACATTACTTATTTTTTTTCTTTTTTAAGACACATGGGATGCTCATTGCGATCAATTTGGGTACTCTAAAGATATATTTTTGGGATATAATGCATGTATATCCAACAAATAAATCAAACATGATGTCCATTATGAATTTAAAAAGCACTTTATTCAATATTTTACAAATAAACATCAAATTATATGTTTTATATTATGTTTTAACAAGTATTTTGTTATGATGGGGTGCTGTATATTTATAATCAAATCCATGGTATTAAGAAATTCAATGTACACTTGAAACCCATGGATTTCTATGACTGGATAAGTTTTATTTTATATAAAATAATATTTCACGATTAAAATATATATCAAAACAAATTTATTATATTTCTGAATTATTTTGAAGTGTCATAAACAAAGTAATTGCACCAACTGTGGTCATTACATATGTAAATTTATGAAATATATCATATTCTATCCAAAAAAACTAGTATCCCTAAAGAGGCATTTTTTAAGGTAATTATAATTTCATTTAAAAATTTTATTAACAACTTATTTATCTATATTTATCCAGTACTACCAAGAAAATATTTATATTCAAAAGAGGAAATAAATTTGTTTCAAAATGAGTAGGCAACTTACATGGTGTCAAAATGTTTGCCGAAATCATAAAGGGGGGTTTCATATCATTATGGTGACATTTATTTTAGTTTCAGGTGATTATAATATTGTCACATGGCCAATAATATTGAATTCATTGCAGAATGAATTGAATAGTGATAACTAAAAAAGGGTACACCAATTGTGTGGATATGAGATTTTCTAATAACTATCTAAAAGTTTTTTATCAATCATAACCACCACACTAAGAAAATGGATTTTATTTTTTCAGGAACATATCTATTTATTATATTATTTATCATTCACAATGATAATTAATATGAAAAAGATTTAAGTTCAACATAAAAAACTCAAGTTTCTTAGTATGGCGGTTGTAGTTGATTAAAACTACCAGGTAATTATTGAAATTTTCAAAACAACTTGATTTTTTTTGGAAAATCCACAATAAAAGTTCATATAATGTGTGATAACAAATAAATATAATTATTAATAAACTATTTTTATTTTTATTTTAATAGTGTGTTTTATTTCATTTTTTTTAAATTACAGTTATGTATCTTTGGGAAAAGTTGATATTTTTCTTCATATTTGTAAGTCCTCATCTCCATTCTTGAAAAAAATATTTATATTCAATTTTTTATTTTATTTCTATGTGTTTAAAATTCATGTTTACTATTTAAAACTATAATTTTAGTTCAAAACATGTGTTTCATTGTGAAAATAGAGAAAATACACTTTGATTGTCATGATAAATTAAGATAATTATTCTTGATTCATTTGTGACCTATAAGATTTAAGTACAAATCAATTTGATACATGGTGTGTCTGGTATGACTTAAAGTGCATGTTTTTACATTATAAGTTACATTTTAGTTTAAAACACACATCACATACTCAAAAATAAGCAAACTTGCTTGTATGTTTTGTGATAATTTAGGATAATGATTCATGATTTATTTATGACATATATAAATAAACCTATGATAAATCTAACATATGGTGTGGATGGTATGATTGAAAGTGTATGTTTTTAATTATAAAGTGAAATTTCAATTTAAAAGTTGATTCATATACTCAAAATTGAGTAAAAATGCTTGGATTTTAAGGATACTTTAAGAAAATAATGCATGGTTCATTTGTGACCTATAAGAATTAAAATCACAAAAAAATATGATACATGGTATGGTCGGTATAATGAAAAGTTTGTTTTTTAGTTTAAAATTGTCATTTATATTCAAAACATGTGTCAATTATTCAAAACTGATCAAAATCGATTGTATTACCATGATACTTTTGGAAAATTATCCGGAATAATTTGTTACTTTTAAGGAATAACTAATATCAAATTTGCATATAGTGAATCCAGTACTATTGAAAGTGTATGTTTTTTAAAAAGTGAAATTTGAGTTCAAACCATGCATCACATTCTCAAAAACCAATAAAAAACTATGATTGTCATGATTATTTCAGAAAATTAATGACAATGTGAATAAAAGTGTATGTTTTTGGTTTAAAAGTGGATTTTTAGGTCAAAACATGCATCACATACTCAAAAATAAGAAAACATTCTTGGATTGTCATAATACTTTAAGAAAATGATCGATGATTCATTTGTGACCTATAGAAATTATCCTTACATCAATTTGATAAATGGTGTGGAAAGTATTATATAAAGTCCATGATTTTTGTTTAAAAGTTTCATTTTAGTTAGAAAGGCATGTCACACGCTTAAAACTAAGAAAATAGGATTGTATTTTTTATTTTACTTTAAGAAAAAAATCTTTGATTCATTTTTGACATATAGGAATCAAATTCACGTCAATATGATGCATGGTGTGGCCAATATGACTGAGCGCATGTTTTTTAGTTTAAAAGTGAAATTTTTGTTCAAAACACACATCATATACTTAAAACTAATAAAAAGATCCTAGTTTGTCATGATACATTATGAGAACAAATCATGATTCATCTTATATCTATGATAATTAACCTCACATAAATCCAACACATGTTGTGGCTGATATGACCGAAAGTGCATGTTTTTAGTTTAAAAGTGACATATTTTAGTTCAAAACATGCATCATACACTCAAAAAAACACACTCGGATTGTTATGAAAATTTGTAATATGTTTTATTTATGTATTATGTTGTCCATTTTATTTATGTATTATGTTTCATCATTTATGTTTTCCATTTTATTTATTTTTTATTTATGAATTACTATATAGTTATTTATTTATTTATTTATTTATTTATTTAATTTTACTAAAATATACATTGTTTTTTATTATAGGTACACTCTTATTTTAAATGGGATTGGGTTGATCCATGGAGACAGTCTTCTACAAGATGACTTGATTCTTTTTATTTATTTGGAAATTGAAATAGTTTCAAAAAAATTGTACATATCAAATATAATTGTAATGTATTGTATTGTTTCAATGTAAATTTATTTTGTATTCAAATGGTGAAATATAAGTATATTATTTATTGCACGAAAATATTTTAATTTTAAATATAAATGTTTTTTTTTGAGATGACATTGGCTACTATAGTGTATTGTTCATGTAGGGGCATACTATAGTAGCTGAGATAGCTTTCAATAGTGTTAAAACTAGCACTAATAGAGAAGGCCTTTATCATCATGTTTTTAATAGTGATAAAATCCTATTACTAACAACAGTTACCACATCATTAGGGCCTTTATAGTGCTGCTAAATGTGGTTTTGTGCGCCGATAAATCCCTTAGTAGTGATTCATCATTTACCCACTAGAAAAATATCTTAGGTTCATTTTATATTATCTAACACCCATACATTACAAATCATAATCCTTCGGGTTCTAACCTTTAATTATTCACATCTACTCATAATTTATGAAATATCATTGATTTTTCTTTGAAATCCCATGATCTATTATATCTTATAAACTTCTACCACACACCACAATACATATTTTTTTTTATATTTTCAAAAAGACACTTTTATAGGGCATGTGGGAACCCACCATACACAATCCATCCAAATTAAAAACCATCAAGAAAACCACCATCACACCCTTCCCACTTCAAATTCAACTACCCGCGCAGGAGAGAATTTTCAAAATTCAAAAAACAAAAGGACATCATGATTTTCTTTGGGCCACGTGACTGCTCGCATCACCCACTCATCAAAGCCTGGCACACAGCTATCGCCGCCATCACTAATCAGCACCTCAACGTCAACCCCATCGTCGAAGGGCGGTGAAGGAGACCACCAAAACGGGCCTCCTCTGTGCACTCTGATGAAACCATCTCCACCAGCCCGTGCCATAGATCCGCCGGCGAAACCACCAGAACACTCCAACAAACTGCGAGACACACTCCACGGAACCTGTGAGCCAACCAAAGGTCGTCCTACTGTCGCAACCCTTCGCCGTTGACATCCCTGGCGCATCACCGACTACACCCAGAGCCGTCGACGCAACGCCCACAACGAACCACCACCTTCGACGCGTCGACCAAAACCACCATCATCGTCATCGATCAAACATCCAGCAATCAAGACATTCCTGCCGTCAAACACTAACCAATAAGACCACCGCCTGCTTCACCTCGAAGGGAATGGAGGAGTACTAGAACAAGAGCAGAGAAACAAGCGGACAGCAGCTAGACGAATCGCCAGCGACCCGACATCTCCACACCATCGCGATACCGAAACCGCCAACACAAAGGAACAGGGGATGAAACCCAAGCAACAACCAAAACCTAGAACGATGAGGTGGAGACCGGGGGATGGAACCCTAGAGAGAAGAGATGAAGACGCCGTGAAGATCCACGGCCACCGAGACTCTAAGACCAAAACATCAAAAATCCTACTCTCCCGAACCGACCTGGAGGGGAGCGAAGGATCTCGAGGTCAGAGTGAGGAGCGGCAGACGGGGAAAAGAGACAGCACCTTCATCGGAGCGGACCAACCGCGAAATCGAGGAGATGAAGCGGCGAGAAGAAGAGAGAGCTGAGAGGGGATTCAGGAGGAACACTAAAAAGGAGAAGTAAGGGGAGCGAGAACAAACCTGGCAAGAGCCGATGCACCGCCAAGCCAAATATGGGGGGGGGGGGGGGGGGACCTAAAGAGCCACCTTCGAGAAGAGAAAGGGAAGGAAACCCTTAAAATCGTCCAATGATTGGAATGATGTAAAATATATGAATCTTATCATCTTCGATCCCTTGATATATTAGTTTTGAGGTTAGATGATAAATAACAAATGAAATATTAAATATTATTTTATTTTGATTTAAATATTTCTTGCAGTGTCATTACATTGAAAACATTAACAGTAGGTAAGGCAGTGATAGAGGTAGCATCAATTAATTAAATATTGGATTATGATTTTAGATTAATTAATTTTGAAAAGAAAATACAATCTCCTTATTTTATAATATCACATAATGACCCATCCAACCCTTGAATCTTTGACACGTGTGTCACTAGTATAAAAATTATAATATGCATTGGAGGTTTAACATCAGTTATATGATAACCAATGTTAAAAACCCCCTTTTTTTGGGTTTTAACATTAGTTATTAATATAATAAATGTTAACAAAAAATTTTGACGTCGGTTAGAGGAATAATTGATGTTGAAACCCGTATTTTGGTGAGATTTAATGTTGGTTATTCTAAAAATGACGTTTAAAATATTTAAAAAATAAAAATGCATGCCTATTTCTTTTCTCCCCATGTGTTCAACACTTGACCTTATAAAATCCTAACCTCTATAACTCATGAGCTTCCTCTTTATTCTTCCTTTGGTTGCATCCCACCATCATATTCCTATGATTATGGTTGTTTTTACCTCCCTCAACCATGTTCTACCCTCTTCAGTCATGTTCATCCTCCCTCGGACAAGTTCCATTCCCCTCTTTCGCATTCTTTCACCCTTTTTGTGTTCCACAACCTTTAACCACCTAACTCCTTCAATCACGATTTGGTACTGGAATCCCCATTTTTTGTGAGTTTTAAATAGTAATTTTCTATATTTATGAGGTTAATTTATATTGAAGATATATTTAATTTTAGTAGAATTTTTGATAGATATGAATAAATTATTACATGTTTATATATTTGTTTATAAGTTTTTAAATATATTTAAAAATGTTTAAATGATTATATGATTATATATTTTATAAGTTTATAAATTTTTAAATGTGTATATATGTATATTTGTATACATATATATGTTTATGTGTTTATCGTATATACAGAATTTATATATATTTTTATATATATTTATTTAATGTATATATATATATTTTTAATTTATATACACATCAATATATATTTATATATTTTAAATTTAAATATTTATATTTTTAAAATTTAATGTTATAATTTATATTTAGATTCTTTTGTGTTTATTTGTTTATATGCTTTAAATTCATATATTTTAAATTAATATATTTAAATTTTGATTTTTTTTCATATTTAACCTATATATTTTAAAAGTATATGTTTTAAATATTTATTTTTATGATTATATATTAATATCTTCGAATTTAAAATTTTATTTGTTCATATGTTTCATATCAACAATTTTATATGTTAATATATTTAAATGTTTTAAATTTATACATTTTAAATTTTTATATTTGTATATATTTTTATTTGTTTTAATATATTTTTATATTATATTGTGGTTTTAGGTAATTAATGGGTCATAGTTATTTTGTTTGATGGTGATGTATTTGGTAATTTCTTTTGGCTTGTATTTACTTCACACTTAAACTCAAAGTGTATATATTGAAATAAAAAAACCTAAGGAAATGTGTAATAATTAGATTAATGCATGAAGAACTAGTTAATAATATGATAAATGGTTTGATGATTTCATAAAATTTTCTAGTTAAAATTTCGAAAACAAAGACATAATTTTAAGTCCATGCATAAAGTTTCTGAATATGAGAAAATTAGTGTCTAGATAAATCAAATACTGTCTAATTTTTTATGGCTTTAACCATAGTTATACATATTGGATTTGGTTTGGTGAAATAACAAAGAAGTCAAGATGTGATATTGATGAAGATGTTCAAGACAAAGGATAATCTTGAAGAATTAATTCATGATGTTGGCGTTGAAACCAATGAAAAAAGAGATAATGTTGAATGATTTTATGGAGATACTAAAAAGTCACTTTTACTAGATTATATTAAATTGGAAATGTTATAAGAAATGATAATATTGGTTAGATTAAATGAAAAAAATGGTTGTAACGAAAAAAGTTTCACATAATTTCTTGAATGTTTCAAACAGTTACTTCCAGAATGCAATAGACTTCCAAATTCAAATTATGATTCAAAAAAAAAATATGTCCAATGAAACCAATGTAAAAAATATATTTTCTAAATGACTGTGTTGAATAGGAGGGAATATAAACTATTATCAAAATTTCCTAAATATGGGACATTGATACACACGTCATTAATACACGCAGAAGTTTCATTATTTATTAAACCTATAAGAACTAATAAAGTGGGAGTATGATTATTGATCCACAGGGAAGGTATGTGTACCAAAATTTCAAAAACAAACACATAGTAAATAGTGGGTAAAAATATTTTTCTTTCTATTAATTTTTCTAATGAAAAGGGTTTTGATCCAGTTAAATGTTTCTTTATGAAAAATGTTTTTATATGATGTCAACTTCTTTAGTTTAACGTTAAGATTTGTGACCGTTACCTTTTTAGCCGTTGAACAGTGATCATCTGGGTAGTTTAAATATAAGTCCTTAACGAACCAATTTTCTACTCAGACAAAGGAAGCGATGGCCTCATCCAGTAGAATTGCCCCTTACGAAGCCCATTTGTCGGAGCTCGGAAAGGAGGTGGCGTCTTTGGGCTTTGCCCTTGACCAAGCCCAAGCTGAACTTCACCAAGTCAAGCTCGAACGTGATCGTCTACGGGAAAAATGGAAGTTGATTGAGATTACCACTCGAGCAATGTTATCCGAGCAACCCCAAGAGTCTGTCACCATCGCACACCTTACCCTTAGGTCTTATGCGGCTATTTTAAGGGGTTATGTAACAAATAAGTAGCACCATGTTCATGTACATTATTTTTGTATATAATAATGAATATAATTTCTAGTCATTTTTGATGCATTGTAATTAGTTTTTAAAGTACAAATGATGTTTTTAGTTATTATTTAATTAAGAATTATATTTTATTAAATTAAAGGATTTTTGAATTAAATAATATTTTAATAAAATATTATTATTAGTATTAAATTAATTTTTATTAAATATAAATGATCTTATAATTTTATGAATGCAATTAAAATTTTTATTAAGGTTTGAAAGCCATTTCTGTCAAAACCCGTGAATTTTTTATAAATGTCGGTTTTTATTTTAAAAGTGAAAATTCACATATTTAGAAAATTATTTAGATAAAATAAATATTATTTTTGGAATCAGGACGTCGAAATTATCCAACGGTGAATTTTTCATAATTTTCTGAGACAGTCAAATTTTTGGGTAAAAATTAAATACCATTTAAATATATAATGTGTTTTATGACATCATAATGACCCAATGGTGATGTAATAAAATACCATAATCCTTATGTTCGGCCAATATGTGTTTTATCATTAAAATAATGAGGTTTTGGGTTTGTTTGACTCACTTTTCAAAGCATTAATGGAGCCCTCAATACTTATTCAACACTTTGCCTTTTTAAATTAATTTCCATGGGAGTGTGACTCACCTCCACATAAGCAACCCTATTTTTTTAATAAGTTCGGACCTTGGACTTGTAAAATATTGTTTTCCTCTTTCCTTTTTCCAGAAACCATGGGCTAATACCATGGGATGGTTTGTGGTTTGGATTATTTTAATATAAGTGGTCCCAAACCTAAATAATAAAGAATTCTCTCACCTTTCCTATATAAACCCACCCAAGCTCCCACTTCCTCCTCACTCAAAGCCCTTTAAGTTCGTCCAACCTCTGCCCTACTCTCTCTAGAATCCTCCCAAGGTGCCCCAAGCTCCCAAGAAGCCTCTCACAAGCCTCTCTCTAGCCTTTGGAAGCACACTTCCAAGTAAGGGTTTTTCTTCCTTTCTCATTTTTGTCAATTTTCTTTAAGTTGTATTGCCCTTTTAATTTCAATTATGAATGTTGGGGTATGGTTTCGCACCTCCCCCATACTGCCCTCTTATTGTTTGAATGATGGGAGAACCCTTTCTCTCTCATTAAATGCCTCCCATGTACACCCGTTACTATGCCGAAATTCCGAAAGGAACTTCTCTCTCCTCTTTTATATTCAAGCAATACTTTTGTATCATGAATCTAAATTCCTTTTAAATTGTTGGGACATGTATCTATATGACCTTATTACTGTCCATTACATGTAAATATGATGAGGAACCCCTTTCTCTCTCATCAGCCTTTTTTTATGAATTCTTATGTCACGCCGTTACGCTGCCGAAATCACACCGATTTTCTAAGCCAATATCATTGTGTAGTGAATACCATGCCCATTTCTCCATCAAGGGTATTCACCTTTATGCACGTTTACTTATTGATTGTAAAGTTTCATGTATGAATTCCACATTCCTTTATCGTGGAATAAATGATTATGTTTTATGAATCCATGTTTTATGATCCATGTGGCACACTTATGCATGAAATGAAATGTTTAAGAAGGGTGCGCCCTGATAGCGCTCCAATGCATTGGGTAAAGTATAGTATCATGATACGTCATGTGCAATGAGTGTTGACTCATGCTAATTCAAGTGCAACGAGGGTTTACTCGTGCTTCAAGTGCAATGAGGGTTTACTCATGCTCCATGTGCAATGAGCCTTGGCTCATGCTAATTCAATGTTAAGTGTTGTTGCCACATTTCCATGTTATGATTATCATGCTTTATCATGCCTTTATGTTCATGTCTCTCTTATGCTCTATTGATATGCCTATTGCCTAACATGTATTGTACTCCTCATGTTATTCATTATGTACTCCCTTACTGGGCTTTATAGCTCACCCTTTTCTTATGCATGTCCTCAGGTTATCCCATGCAATGCTAAGTACGAAGGAATGTAGTGGTCATGTAAAGGAAGTTTTCAATAAGGATGTTTTATTTCAAGTTTAAAGTTTTTATGTAATGATCCTAAGCCCCAAAGACACTAAACCTCTCGATCTTCTTTGTTGGATCAAGTGAAGTTTTATGTAATAAAGCACGTTTAAGTTGTAATAAAAAGCAGGGTTGTCATATTTTATAAATTATTTTATAAAATATTATAACATTAAAATATTAAATAGTTAATTTTGTTTAATGATTAGTGTTTATTTAATTTATTTATTTTTATTTTTATTTTATATTTCAATAATTTAATAATATTATTAAAATTATTATTATTATTTTTTTTATATTTATTTATTTATTATTATTATTCCATTTTATTTTCTTCTAAACTTATCCACTTATCCCTGATACATCTTTCTTCTCCAATGAAGGGAGCTCGGTAAAGTTCAAAGATTTGGGGTCGAGTTTTTTTTAAATGTGTTTTTTTAAAATAATATTAAAAATAGCTTAAGTTAATTTTTTTTAAATACGCTGCAAAGGCGGCATCACCAATACCGCTTTTCCCTAAAACCGTATTTTTTTATTTATATTTTTTATATATTTAAAATTTTAATGTTTTATTATTATGTTTGTATGGTTATATATATATATATATATAAATAAAACTTAATGTTTCAACATAATTTATCTTTTATTCAACTACGTGACATTGCTAGCCTATATAATATAAATTATAAGACAAATATGAATGAAATTTTAAACACTACTTAAACATATAACAAGTAGTCCAAAATAAAAATAATTTCTTAAAAAATATTGGTGAATTTTTTTTATAACCTATCATATCCACCTACTTGAAACATAAAAATGTTTCAAGTACATGACTTTACTTGCCTATATAATATAAATAATAAGACAAATATGAATGATATTTTAAAAATTACTTCAACATATAACAAGTAGTCCAAAATAAAAATAATTTCTTAAAAAATCTTGGTGAAAATTTATTTATAACCTATCGAATCCACCTACTTGAAACTTAAAAATTGTTCAAGTATGTGACTTTTCTAGTCTATATAATGTAAACTGTAAGACCGATATGAATGAAATTTTAAACAACATATAACAAGTATTCCAAAATAAAAAAAATTCTTAAAAAATATTGGTGAAAAATTATTTATAACCTATCAAATCCACCAACTTGAAACTTAAAAATGTTTCAAGTATATGACTTTGTTGGCCAATATAATGTTAACTATAAGACTGATATGAATGAAATTTTAAACATTTCTTAAACATATAAAAAGTACTCCAAAATAAAAATAATTTCTTAAAAAATCATGTTGAAAAATTATTTATAACCTATCGAATCCATTTACTTGAAACTTAAAAATGTTTCAAGTACGTGACTTTGCTAGCCTATATAATATAAACTATAAGACCGATATGAATGAAATTTTAAAAATTTATTAAACATATAACTATTAGTCCAAAATAAAATTAGTTTCTTAAAAAATATTGGTGAAAAATTATTTATAACCTTTCAAATCCACCTACTTGAAACATAAAAATGTTTTAAGTACGTGACTTTGTTGGGAAATATAATATAAACTATAAGACTGATATGAATGACATTTTACACATTTCTTAAACATATAACTAGTAGTCCAAAATAAAAATAAATTCTTAAAAAATATTGGTGAAAAATTATTTATAACCTTTCAAATACACCTACTTGAAACATAAAAATGTTTCATGTACTTGACTTTGTTGGCCTATATAATATAAACTATAAAATAGATATGACAGACATTTTAAAAATTTATAAAATTGGAACTCAATTCACCCCCCTCTTGAGATTCCACTCAGACCAACAAGTTATAATTGAATTTTGATTTCAGAAGAAATAAAACATGTAAACAATAATGTAAAATCCATGCATAAGTCTATGGAGAGGAGATTTTGTCCCACAAGGTGGTCTGTGAATAGGATGTCTGTGTCGAGTGCACAGTGGAGTTTGATGACCTTAGGAAGGCTGATTCTTGGGCATTGGAATGTCAACTGGCGCATCCTCCATCTGTGTGTCAGAGGGAGGAGTTGTCAACTGCATCTCGTACTGCCATCCAGATCCTTCTCCCACTAGGGTGGTAGAAGGACCCGCCACCATCGCAGTGGGGAACCAAGCCTGCGATCGAGCTATACACCAAGATGGTGATGGCTCTGGAATCAAAGGCTGGGAAGGATCTGGAACCCAAGATGGGGAGAACTGTGGATATCCTGTCAGGAATGACGGATCCCATGCCACCTAAGGCAAATCCTGAATCGGCTGACCAAGGACTACAAGAGGGCTGACCTCTGCCTATGGAACACGTGAGGCCTCAAGTACATCATGACGTTGTCTACATCACCATGGTCATGGCTCCTCAGCACTAGTAGTAGCTGAAAAATGTTCCTCTAGGACAGGAACCTCCTCTCTCTGTGCAGACGCGCGAAGATGCTCTCGGAAAGCGCACGAAAAGATGCCATCACCTCTTGCGTTGTAGCATGGACGACTGCCCGCCTAAAGACCCCCTCCTACTCTTCATCACTCATGCGAACAAGCTGCTCTGTGTGAATTCCCTGTAAATAGATTCAAATTGAATTGGAAAATAATTCAATAAACAAACTAATGTAAATTTATTAACTTTCCATCCTATGTATCTCTATGCAGGGTTGAGTAAGATACAATATAGACTTAAGTCTATACTATGGCACATATTCAACCTGCTCCGAAAGAGAAAATCGATTCGTAGGAACACCCTGAATATGAAACTCTGCATGTTTGTGCCAGCATTCGATAAAACTAGCATGTACTTGGGACCAGTCATCATCTTGCCTCCCTGTCAACTTCATCCCATGAAGTCGGTTTGTCTGTCTCGATGGTAATGGAATCAGCTGAGTACGATAAAACTGGCGCATGACTCTGTCAGGCTACTGCCACTCAATAATATGGAAGTGAATGATGGGCACTACAGTTATAACATCCTCAAGACCAACAGTGTAGTATGCTAGAAACTGGTCTGTAATACTCCGGTATGGAAGCCATGAAATCTGTAACGACAAGTGATTTTGTCAAAAAAACACCTAACTAAAAACCAAAATTGATGTTATTATTAAATATGTTAGACAGTTATAGATTTTATATACATACATGATCAGTTAAGAGACAGTCCAACTGTAGCAGATATACGCCCAAATGTTGTCTAGGAACTGCATCAAAATTGTGTTGCTGACACCACCTATAAAATACAACAATGATAGTGAAAAATAATGAGAAATTATAGTCAATAACTCATTATATAATTAGAAACCAATAGAAATGACTTATCATACCAGCGTCCATGTGGAGCGTCATGCAAAACTTCCATCTCAACCAGCGGACCAGCAAGGTCAGGGCGGAATGCTGGGATGCGCTCCCATGCCAACATCTGAATATGGATGACGCATCCTCCGAGACCTGTATGGTCCCTATGGGATAGCCTGCACAATGATCTGTACATGTATGCAACGAAGGATAATTCCCAATTATACGTCTCAGTCTGATCAAAGTCCTCTAGTAGGGGTAGATACATCATATTCACATGCATCCACGAGTGATCAGTACACATGGTCCCCCCAATGAGCCGTAAGATATATGCACAGGCGTAACACATGATGGTATGCTCATCATCATAATCCTGTAAATATGGAATCTACGAATCCAACCAACACATAGATATGGACGATCCATTTGTATCCCGACGGTCAAAAAAAAAATCAACGCCTAACAAGCACTGAGTAAGGTCTGGCCAAGCTGCATGAGTGAGTCCAATAACGGGTCTCCCCTAGATAGGCAGACCAAGAAGCACTGCCACATCCCCGAGAGTGGTGTCCATCTCTCCCTTAGGCAAGTGGAATGTGTGTTTCTCTGGTCTCCATCCCTCAATGAGGGAAGCAAGTAGGTAATGATCTATAAATGTGAGATCAGATACGAAAAGGTGACAGAAGCCAGCACAACGCAAGTAAGGTGTAATGGCCTGTGGAGGCTACCTGTGATGAAAATGGTTCACTCAATGCACCTTGACCAATCGATCTGGATGGCCCTTTAACATGGCCTGCGAAATATGGGTAGGCTGCTAAGTGAGAAGTATGGTATCATCAATCTGCATATAAACTGAATAGTGTTTACTATTTTAGGGTTTAGGGTTTGAGGGTTTAGGGTTTGAGGGTTTATGGTTGGGGTTTAGGTTTGAGGGTTTATGGTATCAAATCTTAATATTATTGTTTAGGAAACATGTTTCTAGGTTAATAAAATTTACTTTACAATATGGGTTAAGTGTTCTGCTTTTGGATTTATGAAATTTTTTTATTATCTCAGATTTTATTTAAGGAATAAGGAGAATGTTATTTCTTTAAAGTAAGAATATTATTATGAAATAAATTCTATTATCTAAAATATTGGGTCTTCAATTTGGTTAGAAATATTTTGGAGGATCTTTGCGATTAACTACTTATGGATTGGATTAAGATAAACCATGTCAATTAGTAATGATGTTTTTGGAATTTAACTAATTATATGTATTGAATAACTTATGCAATTCATTATGATACTATCATTTCTTTATAAAATAGTTTACTAAAATATCATACATTATTTAACCAAAAACCATGGAAAAGGGAATATGTTTTCAGGTTGGGGTTTAGGTTTGAGGGTTTAGGGTTTCAAATTTTAATATTAAGTTTTAGGAAATATTTTTCTGGGTTAATAACATTTACTTTACAATATGGTTTATGTTTTCTGCTTTTCGATTTATGAAATAAATTAAATTATCTTAGATTTTATTTAAGGAATAAGGATAAAGTTATTTCTGAAATGCAAGAATATTTTTATGAAATAAGTTCTATTATATAAAATATTGGGTCTTGAATTTGGTTAGACATATTTTGGAGGAGCTTTATGATTAACTACTTATGGATTGGATTAAAATAAACCATGTAAATTAGTAATGTTTTTTTTGGAATTTATCTAACTATATGTATTGAATAACGTATGCTATTCATTATGATACTATAATTTTTTTAGAGAATAGTTTACTAAAATATCATACATAATTTAACCAAAAACCATTACAAAGGGAAGAGTTTTTTGGGTTGGGGTTTAGGTTTATGGGTTTAGGGTTTCAAATTTTAATATTAAGGTTTAGGAAACATGTTTCTAGGTTAATAACATTTACATTACAGTATAGGTTAAGTGTTTTTCTTTTGGATTTATGAAATAAATTCTATTATCTCAGATTTTATTTAAGGAATAATGAGAATGTTATTTCTTGAAAGCAAGAATACTTCTATGAAATAAATACTATTATCTAAAATATTGGGTCTTGAATTTGATTAGACATATTTTGGAGGAGCTTTATAATTAACTACTTATGGATTGTATTAAGATAAACCATGTCAATTATTAATGATGTTTTTGGAATTTATCTAATTATATATAACTTATTCTAATCATTATGATACTATAATTTCGTTATAGAATAGTTTACTAAAATATCACACATAATTTAACCAAAAACCATGGAAAAGGGAATATGTTTTGGAGGTTTAGAAAACCAAGGAAAAAAGAAGAGATAAAAACATTTAGTTTATAATATGGGAATGTCACAATGAAGACAATACATCATTATGGATGAGACTATGAACTCGACCCAACAACGTTAGGGAATCATTTTCGGTTATAACCTTCTTTATGAAATATCGTGCATCGCAAACTCTGTCCTTGTTCTTGAGGCTAGTCCATATCATTATGCATCCTACATGCCTTCAGTCTCCCACGAGCACGCAACTGATTCATGTTAGGTATCACCATCATCTGGACTTTGGGCATTGGGAAATAATGATACTCCCCAATAGGTGTCTATGGTGCAGTATAACAGTTAGAAATTGTATCCATCTGGTACACTGGATCAATATATGCTTCCTATGAGATTTTTATAGAGGCACATGCTGCGATGGCGTGTGTACATGAAAACCATAAAGCCTGAAAGTTTCCACATTGACATTTCCTTGTTTCTAGTAATACCACCATTTTTCCACCAACGCGATTTTTGATGGGGTCTGAACGCTATTGAACTTCAAATTGGGAGTTTTCTCTTCAAATGATATAGATGTGATAACCAGAAGCTTCTTAAATATTCTTTTCAATCTCTCATTGAAAGTGTCTTCTGTATCTTAGCCCCTGTTGTATTCCATCTGATGCTAGTTTTTTTCTATCCACAAAGTACTTCACGCATCGATATAATGTATCCTGAACTAAGGCAGTTATAGGTAGCTTTCAAATCCATTTGAAGATACGATTGATGCATTCCATAATGTTTGTTGTCATGTGTCTGTACCTCTTCCCCCCATCGTTTTCCAATGTCCATTTCTCTTTTGGAATCTGCATCATATAATCATAAACTTCTTGATTAGTCTGAAGGATTTGTTCAGAAAATTCTTCAAACCGTTGTTGGTCTGACTCATATGCTACAAAGCATAGATGATATTTCACATAAATTTATTTTATCATTATATTCAAATAGTAAAACAGAACGAATAGAATGCGTACCAAGCCTCGTGATTTCCTTCATCGTCGGTTCATTGTGGAATTTTTTATGAAAATTTCCAACAATGTGTCTAATGAAGAACCGATGATGTGAATTTGGGTATCTCCATGTATCAGGATCTGCATTGATTGCCTCATTAATTTCTCGATGGAGATCAGATATCAAACAAACACCCAGAATGTTGGTGAAATGGTTGTTGATACATTCTAGAAACCAACTCCATGATTCATAGTTTTCTTTCTCAACAATGGAAAAGGAAAGTGGAAGAGGTGAAAAGTTTCCATATTGGGTTGCCGCAATCAACAATGAGCCCTTGTATTTTCCATATAGAAATGTTCCGTCAATCTAAATACACTGTTTTCAAAAATGAAATGCGGAGTTAGTGGGAAAGAATGACCAGAACAACCGATGAAATTGAACACAAGATGGATCAAGTCAGTTATCATGAGACACATGTTATTTTGTATCCAGATGGAAGAAAACTTGGTTATGATGCCTCAGTATGGCTAGAAATTGTTGAAACACCCGATATGATTCATCCCAATAACCATAGACCTTCACAATTTTCTTCTGTTTCGTCATCCATGCCTTATTATAGGAAATCTTAAAACTGGATGTCTATTGAATCCTCTCTTGCATAAAGGCTATTGGAACATCATGAAATTTCCTAATCATCTCAACAACAATAGATGAAACAAATTATGCATCCAATGAGGTATGATCTTGTGTAAGGCTTGGATGATCGCAAGTATGGGTCGCCTCAATCCCCGAGATTCTCCAACCTCCAAATGTAATGTCCAGAAATGCTCTCAAGTAAAATCTACAATCATCCCCATACTTCTCACACTGTATAACATATTTACTAAGGCATGATTCGTGAACTACATAGTTGAAGTGTCTCTCAATATGAAATCTATTTAGCATGTTTTTTATGGCATCTTTACTAGGAAAATTCCTTCCAATATATAAGGTTTTTTCCACCTCACTAAGCCTATCTGGTACAACTCCAAGGAACTCAGTTTCTAGTGTGAGAATAGTATCGTAGAATTCATGCATGCGTGTCATTGCTTCTGACCAAGATGAAAAGAGTTATGGATGATTTATAGTAGATCGAGGTTGATGTACAACTAATGAATTTCTCAAAACCTCCTCCCTATCTTCCATTGGCCCCTCCTCAACAACATTGTTGTCACCATCTGATATATCATTACAGAACTCCTCATCTGAAGTTGGATTGACATGTATATCTGGGAGATCATATAGGTTTTCCTCTTCTGCTGCATCATTTGTAATAGGCTAAATTTCATGGGGTGGATTGTCTTCAACCACTCTTGTAATTCTATGTCTTCGTACAAATAGAAATTGTTGTTGTACAATAGAAAAATCAATGTATAACTCCATCATGGTACCATCTGACTGTTGAGAAAATAAATTAATTGCTTGGACCCACTACACATCAGCAACCAATAGACAAGCTAGATTCCATAGTGTTGTCGGAAATTGAAAATGTCTATAGCTCATAGACATGATCTCTTGATCAGATCCCAGATTAAAGGAACAATGAATTCTCTATTTAATTTCACTTATTGTTACACAATCATCTATACTAACCACCGTAATTGGTTGTGTACTATAAGAAACTCCTTGCTCAGTTTTAATAACCTCCCCATAGCAGTACACACATGCAAACATGACTCTCTATGTAAAAAATGTTTCTTTCATCAAAATTATGATAGTGTAACAAATCTTAACAATGATGTTTGAACATATGATATTTATTAGAATGTAATTTTAGGGTTCCTTTCTATACCCTAAAATATGCTACTGATGTTTGACCATATGATATTTATTAGAATGTAATTTTAATGAGCCTTTTTATTTAATGAGTTTGTTCTTCTTCATTTCACTTTATATGTCCATCAGTATTGTTAACTAATAATTATATGGATCTATGTTTTAATCATATGTTATTTATTAATTAATCTATAATTAATTATGTCTAATAATAAATATTTTTTCTAAAATAAGTAAACTTTACATTTTAGAACATTTTCTTCTCCATTTAATTTTAAATAATTATAATTTTCATTTTAAACTAATTTTCTTAATACAGTTTTTAACTAATGAATAATTCTTTAATCACTATTTAATCATTATTAAGTTATTATTTAATTATTTATTCTTTAATTTTTAATCATATTATATTCATTAGTTAATTATAATTAACTAAAAATAACTTTAATTTATTAATGATTTTGTCCTTATTTCATTCTATAACATCATATTTATCATCTTATCATTGATAAATATACGGATTTGATTTTTCTTTTCTTTGATATTTTAGTAGTTTATAAATAAAATATGAATCATCTTAAGCATATCCCCCGGGAGTGTGAAACCAGGATGCAGTATGGCCCGTTATCGTGCACCAGTTCCCATTCAAGTCTAGCTCAAAGCGGTGTTTTTGGGTTTTACCCCTAGGTACATATGTACCAGAGCCACATCCACATGTTTGAATCCATACAAGAATTTAATTGCTTAGATAACCACATAATCTTTAAGCTACCAAAATTTCAAAATAATTAATCCTAAGTTAATATATACTTAATCTATACTACTAACATGAATTATTTCAAACTATATATAACTAGTTACAAAAACTAAATAACCAAATATTAATAACTACCTAAAACACTTAAAAAATGAAATATTTAAAACTAAAAATAATTAAGTTAAATAAATAAAAACATTAAATTAAATAAAGAAACATGCCTCTAAATGAAGTTTTGTAAAAACCCGCACAGAAAATGAATATTTTAGAGTGAGATAGTGAGAATTTAGGAGAGATGAAGGCAAGGATCAGGTAAGGAGAGGGGGGACTTTTATAAATAGTTCAGGCCAAGGCAGCATCGTCAATGCCGCCTTTGTGCACATACACAAAGGCAGCATCAACGATTCCTCCTTTGTAGTATATTTTTTTTAAAAATAACCTAGGTTGTTTTTCATATTTTTTTTAAAAAAACGCATTTAAAAAAAATCCCTTTAGGGTCTGCTCCACTTGCATAGTGGACGGTGGTCTGGGATCAGCTCAACAGTATCATTTGGAATCAATGGTGGTATATCTTGTGGTGTGGTGACTCATGATGGTGTCGTGGTGGTTCCTCTTCACTAATGAGCTAGACACAAACTGTGGCTTCGATCAGATACACGAAAGTGGTCGGCGGTCTTTGAGGTTCCTCCTGGCATCGATCGAATTCCCAGAGGTGGTTGGATTCAAACCATAGTGGATCCAACCCCTTCAAATCTGGATAGGCTGAGGTGTGAATCAGTTCAAATTTGAGGCATCCCCAGTTGAATTTGTAAGTTTTTCTTCTCTATACTTTTTTGAGTTTCATTTAGGGTTTGACTGGAACTCAAATATGTCCAATGAAGGTGTTGTGATGGTGAGTGACTTTGGTTTTACTGTAATGGTGACTTTTTTGTGACAAAGTGTTCTGTGTGGTAGTGATTAGGAAAAGGCTTTCCAATGGTGGGTTGTGGGTGATGGTGGGTTGTGCCCAGTGGTGGGTTATGGGAGTCATTATTGGGTTCCTAACGACGGGTGAAATGGAACCTGGTGGTGGGTTGTCGTAACGCCCCGACCCTAGTTACCCAGAGTTGGTGAATTATTACATAACATTGGCATGATCAAAAAAAGATCAAGTCTAGAAAGACCGATTAGTTTAGTAGCCTTGAAAAAACTAGATACACTAATAAAGTTTACATTACATCTTAAAATGAAAACTACAACAATATAGTCTCCATAGTCCACACTCTTATCCCCTCATACTATCCCTGCAGGTCATTCATAAATTACTTCTTCACATCCTGGGAAAAATAAAACATAGAAAATGGGTGAGCTCAAATGCCCAGTAAGGATAACAATATAGCATAAACTTTTATAAATAAGAATAAACATTTAAGGAAATGTATAGCTAAAACAAAAGCCTTTTAAACTTGAACTTCAACATAGTATGGAAAAAAATGAAATAATTCCATTTAGTTATTCACATGGATATTATACTAATCGAATAATCACATACAATATCAATAACCACTTTCATAATGATGGAATGCGTAATTCCAGACTATCATAACCACATAGCCAAGGCCTCGTGCCATGACTACAAATAAGATTTTGTCAAGGCCTTGTGCCAAGACACTAGTTTGTCTCATGAGACCTACCAATGCATCAAGGAGATATAGTGGGCTCCACCCGTCACATATTAAGTCCAATGCATTCCCATATGAAAAGGATCAGACATAACATAAATATTCGTATTAAACCTAGCATACGAAATGTAAATACTTCATCCATAAACCACGAATGGTGTAATAATAACACATCCACAATCAAACACATCACAAAAACTTCAAAACAATATGGAAGTTTTGTATCATAATAAATAAACATCAAATAAACTTAAAATCCATCAATGGATGTTGAAATAGATGAAATCAAGACTATTTGAGAGAAGTATCTCTTTTTTTGAAATCATTTAAAAGTCACACATTTATTAAGGAAGTAATTTAAAAGAGATTATTGAATCAAAGTGTCCCATAACACTTAAAAACTTTTAAAAAGAAATATCATTTCAAAATATTCATGTCCATATAAATAAATCCTTAAAATAATTTTGAAAACATGGACATTAATTAAAAATATTTAGAAAGTTAAATCTTTAAAACATTTAAAATTCTGATTTTGATAAAGAGTACCTTTCAGAAATTCTTAAAATATTCATTTTGATATCATTTAAAAGTCACATAATTATAAAATAAAACATTTACATTGAAAATATCCTTATAATCTTGTAAAGGAAGCTTTGAAGATTTTATAACGGCGGGAAATAGCCGCACCCACTGTATAAGTTAAAAAAAGACATTCTTACCTTAATTCTGTCGAAAAGGTTAAAAATGACCTTGTTTGGAAAACGACGGAAAGATTCCTTTATAAACTTATTATAAAAAGTAAAACAAGGGTATAAATGACTTTAACCCATATTCTGTAAAATAGTAATAATGTTTTGAAATACACTTTCAAGAAACATGGATGTGGATGATAAGGAGGTCCCAGTAGATGATTATGTATAAACAACCTCGGATAATGAAGAGATTGTGAAATAACCCTTACCTTGTACTTTTACTTGGTTGGGGGTAGGTTAAACTCCTGTATAATGGTGAAATAATTGTTATTAAATTATACAAGAATCATATACATTAATATGATATCATATATGATCTTTTAACATTGATTTTTTAATAATATCTTAGTATTATCATTGTTTCTGGTGTTAACTTACTCGTTTTATTTTATATGTTTTGTTACGTAAGCTGTGTTTTTAATGGATAGGTTGTATCTTAATCATATCCAGAATGATATCAAGTCCTTATATACTATTATTAATCATCAAATGAGAATTAGACTTGAGTGGATACGATGGAGAATGAATCTCATCGCGTTCGTGGAGACGGTAGTCCGTACGTACGCACGAGCGACAATATCATTCTTTTGACATTAAAATAATATATAATTGGATGGTATATCATATATAAAGAATAATTATCATGTTATATTTATTATTTACATGAATTACACATCATTATTATACCCATCCAAATAATAATTTATTGAATAACAATTACACCATGACGTGGAGGCGGTAAGCCGTACGTACGCATGTATGGTGACATGTTATTCAAAGGATGGATAGAATACTGAAATATGGTTGTAAACTGTTTATAACAATATCAAAGTATATATAATATATTGGTGTTATTATTTTAGAATGATAATAACAAAGAAATAAGAAGTGGAAGAAGAAAGGAACTTGAAAAAGGGTGGTGAAATCATTACCTCTTCTTCGGGTTCTTCCTTTTGATTTGATCAAAAGGGCTCCTTAAGTTGGCTTTATGACTAAAGGAATGCCTCTAGGATTAAGTGAGGGAAGTTGAGAGAGTATTTGGGTAGAGTTTGGCCGAACCAAAAGGCTTTGAAGGTGTGAGTTAATGATAAGAGAGGGTGCCCTTTTATAAGAGGGGTGAGGGGCACCTTTGGAAAAGCTAGAACTATTATTTTATAATAAATTAATATTCGGTTTCTAATGGCTCCAAAGTGGATTATTTAAAGGTTAATGTGGGGATGGGTCGAAAACCACTCATACAATATAATTTATCCAGGTTTGGGTTACTATATTAACCTCATCTTTAAGTATTAACTCTTAGTTAATTAGTTTGACACTTACCATGTCACTTTGTATTTTTATATTATATAGTTAATAAACTTACTATATACATCCAATCGACCCCCAAGTGGTCCATTAATGATACATGTATCATGATATTAGTCTCTTGGAAGAACCTTATATTTTAAGGAATTTAATATCAATTAATAATATAATATTTGTTTTAAAAACTCTTTTATGTCAATTTTGACACTATTCAATAATTGATTTTTGTGAAAATAATAACAGAATGATTACTTCGAAAAAAGTTACTTAAGTAAATCCTAACATGTCATATTAACCTAGAAAATTAGTGTAATTAATAAAAAATCTCAAATTATATTTATTTGGGTATTTGTAATATCAATTATTTTAATTTTTCACTATTATGGTAATTACTGCATCATCATTGTGTCATAAATAAATTAAATTATTTAATATCTAAAAATTATAAATAAAATATCATTATGTAAGAAATATTTTTAGCTTTCTAATTAATATTTTCAATCAAATATATCTTATGTATAACCCTATATTAAAAATGTTTTAGTAAATAAACTTTGATTTTAACTCTTTTAACTCTTTTAACTCTTCTTTGAATTAAATATTAATAAATGTCCTAATCTAATCCAAGTGGAACTAAATGATAATATTTTATTCCTAAGGTTTTTTTGGTCGAGATACACTTGTCCAATAGAATTAGGATATGTGTTAGGGTAATATTAATATCATTTTTACCCTTAATTACCCTATTTACTTTTAACCGTGGTAAATAAAAGTAAAAAGTTACTATTCACCAAAAATTATTTTCATCTCATTGAACCAAATTTTACTCTTTGATATTAACCGTGTCTCTCGGATTTTCGAAATTCCACTCACAG
The DNA here is from genome assembly GCA_963277665.1 of Viscum album. Taxonomy (NCBI): domain Eukaryota; kingdom Viridiplantae; phylum Streptophyta; class Magnoliopsida; order Santalales; family Viscaceae; genus Viscum; species Viscum album. The sequence goes on along the minus strand of OY728123.1, from coordinate 784,871,382 downwards.
AAGAGGTAAAATTAAGTTTTATGAAAATTCAGTTTTTTAACTACCACTTAGTGGTTTCACTATTCATCAAAAAATGAATGTTTCCAGAAAAATACCAAATATTAGGCCTAAGATATATTTGATATTATGAATTAAAAAATTATGTCTATTTTATCAAATTCAAAACATATCAGTTGCATTAATTAATTTAAAAAATAATTCTCGTCGTCAAAACAAATATCGTGTTTTAAAGAGATAATAACTATCAAAAGATTGACACTTGTTTATGTCTGGTTTAAATGTGAAATTACATCCAATGACCAACATTGTATTAAATGGTAAAAATATATTCTAAATATACTTTAAAACCACTAAAATTAATAATTTATCACTATTAATTTTTTCGATTAAAAAAGTTAATTTTAATTAAAATTTAGTAATTTTCACTATTCATCAAAATATGAAAGTTATCCGAAAAGTACCAAAATTTCACCCTAAGATAATTTCGATTTTACGAATCCAAAAATGAAGTCCATTTAGAAAGAAATTTTTTTATAAAATTTCAAAAAGTAGGTATTACTATTCATAACGGCTAGTTTGATTGGTTGTGGTGTGTTAGAATCTCGAAGTTGCGTACAATGCACGCCATTGCATTATTCAAAGGGAAATGTACTGTGGAAGCTTAGGATGTTTCATTGTAAATTTTTGATGTCCCCATTCTAAAAATTAAATTTATTTAGTCACATTGAATATATAAAAGTTTAAAATATTGGATTTAAAAGGGTTCACTATTAAAAGTTTGTAAAAGTGCAATTCTGAAAATGAATTTGTTTTTACATTATTTCTAAGAAACTCATAATATGAATTCTAAAATTATAATGATTATATAAAGTTTAAAATTTAGTTAATACTATTCATAACCTCTTTTGAACGGCTTGTTTGGTAAGTCATGGTGCGCTTGAACTCGGTGTTGCATGTAGTGCAAGTTATTAAATTATTTTGAAGAAATAACACACTATGAAATCTTGGGGTGTTACATTCTCCCCTCCTTCAATAAATTGCTTCCTCGTAATTTAAAATTGTTCTTCAAAAATAAATGGTTGAATATAGAGAATATCTTTGTGGGAAAAACCACATCGGAAATTGGGTTAATAAAATTTAGTCTTAATAAGAGGAAAAGAGAAATGAAAGGGTCACCACCAAATTATGATATCTATTCGGAGAACATTGGTGGAAATTAGAGACATATAATTAGAGGAAAAATGTAAATATTTATAGGTAGTGATTGAGGTCATCAATCACAAACAAGTGTAAAATTGAAGGCCTTAAATTCATCAATTTATGATGATTTAAAATACCATTGGTTCAGCAAAACATATGGTATTAGGATAAACCTTTTTTTAAGATCCCTCCACTAAAGTATAATAATTAATTTCATCATTGACTAAGAGAAGAAGAAAAATATATACTTTACAAGTAGAGTATCATCCTTTAACTAAGTTCTACCACAAACTCATCTTTCACTCTAAAATATAATAGAACATAAAAATAATATTCTATTTATCCTATTTGTATAGGGTTAAAAAAATAAATTTATAATTCATCTAGAAGAACCATAAAAAAAACGACATTATTCAATCACGTGGGTCAGTGGTAGGTGATACACCCTTGTCGCCCTTCGGTTGTGGGTTCAAGTCCTCGCGGCCTTGTCGGACGCGACAGGTTGCCGCCCGACCTCCGGGTTGTCCTTTTATGGCAATCCAAAATAATCCAAACTAGAACTATCCAAAATACTTCAGTCCAAAATTTATAAGGAAGGTAAACAAAATGAAGATCCTTTTTTCCGCGTAACAACATGTGATCACCTTCATCATGTATTCTTTTAAAACACTACAACATCCTGAATTACCATAAAACCTTATTGATTACATTCATGATCCCTTATTCCTTAATGAATAATAGATATAATCCTTCAATCCAAAAATGTTGTAAACCCCAACAATGATGGAATATACAAATCATTAATCAGTTTCAAGGTAGTCAACAATATCCAATATAATTTATCCAAATCAATCATGTGTTATTCTAAAATCACTACCTCGGTATCAAAACCATAATATGGTTTATCTTTCACTCAACCATATATTTTCCAAAAATTTAACCTGTTATTGAGTCACTTTTCTTTGTTCCACACAATCTCAAGTCCTTAATGAAATAGTACAGCAGTACAATCCTTATATACTCCATAATTATTATAACAAGTACATTGTTGATACAACACCCAAATGACATAATCAACATAAGAACTCTAATCATTCCTCTTCATCTTTGGTATTATCATAACTTGATTATTATCCAATAGCATCATTTGAAGCATAGTCTGATGACTGGGACATAGGTTCACGTAGTGTCCAGACTCCTTGCAAATGAAGCATTGTACATTTGAAACCATTTTCTTACCTTTGCAGTCACGTACTTTGTGACCTTTTCCCCCACACTTATAACAAACTCCCATTCCTTTCAGGCATGTTCCAGGGTGTTTCTTCCCACAGTTATCACATATGGGAAAATTCTTCTTTTCCCTCTTCCCTTTATACAGCTTTCTCTCTTCCATCCTTTTATTCTATTGCTTCCCTTAAAAGACAGAGGACTCAGTAAACTCTTTACTTATCTTATCAACACATGATATTATTTCTTCATATGATGATAATACATGGGAGACTATTTCTCTTATAAATTCTAGCTTAAAACCATGAAAGATATGATCCTTCTTTCTCTTTGGATCATGTGCATTGCTGGAGTTCTCATTCCTTGTACTGGGTGCCATTTCTAAACAATGGCATACACTAGATTAGTTTATGAATAACAATACATAATCCCAAACTTGTAAAACACATAACATAAATTAAATAGTTTATGGATATAATCCATAATCATAAAAATGCCTCCTTTGAGGAAGTATATACTCATAAACCCTTCATAATGGTTTGTAAAAAAAATGAGAATTATCCTAAGCATATCCCCCGGGAGTGTCGTAACCAAGAGTGCAGCAAGGCCCATTGTCGTGCACCAGTTCCCGTTCGAGTCTAGCTCAAAGCGGTGTTTTCGGGTTTTACCCCTAGGTACATCTGTGCCAGAGCCGCCTTTACCTGCTCGTATCCAGAAAAGGATGTATTGCTCCGAAAACTCACAAAATTTCTACAATGCCAAAATTCTAGGATTTTCTTCTATACTAATCCTCAAAGTTCATCTTAGGTCTACGTGCTCTAATCAGATTTTATCTAAATCTAGCTTCCAAGGTTTGTACTAAACTTCCTCTGATACTAACTGTAACGCCCTGACCCTAGTTACCCAGATTCAGTGCATTATTATATAACATTGGCATGATCACAAGAAAGATTAAGTATTGAAAGAATGATTAGTTTAGTAGTCCTGGAAAAACTAGATACATTAATAAAGGTTACATTACATCTTAAAATGAAAACTACAACAATATAGTCTCCATAGTCCAAACTCTTATCCCCTCATACTATCCCTGCAGGTCATTCATAAATTACTTCTTCACATCCTGGAAAAAATAAAACATAGAAAAGGGGTGATCTCAAATGCCCAGTAAGGATAACAATATAGCGGAAACTTTCATAAATAAGAATAAATATTTAAGGCAATGCATAGCTAAAACAAAAGCCTTTTAAACTTGAACTTCAACATAGTATGGAAAAAAATGAAATAATGCCACTTAATTATTCACATGGATATTATACTAATCGAATAATCACATGAAATATCAATAACCACTTTCATAATGATGGAATGCATAATACCAGACTATCATAACCACATATCCAAGGCCTCGTGCCAAGACTACAAATAAGATTTTGTCAAGGCCTTGTGCCAAGACACTAGTTTGTCTCATGATACCTACCGATGAATCGAGGAGCTATAGTGGGATACACCCATCACATATTAAGTCCAATGCATTCCCATATGAAAAGGTCCAAACATAACATAAACATTCATATTAAAACTAGCATGCTAAATGTAAATACTTCATCCATAAACCACGAATGGTGTAATAATAACACATCCACAGTCAAACACATCACAAAAACTTCAAAAAAAATATGTAAGTTTTTTATCATAATAAATAAACTTAAAATAAACTTAAAATCCATCAAAGGATGTTGAAATAGATGAAATCAAGACTATTTGAGAGAAATATCTCTTTTTTGAAATCATTTAAAAGTCACACATTTATTAAGGAAGTAATTTAAAAGAGATTATTGAATCAAAGTGTCCCATACCACTTCGAAACTTTTGAAAATAAATATCATTTCATAACATTCATGTCCATATAAATAAATCCTTAAAATCATTTTGAAAACATGGACATTAATTAAAAATATTTAGAAAGTTAAATCTTTAAAACATTTAAAATTATGATTTTGATAAAGAGTACCTTTCAGAAATTCTTAAAATATTCATTTTGAAATCATTTAAAAGTCACATAATTATAAAATAAAACATTTACATTTAAAATATCATTATAATCTTTTAAAGGAATCTTTTAAGATTTTATAACGGCGGAAAATAGCCGCACCCGCCGTATAAGTTAAAAAAACATTCTTACCTTAATTCTGTCGAAAAGGTTAAAAAGGATCTTGTTTGGAAAACAACGGAAATATTACTTTATAAACTTCTTATAAAAAGTCAAAAAAGGGTATAAATGACTTTAAACCATATTCTGTAAAATAGTAAGAATGTTTTGAAATACACTTTCAAGAAACATGGATGTGGATGATAAGGAGGTCCTAGTAGATAATTATGTATAAACAACCTCGGATAATGAAGAGATTGTGAAATAAACCTTACCTTGTAATTTTCATTGGTTGGGGGTAGGTTAACCTCCATTATAATGGTGAAATAATTGTTATTAAATTATAAAAGAATCATATACATTAATATGATATCATATATGATCTTTTAACATTTATTTTTTAATAATATCTTAGTATTATCGTTGTTTCGGGTGCTAACTTACTCATTTTCTTTTTTATGTTTTGTTAAATAAGATGTGTTTTTCATGGATAGGTTGTATCTTAATCATATCCAGAATGATATCAAGTCCTTATATACTATTATTAATCATCAAATGAGAATTACACTTGAATGGATACGATGGAGAATGAATCTCATCGCGTTCGTGGAGACGGTAGTCCGTACGTACGCACGAGCGACAATATAATTCTTTTGATATTAAAATAATAAATAATTGGATGGTATATCATATATACAGAATCATTATAATGTTATATTTATTATTTTCATTAATTACACATCATTATTATACCCATCCAAATAATAATTTATTGAATTACAATTACACCACGACGTGGAGACGGTAAGCCATACGTACGCACGTATGGTGACATATTATTCAAAGGATGTATAGAGTACAAAAAATATGGTTGTAAAATGTTTATAAAACATCAAAGTATATATAATATACTGGAGTTATTATTTTATAATGGTAATAACAAAGAAATAAGAAGTGGAAGAAGAAAGGAACTTGAAAACGGGTGGTGAAATCATTACCTCTTCTTCGGGTTCTTCCTTTTGATTTGATCAAAAGGGATCCTTAAGTTGGCTTTATGAATAAAGGAAGGCCTCTAGGATTAAGTGAGGGAAGTTGAGAGAGTATTTGGGCAGAGTTTGTCCGAACCAAAAGGCTTTTAAGGTGTGAGTTAATGATAAGGGAGAGTGCCCTTTTATAAGAGGGGTGAGGGGCACCTTTGGAAAATCTAGAAATATTATTTTATAATAAATTCATATTATGTTTATAATGGCTACAAAGTGTTTTATTTAAATTTTATGGTGGGTATGGTTCGACAAACACTCAACCAATAGAATTTAGACAGGTTTGGGTTACTATATTAACCTTATCTTTAAGTATTAACTCTTAGTTAATTAGTTTGACACTTACCATGTCACTTTGTATTTTTATATTATATAGTTAATAAACTTACTATATACATCCAATCTACCCCCAAGTGGTCCATTAATAATACAATTATCATGATATAATTCTCTTGGCCGAACCTTATATTTTAAGGAATTTAATATCAATTAATAATATAATATTTGTTTTAAAAACTCTTTTATGTCAATTTTGACACTATTCAATAATTGATTTTTGTGAAAATCATAACAGAATGATTACTTCGAACAAAGTTACTTAAGTCAATACTAACATGTCCTATTAACCTATAAATTAGTGTAATTCATAAAAAGTCTCAAATTATATTTATTTGGGTATTTGTAATATCAATTATTTTAATTTTTCACTATTATGTTAATTACTGCATCATCATTGTGTCATAAATAATTTAAATTATTTAATGTCTAAAAATTATAAATAAAATATCATTATGTAGGAAATATTTTTATCTTTCTAATGAATATTTACAATCGAATATATTTTATTTATAACCCTATATTAAAAATGTTTTAGTAAATAAACTTTGATTTTAACTCTTTTAACTCTTTTAACTCTTCTTTGAATTAAATAATAATAAATGTCCTAATGTAATAAAAGTGGACCTAAATGATAATATTTTATTCCTAAGGTTGTTTTTGGTCAAGATACACTTGTCCAATAGAATTAGGACATGTGTTAGGGTAATATTAATATCATTTTTACCCTTAATTACCCTATTTACTTTTAACCGTGGTAAATAAAAGTAAAAAGTTACTATTCACCAAAAATTATTTTCATCTCATTGAACCACATTTTACTCCTTGATATTATCCGTGTCTCTTGGAGTTTCGAAATTCACTCACAGAAGCGGTAAAATTAAGTTTTATGAAAATTCAGTTTTTTAACTACCACTTAGTGGTTTCACTATTCATCAAAAAATGAATGTTTCCAGAAAAATACCAAAAATTAGGCCTAAGATATATTTTATATTATGAATTCAAAACATATCAGTTGCATTAATTAATTTAAAAAATAATTCCCGTCGTCAAAACAAATAGCGTGTTTTAAAGAGATAATAACTATCAAAAGATTGACACTTGTTTATGTCTGGTTTAAATGTGAAATTACATCCAATGAACAACATTGTATTAAATGGTAAAAATATATTCTAAATATACTTTAAATCCACTCAAATTAATAATTTATCACTATTAATTTTTTCGATTAAAATAGTGGTTTTTAATTAAAATTTAGTAATTTTTACTATTCATCAAAATATGAAAATTATCCGAAAAGTACCAAAATTTTACCCTAAGCTAATTTAGATATTACGAATCCAAAAATGAAGTCCATTTCAAAAGATAAAATTTATAAAATTTCAAAAAGTAGGTATTACTATTCATAACTACTAGTTTGATTGGTTGTGGTGTGTTAGAATCTCGAAGTTGCGTACAATGCACGCCATTGCATTATTCAAAGGGAAACATACTGTGGAAGCTTGGGATGTTTCATTGTAAATTTTTGATGTCCCCATTCTAAAAATTAAATTTATTTAGTCAAATTGAATATATAAAAGTTTAAAATATTGGATTTAAAAAGGGTTCACTATTAAAAGTTTGTAACAGTGCAATTCTGAAAATGAATTTGTTCTTACATTATGTCTAAGAAACTCATAATATGAATTCTAAAATTATAAGGATTGTATAAAGTTTAAAATTTAGTTAATACTATTCATAACCTCTTTTGAATGGTTTTTTTGGTAAGTCATGGTGCGCTTGAACTCGGTGTTGCATGTAGTGCAAGTTATTGAATTTTTTTGAAGAAATAACACACTATGAAATCTTGGGGTGTTACAGTTGTAACCTACAGCTGGATGGAAATAGAATAACAGATGAATAATGGTGGAAGGTTGTGACTAGAAGTGGATGAAGTGGAATGGTCTGACAATAAGTAGGGAGAAATAGAGGAGGTTTGCGGTGGCACAATTTCACTTTTCTAGCAGAAGGTCGATTCCTCTGTTATAGTGGAAGGTCAAAGTGAGGAGGATGGCAGTGAGTCATCAGCAGTGACTTGTTAAAGGTGACTCTGTTGATTCATCTGCAAAATTTCAAAGAACGAACAATTAACCTTAAAAATATTTAAAAAATAAATAATAAAGATATTAAAATTCTAAAAAAAACTAATTCATTTAATTAAATAATTTAAACTCAAATCAAAATTTGAATAAATTAAAATCTAAAACAATTGAATAATTATATAAGTTAAAAAATAGAATACTAAAAATTAAAAACTATACTTAAATTAAAAACAAAATTAAAATGGAAAAGTAATTAATTAATTAATATGAAGCTTATATTATCAGTTAAAATAAAAAAAATATTAAAAAAGGGAGTTAATTTTATAATTAAAGCCAGGTTGATTATTAAAAATTAAAGTTCAAATATAAAAAAATAAGTGACATTAAATTAAATTAAAGTTCAATTCATTAAATGAATATATAATGATGAATAAAAATAAACAAACATAAAACTAATATTTAAATTATAATTAAAAATAAGAAATTAATTAAAAAAATAATACAGAGAAAAATAAGTAAAATCAAACATAAAGATTTTAGAATCTAAAAATAAAAAATAAATTATAAAATTTTTTATTAAAAAAATTAAACTATAAAATTATTAAATTGAAAATAATTGATAAAAAGGAAACAATTATTTTATTAAATTATAAAAAAATTATATAAAAGAAGTGTAAGAACATATCAATTAAAGTCCACATCAAATTCCACCATACTTAATCTTTGATTATCCACAAGAAAATAATAATCAATTTTAATGGGGAAAAATAAATCTTAAGGTTGAAAAATTGTAATGCAAAAAATAATTAATTAATGAAAATTGATATTCCCCTATAAACCCTTTTCAAAATAAAGAGTAAATTTTCTATTAAAATATAATATAATTGGTGAAACATTATTTACAATTATACTAAGATTAGATTTTTTTGAATAATCTCTAATTGAATTAAACAAACATAAATTTACATTTAACCCAGACATATAAACTTCTCTTCACCTCTTTATGAGAAGACACACATAATTATAACTTCAAATAATCTAAATATAGATGAATAGATGAGTGGTTTCAATAAGTACACAGAGGAATAATTAACTTGTCCAACAGTTTTAGCTTAAGGAAAAAGAATGGGAGAATAAAGGAAAGAAAAACAACCTAGATTTGGATTTTCATTTAATAGCTCATGTAAATGCATGTCTTAAAAGCTTTATTCAATTTAAAAAGTTTCAATTCAATTATAGTTGTATAAAATTATCTAAAAAATTTGACCATAAAAAAATGATTCCAAGAGGGTAGGAAATTATTTAATCAATTAAACTCATGGGTTAATTAAGATGTAACCTTTTCAATGTTACTTCACAACTTTCAAAATTAATAAAAATCCTAACCCACTAAAAAATGTGGCTAAAATACTTAAAAACAAGAATTTTTGAATTTTTTTAAGGGATTTGATGGGTTCAAAATAAATAATTGTTATGCCTATATTAATAACACCCTCTCCCCCACACTGAAAACCTAACTTTGTCCCCAATGCTAAATTCAAAGGTGGAGATTTTTTTTAAATTTTAAAGTTCAAAATATATTTGAAATTTTAATAGATTAATGCCATATTTAAGGGTCATGGTGAAGTTCAAACAAGGTTTTTTACACTATAAATATTTAACAAAATATTTACATTAATTATCACTAATGCGCAATGAAAAATATTTTTTCTGTTAAGTTCAAACAATAGCATGTTTAAATATTGGGTAAACAGTGAATTGTGTGTTAGAAATTTAACAGTTTTGATTCAATTAAAATTTTCAACATCACAGAAAATAATATCTTAACACACAAAAAATCACATTCAATTAAAATAAAACATTTAGCAATGTGTGGATTACCCCATACCCCCTCCCATACACACACACACACACACACTCTCTCTCTCTCTTAATTTCACACAATGAGTAAATTTAAAATCATTTTAGTACCATTTTTCAATAAACCATCACATGAAACAACAAAGAAGTAATAAATAATAACATAAAAGAAATAAAAAAATTAAACTCCCTAGTTTAATGAATATTTCTCAATTGAGTCAATAAAAAATGAAGCTTCTTATGTGTTGAGAAAAAATGGGAACTCTCCTACTCTTTTGACACCAGCAGCAATATCCTACTCTAATAATAATGACTAGGAAGGCCAAGAACTTATATATAGCAAAAAATAGTACAAAAGACAGCAATAAAGTAACACTTTATTCAAAACGAAACAAAAACAAAAACATAGAATGACCATGGGTTGACTCCCATAAAATAATGAATTTAAAGTGTTCAGTTAGACTTTCTTAGTGACTAACCATAGTCACTAGGTAGATGTGGTTTCACATTCATGAACCACCACATCTATTTTTCACATTCATTTTTAATAGATAATTGTAATATATAGACACCAAGACATATGAAAATAGAAAATAGACTTTAAAAATCTCAAAAAATCCCTAAGAAAAACCCTGTAACATTAAGGATCTGCTCATAGGAGTCTTTAAGTTGAACAGAAAAATCTTCACCCAAATCCACTTTCCTAGTGGTTTAAATAAATTTTTGTTTAGGTGAAAAAGAAGGAACTCCTTCAAGATTTTCCAAGAAACTTTTAAGCTCATCAATAAAAAAAGTATCATCAAAATAACTTTTAGTAGTAGAGTTTTCCACTTATAGATTAGGTTCGTATTTGAAAAAAATATTTTGTGAAGGGAAAAAGGTGAAAAAGTTTCTTCTAGGGCCGTGGCATTGTCCTCAAATATTTTTATCTCAAAATCAACCCTAATAAAATAAAATTCAAGGGTTCTTGTGCATTAGTTTTCAATAACAGGGTCATGAAGTGGCTTTTCAAAAGAAAAATGTGCATTTTCAAAATTAATCCTTAAAAGGATTCCTATTCCAAAACACCCCCAGTCCCACAAATAGGTTCATCACCCAACTCAGTCAAGGAATAGTGTGAAAAAAATATAGAAGAGATAATTTTTGTTCATTTAAAAACTCAGGTTTAACAATTTTATAAATCTCTTCTAAAACCACATTATCCAAAAATAGAAATTTATCAACTACTTTTGAAAAATCAACTTTTCTTAAATCATCAATGTGTGTTCAACCTCTAATTCACGTTCACATTACAAATGTTCATTCCCAAAAACAATTTTTTTGGGTTCTAATTTATATTCAATGGGAGAATTATTCAATTTGGCTTTAAGAAATTCAAATTCCAGAATTTTTGAATTTAAACAATTTTCCCTAGGTATGACAACATTGTTTTCCATTTTGATAAAAATTTCTTCAGAAATATGATTAATGAGACAACCAAGAAGTGGAATCTCATTAGTTAACTTTTATTCAAATAATATTACCTCATACTCTTCATCGCAATTCATTTGAATGTTTTTTAGGTTCACAATTTCAAAATTAAGATCACATTTATTAATAGTTTCAAAATTGTAATGGTTAGTGATTTTAGGGTTTTTGTTAACTTCAATAATATTCCCAAATTTAGGTATAGGGTTATTAATCAAAATAACATAAAATCTAGATGAAAAGTTTTTTCATTTAAGTTCCAATTATTCAGAATCTCCTCAACCCAAGTAATGACATTTTCAAAACTCCTATAATAATGAACCTTTTCAAATCTAGGAACTAAGTATATAACGGGGTAGTTCTCTTCAATCTCTTTTAGTTCCTTTTAAAAATTTCTAACTAAAATAAATTTAATTTCTTTATGGGATCCTCATTGTTGTATTATCCATTCATAGAGTTTGTTATTATGGCATTTTCTTCTCCATCAGTTTTAGATTCTTGAAAATAAAAAGTTTGTTGCTTAGTTTTATCCTTACACTCCTTCTCAATATCATTTTGAAATTTTCCAAAATCATTTTCTTCATCACTATAATCAATTTTTTTAGGTTCAATATCTTTTTGGGATTCTAATGTTAATTTTGTAATTTGTTCTTTTTTTCAATATGTGTTTTCTCAAATTCATCAATTTTTTTTAAAAAAAATCGACATCCTTTGTCCCAATTTTGACCAATCTTTGGTTTTAGGTTCTTAATAGTCAATGTTTTATCCATGTTGACAAGGTCATTGTGGCATATTCTAGGCACACTACCAAGAATTGTGCTCATAGTTTCCACAAAAAACATATAAAAATTCATTTTTTTGACCCTAACCCCTTTGATGTTCCATTTTTTAAATAAATGCTAAATGTTACAAAATTTTCATTAATAAAACACAACAAGTTTCAATTGAAAAATCAATTATCAAACTCAAAAAATATAAAGAAGATATTGAAATAAAGTATAATAAAAAAGAGATAGTTCATGGAAACTATGTAATATAACCAGTTTAATAGAAATAACAACAAGTAACAAAAATCTTTTAGATTTTTTTTTAAATTTTTTCTATGAATTTTTTTGAAAATATTTTATTTGTTTTAACAAATTGGTCGTATAATACCTTCCCTGAAAATGACATGAACAATTTGACATGTATATCATTAATATATTTATATGTTTAATTACTTATTAAACATATAAGAATTAATAAAGTGGGAGTAGGAGTATCGATCAATATGGAAGGTATGTGTAGGAAAATTTCAATAAAAACGATAGTAAAGAGTGGGTGGAACTATTTTTATTTCTTTATATTTTTATAATGAAAAGGGTTTTAATGTGATGATGATTTTTTATAAACTAGATGATGTAAATTAATGATGAATAAATAGTGAAAGTAGGAACTGAGAAAAACAATCAAGAAAGATTCTTGAAGGAAATTAATGCCAACTTGGTTGAATGAGTTTCTTTTTCACAAAAATGTTAATTGAGTTCACAAACTTTGAAAATGGTTGGTTTAACCTTCCTATATAGGTGATCAAACACACAATTTGATGATTTTTGGAGTTCAATACTCCAAAAACATCCAAAGGAAGTGGAATTTGAAAAAAATTATTGGAATAAAGCCCGTTGAAATATTACATCATATTGAAATTATGATTAAGGAAATATATCCATGATCAATCTCACTGGTTGATCATGGGGTTTTTCAGTGAAGAAAAAGAGGTGTGAATCAATTTTAACAAACCCATAATCGATCTCATTGATATATTTTTAAATCTAAATAAAATATTAAATGAAGAGGGTGAAAGAATAAACATAGTAGAATTAAAATTCCCAAACAAAGATGTTTATGTAAGGATCATAGAAGATTCAAGAACAAATAAATTCAATTACAAAATAAATGAATGAAGAAAAAGAGAAAAGAGTTCTCCCTCGATCCTAATTTGTGCTAATCTTCTCTATTGTGTTCCTCCTTGACTAAAACTTCTCAACATGTCACTACCTATGATTTCAATAATGTGTCATAATATGTTCTGCCTCATGATTTTTATCCTTCATTGTCTACCTGTTGGTCACTGTCAGTAAGCACTGACTCATCTTAGTCTACTCTAAGTCACCGAACACATATCATAACCTCCTCCAATACCTGTGACTTTAGGAAATCCCACGTAACTGAAAACCAACCTGGAAGCACAAAAAACAAAGAATGAATTGATAAATAAAATCATTAAAAGAATTTAACATTAATAATAATGTAAATAAAATAAAATATTAACAGTGAAATTGATATAATAATATATATTAATTATTATAATTAATTATTTATATTATTAAATATATTTACTTTATTATTTATTATTTATTGTAATTAAAATAATTATAAATTAATAAAAACAATTATATAATAAAAAATATTTTTTATTATTTAATTATAATTCGAAGATAAAAAAATATTTAGATAAAAACTTATTATTTAAGATCTAATAATTAAAATAAAGTTTATAAAAATTATTATTTATAATATTTTAAGATTAAAATATTAAATAGTTAATTATGTTTGACGATTAATGTTTATTTTATTTATTTATTATTATTATTAATTTCTATTTCATTAGTTTAATATTTTATTTAAATTATAATAATAATTATTATTTATTTTCTTGTATTTATTTATTTTTTATTATTTTTTATTTTGTTTTATTTTCATATAAATATATCTTCTTAGGATTTTTTTATAAGTTTTTTTAAAAAAATATTTTTCTAAAACATGCAGGGTAAAATGTTTTTTTAAAATACGCCACAAAGGCGGCATCCGCGATGCCGACTTTCCCCATATATATATATATAATTAATTTTATTTTCAATTTTGTTTTGTTTTATTTTGTTTTGTTTATATATATACAAAACAAAAATAAAAATAAAATTAAAATTTTCAACAGAATTTATCCGCTATTTAAAATCCAGTAGTATTGTTATTAAAGTATTTTGGATTCTGATAGAAGCTCTCACCCAGGGCTCCCTTTTATAAAAGATCTTACCATGGAAATCATTTTTCATTTTTGATGTGGGATTCTAGTTCTCCCTTTCTTGTGCAGAACATTCTGCATTTCTGATGTGGGATTCTGTTTCAAGTAGGTGACTTTGAAAGACTATAAAATATAAACTATATGAACAATATAAATGAAAATTAAAATATGGATTAAACATATAAAAAATAGTTTAAAACCAAAAAAATCCTAAAAAATGATTCACATCACAATGAACACACACGAAAGGCCCTTCCCCCACACTCAATCTTGAAATATCCATGAAAAAAATACTACAATTGTGGGTAGGTAAGGAAAATTAGGCTCTTAATGTGGATTAAACCTATAAAGAAATTCATGTAATCTAAGGTCTTACAAACAATAAATGTAAAGGTGGGTCTCAAGATAAAATTTTTCTAGACAAATAGATTCCTCAATCATTTCAAATACATTGCATGAAATCCAAAGCTTCGAAAGAGAATATTCACAAATTCTGGTTCTCAAACAAAATTCATGTTTCCCTCAAGAAAGTGTGGGTATTATGAAGAATATATAAAATTGGTTTATAATACCTCACAAGATTATAAAAATATTTTGAGTTAGAGTTTCATGGGCATGGATTTCAAAAATCATTCAAACTCATAGAAATTCTTGAAAATCCATTTCAAGGAAAAATAATTCATATCAACAATCTTTTAAAATACATTATTTCAAAAATCATTTCAACTCTTTCAAAACCAATTGATATATGAAAAGTGATAAGAATATTCACTAATGCTCAAAAATCCTAAAATTATTATAAAAAAATGAAAATCACACAAGAATAACTAAGCAGGTTGACACTCCCCCATACTTTAATTTTACTAACCCTTATTTCAATTCAACAGAATACAAATATAAATTTAGAAAAGCCAAAGTAAGTAATGATACAACTTGAAATTATTTTGGAAGTGGATTCCTTGAGTTATTATCCTAGAAGCTACGACTTTAAAACATCAAGAAAGTAATTAAAATGCATAAGAAAAATAAATAAAAAGAAAGATAAAGGGAATAGAAAAGAGATAATGCTTGGTTTATATCCCCCAAGTGGGAGCTATCTTTTTACTACCCCTAGTCAGGCAGTTTTAGTGGATTATCCCCAATCAGAAGGTGGGTGTGGTTTCTTTGAGATGAACCACCACATGTGATATTTCTCTTTCAAAGCTTTGGATTTCATGGATTGTATTTGAAATGATTGAGGCATCTCTTTGGCTAGCCACATTTTATCTTGAGACCCACCTTTACTTTTATCCTTCATAACCCCTTAGATTCCATGAATTTACTTATAGGTTTAAGCCACATTACTAGCCAATTTTTCTTTACCTACCCGCACTTTTAGTATTTTTTGCATGGATATTTCAATTTAGAGTGTGGGGGAAGGGCCTTTCGTGTGCATTCATTGGGATGTATATCATTTATGGATGGTTCGAGGTGTGTGTAAATATTTTGGGTAGTGGATAATAACATAATTGGGCATGTGTTGTCATTTCATTGTGCTTTATTTGTTTCATCCATTTCTTCTTCAAGAAAAATGAAAGAAATGGAGTTGAGCTTGAATTCCTCATTATACATTCTTTTTTGACTCATGTCCCTCTCAAAAATCAAGGGCATGAACTGTCATTAATACATTGCATTCAATTTACAGCTCATCCTACATGAAAAAAAATCAAAAATAAGAGAAAATAAAGTTGTGCCTTTCTAGAGATTAAAAAAATGAGAGAGAACATAGGTGATATCATTCATTGTAATCACTTCTTGGCTCATGTACCATGTCATAAAAGGGTGTGGTGTTGTTTTTCAGATTTTCAAGAAGGATTGAGAGAGTAATTTCTTATAAATAATTTTTTATAATCCCACTATAGTGTTATTTTATGAGAAATTGTCATGTTTTTAGGTTTTAGTGTTATTTTGAGCTCAAATGAAAAAAATTGTTAAATCTGGAAATTTGACAGATTTTTATCATAGGGGTATTTTGGTCATAACATTTACATTAATATTCCAAATTGTCTGATTTTTTTTAAAATCACTGATTTATTTTCTACAACTTTGTCTTCTGGATTAAATAATTATTCGAGCATTTAGAGGACCAAATAAATCATTTAATATGGGAAAGTTTCCGGGAGGACAGTGTGGACCCCAACTCTGAAATGGACACATAATTCAGTATAAACACCTAAAAATGATTTGGTTTCGGCTTTATATGTCATAGGATTCAATTATCCGGGTACATGATGAATTTCAAGTCAAAATATTATAATTAAAGAATTATTTGAACACTCCAAACATGTGGAAGATGAAAGATCTCAACAGGAAGAAACAGTTCCATTGCATAATTAATTCATAACATAGTGAACCTAATTCCATAATGGCTTATATTTTGTGTTGAGATGATAAATTACATGCGTAACAACATTTATTAAGGATGGAAGGAGTGGATAGATATTTTTAAAAGTCATAATGACTAGGGAAGTTGAAGAATTGAAATTTGGCCAGTCAAACGGACATATTAAATGTCTCGGATTAAATTGTCCATAACTCCTACATAATATGGCCAATAAATATACACTTTTGAGGGTTACCAGAGGAGAAATTATGTAACAACCTTTATGAAGAAACTTATCACTAAATCTACAATTTATTGGGACATCACCACGGAAACATTTGGCAGATGATTTTGGAGAGAATTCATTCAACTCCTCTCCCTATAAATTTGTATCCTCACCACTTCTCAAATCATTGGCACTTCCATGTGGCCATTTTCTATTGTTTTGTAGTTTCCTTACATTTTAGTAGTATTATTCATTTTAATATATTTTTCTTCTTCTTAATCTAATTCTCATTTTTTTTATCTTTTGTTTTGCACCCTGTCCTTCTCCATTGTGATCTCTTGTACTCGTGATCATGAGTAACTAACCCAAGGAAGTTCCCGTGGGATCAATCTAGTGTTGAACCCAAGTCGTTGCACATTAAATTTTATTTATTATTATTTTATAAGAGTTAGGTTGAGGGGGATCTTAGTGGGTAAGGCATCTTTGTGTCTCCACTTTCCACTCGAGGCTTAACTTTCTCTTCTATAATATTTTCCCCCGATGGAGGAGGTGGATGTGCGGTCTCTTGGAGATCGTTTAAAGCACCATATATTCACAACCAAATAGAGAAGAGGATATTCACACATACGATAGAGTGTGTTTATTAATTAAATTTGAAACTAATAATGAGATGATGAAGGTTCAATCTGGTTGATTCTCTCAGCAATATCTATTTTCTGTCTAACATCATTTTTCCCCGCATTCATTCTGTCTGCATTATGCATTGCATGTTTAATTTCATTTATCTTGAATTCTCATTTCTCAAACCACAATTTCATTTAGTTTTGTCTTATAAATAATAATAATATAAAAAAACTGAATTACATGTAGTGATTGATTGACCACAAAATCTCTTCAAGAGAACGACCTATGTCAGCCCCTATGCTGCACTCAGTTATAAATATTTTTGAGAGCTCGGACGACAATGCATCATCAAATCAGCACCATTGACGGGGATTCACATGGTCTTCACTCACTATTTTTATTCATATTTTGTAAATAATTTTTCTTTTAATTTATGAAAACAACAAAAAAATCATAACTTTCAAAAACTAAAAAAAACATCTTTATTCATGATGTATTTAAATTGTGATTATTATACATAGAATGACCAATCTCAAGTGAATGAAAATGTTTGTGATGAACTTGATTCTCAGTTTCATAGGATTAGTGATAAATTTCAAAACATAGAGAGCCAAATAGAATGTATTGCTGAATAAGTATGCACATCCCAGGAGTAACCCGCACCTGAGCTGGAACCTGAACTAGAACGAGTAGTGGAAGATATTTTACCAATAATTTTTTATTTTAGAGAACCTGAGGCGGGTGAGAAAGAACTTATAAAGGAACTAATCACATCATCCCTCACTCAACAATTGCTCGAGGAGGTCCCGAAAGTACATATTCCAGCTGATGCATTGATGGGAGATCAACAATTTTTTGAAAAATCCTAGAATAGTTTTGTTGAAGATTACTTGAAACATGATCTTCACATCCTTGATAATGAAACACCAGACATATTCTACCTCTCTCTTTATTTGGAAGATAATGATGGAGATGCACCTATTGAGATGGAGTTGCCAATAGTCCTACCTAAAGAGATCAATTACCAAGCTAACTTACTTGAAAGGGAATATTTCTTCATTAATTCTTCATGTTTTAATCTTATTCAATCTGAACTATTTTCTAATTTCTATTTCTCTGAAATTTATGATACAACACAGATGGAGAAGACCATGGAAGTTAGTGAAAAGACTACCCAATTGGTGGAGATTGAAGAAGAGTTGGGCAAGCATGTGGTGGTGTGACTATCTCCTCAACAACAATTTATATACCATATGGGGGAGGACACCACAGTAGTCAACAGGGAGCATGCCTATATTATATTTCCTCCCACTCTGGACCTTAATTTCTCTCTTTAATAATTATGTGGGGTTGGGAAATATCTTATCCTCATTGTGATTCTCCACATTGAGTGTTTAATCATGGATTTCAGGAAAACTCATATGTGGTGGTTCATCTCAAAGAAACCACACCCACCTTCTGATTGGGTATAATCCACTGAAACTTCCTGACTAGGGGCAGTAAAAACCTAGCACCTTCTTGGGGGTATAAACCAATTATTATTTCTTTTATATTCCCTTTATCATTATTTTTATCTATTTTTTTATGTATTTACATTACTTTCTTGTAGTTTTATAGTGGTAGATACTAGGATCTTAACTCAAGGCATCAACTTCAAAAATAATTTCATGTTGTATCTTTCCTTACCTTGGATTTTCCATCTTTATATATATATATATAAAAAAAAAAAAAAATTTCAGCAGAATTTATCTGTTATTTAAAATCCAGCAGTACTGTCATTACAGCAGTCTGGATTCCGACAGAAGCTCTCACCCATGGCTTCCTTCTATAAGAAGGTTTACCCTATAAATCATTCTACATTTCTGATGTGGGATTCTGATTCTCTCTGTCCTGCGCAGAACATTCTGCATTTTCGATGTGGGATTCTGTTTCAAGTTTGTGGATTTGAAAGACTATAAAATATAAACTATAATAAAAATATAAATTAAACATAAAATATGGATTAAACATATAATAAATAGTTGAAAAAAAAGAAATTCTTAAAAAATGTTGATGGAAAACAGTTTATAAGGTTTCAAAAACATCTACTTGATACTTAAAAATGTTTCAAGTACGTGAATTTGAAAGCCTATAAAATATAAACTATAAGACCAACTTAAATAAAACAAAAAACATGAATTAAACATATAACAAATAGTTGTAAATAAAAAAAATTGTAAAAAATGTTGATACAAAATAATTTATATGTTTTTAAAAACACCTACTTGAAACTTAAAAATGTTTCAACTACGTGACTTTGAAGGTCTATAAAACATAAACTATAAGACCAACATAAATGAAACTTAAAAAATTGATTAAACATATAAAAAATAGTTGAAAATATAAAAAATCATAAAAATGTTGATGCAAAATAATTTATAAGATTTCAAAGACACCTACTTGAAACTTAAAAATGTTTCAAGTATCTGCCTTTGAAAGCCTATAAAAAATAAATTATAAAACCCAAATAAATGAAACATAAAACATTGATTAAACATATAATAAATTATTTAATTAGTTAATTAATAATTAGTTAATTACTAATTTTACTAATTATAATGAATAATGAATAATTAATAGTTATAATGAATACTTATAATGAATAATTATAATAAATAATTAAAATGAATAATTAAAATGAATAATTATAATGATCAATTAAAATGAATAATTATATTACTAATTAAATAATTAATTATTATATAATAATTTTTCATAATTACAAATTTATAATTATAATGAATAATTATATTACTAATTAACTAATTAAATATTATATAATTAATAATTATATTACCAATTAACTAATTAATTATTATATAATAATTTTTAATAAATACTAATTAATAATTATAATGAATAATTATAATTTATAATTATATTACTAATTACCTAATTATAAAAAGGGCCCCGACTCTATCTTTCTCAAAAAATTTACTAATTAACTTTTATATATTTAATAATTATATTACTAATTAACAAAATAGTAATTATATAATTAATGATTAACAATTACTAATTAACTAATTACAAATTATATAATTGATAATTATATTACTAATTAACTGATTAATTATTATATAATTAATAATTATATTACTAAGTAAGTAAATAATTATTGAATAATTAATAATTATATTACTAATTAACTAATTTTATTATTAATTAACTAATTATATTACTAATTAACTAATTAATTATTCTATAATTAATCATTAATAATTACTAATTAACTACTAATTATTATACAATTAATAGTTATATAATTAATAATTATATTAGTAATTATTAATTAATAATTATAAGGAATAAATATAATGAATAATTATAATGAATAATTATAAAGAATAATTATATTACTAATTAACAAATTAATTATTATATAATAATTTTTAATAATTACCAATTAATAATTATAATTAATAATTATATTACTAATTAACTAATTAACTTTTATATAATTAATAATTGCATTACCAATTAACTAATTAATTATTATATAATAATATTTAATAA
Organism: Viscum album; assembly: GCA_963277665.1. Classification (NCBI taxonomy): domain Eukaryota; kingdom Viridiplantae; phylum Streptophyta; class Magnoliopsida; order Santalales; family Viscaceae; genus Viscum; species Viscum album. The sequence goes on along the minus strand of OY728123.1, from coordinate 784,850,194 downwards.
ATAATAAATAACAATTATAATGAATAATTATAATTTATAATTATATTACTAATTAACTAATTATAAAAAGGGACTTGGCTCTATCTTTTTCAAAAAATTAACTAATTAACTGTTATATAATTAATAATTATATTACTAATTAACTAATTAGTTATTATATAATTAATGATTAATAATTACTAATTAACTAATTAAAAATTATATAATTAATAATTATATTACTAATTAACTAATTAATTTTTATATAATTAATAATTATATTACTAAGTACCTAATTAATTATTAAATAATTAATAATTATATTATTAATTAACTAATTATATTACTAATTAACTAATTAATAAGTATATAATTAATTATTAATAATTACAAATTAACTAACTAATTATTATAAAAATAATAGTTATATAATAAATAATTATATTAATAATTAATAATTAATAATTAATAACTAATAATTATAATTAGTAATTATAATGAATAATTATAATTAGTAAATATAATGAATAATTATAATTAGTAATTATAATGAATGATTATAATTAATAATTTTAATGAGTAATTATAATTTTAAATTATATTACTAATTAACTAATTAACTATTATATAATTAATAATTATATTACCAATTAACTAATTAATTATTATATAATATTTTTGAATAATTACAAAATTTTAATTATAATGAATAAATATAATTTATAATTATATTATTAATTAACTAATAAATTATTATATACTGAATAATTATATTACAAATTAATTAGTTAATTATTATATAATTAATTATTAATAATTTCTAACTAACTAATTAATTATTATATAATTAATTTTTAATAATATTAATTTAATAATTAAATAATTTATTATATGTTTAATCCATGTTTTAACTTTGAATTATATCGGTCTTATAGTTTATATTTTATATTATTTGAAAGCCACATACTAGAATCATTTTTAAGATTCAAGTAGGTGGTTTTGAAAGTTTATAAATTAATTTTCATGAGCATTTTTTACGAAATTCTTTTTATTTTCAAATATTTTTTATATGTTTAATTAATGTCTAATTTTTCATTTATATTGGTCTTATAGTTTATATTTTATAGGCTTTCAAAGTCACATGCTTCAATTTTTTTTAAGTTTCATGTAGGTGTCTTTAAAAACTTATAAATTATTTTCCATCAACATTTTTTATGAAATTATTTTTATTTTCAACTATTTGTTATATGTTTAATCCATGTATCAAGTTTCATTAATATTGGTCTTGTAGTTTATATTTTATAGGCTTTCAAAGTCACGTACTTGAAACATTTTTAAGTTTCAAGTAGGTGGATTTGAAAGCGTATAAATTATTTTTTATCATCATTTTTTACGAAATTCCTTTTGTTTTTAACTATTTTTTATGTTTAATCCATATTTTATGTTTCATTTATATTGGTATTATAGTTTATATTTTATAGTCTTTCAAAGTCACGTACTTGAAACAAAATCCCACATTGGAAATGTAGAATGTTCTGCACAGTAAAAGGAGAACCAGAATCCTGCATCGGAAATGAAAAATGATTTCTAGGGTAATCCCTTTTATAAAAGGTAGCTCTGGGCGAGGGCTTCTATCAGAATCTAGACTACAGTAATGACAGTACTTCTGAATTTTAAATAGCGGATAAATTCTGCAGAAAATTTTATTTTTATTTTTATTTTTATTTTGTTTATATATATATATATATAAACAAAAAAAAAGAGAATGAAAATAAATTTTTTATTTTTTTATTTTTTTTTGCCTTAGGGGAAAGGTGGCATCGCAGTTTCCGCCTCTCAAACGGGCTGAAAGGAAGCATCACAGATTCCACCTTTGTGGCGTATTTAAAAAAAAATTATTCTAGCACGTTTTACAATTTTTTTTCAACAACTTATAAAAAAAATAACCAAGGGTATCCCCTTCGAATATGGCAAGGAGGTGACATGAATTAGTTCAAATTTGAGGCTTCCTTGGTTGATTATGCAAGTATGGATTCTCTATACTATATTAAGTTTTAGTTAGGGTTCGACTGGAACTCAGATATGGTATAAGGTAGGTGATTGTGATGGTGAGTAGTTTTGGTTTTGTTGTAACGTTGAGTTGTTTGCGACGATGAGTTCTTTGTGGAGGTGAGTAGGTGGAGGCTTTCCATCAGTGGTTCATGGGTGATGGTGGGTTGTTACCAATAGTGGGTTGTGGGAGTTGTCGTTGGGTTCCCAATGGTGGGTGAAATAGAACATGGTGGTGGGTCGTGACCTACTATTGGATGGTAGTGGAATGGTGGATGGATACTGGTAGAAGGTTGTGACCAATGATGGGTGAAGTTGAATTTTTTGGCAATAGGTTGGGAGAAACTTAGAAGGTTGGCAGTGAAACAATTCCTATGTTCTATTAGATGGTCGATTCCTCTATTTCGGTGGAAGGTTGAAGCGAGGAGGACGTCGGTGAGTCACCAGTGTTGACTCTAATAATTCATCCGCAAAACTTCACCGAATAAACAATTAACCTTACAAAACATTTAAGCAATAAATAATAAAGATATTAAAATTCTAAGAAAAACTAATTCAATTAATTAAATAATTGAAACTCAAATCAAAATTTGAATAAATAAAAATTTCAAATAATTGAATAATTTACTATGTTCAAAAATATAACAATAAAAATTAAAAACTAAACTTAAATTAAAACTAAAATTAAAATGCACAGTGATTAATTAATTAATTTTAAACTCAAATTAGCAGTTAAAATAAAAAAAATATTAAAAACAAGAGTTAAATATTTAATTAAATCTCGATATATTTTTGAAAATTAAATCTGAAATATACAAAATTAAGTAGCTTAAAATTTAATTAAATTTAAATTAATCAAATGAACATATAATGATAAATATAAATAAATAAACATAAAATTAATATTTAAGGAAGAATTAAAAATAAAAAATTAATTAGAAAAATAATAAAGAGAATAATAAGTAAAATCAATATTAAATATTTTAGAATCTAAAAATACAAAAGTAATTATAAAAATAAATATTTAATAAATTAAACTATAAAATTATTAATGTGAAGATAATTAACAAAGAGAAAACAATTAATTAATTAAATGATCAAAAGGTTAAATAATAGATGTGGAAAACATATCAATTAAAGGCCACATCATAGATTATGATATAAAATGGATGAAAGATCCAACTGTGATCCATTCTTATGGACAAGCACCAAACCTACTACTAAGGAAATCTGGTCTATTCAAATATTTCTTAATTTAAACGATTATGTTTTCAAATTAAAATAATGAAAATAGATTGAGATGATATATATATGATAAAATATATAATTTAAACCAATATCACCCTGTTGATTCACCACAATGGAAGATATTTGTTCAATAATTTCCTAATTTTTTAATTTAAATTAGAATTCTTAGAGATCGTGCACAAATAAAGTGAATTTATATCAGATCCTTGATAGCCAACATTTTTCATAACCTATTATGTTGTTAGTTTACAACTTTTCCCCGTAGATATATTTGAATAAAAAAGATTTTATGATGGGATAGATGATTTCTAAAAAAATAACCTAGAAATGATATTGATGTTTATCTTTCTAGGATGATTGAAGATTTCTATTTTTAATGGGAGGTAAGTGTTTAATTTTTTTAGCATAAGACAAAGAGTATTTTATTTTGTGTTTTGTGATAATGTTCTCTATAAATGAATTTTTTTTCATATGAAAATTTATCTAGATAGATTGTTAAGTGACTTAATTCTTGTCTAATTTTTTAAAGAATAGATTTCATATCATCAATTGTAAAATGGTATAAAGACAGTGTACATGGGTCAACTATTATTTTTGTAAATGGATAACCTATATCGAAGACTAAAAAATAAATTTAATGGTTTATTAGCAAATGAATTTTTTGGGAATATTTTTCAATTAAATAATATTATAATAAGGTGAAAACATCAATGTCACATTTTAGAAGATGGAATTTCCAGGTCATCAAACAAATAAATGGATAAAATGGTCTGTCTTATTTTATCTACCTTATTGAATATTTTTAAAGACAAAACATAGCATTGATGTAATGAATATTGAGAAAAAAAATATTCCATGATTTTATTGAAAATTTTTTAGATATAAGAAAATAAGAAAATATGGATTACAAGCAAGATTGAACATAATATATATTGGGATATGTTTGGATTTATCTTCTACCATGGAAAGAAAAAATAACATATTAACCTTTAGAGTGTCACATGTTAAGAAAGAGTGAAAATATGAATTTATTTCAATGTATCCATAATATTAAATTACATAGTGGGTATTCTTCAAATGTGAAAAATATAATGTCATTTAAATATTTCAAGTTAATATGGGTAAAATCTCATGACTATAATGTATTGATGAAATAAATACCACTAGTTTCATTGCATGGAATATTGTTAATGACTGTCAGAAGTTCTATCATCATGTTTTGATACTTTTTCAATTCCATTTATAATAAAGTCATTGACTTGGATTTTTTAAATTAATTGGATAATTAAGTTTTCTTCATACGTTTTCAATTGCATATGTATTTTACACCATCATTTTTTAACGTAATAGTTCATCTGGTGATTCATTTATGGTGAGAGATAAGAATATGTGGGATTTTATAATTAGGTTTCATTTATTCTTTGGAATGATATATTTAAATTTGAATAGTTATGTTAAAAATATGCATTGAGAGTATGTAACAACCTGGAAACCTACACTTCTGGATCTGGTGTTAAAAACAAAGACTTTAAATTTCTTGCTTTAATATAGATAAATGTGACCCAATTTTTTCCATCAAAACTTACAGTTTCAAAATGAAATATTAGATCACATATATACCAAAGGACCTTTTAGGCTTAGAGATTTGTAGAATTAAGAAAAAACTCTTAATAACTTGGGCTCATAAAAAACTATTTCATAAAGGTCAGCATCATCTCCCACTAAAATATTCACACCTATTAACCCTATTAGGTATAATATACACAAACCCTTTATTTATAGCCTAGTTAAAAGAAACATAAGAAAAGGGAGAGATTAAATGATTAGTAAGGGTAAACAAGGGGGATATTAATGAAGATATAAGAATAACATGAGAAAAGGGGTATGAGAACATGAGCTTAACATTTAAAAAAAAAACCTTGCATATCATATATCATAATTTTGATTCATGACATAAAGATTGAAATTTCATAATACATTAATCATAAAAGAATTAAATAACATGATCCATGAGCATAACATTGGCACAAGATATGGAATCTTGGAATACACATAAGCATATAAAATCATTTCATTGGTATTCAAGGCTCTTTTCCTGCACTATCATGGTGAAATGGGTTCCTTCCCAAAACCATGATAGTTTTCAAGATTCACGCTTAAGAATATGATAATGGAAAATGTTCCTTATTGAACTGGGTTCACTCCATATTCCAGTCTTGTTTATCTCATGAGATATCAATCTTTACCCAATTCATTGGATGGAGATATAGGTACCACCCTTCATTGGTTATAACATAACCACCATCCTTGGTTATAATGTAATCATTGTCATTGGTTATAATGTAACCACTATCACATAATTAAAACCATTCATAGTTATACCACATGATTATAAAAAAAATCATCAAATTAGAACTCATGAAAATAAATGGGTTTTATAATAATTCAATTATAGAATAACCCATGGAAAAGAAAAATGTTTCATAAATATTTCATCATTTCATCAATGTATAACCCATGGAAAGGTAACGAGTTTTATAAACACAACGTAATCATAAAAATAAAATATATAGAGAAAGAATAAGGATGGTATTCTTGAATAATATCCTTAATTAAGTATAATTAACATCAAAGGATGTCATATTAGATGGAAAATGATTCTGAAAGATCACATGGAATAATTTTTAGGGAAAATAAGTTTTCCATTTTAAAATCACTTCTCTTTTTTAAAAATATTTGCACTTATAAATGGAAAAAATTTCTTTGATAATAAAATTTTAAAAATATAAATCAATCTTAAAATCACTGAGGTGTCATGATAGTAGGAAAATATGTTCATTTCGTATAAGTTAAAATACATTCCTTTCAATTTTTTGTTGGAAAAGTCACATTGTACCTTCTTTTGAAAATGAAAAAAAAATATTCCATTCAAGACATTTTGTAAATAGTCAAACATGGGTAAAAATAATTTTAAAAATTTGTAGGAGAATAGTAAAAAACTTTTGGATTTATTTTAAGAAAACATGAACATGGAAGATAAATATTCCCTATTATATACTTAAACATAAACAATCTTGAATAATGATGAGATTGTGAAATAAACTCTTACCACTTTGGTAAATTTTGAATCATAAGCCCCACTAAATAAATAATTTTTGATGGATATTTATATTACATAATTTTTATGATGATAATCATAAAATAAATCCATGGGTATTATATACAGCACAAAAATGAAAAAAAATTGGTGTATACTCATATGTTCCACACAAGTAAAAGTGAGATGAAAATCCCTTACCACGAGTCTGACTCATCAAGTTCATCATTTATCATCTTGAATAATAAACTTAGGTTAATTATTTTATTTATTAATAACCATTTTCAATTTTATTGTTCATTTTATCTCACTAATTACCATGTTATAACAATTACTTAATCATTTATGTTCACATCATCTGTTTTAGCGATATTTAGATCATAAGTCCAAACTGACTTCGATAGGTAGAATATCATCAAAGGGTTCATTATTAAATAATATATAGAATAATAATAATAATAGTAAAATATTTATCATTTATATACAGAAATTATACTTTTAAATCCAACTATTAAATATGGTTTTGAAAAATGGACTATGTTATAATCATAGATACGGTAAGCCATATATACGCATGAGTAACATTTCCATTTTTCAATGATCATTATGGAAAAAGGTATGTATTATTTTTATCTTTATAGATTAATAACAATATCATATTAATTATTTATATATAATTATATATATATCATCCATGTGATATGGTGATGAAAAATGAATCACATCGCTTCATGGAGGTGGTAGTCCACACATACACCTGAACGATGTTATCATTTTTCAGTGAATAGAATGGTAAGAAGGTAAATGATATATTATATTTTTATAATAATATATATTTCATTAATATCATATATAAATATTATATATTTCATTACAACCAGTCTTGAGATATGGTGATGGAAAATGAATTACATCGGTTCGCAAGAAGGTAGTTTGTTGTACACACGAATTAAAAATTATTATCTCATTTGATGGATGCTATAAATGGATATAGATTATGATTTTAACATAAAAAAATATAATTATATGTATTATATTAGTATTATTATTTTATCATGATTGAAGAAGATTTTAAGGAGGTGGAAGAAGAATAAAAATTAAAATAAGCGTATAAAAATTATACCTCTTCTTTGGAAAACCTTAATTAATTAAAACCTTAAGCCTTCTAAGGTTGGTTTTATACCCAAAATAAGGCCTATAAAATAATGGGATGACTTCTAGGAAGGTATTGGTTGAGTTATTGTTCAAACCAAATGGGTTTTTAAGGGAAAAGTATTTAGAGGAAGAGGTTCCCTTTTATAAGATAGGGGAGGGACACTCTTGGCATTTCACAAAATATTAAATTAATATAAATTAATTTTAAATTGAAAATGGAAAAAAGTGAGTTATTTTGAAGGAAAAATGATTATGGGTCAAAATAATCTAATAAAATAATAATTATAAAAATTTTGACTATATTTTTACCCTTGTCTTTTGGTTATAATGCACATTTAACCCTTTTAACTCTTACCATGAAAACATGAATTTTTACTCTTTGAGGGTCAATATAGTTATTATAAAATAAAAAAAGACCCATAAATGGTCCAAGGTTGATATTTTAAATCTTATAAAATCCACTTTCCAAATTTTATATTTTTAATAATTTTATATCATTTAATAAAATATTATTTAATAAAATATCCATAATATTAATTTTTAAAACTATTTATTACATTGCCTTTAATAATATCAAGATAAAATATGAACTTTAAAAAAATTATATCCATAACATGTCATGGTCATATATAAAATTTTTGGTGTGTATTAATTGACTCTAATTATATATTTTTAAATTTTTTTAATATCATTTATTTGACTTTTCCATTAATTAAATAATTAATCCATGAGTGTTGTGTAATCATTTAAGGTAATTATTTATTCACTAAAAATTAAATATAAATTATCATGAAGAAGATAAATCCTTTATATTTCAAAATAATATTTACAGTCAAGCATATCCTCTAAATAACCCCATGTTAAAAATATTTTTGTTATTAAAGAGTGTGATATGTTTGGCTTTTCTTTAACTAAGATATTATAAGTCATAATCTCATCCAAGTGGACCCAAATGGTCATAAATTCAACCTTTGGATGATTATGAATGATATATAGGCATCTAATAAGATTTATGCAGGTATTAATATAATTTTATATTCTTTATCATTTTTTACCTTAAATTACCCAATCAACCCTTTACAGTGGTAACAAAAATTAGTAAGTTTACTATTCATATTGAAAAAAAATAAAATGGACATATTTACTAAATTTTAAATTACTAATTACAAATATGGAATCTATTTTTAAAAATTCTATACAAAAAGGGGTAGAATTTAATTTAAAATTAATTTGGGAAAATATAATGAAAAAAGGTTTTTCAAAAAATTGCTCATTTTAAATATAAAATGTTTTTATACTAAATTCAAGTATAAAATCCATTTCAAAAATCATAATTTAATTAATTTATATAAAAATTTACTAATTAAATTTTAATACTAATCTAAAATATAATTTAACATTGTAAATAAAAATATTTTTTCATTAAAAATAAGTATTTTTCATTATTCATTGAAAAGAAATATTTAAATAAATTTATAAAATATTCATCATAACATAATTTTTACATGATTAATTAAAAAAATAAAATTCATTTAATCAAATAAATTTTCTAATACTTTTAGAAATTAATTATAATAATCACCCATAAAAAGAAATAAAAAACATTTTTAAAGAAAACCTATTTTTTAAGAATAAAATGACTTTGATAAAAATATAGTACTTATTTAAAAATAATTAATTAATCCATTATTAATGATTAGGAACATTATATATTTCACAATGTGGTTAATACTTTTCATTACCTCTAATTTAATGGCTAGGTTATATGGGTCACATTTAAATTATAAGATTATGTTGTTCGTTTAAGATCGGTGTTGCATATCTTATACACTATTGAATGTAGTATTTAATTTTAATATCTCAGTATGTTACATTCCCCCCCTTTAATAAATTTAAACCTCACAATTTGAACTCAGACTCATTATCTAGGATTTGATTGTTCAAAATACCTTTATTGAATCTGACATCATAAAAAATGATTAAAAAAACTTTCACTTGATAAGATATAAAAGGAAATACAATGGTCTTATAGAATAACACATAACTAGAAAAGTATAGTTTCATCCTCTAATAAATTTTATTAATTCTTATACTATATATACTGAGAATAAAAGGAAATATACTTACTTGAAAAGTAGAGTTTCATTCTCTAATAAATTTCCACCACAAACTATTATTTTTCATTAAATTATGAGTATTCAAGATGATTTTTTATTTATTGAATCACTAGAATCAACTTCTATGGATCATAAAACCCAAAAAAGTAAAAAATGTTATTCCTCCTCTCTTTATACATTAACCAAAATCGAAATGTTTAGAAAATAATAAAATAATTCTCAAAATTAATAAACCTTCAAAATAAAAAAACCTACGTTAATCTAAAAAATTTAAAAGTAATACCCAAAGTTCAACATAGATCATTCGATAAAAAAATAACCTTAAAATTAATCAAAAAAATATAAACTAATATTGAAAAAAATCAGAAGTATTTGATCACATATTCTTCTAATATTAATTTTATTATTTATCTTCAAATAATATTAATCAATATTAAAGTATCATACTAAAATATAATTTCCCTAATCACATAATCTCTATGATTTGATAATCATTTCAATAAATCACCTGAATCCATGTTATTAAAATATAATTCAACCTTAATTCCTCAATTAAAAGTCCCATAATAGTTTATTCAACTTAATCCTATAACATTCCCCAAAAATTATAGGGATCTTATTTCAAAATAACATTTATCACTTAATCAACAAATAATTTTCTAGTCACAACTGTTATCTATATTATAAAACATATGTCCCCAAAATCAAATTATTCTTCATCCATCAAATCATTTAACTAAAAATAAAATTTCATACTAACTGGGACTTAACGTGGGATAGTGGTGGGTAATACATCCTTATCACCCTTCAGTTATGGGTTCAAACCTTATGACCTTTATGGATGATATAGGCTGTCAGCTGATCTATGAGTTTTCCTTTTTATAAAACCATAATTTTTATAAAATTCATATAAATTTTAGAAATATCCTTAAAAAATAACTATAATATATTAATCATCAAATAAAATGTTTTAACCTCAAAGTTTATCTCAGGCCGTTCATTTTCCATCCCAAAATGTAATAAACCATAATTACCTCAACTTCTTAATTCATGAAGTCTTGTAAATCCTATAATTTGAAATTTCATCTCCCCATTATTTAAATAAAATTATTCCGAAGAAAAAATAAAAGTAGATCATACCTTGATCATGATGTCCACCTAATTTCATTATCGTTTTTTTCATGTCGATATAAGGTCCACACATTGCAACAATGATATAGAGATACTTCAAATTACCTTGCTTCCTTTTTCCAAAATCACCTCGTACAATTTGGGTTATATGGATCTTGGAATAGAAATAGTTTTGAGAAAAAATCATATGCAATATAATTTCAAAACATATGATAAAACATTATTTTTAGAAAACACTCGGACTGATTTTGTTTTGAAACTTTTAATCAAGGGTCCTTTTAAAATACCATAAATATGACCCATAAGACTATAAGTTAAAAAATTTTAGATAGGATACATGAGGGTATCCTTCATCTAAATCTATATTAAAATCATAATATTCTTCAATGTATTGTAATAGGGTAGATTATTTGAAAATTCCTCGATGATATTTACCTTTTTTGGAAATATGAGAAAATTGGGATATTGGGATTTGATTAAAAAAACCATGAACCATGGTGGTATAGAGGTACAGAGGAGGTGTTTGATATTTCATATAACTATTTATATGATGTTTTTATGCTATAAAATGTTTTAAAATCATAAAGAGATGAATTTTAAATAATTATTGCAAGTAGTTCATTAAGAAGATATATAAATATTGTTTGGGATCCTCCTCCTTCCATATAAAACTAATTTTCCTCGATTTAAAAAATTTAAAAAATAAGGATTTTACTAAAAGAACATGATAAGAAACTTAACCTTTTCTTAACAAAAATTTATAAATTCCAAATATGTCTTAATCTTGTTGTGATACCAACTATAACAACCCAAAACTCGCTCTTCTGGATTTAGTGATAAAAATATTAACATTACATTTCTAGATTTAATAAAAATAAATGTGACCCAATTTTTTCTATCAAAACATACAATATCAAAAGGAAATATTGCACAAATTACATACCCAAGGACCTTCCAGGTTTAGTTTTTTATATAATTAAAACAAACACTTAACAACTTTGATTCATAAAGAACCGGTACATAAAGGTCGGAATCATCTCCCACTAAATTCTTAACATCTAGTAACCCTCTTAGTTATAACATACTTAAAACCATTCTTCATGACCAGGAGAAAAGAAACATAAGATAAGGGTGAGCTTAAATTATAATTAAGGGTAAAGAAGTGAGATATTTCTGATCATATAAGGATAACACGAGAAAAAGTGTGTGATAATATGATCTTAACATTTGAAAACCATACCCTACATATCATTAATCATAATTTTGAGTCATAGAATAAATTTTGGTACTTAATAATACATGAATCATAAAATAATTAAATAAAATGATCAAAGATCATAACATCGACATAATACATGGAATCATGGTATATACATTATAATAGAAAATCATTTCCTTAGTAGTCAAGGCTATTTTACTAGACTATCATAGTGGAATGGGTTCACTCCTCAAACCATCATAGTAGTCAGGGTTCACTACCAAGACTATCACAGTAGACAATGTACCTTACTGAACCAGTTTTACTCCGAAATTAAATCCTTTTTATCTCATTAGATATCAATCTTTACCCAATTCATTGGAGGGAGATATAGGTCCCACCCATTATTGGTTATAACGTAACCACCATACTTGGTTATAATATAACCACTGTCCTTGATTATAATGTAACTACCATAACATAATGAAAACCATATATATGTGTGCCCCAATATTATAAAAAAATTCATCAAATTAGAAACCATGAAAAGAAATGGGTTTCATAAACATTCTATCATAGAATAACCCATGGAAAATAACTGGGTTTCATAAACATTACATCATTTCATCAAAGTATAACTAGTGGAAAGGTACTGGGTTTCATAAACACCATGTCCTCATTAACATAATCCATATAGAGAAATAATAAGTATGGAATTCTTCGATCATATCCCAAATAAAGTATAATTAACATCAAAGGATGTCATATTAGATGGAAAATTATTTGGGAAGATCACTTGGAATAATTATTGAGGAAAATAACTTTTCCATTTTAAAATCAATTCTCTATTTTAAAAATCTTTGCACATATAAATGAATAAAATTTATTTGAAAATAAAGTCATAAAATTATAAAGTAACCTTAAAATAATTGATGAATCATAGTTGAAATAAAATTCTCTCATGTTTTATAAGTTAAAAAACATTCCTTCAATATTTTTATCATATAAGTCACAAAGTACCTTATTTGGAAAATAATAAAAAAATTCCTTTTAAACCATTTTATAAAAAATAAAACATGGATAAAAATTATTTAAACAATTATAGTAGAATATTAAAAACCTTTTTGATTTTTTTAAGAAAACATGGAAATTGAATATAAATATTCCCCGATGGAGACTTAAACAAAAATAATCCTGAATATTGATGAGATTTTGAAATAAACCCTTACCACTTTGGTAAATTTTGAATCATAAGCCCCATGAAAGAAATAAATTTATATGGATATTTATATCCCCTAATTTTAATGATAATAATCTTAAAATACATTCATGAGTATTATATACACCACACATAAGAAACAAGTGGTATATAAGACATATGTCCTGCAGAAGTAAAAGTGAGACGAAAATCCCTTACCTTGAGTCTGACTCGTCACATATGTTCTTTATATTCCTAAATAATAAAAATAGCTTAATTATTTAATTGATTAAGAAAATTTTTAAAGATTAATATTCCTTTTATATCTCTTATTACCATGTTATAAAAATTAATTAATTATTTATGTTCACGCTGACGTTTTAGTAATATTTGGATTATAAGTCCAAAATTACTTCAGGAGGATGAATGTTGTCAAACAGGTCATTATTCTATAATATACAGAATAATAATCATAAAATATTTATTATTTATATAAGTAAATTATACTTTTAAAACCAACTATTAAACATGGTTATGAAAAATGAACTATGTTACATTCATGGAGACGGTAGGTTGTACATACACATGTGTCACATTTTCATTTTTCAACAATCATTATGAAAAGAAGGTAAATATTATTTTTATCATTAAATAATGATAATAATATCATATTAATTCTTTAAATATACTTATATATATCATCCAAGTGATATGGTGATGAAAAACAAATCACATTGCTTAATGGTGGTGGTAGTCAACACATACGCCCGAACAACATTATCATTTTTCAGTTCATGGAATGGAAAGAAGTAAAATGATATATTATATTTTTATAATGGTAAATATATCATTAATATCATATATACACATTAATTTCATTATTAAAAATAGTATTGAGATATGGATATTGAAAACGAATCACATTGGTTCGCGGGGTAGTAGTCCACTATTCACATAAATGATGAATTATTCTCCCATTTGATGGATTTTAGAGATGGATATAGGTTATGATTTTAACATAATAAAATCTAAGTATTTTTAGTGTAGTATTTTTATTATTTTATAATGTTTTAAGAATATTTTAAGGAGGGTTAAGAAGAAACAAAAACAAAACAAGAAAATAAAAATTATCCCTCTTCTTTGGAAAACCTTGTTTGATTAACACATTAATCCTTCTAAGGTTGGTGTTGTGCATAAAATAAGGCCTATAGAATTAGGGTATGGATTATAGGAATTTATATTGGTAGGTATTTTCTAAAACAAATGGGTTTTTAATTTTTAAGTATTGAGAAGAAGAGGTACCCTTTTAAAAGATAGGGGAGGGGCACTCTTGGAATTTCTCCAAATATTAAATTAATAAAATTAATTTTCAATTCAAAATGGATCCAAAGTTTTTTATTTATAATATATTTTTAGGTTGGGTCTAAATCCTCTCATAAATAAAAATTATACAAGTTATGAATATATTTTTACACTTATATTTTGGTTATAACCTCCATTTAACCTTTTTAACTCTTACCATGACAACATGAATATTTACTCTTTGAGGGTCAATATAGTTACAATAAAATGAAAAATACACATAAATAGACCTCAGTTAATATTTTAAACATTATTTTAACTAATTTTTTGAATTTAATATTTTTAGTAATTTTATATTATTTAATAAAATACTCTTTTCTATAAAATATCCATAATGTCAATTTTTAGAACAATTTATTACTTTGAATTTAATAATATCAAGAAAAAATATAAAATTTTAACGAAATATTTTATTATATCCATAACATGTCATGGTCATCTATAATGTTTTTCAATTTCATTAATTTTCTCAAATTATATTTCTTTTAATATTTTTAATAACATTTTTTTTATTTTTGCATTAATTGAATCATTATTGCATTAATGTTGGGTAAGAAATTAAGGTAATTATTTATTCACTAAAAAAATTACCATAATAAATCTAAATCCTTTATATTTTAAAATTCTATTTATATTTGAGAATATCCTCTAAATAACCCCATGTTAAAAATATTTTATTTATTAAAGAGGGTGACATGTTTGACTTTTATTTAAATAAAATAATATAAAAGTCATAATCTCATTCAAGTGGCCCAAAAAGGTCATAAATATGTCCTTTTGATAATTATAAAGGATATATAAGCATCAAATAAGATTAAGGCAGGTGTTAAGGTAATTTTATAGTACTTTTCATTTTATTGTTAACCATAAATTACCCGATTTTCCCTTTACTGTGGTAACAAAAATTACAGAGTTTACTATTCATATTGACCAAAAATAAAATGGTCCTATTTACTAAATTTGGACTTACTGATTCCAAATATGGAATCCAATTTTCAAAATTCAACACACAAAATTAGAAAAATTTAATTAAAAATTAAATAGGCAAAACGTAATGAAAAATGATTTCTCATAAAATTTCCATTTTTAAATATAATTTTTTTATACTAAATTCATGTATAAAATCAATTTAAAAAATCATATTGAAAAATCAGTGTTTTTTACGATTTATTGAAAAATAAATATTTTCAAAAAAATCTAAAAAATCATCCTAAGATTATTTTTACATGATGAATTCAAAAATAAAATTCATTTTATCAAATAAATTTTTAAAAATTTCAAAAAATAAATTATAATAATCTCTCATAAAAAAATAAAAATTATTTTTGAATAAAACATATTTTTTAAAGAATAAAATTAATTTACTAAAAATCTAGTAATTATTTAAAAATAATTAATTAATACATTAGTAACGAGTAGGCCCACTATATATTTCATAATGAATTTTTTACTATTCATTCCTAAAAATTTAACGGCTGAGTTATAATGGTCACATTTAAATAATAATTTTTTTTTGTTCATTTAAGCTTGGTGTTGTGTATCTTGTACACTATAGAGAATAGTCTTTCCTTTTAAAATCTCAGGATTTTACAGTATAGGTATATATTTTTCGAAAATATATGTCATATGAGGTGTTTGATTTTGGTATTAACTACTTATGTTTATTTTCCCAAGGGATCATGCAGTCACCCTGAGAGGGGGGCGAATCAGGGGTGATCAACTTCTACTGATTAAGTCCAACATAAATTTTGTGATTCCTTTAAGTCAGTTGAATCTCTATCAATTTTTTGGATGTATGGATCTTTATAATTATACCTCACTACTTTCTCTAATATGAAATAAAGATTTTGAAACACTGGTAGGAAAATAGCCTTTAGTAACCGCCAAAAGTCATCGCTAAAGGCCTATTGTGGTCGCATAGTGACTGCCAAATGGTGATTGATTTTGGCATATCTCTATTACCTATATAAAATTACAATTGGTGTTCCCTATATGGGAGATTGGGTTACCCTATAATGACCTACATTTTTTGTCACTATAGCATGGTGCAATAAAGACCGCCAATTGGCGGTTGCTATAGGGAGTTTGGGCTTGACCTATAGCGACTGACATATGATGGCTCCTATAGCTCGCCTGAAGTGACCTATAGTGACCTCTATATGGTGGGATCTAAATATATATATATTTGTAAAAAAGTTACATGAGAATTTAAAATATCACAAAAAATAAAAATAATTCAAAATTTCAACTAATATCTCCATGGTCTGTAAAATCACAAGCTCATAAATATCTTTTTCCAATCATCTTCCAAGCACCATGCCCATCTTCGAATAAAACTAAATGTAAAAAATAATAATTAGTGCTAAAAAGATAAAAAATAATAATTGAAATGTATTAAAATATTTCAATTAAAACTTATTACAACTATATGAGCTCATTTGATTTTGAATGTATTAATAGTTTTTATTCATTTTTTAATTTATATCTGCGTATTCAATCATTTCAAGTAGATTGTATGTCTTATTAAAATTTTGTCTACTTGTACACATTACAAATAATAATTACTTATTTTTTCTATGATTTCATGTCATTTTTAGTCTGTTTTCTATATATATAATCATTAAATGCATGTTGTGTTTTAAAACAAAAAAAAGTTCATTTCAGGTCATCCTGTCCAAATGGTGCTTCAGATTGATGTTTCATCTAATCATACACATCATAAATAATAGTAATTTTTTTTCCATGATTTCATTTCATTATGATGTCATTTTAAATGTATTTGACAATCAAACGTACATTTTTGTGTTTCAACCTAAAAGAAGTTTAGTTCAGGTCTTCCTAGAAAAACAATACATTATATTAAAGTTACATCTACTTGAACATCTCACGATTCACTGTATGGTTTTTTTCATTTTATTAAATGTAATTTAGAGGTCATTTGGTCAGTTTTAACCTCTCCTAATCTCCCCCATCGACACATGTTTTTAAATGGAATTAAAGTATTAAAAACTGTATACTCAGTCATTCCACGTAGACAACACAACCGATTAATGTTTGATCTACTCCTACATATCAACAATAATAATAATATGATTTTTCTATGATTTTATGTCATTATGAGTTTTTTATAAGGTTTTGGTTGTTAAATGCATGTTTTGGTGCTTCCGGATAATTAAAGTGTGTTTCTAGTCCTCTAAAGAAAAATACACCTCAGATTGATGTTTCATCAACTTGAACATTACACATTTCACTATTTCGTTGTAGTCATCTTATTTCATGGAATTCAGAAGTCATTTGGTTAGTTTTGACACCCATAATGCAAATTTTTAAAGGGTTTTAAGTCTTTAAAAACTGTATATTAATTCCTTTTTAGTAGACGACATGTCTAATTGATGATTCATCTACTAAAACACCTCAAAAATTATAATAATATTTTTTTTCTAATTTCACATCATTCCAAGGTTGTTTTCTATAGATCTGATTGTTAAACGCATGTTTTAGAGTTTTTAGAGAAAAAAGTGTGTTTCGGGTCATACCATGAAAACAACACCTCATACTAATGTTTAATCTACATAAAAACCTCAAATTTCACTATATAGTTATTATTATATGATTTCATGGAATTTAGAGGTCATTCAGTTGGTTATGACCCGTGGACACACATTTTTAAAGGGAATTAAACCTTTAAAAACCATATTTTAAATCTTTCTAGGTAGAACACATATCCAATTGATGTTTAATATACTAATTCACATCAATAATAATAATAATATTATTCTACTATGATTTAACTTCATTATGAGGTCATTTTGTATGGATATGACTGTTAAATGTAATTTTTGGTGCTTTAAAACAACAAAAGTGTATTACACATTATCCCAGGAAAATGGAACCTTGAGTTGATGTTCCTTATACATAACCAAGTCATAATTTTCTATAAGGTTGTTTTCATGTGATTTCATGACATTCAGAGGTCGTTTGGTTGGTTTTGACTCCCTGATACACGTTTTTAAAGGGCACCGAATCCTTCAAAACCATATATTTGATAGTTATAAGTAGACTGCATTTCCAATTGACATTTCTTATACTCCTACACATAAAAATTAATAAAACACATGGTTTCCTATGATTTCATGTCATTTTTAGGTCTTTTTTATGGATTTGGTCATTAAATTCATGTTTTGGTGTTTTAAAACAACAAAAATTTATTTCAGGTCATCCTGAGAAAATGCCACCTTGGTTTGATGTTATGACTACTAAAACATATCAAATTTAATTGTAGATTTGTTTTCAACAGATTTTATGGCATTCAAAGGTCATATGGGTGGTTTTAACACCCAGATGCATGTTTTTAAAAGGAGTCAAACCATTAAAAACTGAATATTCAGTCGTTATAGGAAGACCACGTGTATGATTGATGTTTTATATCCTCATATATATCAAAATTAATAATAACATGTTTTTATGATTTAACATCATTATAATTATGTTTTCTATGGATCTGACTTTCAAACACATGCTTTGGAATTTTAAAACAACAAAACTATGTTTTGGATCATCCTGGGAAAATGACACCTCAGATTAAAATTCCATCTATTTGACCATCTCAAAATTCTATGTATGGTTTTTTTTCATCTGATTTAATTGTATTCAAAGGTCGTTCGGTTGGTTTTGACCCCCGGAAGCAGGTTTTTAAAGGGAGTCAAACCTTTAAAAATTGCATATTCGGTCATTTTGGACAGACCACATATACGATTTAAATTTATTCTAATCCTACACTTCAAAAATAATAATAATATGGTTTTCCTAGGAAATCTCACGATTTAAAGGTCATTTTCTATGGTTCTAACCATCAAACACAAGATTTTGCATTTTAAAACAAAAATAGTGTGTTTCAGGTCATCCCTTGAAGAAGACACCTCATATAGGCATTTCGTCCATTAAACCATGTCACAATTCACTATTTGGTAATTTTCTTATGATTTCACAGCATTTAGAATTCATTATTTTGGTTTTAACCACTTGATCCATGTTTTTAATGGGAGTTAAACATTTAAAAACTGGATATTCAGTAGTTATGGGTAGAACACACTTCTGATTGATGTGTTTTTTTCACATACATGTCACAAATAATAATAACACAGTTTTCCTATGATTTCATGTCATTAAGAGGTTGTTTTATATGTATTTGACCATAAAGTGCACATTGGTGTTTTAAAACAACAAAACTATGTTTCAGGTCATCTTAGGAAAACACCACTTCAGATTGATGTTTTTCTACTAGAATATATCACAATTCATTGTACGATTGTTTTCGTATGATTTCATGGAATTCAGAGGTTGTTTAGTTGGGTTTAACCCCCAAGAGCATGTTTTAAATGGCATCAAACCTTTAATAACCATATATTCGGTCGTCACGGGAATACCATATGTTCGATCAATATTTCTTCTACTCCAGCACATAAAAAATAATTATAACATGGTTTTCCTATGATTTAACATCATTATGAGTTCATTTTCTATCGATATGACTATTAAACACATGTTTTATCATTTTAAAACAACAAAAATATGTTTTGGGTCATCTCGGGTAAATGTCACCTCAGATTGACATTCCGCATATTCGACCATATCACAATTCATGGTATAATATTTTTTCTCTGATGTCATGAAATTTAGAGGTTGTTTATTTGGTTTTCACCAGTAGAAGCACATTTTTAAAGAGAGTTAAACATTTAAAAACAATATATTCGGTCTTTATTCATAGGTCACACATTTTATTGACATTATATATACTCTTACACATCAAAAATAATAACAACATGATTTTCCTATGATTTCACATCATTATGAGGCCATTTTCTATGGATTTGACTGTTAAACGCAAGTTTTGATGTTTTACAATAACTAAAGTGTGTTTCAGGTCTTCCTGGGTAGAAGGGGCCTTAGAATGACATTTCATTTTCTCGACCATATCAAAATTCACTTTACGATTTTTGTTTAATGATTTTTTTGATTTGGAGTTCATTTAGTTTGTTTTGATCCCCTGAAACATGTTTTTAAAGGGTGTTAAACCTTTAGAAACCATATATTTGGTCATTCTAGGTGAATAAAAAATATGATTCTGGTTTCGTCTACTCCTATGTGTCGCAAATAATAATAACATGGGTTTTCAACGATTTCACATCATTTTGAGATCTCTAGCTATTGATCTAATTATTAAATTCATGTTTTGGAATTTTAAAATAATAAAAGTGTGTTTCACACTATCACAGGAAGATTCCACCTTAGATTGACATATTTTTTACTCAGATATCTCATAGTTCAAAGTACAACTTTTTCATATGATTTCATAGTAGTCAGAAGTTGTTTGGGTGGTTTTAACCCCCAAACACACGTTTTTAAAAGGTGTTAAACCATTAAAACCATAAATTTAGTCATTATGGGAATACCACATGTTTTATTGAAATTATGTCACCTTCTACATGTCAAAAATAATAATAAAAAATTTCATTATGATTTCACATCATTATGAGGTTGTTTTCTATTGATATGACCCTTAAATGCATGTTTTGGCATTTAAAAAAAACAAAATTTTGTTTTGGGTCATCCTACTAAAACACTACCTTTGATTAACATTCCATCTACTTGAATATCTCACAATTCACTATGTGGTTATTTTTGTATCATTTCACAGCATTCAGAGGTTGTTCGATTGGTTTTGACCGCCAGACACACGTTTTTAAATAACATCAAACCTTTAAAAACTAAATATTTGGTTGTTACAAGCATACCGCTTGTCTGGTTGAAATTTTATATGCTTATACACATCAAAAATAAGAATAACATGATTTTACTATGATTTAATATCATTCTAAATTTGTTTTCTATGGACTTGACCATTAAAATCATGTTTTGGAATTTCAAAACAAAAAAATTGTGTTTCAGGTCATTTTGGGAAAATGAAACCTTGAATTAAACTTCATTCTACACAGGAATATAACAATTAACTTTATAGTTATTATCATCTGATTTCATGGCATTCAGAGGTCATTTAGTTGGTTTTAACCACCAGATGCACATTTTTTAGAAAAATGTCAAACCTTCAAAAATTACATATTCAGTCGTTTCGGGTAGACAGAAAATCTAATTAATGTTTTTTATGCACATACACATAAAAAATTACAATAAAACAATTTTACTAATATTTTACACCATTACTAGGTATTTTTCTATAGATATTCCCATTAAACACATGTTTTGTAGTTTTAAAAGAACAAACCTACATTTCAGGTCTTCTTAAAGAAACGCCACCTCATATTGATGTTACACCTACTCAACCATATAAAAATTCACTATAAGGTTATTTTCATATGGTTTTATGGCATTTATAAGTTGTTCAGTTTTTTGACCCTCAAATGCACGTTTTTAAAGGGCGTTAAATCTTTAAAATCCATATACTCGGTTGTTATGGGAAGATTGAACATCTAATTGACTTGTCACCTTCTTCCATACATCAATAATAATGATAATAATAATAATTATTTTGATGATGATGATAATGATAATAATAATAAAATGTTTTTCCTATGATTTCACATCATTCTGAGGTTGTTTTCAATAGATCTTGTCGTGAAACAAAAATTTTAGCATTTTAAAACAACAAAATTGTGTTTCGGGTCATCCCGAGAAAATGGCACCTCATATTGAATTTTTTTTCTTCTAAACCATCTCAAAATTCACTATACAATTTTTTTAGTCTTATTTAACTATATTTGGAGTTCTTTTGGTTGGTTTTGACCCCTAAACGCACATTTTAAAAGGACATCAAATCTTTAAAAACTTCATATTCGGTCTTTCTGGGTTGACCACAAATCTAATTGATGTTTCACCTACTCCTATATGTCACATATTATAATATCACAGTTTCTCATGATTTCACATCATTCTATGATCATTTAATATGGGTATAACTGTTAAATTCACGATTTATCATTTTAAAACAACAAAACTGTGTGTCGAGTAATTATAGGAAAAAAACACCTTGGATTGAATTTTTATCTAATCAAATATATCACAATTCACTTTATTATTATTGTCTTATGATTTGATGACATTCAGAGGCCTTTCGATTGGCTTTGACCCCCAGATTGAAGTTTTTAAAAGGATTGAAACCATTAAAACCCACATATTCAGTCATTACAAGCACATTACATTTCCAATTAATGTTTAATATGTTGTTACATGTAAAAAATTCTAATAACATGGTTTTACTATGATTTCACATCATTTCGAGATTGTTTTATAAGGATTTGACTATTAAACAAATGTTTTGGAATTTTAAAATAAAAAATCTCTGTTTCAGGTCATCCTGGGAAAACGAAATGACATATTAATATTTATTCTACTCAAACATATCAAAATTCATTGTATGGTTATTATCATCTGATATAATGGAATTAAAAAGTTTGCTCAGTTGGTTTTGACCCTCAGATGCACATTTTTAAAGGGCATCAAACCTTTAAAACTGCATATTTGGTCATTTCAGGAAGACCGAATCTCTGATTGTAGTTATTTCTACTCATACACATAAATAATAATAATAATATGATTTTCCTATGATTTCACATCATTTTAAGATAATTTATGTGTATTTGACCATTACACATACATTTTGTTGTTTTAAAACAACAAAACTGCATTTTGGGCCATCCCAAAAAAATCCACCTCAAATTATCATTCCATCTACTTGATCAACACACAATTAATTATATGGTTATTTTCATATGATTTAAAAACATTTTTAGGCCATTATATTTATTTTGACCCCCAGGTACAAGTATTTAAAGAGAATCAAATCTTTAAAATTATCATATTTTGTAGTTATGGATATACTATAATTTTGATCAAAATTTCGTTTCCTACTACACATAAAAGATAATAATATAATGGTTTTCCTACAATTTCACATCATTCTGAGGCCGTTATCTATAGATTTGGCCATTAAATTCATATTTTTTCATTTTAAAACAATAACAATTTGTTTTGGGTAATTGATGGAAAACCAATCATCGGATTGATGTTCCATCTGCTTGACCACATCACAATTCACTATACGACTGTTTTCATCTGATTTCAGTGTATTTAGAGGTTGTTCAGTTGGTTTTGACCCTCAGATGCACATTTTTAAAGGGCATAAAATCTTTAAAAATTGTATATTTAGTTGTTCTGGGTAGAACACTCATCTGATTGGCATACCACATACTCCTACACATAAAATATAATAATATCATGGTTAGTCATATGATTTCACATCATTCCAAGTTTGTTTGTTATAGATCTGATCATTCAACATAATTTTTGGCATTTTAAAACAACAAAACTCTATTTTGGATCTTCTTAAAAAAATGAAACCTTAGATTGATGTTCCCTCTACTCAACCATCTCACAATTCAATGTGCAGTTGTTTTCATATGATTTCATTCCATTCGAAGGTCCTTCGGTTGGTTTTGACCCCCAGACACACATTTTTAGAGGGCATCAAACCTTTAAAAATTTTACATTCAGTCATTACAATCATAACACACACTTGATTGTTTTTTAGTCTACTCCTACATATCAAATTTAATAATAATACATTTTTTCTATGATTTCATGTCATTACAAGGTTTTTTTCTATGGATGCTACTGTTAAATGCATGTTTTGACATTTTGAAATAACCAAAGTGTGTTTTGGGTCATATCAAGAAAAAAACACCTCATATTGATGTTTCTTATACTTGACCATTTCAAAATTCCCTATACATTTGTTTTTTTCTGACTTCATATCATTTGGAGGCTATTTGATTGGTTTTGACCCCCTGAATGCACATTATTAAAGGGTATCAAACCTTTAAAAAACACATATTCAATCATTACGGGAATAATTCATGGATGAATGATATTACTTCTACTCATATACATCAAAAATTATAATAAAATTGTTTTACTATGATTTAAAATCATTCCAAGATCATTTTCTATGGATATGACTGTTAAATCCACGTTTTTCCATTTTAAATCAACAAAATTGTGTTTTGGGTCATCTCGGAAAAAAAACACAACAGATTCATGTTCCATCTACTTTACCATGTCATAATTCATTATATGATTGTTTCTTGTTTGGTTTCACAAAATTTTGAGGATGTTCGGTTGGTTTTGACCCCCTCCCCCCCGATGCATGTTTTTAAAGGGCATCAAACATTTAAAAACTGGATATTCCGTCATTCTAGTTAAAGAATTGGTGATTATTATAGAATTTTTCTGAATATATTA
The DNA here is from genome assembly GCA_963277665.1 of Viscum album. Lineage (NCBI taxonomy): Eukaryota > Viridiplantae > Streptophyta > Magnoliopsida > Santalales > Viscaceae > Viscum > Viscum album. The sequence goes on along the minus strand of OY728123.1, from coordinate 784,825,346 downwards.
AATCAATATGGTTTATTGTTTCTAGAGAATAAATATTACTAGAAGAAAGATTCTACACATTAGATAAATGGGCTACGACATAATGTAAAGATGTGTAAATTTTATTTGGAAGGTGAACTACTCACATAAAGGTAATATATGGGTTTCTTAAAGGTAACATTGAAACATGGTTAACACTTCTAGGAAGAAGAGCATGAAAAATTTTGTGAATTATTTATAAATAATTATTTATTATTTCCCGTCACACTATAGAGAAAATACCACATCTTTTGAGTGACTAGATATCACTGGAGTTTTTAGGGCTCTTAATCCATGGAGAGAAGACTATGCTATAGTTTTTATAAATTTAATATGTACATTGTCACAAATTGACCCAATAGGGCCTACCTGTCTAGAAATAAGCTGAGCATGACACCCCAAGCATGCCTCCAACAGACGAGGGACCAACAACAAGTTCTAAGAAGGCATAAACTAAAATGGGAGGCCTTATCTTTAAGTACTTTTATGCACGCAAACAACCATATCTATGAAATAGTGTAGAGGTATAATAAAGTACTAAACATATAGAGTGTAAATAATGCATGAAATAAACTCTCAGGAAACCATATCAGAGTATAATATCATAATTCAAATGATATAAAGGGTTAAATACATTCCCAACCAGAAATGTAGGGGGGTCCCAAGCTAGCAGCATCTATAAGCAGTAGAGAGAGCGAGTGCCTAGATCCATATCCGAGAGTTCAACCACTAAACACGGTCAATGCAAACATTTTATATTAATATCAATTGAACCAGGATCACCTTATTCAATGTTAATATGTATTTATTCTATTTAAGACATGGAATGTGTGAGAAATTCCCATTCTAGGGTTAGTAGGACACCCTAAAATCACCAAGCATGAAGCATCAAGAGAGGGTGGTCATCTCACCACAACGAAGGCACATCAATTAGTATATGAGATAATAACCATAAAAATAATAACCCATATGTGATCAATAATAATCCCAAATGAGGATAGAAAATGGGATCTCTATCTCCACAATATATCTAAGAACAATGAGTCTTCCCGCAGCTCCAAAGGTCCATCTCCAATGATCGACATCACACATACCCATATAGATAAACTATGTGGAGGGATCACACCTCTCTAGTTTTCTCCATAGCTTAAAGGGGCACTATATCTTAGTGAATGATCTCACATAACCTCTAAAGATTCTATTTGGATTTCCTGAACCTCACCATTGCACTCCATAGCTTGAGGGGGCACTATATCCTATCCATGCATCTTGCGTAACATCTTAAAATTTTAGGTGGAGGACCCACACCCTACCACTTCACACCACAACCCGATGGGGAACTATCACTATTATAGGACCCACTCACTAGTGTGTTAGGGGGTACTACTCTGTATATAGAGGAATCACACCCAGGTGTGTCAGGGGGTACCACTCGAAGGATGGAGGACTCGTGCCCTGGTATTTCAGGGGGGTGTCACTTGGTAGATGGAGGACCCATGCAATAGTACATCAGGGGGTGACACTTGATAGATAGAGGACCCACACCCTATTACATCACAGGGTGCCACTTTATAGAGGGAGGAACTATGCCTTGAAATATTAAGGGGGATTCACTTGATAGATGGAGGTCCCGCACCCTACTACATCAGGGGGTCAAGTTGTGTAAAGTGTATGAGGGACTCGCACCCTGATGCGATAGTAAGGGGGGTTTCCAACTCCAGTAACACTATGATGATCATGCCTGGTCACTGATATCAGCTATGTTTCCCTAAGAGAAGTTTCCCACTAACATCACCTCACGTCATATATCTATTTCAAAAACAAATACCAACATCACATTCTGTACAAAAACTACTCATGATAGGCTGCTCGCGGGCCAAAATCCATGTCGGGAAAAATTATAATGAACACATGATGCTCATTATCGGTCTATCAGTATAAAATAAAAAAACATCGATATATCACCACGAATAGCTATGAATGGAATGAAAGATTATTCCATTTCTCTTCTCATGTAAAAACACTTGGGATAAGCTATTCACTTTCCCAAAATGGCCACTCAATGAAAAATTGATTTTTTCATATCATGCACAAACGATGCTATGTAGTCATGATCCAAGAATCTGAATTAAACACCTAATATTGTTCTTAAAATATATTCCTCAATATTAGGGTCATGATTCCACATATGACTCTTGAACCTTACATCATAAAATAAAGTTACATTAGAGACTATATTTAAAACAACAATAATAATAATTTTATTATTACAACTATTGTTAATTAATAAGGGATTGAGTATCCCCTCTCCACACCCAAGTGTCTTATCAAATGAAGTATTGGGTCTCCCTCTCTCTATGCCTAAGGGTCCATGCGCCACCCCTCTTTAATTCCTCTTTTAATTTTTTTTGTTTCTATTTAATTTATTAGATTGTTTTTATTGTAACTTCCCGCCAATGAAAAGTTCTTCCATATATAACTTAGGACCAAACCCTAATCCATGAAATTTATTTCTACACTTGCAGCGCCTCCTCACACGTGAAATCCTAAAATCACACTACCACATGTGCCCTATACACCACAACAACCCAAGAACCACTACCTCCACTATTCGTGATTGACTGTAATGACTAGCTAGCCACTGCCCTCTCCTTCACCGACCAACGACCACCACTAATTCCACCATAATGTGATATCACCATCTGGCCACCCATTCATGCTAGACTCCCTATTTTCACCATAATCTTCTACCCCTCGATGTCTTCACCCACTATAGCTTGGCCGAGAGCCAAATTCTCTCCCAAGAGTAAGGTTGTATCACAATATATATATATATATATATATATGAAATTGGGGGAGTAACGGTGAGAAGCGAAATGATTGAGGATTAATCCAATGATAAATTTATATAGACATAATGGAAAATTTAGGTTTTAATAATTCAATTATTCCCAAAGGAGATAAAATATTAAATTCAACAAAATTATGCATCTCGATCAAACCATGAGAGACAATTTCAAATCGTAATCTCAATCAGATAATTTATGAAGAACAAAAAACCGGGATAAAATCCACAAAGAGACATCCTACCTCAAATTGTGGACCAGTCATTGGTGAAGAGTGTGTTCGTTAATTATGAATATGAAGATCTAGTTGTGTTCCTTATCCGCCTCACATTTCACCTTGATCTGTTCATCATTAATCCTCAGTCTCAATTCACCAAAAATGGTGAATCTCTCCTCTAATTTTCTTAGGATCATATGAATAACCTTTGAAATACATCATAAATATGTATTTATGGAGGATTATTTTGGTTAGGGTTATTAAATAAATAAATTAATTAATTCAATTAACACACTCATTAATGGATTCCCTCAACCAAATTTCGGCCTTTGACTAACTTTATGTCACAGCTAAGGTAAACCCCACATTTTGGAATCCACTATGGTCTCTTATTTTCAATCTAATATTCCATTCATGATTTATTCCATTATTTTAGAAAAACTATGCAAGTGTGATATGATATATTTAATATTTTTATTATATCCATATTGAGCCTCACCAGGCCTTAGAATCTTGCGGCGTCTTAGTACCTAGCTCTGGAAATATTTCATAGATTATTCTAAAGTCTTACATTGAAAAAACATAGTATTTACGCTCTCCACACCATGAAGGATTTTAAACTTGAAAAGAAAAAACCTACTCATGAGTGAGGATATTGGGCTCACATATGGATCTCCCACATCAAAAATCTCTCTAGAAAGTTCATGTCCCGCTAAAAAATGTGCACCCAAGGGAAAAATTTTCCATGAACGGTCTTCGTCTTCTAGTTCTCAAGCACCACTGAGAACCCCGAAAATGGGGTATCTCCATCCTAAATGTCCAACTCATCCCGATCAACATCGTTTAATGATTTTTGAACATTTATACTCAAATTAAACACATTGAAAACAATTAAATTTGGTCTAACTGTGGTCATAGGTTCATGTAGTACACCGCCTCGCTAACCCAACATAGAAACTGGAAAAAGGGTGTGCAATTCTAGAAGATAGTTGACAACCTAGGATAAAAAGTCAACAATTTTAAATGAGGTCAGATCCCTCAAAACACATGGTCTCACTACTATAATTCCAAATCCATCATGCATCCTCTTTATAATCATGACGTGTAGAGAGAATCATGATCTGAAATGATTGTTGAGGGAATTCCATGATTCTGAACAACCTTCTACACACACAGGCATCCCAAACTCTCAACTAAACTCTTTACTTGGGTGTCCAGTAAGTGGATCAACTTGGTGAGTCATTATACCATCACTCAAGCAGCTTCGTGACATCTCAGTAATCATGGAAGCCCTATCACGAGAACCACAAAACACCACCCCATTTCCACTTCCACTCAGGAACCTCGGTCTCCTTCTATTGGTAGGTGAGATGTCAAGAGTTAACCTCAAAAACATGATACACCTTCCATGGTGAATAAAATAATGCCAAAAGAGCCTGGTACATCATTACTATACCTGGATACACTTATAAGGGAAAGTAAACTCCTTAGTAGCACCTCTCACAAAAAAATTAATGTCATCCTCCATCCTTGGAAGGATAACATGCTACCCACATTTAGAAATTCCATCAATAACATTTCCAGTTGATATCTAGTCACACAACATCACACAATCAATATCATAATGTTGTGCCTCACTGAATTTTCTAAAGAAGTTGAGGGGTAACAACCATCAATTGGAGGTATGATGCACCATCATCATCCTCAAGGGTAAACTTCAAGAGGTCAACTGCTCTGTTGTCTCTCTCAACAACAGAAGATGGAAGAATTTGATATGAGAGATTTCTAACATGACCACACCCTTGTGTGTCTCCCAAGATAGAACCGCCTCAAACTTTTTTGGGTCCACTGTCACTCTCATGTATGAGAAGACACATCATAGGAAGTGGACCTCCTAAATCCAGAACAGACTCTATGAGATCTCTCCATAAATATGGTACTCTAAAAGATGTTCTGAATCATCCTCAAGTGTATCACATGCTACACCTCTGATTCGGAGTACATAAGGATTTCACTAATGGATACTACCAAGAACTGATCCAAGAAGATCTAAGGATCAGGTTCATAAGTCCCAAAACTCTACTGGGGAGTTCAAAACGCTGAAGGGTATCACCATAAACTGAAATCAACCCCAATGGATTTGGAAATACATATTAGGTATAACCTCCTCATGAACTCGGAGATGGTGATAACCGACCCTGATGTCAAAATCTGACAACTACTTCACCCGTAACAACTGGTTGAAGAAGTCATTGATTCTTGGGGGTGGATACTCCTCCATGAAAATCACCTAGTTCAGGGGACGTTAATCCACACATAACCTCATGATCTCATCTATCTCCTAGGAAAACATCATTAGGCTTCCTAGGAAAACACATGGTGTCTTATGAAGCTCCATCTATACATATCCTATTACTACACTTTTAACTCTCAATGCTTTATCAGGCCATATGATATGCTGGTAAAAATATTTGGTCTCACAATGTGAAAATATATGAAGAAAAACAAACTTGATGGGATGGTAAGCATGGTACATCCCCAAATAATATTCCCTCATACCTTTCCAACCCCTTAGTAAATTGAAATATCATATAATTTGCTGCTCCAAGGGGCATAATAGTCAACTAGTAAAGTCAATTGTATCCTTCTACACATGATCTTATCCTCCTCTTCCTTGTATTCCTTCTCACTAAAGAAGGGAAAACATTGTCCACCAAATCGGGTACATCGGAACCCTCAATAGTAGTAGTTAATTGGGAATGGATAATTGGAAACCAATATATACTAAGGAATACATCGTAAGGCCTAATTTTCAGCTACATAAATATTTCATATGAGGATCTCTCTCTTCCCAGAGTCAAGTCACACCGATAGTAAAAGTTTCTGATCACAAATCTTCTATACAAGAGCCTACAAGCATAAGGGTCAATAAAAAAAAAGGCTCCATCAGCATCGTTAGGACTCGAGTGGGGGCTATATTTATGAAAAAATGGCTTCTGAATACATACCAGAATTACATCTGGAGTAGAGAAAACATAGGTTGAACCTCGATACCGCCTAGAGCCTCGAGGTCACAATCCTTGACTACTTGAAGCCATATTTCCCCTTGCATGTTGGTCCTACTTAACTAGGGCCCATCCCGACACCTTAGTACATCAAAATGACCTCAAACATACAATTCAAAAGAACTCATCCTCCAAACCTAGAAATTCTTTGCTTTGGGTACCACTGACTCACCCACACAGTTTTAGATCAAGTCACAAGAACGCGTCTCAGTGGGGGAAGCATCCCTCTTCCTTTCATACTCTAATCCACCCCAAAAAATAACCAACACAAGGCTCCAATGACACCCTGCATCGCCCTAGAGAAGTATCACCACTAGGACTACTATCAATAGGGGTCTTATCTAAGTAGTACATTCACACCGCAGTCTTGAGTCAAACCTTTACAACATGAGAAGGGGGGGTTTATCTTTCCATGAAACCTATGCGATCTCTATCTCTGCATCTAAAAAAAATCGCAAAACAAAGATTCATCATATGCTAGTACCACCATAGATAACTAATTCCCCCTGAAGAAGACTGGTCTCTAGCATAACCATCTAATTGGTCAGGGTCCTCACAAGTCAGAAAAATAGAAAGACTACCTTGATCCAATCCTATACCACATGAGGGTCTGACTCGCTATGAAACCTCAGCGGTCCCTATCATTGGAACTCATGTAACACACTAAGCCATGTGCACCATCATCCTAACCTGCTGGATCTATCAACATCTCAACATGTCTTTGATCAACCATATGGGCCATTGGTGGTGGGTTTATGTGCTACTCAATAGGTGGTAGCATTTCCCTATGCCCCCTGAAGGAAACACCCCATGAATGGATACCTAAATTATGGCATCATCTCTCAACTAGTTTTCATCACAACATTTTCATGAAATCCAAATTATCATTAATCATTGAGATATATTGAAAGTTATTAAGATTTACCATGTTCAATGAGAATATCTGGGGAGCTGACCAAAGAAGGACATAGAAGTTAAAAGAATCAATCCTATATGATGTGTGTACCACTAGTTTTCCTGCAACCTATGTATCAGTATGTCGAGTCGACAAGCAGGTAGTTAGAGTCTGTGTGAATGGACACATCGGCCGTCACACCAACATTGGGTTCTTGTGTCTGAGATCCACACTCAAGACACTCTAACACCATTTCCCTATGCTCCCAAACCAATCCTCACAATAATGTCAAAACACCAAACACCAAACACCAACAAGGGGAAATACCACCATTGTTAGCACTATATCATGACCCAACCAACCAGGGCCCACCTGGAAGGTGATAAGTCGAGTGTGAAACCCCAATACCACCTCCAATAGGCCAGGGGTAGGTGAAAAGTGCCAAGAAGAAATAAAATAAAATGGGAGTCCATGTCCTTAAGTACCCGTATGCACACTGACAATCATCTCCATTAACTTGTGAAGAGGTATAATAAAGTACTGAACATCTAGAGTGTAAGCATTACATGCAATAACCTCTAGGGAAAAAATATCAGAGTACAACCGTGTAATAAAAATCATATAAAGAGTAGAAATACATGCCAAACCAGAAATACAAGGGTGAATCCAAAGTAGACAACACCTATAAGGAGTAGAGCAAGGGAGAGACTAGCTCCATATCCTAGATTCCGACCACTAAACATGGTCAACGCCACCAAATGATGCTAAGATCCACTGAACACGGTTTACCATAGTCAATGAAAATATGATTGTCATTAGTATAATACATGAAACTGTGGGAAAATCCCATGAAGGGGTGAGTATATGCATAACTAGTAAGACACCCTGAAATCACCAAACACAATGCATCCACTGATGGTGGTAAGCTCATCACAATGAATGCATGTCAATTAGTATATGAGACAATGACCATAACAATAATAACCTATATAAGCCCAATCAGAATCCTAAATAAAGAATGAAAAGGGGATATATATCTCCACAATCTAGCTAAGAACGATGAATCTACCCGCAACTCCAAAGGTCCATCTTCGATGCCCAACATATCATATGCCTATACAGATAAATTGTGCAGAGGACCCGCAACTCGCCATTGCACTCCACAACCTAAGGGGAGAACTATCTCTTAGTCATGAATCTCACGTAACCTCTCAAGCTCTTTTGTGGAGGACATGCGCCTCACTACTATGCTCTATAGCTCTAGGGGGCACTATCTCATAGTCATGCATCTTGCGTAACCTATCGAGATTCTGTGTGGAGAACCCACACCTCGCCATTGTCCTCCATAGCCTGAGGGGGTACTATCTCCATCAAAGGACTCATTCCCTAGTGTGTTAGTGGGTACTAATTGATATATAAAGGACTTGTGCCTTAGTGCACCGTGGGGTACAACTCGGTGTATAGAGGACCCACACCCTAGTATGATAGGGGGTTCCACTCAATAGATGGAGGACCCGCGCCCTAGTACGTTAGGGGGTGCCACTCGGTATATTGAGGACCCATGCCCTTGTACGTCGGGGGGGGGGGGGGGGTCCCTTGATAGATGGAGGATCCGCCCGCTGATACTTCATGGGGTTTCATTCGATAAATAGAGGACTCGAGACCTTATACGTCGGGAGGGGGGTCCACTCTACAGATAGAGGACCTACGTCCTAGTACATCAGGGTGTACTACTTGATCTGTGTAAAAAAAATATAAGGGGTCTTCACCCTGGAGCGACAGTGGGGTTGCTAACCCCATTAATAATGATGATCACACCTGATCACATATCTCCACACCTAAAGGTCCACATGAATAAATAACTGGGTCTCCCCCTCCCCACACATAAGGATCCACGCACCACCCCTCTTTTATTCCTCTTAATTTTATTATATTATTATTTTTATTGTAACTTCCCTCCAATGCCTTATTCTTACCCAAATATCTATGGCTCAAAACCTAATCCACGCAACACCAATCTACACCCACAATGCCTCCTCACATGCCGCCTCCTGAAATCATGCCTCCACCTGTTCCCAGCGCACCACGACGACCCAAGAACCGCCACCTCCACTATTCACGATTGACTAGTGCGCCCGGCTGGCCACTGCCCTCTCCTCCGTCAACCAACGACCACTGCTCATGACACCATTGCACACCATCACTGTCCAGCCACCCACTTATGCTAGAATCTCTCTACTCACCCCGATCTGCTGCCCCTCGATGTCGTCACCCACCATAGCTTGGCCAGCGGCCCATCGCTCGCCCAGGAATATATATATATATATATATATATAAGAGTGGGAGTAATGGTGAGAGGAATACAAATCATGGATTAATCTAATGATAAATTTTGAAAAACACAATGGAAAAGTTTAGGTTGAATAATTCTATTATTCCCAACAAAGATCAAATGAGAAATTCAACAAAATTTTGCATCTCGATCAAACCATAAGAGATGTGTTCAAATCATAAACATAATTAGATAATTTATGAACAAAACAAATGGGGATAAAATCAAAAACGCAACATTCTACCTCAAATTTTGAATAGATTGTTGGTGAATAACGTGTCCACCAATGTAGGATATGAAGGTCTCATTGCGTTAATTATCTGCCTTACAGTTCACCTTGATTTTCTCATCGTCCATATCATGTGGTATTTATAGAGGATTATTTAGGTGAGGTTTATTGAATTAATTAATTAATTATTTCACTTAACTCACCCACCAACAACTACCCTCAACTGAACATCTGACTCCGTCCAACATTATGTCGCACCTAGGGTAAATCTCATGTTCTGTAATCAACTGTGGTATTGTATTTATGATATAAATCTATTCGGGAGTTGTTCCATTATTAAAAAAAACTTATTTTGTGTGATATAATATATTTAATATTTTTATAATATCCATACCGAGGCTCACCAAACCTCATAATCACACATTGTCTTAGTGTCTAACCGCAAAAATATTCCCTAAAATATTCCAAATCTTACACCATAAAAAAATAATTACATACATGTTGAAAAAACTCTTTGCAACATTTACCATGTTCTTATTATTGAATTCCCAATCCTACAGGAGTACGCACCATAGTGAAATGGATTTTCCACCACATGTTCTGTGAGTAAAGAAGTTAAAGGAGATCATGGTGTGATTGTGGGTGTGTTTTGTAGAAGTTAAATTACATGAGAATTATTGATATGGTCAATGGGAATACATTATATAGAGAGGCAGACCACACCCACATAATTTTATTGAGCACATTTAAACACCGTAGAAAAATAGCATATTCCCTAATGAAACTTTGGATGAAAGTTTCTAAGTCATAGTATGTATGACAACACTGTATCTAGTCTGTTTCTGATAATGTACTCAAATACATAGCTAGTTAAAAATAGATAATTCAAATATTTTATTCCCATACAAGCCAATATTCATGTCAGCGACCACCCTAATATCAGAAAGGATGTTCCTCATAACCGCACTAAGGTCAATGGCATGATTATCATGAATGTTGGAATTCCTATTCAATTATATAACATGCATGATTTCATCCATAGTAGCCCAATGAAGATTACTGATCTGGGAAGAGCCTTCCTCAGAATTATAGTGTGTAGTGACTAAATAGAGATCGAATGCACTAATTAGTACCAATTAAAATAGATTGAAAACAATGTTTCAAATGATTTTAGAAAATAATAATTAGAGAAAAATATTTTCGCTAGAGCCTGACCCTTCCCTGTATGTGTTGCACATGGAATAGAGGTTCCATCCAATGTTTATATGACAAAATTTTTTGGGGAGGCCATTAGAGGCAATCCTCCACCTAAGGGTATAATGAGAAGGAGAAATCCAATGATTAAAAAATTGGTTTAACATGGAATCCATATTTGTGGCCCATCCCATGAAGTAATTGTAAAATAGCCTGTATGATAGACTTTTTTTCCTTGCATGCTTCCATATTAGAGTGTCTTTATTTGGCATGAAAGTTTTGGGATGAATAGATTCTTTAAGAAGAGCGAGTAATTTATCTAGTGGAATCCAATATTATCAAGAATACTCACATTGTGATTAATAATCTTTCCATGAAAATATATAATCATGAGAGAGCCCAACCATATATCATTCTAGAATTTTCATTTAGAATTTATAGAGACCATCCATCTTCTAGAATGCAACACAGCTCAATAGTTTTTCTTGATACTAGGCCATATGGTGGGAAAGAGGTATTAAATTCTCTTAAAATCCAGCCTCTTAATAAATTTCTACTTAAAAAATTGGTGTTTTCAGAATTGTTAGTGAGTGGACTCTATAGGAACTGAGCCTGAAGAGCATCATTGTAAAGGGAGTGACATATAATAGCCATGCCTCCTTACTTCAAAGTTTTAGAGCATGTGTTCCAATTGACTGCCATTGATTTCATATCAAAAATACTTCCACTCCATATGATTTTCTTGAAACACTAATTCAAACTTTTGATCAAAGTAAAAATCCATTTATAAGCAATAGAGAAAACCATCATGGGGATGTAATGGCTTTGAAGTGTGAAATCCTTCTAGAAAGGGATAGAGATATCCATTTCCATGAGCCTAATTATTCCTCCATTCCATCACTAATATCACTGAAATGACTAGCCTCCACCGCTACCTAGAATAGGGGTATGCCCAGGCAAGTTAAAGGGAGAGCGCCAACTTTGATGTTTATCCTTGTTTGACTGTTTAATTTCGAATGAAAGTAGAAATTATGGCTGAAAAATAGTTGTGATTTATCATAGCTTATATATTGATTTACAATCACTACTACAAAATCAGGCTTTATCAGCGCTCAAAATGGGCTTTAACAGTGCTAAAAAGGTGTTGTAAAGCTAAATGCTGATAAGGGGGGTCCCCTTTATCAGCGCTCAAAGAGCGCTGATAAAGGATACCTTTATCAGTGCTAAAAAAGCGCTGATAAATACCCTGCCTGCTATAATATAAAATTATGCAACAGCACACCCAGACAAGACCTGCAAAAAAATCATTATATCAACAAGTATACCCATACAAAATTAACACATAATTCATAAGGTAATTTCATCAAGTATACCCATACAAAAAGTATACTCATACAACATTAACACATAATTCATAAGTTATTTAAATACATAAATAATTCAATTCATAATTCAAGGGGTTGGGGGATGTTCAGGGGTTTGGGGTGGATGTCTAAGGGGGTAGGGGGTGTCTAGGGGGTGGGGGTGTCCGGGGGGGAGGGGGGCTGTCTGGGGGGATGGGGGTGTCAAGGGGGGGTGTCTGGGGGGATGGGGGTGTCCAGGGGGATAGGGCTGTCCAAGGGGGGTGGTGTGGTGTCCAGGGGGTGGTGGGGGTTGTCCATGGGGGTGGGGTTGTCCAGGGGGGTCCAGGGGGTGGGGGTCATCCAGGGGGATGGTGGGGTGTCTAGGGGGTGGGGGTGTCCATGGTGGTGTCCAGGGGGGTGGGGTGGTGTCCAGGGTGTTGGGGGCGGTCTAGGGGTTTGGTGGGGCTATCCAAGGGGGGTGGGGGGGGGGGGGGGGTCTAGGGGGTGGGGGTGGCTGTCCAAGGGGGTGGGGGTATCCAGGGGATGGGGGTGTCCAGGTGGTAGGGTGATGTCTAGGAGGGGTGGGGGTGTCCTCCAGGGGGTTGGTGGGTGTCCAGGGTGTGGGGGTGTCCAAGGGGATGGGGGTGTCTAGGGGGTGTCCAGGGGGGTGGTGTGGTGTCAAGGGGGTTGGGGGGATTTCCAGGGGTGGGGGTGTCCAGAGGGGTGGGGTTTTCCAGGGGGTGGGGCGGTGTCCAGGGGGTGGGGTGAGGCTGTCCAAGGGGGTGGGGTGGTGTCCAGAGGGTGGGGGAGGTCCAGGGGGGTTGGTGGGCCTGTCCAAGGGGGGTGGTGTGGTGTCCAGGGGGTGGGGTGGCTGTCTAAGGTGGTGGGGGTGTCTAGGGGGTGGGGGTGTACAGGTGGTGGGGTGGTGTCTAGGAGGGGTGGGGGTGCATCCGGGGGGGGGGGGGGGGGGGGCTATCCATGGGGGTGTCCAGGGGGGTGGGGTGGTGTCTAGGGGGTTGGGGGGGCTATCCATGGGGGTGTCCAGGGGGGTTGGGTGGTGTCCAGGGGGTTGGGGGGCTTTCCAGGGGGTGGGGGTGTTTAGAGGGGTTGGGGTGTTCAGAGGGGTGGGTGTGTCCAGGGGGTGGGGTGGTGTCCAGGGTGGTGGGGGTGGCTATACAAGGGGGTGGGGGTGTCCAGGTGGTGGGGTGGTGTCTAGGAGGGGTGGGGGTGCCGTCCAGGGGGTGGGGTGGTGTCTAGGGGGTTTGGGGGGGGGGGATTTCCAGGGGTGGGGGTGTCCAGAGGGGTGGGGGTGTCCAGAGGGTGGGGTGGTGTCCAGGGGGTTGGTGGGGCTATCAAAGGGGGGTGGGTGTTGTCCAGGGGGTTTTTGGTGGCTGTCCATGTGGGTGAGGGTGTCTAGGGGGGTGGGGTGTCCAGGTGGTGGGGTGGTGTCTAGGAGGGGTGGGGGGCATCTAGGGGGTTGGGGGTGTCCATTTTAAACAAAAGAGATATACTTTGAGTAATACTGGAGACACCATGCCTCATATTGAGGCGGGGTTGACTCTTATACATCACAAATGACCCATATATTATTCCCCTAAAGTATCAGCACAATATGAATGTGTTTGGTCAGATTTCCGTATGTCAGTTGCTATTTTCATTTAAAATCCTGTCCATTTTAAACAAAAAAGAGACTTAGAGTGATACCGGCCACACTGTACCTCAGATTGAAGTGTGGTTGACTCATACACATCAAAAATGACCCATGATTCATCCCCCTAAAGTATCAACACAATTTTAATGTGTTTGGTCAGATTTCCATTCTTCAGTTGTTGTTTTCACTTAAAATTCTGTCCATTTTAAACAAAAGAGAGACACTTTGAGTGATACCGTCCACACCATGCCTCGGATTGAGGAGATGTTGACTCATACACATCAAAAATGACCCCTTCATCATTCCCCTAAAGTATAAACACAATCCGAATGCGTTTGGTCGGATTTCGGTATGTCAGTTGTTGTATTCACTTAAAATTCTGTCCATTTTTAACAAAAGAGAGACTTTGAGTGATACCGGCCACACCGTGACTCATATTGAGGCGAGGTTGACTCTTACATGTCACAAATTACTCATTTATTGTTCCTATAAAGTTTCAACATAATCCGAATGCGTTTGGTCAGATTTCCATACGTTAGTTGTGATTTCACTTAAAATTTTGTCCATTTTAAATAAAAGAGAGACACTTTGAGTGATACCAGCCACACTATGCCTTGAATTGAGAAAAGGTTGACTTGTACACATCACAAATGACCCATGTATAGTTCCCCTAAATTATCAACACAATCCAAATGCGTTTGGTCAGATTTTCATATGTCAGTTGTTGTTTTCACTTAAAATTCTGTCCATTTTAAATAAAAGAGAGACTTTGACTGATACTGGCCACACTATGCCTCGGATTGAGGCGGGGTTGACTCATACACGTGAAAAATGACCCATGGATCATTCCACTAAAGTAACAACACAATACGAATGCATTTGGTCGGATATGAAGGTATTTTGGATATTTTATTGGTTTTTCTAATCCAAAGCCCAAAGAAAAGTGGTTCATCATTCTTGCATGTTGTTGGTGCATTTTATCTGTTAAAATAAGAAAATTACTCATTGGAGAAAAGATGTTTTATTTAATAACAATTACATTTTTCTACAAACATTTACTTACAACAATGTATCAACTTTTTATCCCCTTAACCCCTCTCAAAAATGACCGCCAATTGTACACGTCCCCAAGTTAGATCTTCATGCTATTTGTGTACAATATTCCATCAGGTATGCAGCCCACTCATTTATGAACAAATATATATTGTCTTGTGAGTATGAGGATTTTTGACAATCATAGTAATACTGCCAAATATATAAATAATGAATTAATAAATAATTTAAATAAAATAGTAGTTGTTTTTGAAAATACCTATTTAGGGATGCTAGTTTGTTGATGAAAAATGATCTCTTTCATAAATTTACAAACATAATTACCACAATCATTATCGTTTTTTTGTTTTGGACACTGAAAAATAATTTATCATTAGGATAATAAGTAACTTGTGTTGATATGTGTTTGGATAGTGAAATTTTATTATATATACCCTGATATTTGTCCAGGCATAGTACTTTATCACCTCTTTATGCTTAGCACCTATCCTCATTCCTTTTTATAAGATAATGATACACCACCCTATCATAACTGAATCCTTAGTAAAAGATAATATAAATTATCTTACTTGATTTTTAGACCAAAAATATAGGATGTAGTGTCTTACAGACTCACAAACTCCATCATGTGTGGTAGGTTTGTTGGATATCCTTGCATTGAATCCAGAAAATAAATCTTTCGAGTATCCAAGTTCACCACAATTAGCAGCCAATGTTTCCTAAAAACACAAAAATGAATAAGTAATAAAATAAGTGAAAATATAATTGATATGATTTAATTGTTGAGTTTTACCATTGCATGGTTGGTATTTGGAAGAGTCTGTCATTTGTACTCTTTATATTAAATGTTTTCAGCAATCCATTCACTATTTCATCCTTTTTTGATGGCTCTAATTTCGTTAGTTGTGTTGATGTGGTATGAGGACTAACGAGTCTAAATTTCAGCTTATGGGAAAATTCCTTCAACTGTTTTTCATATATACGTCTGTCAATAATATAAAATGCATTTAGTCATAATTTTCACATTATATTAGCTTTTAGAAAATCAATTCATGAAAACATACCTCATATATAAATTTACAACTATAACGCCTAGCCAACCATATTCAAGGATCTCATTTAAATTTTCCGCAGCAACAAATTCTTGAATTTCCTCTCCATATATATTCGTTTCAAAAACCACTATATGACTACTACTAACTCTTAGGATTATGTCCAAAAGAGTCTTCAATTATAATAAATGTGGATAGAGAACAGGTGGTGTTATTGTGATTTTAGTAGCTCTTTGGGATCAGTTGGTCGATCCTTTATATTCTTTTGAGCCAATGTTTCTTATCAACCCTTCCCTTTCTCCATATATAATAACATTCATTGGTTCTTACCCTTTTTTCATTAATTGTTAAAGGTTTATCTTGAGAAACAATGGAAATAAACACCTCTTTGTCCACATGTACTCTTACAAGTTGTGAATACCATGAAATGAATGTCCCAATAGCCTTTTCGACCCTATGAATATCATCATCATCAAGTGGAATAGGTAGCTCTGAATTTGTCTCATGAGCTACAGTAATCATCACTTTCAGATGATCTTTCCGAAGTGGTCTATTATACAGATTGTCCTCTGGGATATTGAACATTGTAGCCCTCGCTACAAGGTGATAGGTGGGTGTTGACAGATATAAATCACAATCATTATCACCCTGTAGAAGATTAGTACAAGAAAAGTATCAGTGTTTGTTTGATTCAAATTTCATGGGAACAATTATTAGAATATTGATTACCACAACTAAGACAGTTCTTTGAGGGGAATGGCTCGCCTCAAAGCTGGTGGGGGGTGGGGCGGGATCTTCACGCGCTGGTTTTTCCTGAGTTGTTGCTTCTCTTTGCTTCCCAACCATAAAAATTGCTAGTAACTCTCCCTACCATTGAAATCATTCTTCAAGACGTTCTAGTCTTTCAATCATTTGTTTCATTTTTTCATCTCTATCATCCATTTGTTTTTTTCTCATAATATACTCAGGGTGTCACCCCAAACCCCACACCTCTGACACGACCATATTGTTCTGACCGCTTCAAAGCCGTCGATAATAGGTCTGCATCCACTATAGGAGTAGCTGATTCCTGTGACTGTTGGATATAAGAAAATAACTAATTATTTTTATATAATAGCAATTTAAAACAAATCTTTTTATCATGTAATACTTACACATATTTTCAACACTTTTTGTGTGTTTTCATCTATTAGATTCCCTTCCTTATTCACACGTGCCTCCTTCTATATCACATGATGTGGGATGGAAGTGTCTTCAGTTTTAGACTCATCTATCTACATATAAATATAGAAAGATAATTATGATGTTATTTATTGGCACCTAACAATATTTCTGTAAATTTAAAATACGTACCATTATCTTTTCTAGTGAAGCATACCCCATCCTTCCTTTACGATAGGGGTATGCTGGTTTTTATGCACATTCCATATTTTCAGTACTGAGTTGTTGTTTCATAAATGAAATATTGGAAATCGAAGTGATGAATACACATATCCTAAAACAACGTATTATCATCCACAATGTACCTAAAACTTCTCATCCACACAGTGGACAATAAATGCATCCCATGCTTCTTGTGATATCAGGTGAGCACAGAGAAGGGCTAGGTATGGGTTTATTTTACCTTTGGAATATTTCAGGTGAAATTTTGTTAAAATAGTGTGAAAACCTCGATGACACCTTCCTGCAAGCCTCAGTACACAATTCTTGTGTAAATCATCTACTATAAATGTACTCTACAAGAGATTGAGAAGAGTAAGACATTGTTTCATTATTTTAATTACTAGTAAATTAATGAAATAATATCATAATGTTACCGTAATTTCTTCCCAGATCACAACCTTTATCCTGGAAACAACATGGTTCCATGAATTTATGTCAATCGACATGCATTTCCGAGTGACAATTCTAATGTAACTACTAAACATATCCTTGTGTGGATTCACATGTTGGACTTGTGTATTCCATTCGATATAAAATTTGATGTCTTTGATTTTTTCCTTAAGAACATTGGCTAACACCATCAAACTATGATGCACCTGTGTTTTTTGCGACGTCGGTCCTTCCTCCCCGACCATTTAATCGATATAAACATCATCTCCATGTTCATATGAAATGATAACAATGCCATGTGATGATAGTTGTTGGACCTCAACACTAGGAGAACCAACTAGTTCAGAAACATGTTGTTTCTCTACACTATGAGTATCCGAAGAAGCAACAGCAGCAACAACAACAGATTGAGAGACTTGTTCAGCCTCGAGGTTAGGAGCACCAGAATGTGCAAAAGTCATTATCTACAAAAGTGATTGAATAGTTAATTTAGATTACATAAATTCTGTAATGATAAGATAATAGCATGAGATAACAAGATCTATATTAAAAACAAAATATAACCTATTTATTGAACTCTCTTTCTTTTTTTTCAAAGGCTGAAGGGATTTGACACCTCTATCAATTATCCAAATCCCTTCATTATGGTCTCCTATAACATATAAAACATCATCTATATTGGGATAACTATGAAATATTTGTTATGTACCACTGAAAGGATCATCCTCAACTGAATTTTCATTGAATCCTTCAGTAGTTTTGGACTATAATAGAACAATCGACCACTTTCGGTTTGCAGGATTTGGAACATCAAATACTTGTACCACTTGTGATTCCATTATAAAATATTCTTATTTTTAGCCTTCTTTACTAAAGTCAACTTTCAAAAATCCCAATTCATCTATTTTAACACCACTATTGTTATCAACCCATTTACATTGAAAATTAGGCAATTGTAATGTTGTATAATCCACCTCCCATATTTTTTTTGATAATGCCAAAGTATGACATATTTTCATAAATTGGATTTCTATCCTTACTACCAGAAACATGCATCGCTTCAGCCACAAGTGTAACTCCACTATTTTTCATGGTACTATCTTCATCATGTTCATCTATATATAATGTATAACCATTAATTACATAACCATTGTAAGATAATACATACATACTTGTTCTGGCGGCAAGCCATCGAAGTTTTTCTGAAATTGAATTCATATTTTCGTCTAACTCCTAAAAAATATGGTCCTAAAACCATCTTATAAACTGGTGATTATGTGTATTTGATATCCATTTTTTATCCCTTGATGGACTCAACTGCCTAAGAATTTCTTGGTGTGTTTCAATATATGGAGAAACCTCCCAACAATTATGAAAAACATAAAGGCTAGCCTGCTCCCGATCTGTAATATTGATTGTCACAACATTTCTTCCAGAAATTCCCTCACCCTCAATGCATCCAATGTGACGAGATTTCAGGAGACCAATGATTTCTACATCATAAAGGTATTTGGTACAGAATTCAATGTCTTCCTCAACAATATATCGCTCCACTATAAAACCCTCTGGCCGAATTTGACTTTTGACATACCCTTTCAAAATCTTCATATACCATTCAACGAGGTACATCCATCTATAGTGCACAGGACCACAAAGTCGAATCTCTCTCACTAAGTGAAGCATAAAATGAAAAATAATATCAAATAATGTTGGCAGGAAGAACATTTATAATTCACATAAAATGATGAAAATTTCTCTTTCCATAGATGGAAATTTCACCAGGTCTAAAACTTTTCTACATATAGCATTGAAAAAGAAACAAAGTTCAGTTAACATATGACGAACATTCTTGGAAAAAATTCAACGTAAATCTATAGGAATAAAATCTTGCATCAAAACAAGGCCTTCATGTGACTTCAAACCTTTTAACTTCAAATCAGTCATTGACACAATGTTCTTGATATTTTATGAATACCCCTCTGGAACCTTTACATAATTCAAGAAGTTGCAAAACTGATATCTCTCCTCCCTGGAAAGAGTGTAAGCAGCTGGAGGAAGAAACATTCAATTTTCACCCATCACAGGAGCCAAATCTTCTCGTATTACCATGTTAATAATGTCCAAACTTTCCTTAATTCCATATTTTGTTTTTCCAGGGGAACTTAGCAACGTTCCGATAAAACTTTCATATACATTTTTTTCAACATGCATCACATCAAAAAAATGACTGACGTACAAACAATTCTAGTATGGTAATTCAAAAAAAACTTATCTCTTTTTCCAACTATTTTTCATTTGGTTTTTCGAAAATGGTTTACCAAAAATAGTGTTCACATATTTTACTTTCTCAAACAGCTGATCACCTATTAGTGGAGACAGTGTTGTGTGTTGTTCTGAACTTCCATTGAATGATGTTGTCCAAGATCGGTACTTATGCTGATGAGGAAGAAATCTACGATGTCCTAGAAACACAGTTTTCGATGAATGTTTAATCCTAATTGATTTTGTATCTTCTTCGCACATGTGACACCCTTGAGTTACTTTAATGCTATAGCATGAAAAATTTCCATAAGCAGGGAAATCATTTATCGTCCTATTCAACATCGCTCTCAATGTGAAGTATTCACTTTTATAAGCATCATACAACATAACACCTAAATACCACAATAACTTAAAATCCTTGATCAAAGGAGACAAATAAACATCAATATCATTACCAGGTTGTTTTAATCTTGATATAAGCATAGATAACATGATAAATTTCCGCTTCATGCATAACCAAGGTTTCAAGTTATAATTTACCAACATACACTATTATAAATGCAGGATATAGCCGCAGACCTATAGCCACGGTTCTATCGGTCCATGGAAATAGATAGTTTATATCCACAGTTTAATAAAATGATTGTGGCTATTTGTTGAAAACCCAATCCTCAAACCCTCCTTCCCTCACGATTCCTCCTCCCCGCGATCTCCTCCTTGCCGCACCCTCCTCCTCACCACGACCTCCTCCTCACCGCGCCCTCCTCCTCCCCGACGCCTCTTCACTGCGCCCTCCTCATCACCGCGACCCTCCCTCCCTGACGCCTCCTCGTCGCGCCCTCCTCATCGCCGCGACCCTCCTCCCCGACGCCTCCTCGCCGCGGCCCTCCTCATCGATGCCGCTCTTCCGACACCTCCTCGCCGCGACCGTCCTCTCTGACGCCTCTCTTTCGACACCGAGGTCAACACCCCCATCACCCTCCCTGACACCTTTTGACCAGAAACCCTCAAAACCAGTGACCCCTCTTCGCGGTGACCCTCCTCACCCCGACCCTCCTCCAGCAAAGATGCTCCGAGCTGCCTCCCCTCCTCCTCCATTCCTGACAGTTCTCCCCCACAACCCTCAACACTATAGGTAATCCCCTGTATTTGTAGCATCACTTAATCCAATTCTTCTTTTAGATGTTTTAATTTCACAAAATTTGATAATTATCTTTACCTTATGAAGTTCTAGCATAGGATTCATAAACCCTACAATATTCTATAACACCTTACAATGTACTCTATGAACTTAACATATACCTCATGATATTCTTGAACCTCATGATATATCTATACCATATGATGATCTATATATACCCCATGGAGGTATATCATGAAGTCCGAGCTTCTCATTGCTTTATATGAATTTTATGTACCTTATATAGTCAAATAATATCTTTTAAAATGGTTGTTTCTTATGAAGTCTATTATCAAATGTTATATTAGTATCATACATAGGATTACATCTTATGATAATAGAATGCCATATTTATATCGATGTCTTACACAATCACAGTATCTTATCTAGAGTGTATCATATTATCACCCTATTCTTCCTAGAGTCCACTTCTTATGATGATATTATCCTAAAATAATTTCCACCATCCTTTGTTATTATATAAATTTTTATCCATGAAATTTATATTATCTTTAAAAACACCCACATGCATCATGAAATTTCAACTTGAGCTTACCTCTATCTTTGATGGTAGTACACAACCTGAGAATTACTATAATAGAGTTCAAACTATCACAAAAGGAATATGACAATGTACATGACGTCATATTTTCCCAATAATTTCTTGGATTTTAAATGTGAATAATACAACACATTTCATGACCCCATATTAGAAATTGATTTGGTTTAAACTTTTATACCATAGAAGTTGCGAGGTAGCTGGTCATTTATATCCCTTAGGGTGTCCAGTCTATCATGCAACCCAACATGGTAGATCTTCTTCTAAGCACCAACCCACACTCTCTATGCCTGTGCTGAACTAAAAAAGAACTATTCATACACCATTCTCCAATGGCCCGAAGGCCTTCATTTTATTATTGATTTTGATAATCCACCTTTCAAGGGATGAGGTGGAACCCCACAATGCCCATAGGCGAATGATTACATGCCCGTAGGCTATAGAGGAATACATTGCCCGTAGGCACAAACATTACATGCAACCCAGACTAACAACTTAGAACTGCTCCTCCCCAGCATCTTCATCATGAAATCAACACTCCACCTTTTCATGGCTATTCAGCTAGGCATTACCGTGCATGCACAGGCTTGTCCCGATGGCAGGTGCCATACCCTCTCATTCTTGCAATCCGTTTAGCTTCTAATGTGGTGAAAGATCCTTTGCTCATCCTCCTTGTAGAGCTTGTTCCTTGTAGTTTTTTCTGGTTTGCATCTGTAGGTGGCCCGAAGGCCTTGAGATGGACCGAAGGCCCAACTGACCCAAGGGCCAGGGTTCCCGATAGCCTATGAAGGACTCGGGGACCAAATCTGAGGCCCGAAGGCCCAAACAGGGGCATATTCCTGGCTGTTACAGTGCCAAACAGTGCCTGCTATAGTTCCCACTACAGTACCTGCTACAGTACTGCACAGTTCCTGCTACAGTACTGCTACAGTACCTGCTACAGTACTGCTATAGTACTGCTACAGTACCCCCTCGGAAATTCTGCCTCCGCCTGGATTTGATCCCTGGTCGCTTGGATGCACCAACAGAGACCTTGCCAACCGGGCTAAGGCTCATGTTATATTCATACACCATTCCAATATTGATTATATTACCTTTAAAATTGTTCAAATATATTTCTGATATGTATTGGCTTATTAGGTTCTAAGACAACCTTTAGTAGGCCTTATTGTTTTCTAACTCCTTTATGATTTGTCAAAATAGATAATATAGTTATATCCTCAATACATAATTACTTAGGAACCAAACTCCCAACCATATAACCACTATTCTTATTCTATTATAACATTAAAAAAAGTAATGATTCTTTTATACTTCTTATAAACCAAAAGGATAGAAAATTCAAATACCTTAAAATTTCATTTTCTAATATGAATGGATATAAAAAAATGCCAAATGAAAAGTCACCCATTTTCATTAATACAATGATAAGAAACTCCAAAAAATAAATTGAATAATTTATTTAATCTTTTTTTCAATTAATATAATCATAAAACTTATCGGTAAAATTTATTCTTCAATAATAAGATTAGGATTTCCAAATAAAATACAATCTATATCTTATTCATGAAAATATTGACATAAAAATTTATTGACAAGTCAATATCATTGAGTAAAATAAATCACACACAAGGTGGTCTCAACAAACCCCCTTTGTATTTATTTCTAATACCCAATAAAATGATATATCAATATATACTCTTCATTTCTCAATCATATTTTATTCTCTTCCAAATTCTCATAAGTCCTTTAATTCCATTTTTTTCTCTCCTCCTTTATGATAATAATTACTAAGTACATGAGAGAAAAAATGGTATGAATTCATACTCCAGAAATGTACTAATATAAGTATTTTTGATCTGAGATTCATACAAAAAGGTAGAGGGTTTTATTTATATAATAAATCTATCTATTTATAAAAGAACATGATACCCGTCTGAAATAAAAATACTCACAAACTTTCTCATAATATGTGAAAATGTATTCAATCTAAGATAATTATATAATACCAATTGTAATAATTATTATCTTGGAATATTTCAACCCTAGTTTCTACACTCATGTTAATAAGAAATATAAAAAC
Organism: Viscum album; assembly: GCA_963277665.1. Taxonomy (NCBI): domain Eukaryota; kingdom Viridiplantae; phylum Streptophyta; class Magnoliopsida; order Santalales; family Viscaceae; genus Viscum; species Viscum album. Next base: position 784,801,534 of record OY728123.1, on the reverse strand, counting down.
TTAAAGTATAAAATTATCTAAATTTAAACATTGGAAAATATCCTAGAATCTTGTTCAAAATTTCAATTTATTTTCCCTGATTAAGAATAATTTCCCCCCTTAATGTTAGGTCTGGAATTTTTTAACCAAGGATGAGATAATAATAAATCAAACCATATCAATTATATATTTTCCATTAAATTTATTGAATATCATGATTTATATGATATTGATAATTTTTGGAATATTCTCAAAGTATTCACTTCTAGTCTCCCCTTTAAGAAGATACTCCATATTGTTATCATTAAGGTGCATATCTTTTATATATTGATTTTAAAATGTCTTTAGTATAGAATTCACTAAAACAGATCTTTCAAACTACTAAACATAGTGGAAAGTTTTCTTCACTCCACTTATGTTGTCTAGTTTTGAAAAAATATATTATATAGTTTCCCCCCAATAACTGGCTTCATCTTAAAACTCCCCACATGGTTAACACAAAATACAACATAGATGATAAGGAATATAGTTAATCTTCTTGTTCATAAATGTGAACATAAATGATGAGAATATTTTCTCAACCAAGTTTCTATATTATTTATGTTAACACATATATTTTTAAGTACTCTATTTTCCATGTCATGAAGAAGGTGAGAAGGATCCAAAAACATATCTCCAATATTAAGGTGAATGAAAAGACTTTTAATGTTGAGGGGAGCATATCTAATGCTTTAGTCCGCCAATTTGAATATTTTTTAACAATAAAAGTCTTAGTTAAGACAATTACATGAATAATGTGATCACCTAGATTATTAATGACATGTATAAGGTGTTATTTTACTATTTAATAACATTTATTTTTGTGTTTTCCATATAGGAAAACAACTGGACGGCACCTCACACGCCTGTTGAAGATCAAATAATACTGTTGTTGAAAGCATAAACATACATCCAAGTTGGTGATTCTACATTTTATTCAATTTTTTTTATGTTTTCCACCTTCCACTTTAAAGTGATTGCAATAAATTTCCCATTTAATTTCCAGGTTTCTCTATAAGAAATTCTATGTGCATGCTTCAGGTCAATGATATCGAAGATGTGATTTAGTTATCTCTGTAATGGATATTTCTGAGACTATTGAGGTAAATATCTCTTTGGTTTGTGAACTCCAATACTGTTTAAACTGTTACTATATTATTTATTTCCTTAGTGCATGTGAATACAATAGGATGATTTGGAAATGTGTTTGATTTTATAATTCAGTTATGACCTAATGAGTTTCGGTTCTCTTTCTCCATAGTTTATTAGATTGTATTTTGGATTGTAATATTTCTCAAGTTTATATCCATATATATTATACTTGATATTTTTTATGGTATAAGGTACTGAATCCTGCACCAATGTTTCATACAGTTCATGCTCATAGGATAAGAAATTTTCAATGTTTTTTAAGCATATCATAGATCCAGAATTTCCTTAATTACCTTACACTGTCAATTGTATTTTATTATTCTTACTTATATGACCTAAATCAGTATGTATGTACCTCTTCTATTTTTCTTTGGGTGAGAAGCGATGGTGATGGACTGCTACATTAATTAAACTGCTACATTTAATTAATGCACATGTATTTATGACCCTACAGGATTGCTACCACTTATTATTTATATGGCTTAAAAGTTGAATTGAATGGTGATGTTGATTATCACACTACAACAACAGCCTTAAAATATATTTTTTAATTCAATTTCATGTTCTCAGGTATTCTAAAGTGGTTGAAAGCTCTATGTTGAAGGTTCTTGGCAGGAGTGAATGTCTACAATTAGTCAGAACAAATATGGAAGACCTTATGCTTCCCCATTACATGTCTCTATTCAGGAGAGCTTTAAAAACAACACAACACCATTGAGCTGCTTCGAAGGCTCAGTTCAAGTTTTCATGCATGCTGAATGTTCAGTTTCATTTGTATATTTATTATCATGAATTGAAAATTATAATGAATTATGTTTTGTTCATTTTGAATAATATAAATAGGAAATTTAATGATAAATACTCATTTATGCCTTTTAATTATGACAACAATTACCTTTAGGTTTTCATATTTCAGTATTATAGGGATTAGTATTTTTCATATTCCATGGTTGACACTTAAGTCTGGACTCATCCATTCATAAAAGAAACTATTTAATATTTTTCAATTATTTATAATGATACAATATTCTTTTCATACTTCATTCATTCATATTTTTCCTTATTATGAACTATCTATTTTTCTGTTGAATGTATTATAATAAAGAAATAAACATGGTCGTTATCTTTGTTAACCAACTGAAGAAACTATCTGTCAGAATTTGATAGGTTTTGACTTTTCAATTTAATATGTTTATTGATCTATTATTTAGAATGAAAAAACACCACTATCAACTGGTCATTATTATACATTAATTGCATCTATATTAACTAAATAATGGGTGGTTTTTTGAAATTTGCAGGTACATTTTTCCCCAGTACATATAAACTGGTTTTCATTGAAACAATATCTATGGATTAGTGTTCTTTAGTTACAATGACTATGAATCACGTAAGGAAACATAATACATTTTTATTGGTCATTAAATTAAGTTTCTTCATGTTCTATAAATTATTTATTAATCATTATATACAGATTCAACTATTATGGAAGGAGAACACAAGGATGTTCCACCAGGTGGAAGCAATGAGATGACAGTTGAAGGAAGATTATGTACACATTCAACTCTTTTTGCACATATTATTACAGCTGATACTGCTCATTGTTCAAAGGCATGAAAAATCTTTCTGCAATCTATAAGATGTACATTCTTAACATTTTTATCATTTTTTGACAATTTTTTTTAACATTTTCTCACAAAATATGTAATTTTTTTGCAAACATGTTTAACACGTCTGTCATGAAATCTGCTGATTATTGTGTTTTTTGAAAATCACGTGTATCATGTAATATTTATATTTTTTGAACCTGTTTTAGTTTATTGAAGACTACAGTTCATAGAAATCCATATAAAGTTTAAATTGATAGTTTATAGTTGGATGATCATATATTTGCAATACTTGTAACAAACAATTATGACATAATGCTTTAACTGTTTAAGTTTGGTTGCAGGGTACTCTATAGCATGGTGGAATTGATTATGGTTGAAGCTGGTTAGGGGGGAGGGGAGGGGATGGACAGGGGGGAGGGAGCATGCGGGGAAGAACTAGGTAGGGGGGAGGGGCTGGTGGGGGATGGGGCTGGGCAGGGGGGATGGGGCTAGGCAGGGGGGAGGGGCTGGTGGGGGAAGGGGCTAGGCAGGGGGAGGGGCTGGGCAGGGAGGAGGTGCTGGGAGGGGAGGGGCTGGGCAGGGGGGGAGGGAATGAGAGGGGAAGAACTGAGCAGGGGGGAGGGGGCTGGTGGGGGATGGGGATGGGCAGGGGGGAGGGGCTGGCGGGGGAAGGGGCTGGGCTTCAAAACATCCATGGAATATCCCATGATGGAAATGTTTAATTTCATTAAGACATGTAAAGAATGATGTTTTTAAGGTAATTTCATTAATCAAGTTTCTTAATCCTGGAATTATATTACAATTTTCCTTTTATAACGTATTGTTTATAGTTTTTTTAGGTATTTTTGGATCATTGGTGAACGCCTCATAATTAGTATGTTTGATATTTCTATCTCATGTCATCATGATTTGAATGGATGTGTTTTTTAGATGGGATTGAATTTAATGTTGTAGGATATTATGTCCATGCATTAGTTGAACCTATTATTGTTGGGTATGTGTTTATATATCTAATTATCAATACATCCCTCAGAATGAGTGATTACTGTTAGAGTGATTACTGTTACTGCTTACTACCATGCATCATTTTTTTATTTGGAAGAACTGGGTAGGGGGAGGGGGCTGGTTGGGGATGGGGCTGGGCAGGGGGGATGGGGCTTGGCAGGGGGAGGGGCTGGGAGGGGAGGGGTTGGGTGGGGGGAGGGTATGAGAGGGTAAGAACTGGGTAGGGGGAGGGGACTGGAGGGGGATGGGGCTGGGCAGGGGGGGATGGGGCTGGGCAGGGGGGAGGGGATGAGAGGGGAATAACTTGGTAGGGGGAGGGGACTGGAGGGGGATGGGGCTGGGCCGGGGGGATGGGGCTGGGCAGGGGGGAGGGGCTGGTGGGGGAAGGGGCTGGGCAGGCGGGAGGGGATGAGAGGGGAAGAAATGGGCAGGGGGGAGGGGACTGGATGTAGAGACCCTAAGCTTATCGTACATGGACATTACATTACTTTTGTGGAATACTTAGTACATAACAAAAACACACACACAAGGATCGTAATAGTTTAGTGTCTTTGGAAACTCGGAACGTAATCTTCTAATCGTGGTGAAAGATCTTCAATATCTCCCATAAAGATCTTCCCTTTTTTTTACCTAAAAACCTTTCTTTATATCCTGGGGAAAAGAAAACATAAAAGGGTGAGCTCAAATGCTCAGTAAGGGTAAACAAAAAAAATATCAATCACATCATATACATAAGAACATAGCTTTTGGAAATCTTAACCTGCAAAAGAGCTCATAATATCATAACATGGGATAAATCATAGAAGTGAAAATGAGATCCCCATAATCATAACATAAAACTTGAAACTTTGTGGCATGCACACATAATCATGGAAATCATTTCTTGTTAGTCATGACTCATTGCCAAGACTATCTTAGTGGACAAAGTCCCTTTCTGAACCGAGTTCACTCCTCGTTTCAGTCCTGTATCACTGAACCGAAATAACCTTCCGTTCCAGCCATGTATATCTCATGAGATATAAAATCTTTACCCAATGCATTGGAGGGAAATATAGGTCCCACCCATCTTATAATGAATCCTTTCTTATGTGTGCCACATAATCATAAAACATACATCATCGCATAACACATGTAACAAAAATGGGATTCTTGAAACATCATGACATCATAAATCAATTCATATAAGATAATGGAATTCATAAAAATAATTCCATCACAACATGATCAAATTAATGTAATAATAGGGATAAAAACATAACCCTTTATTATCTTAGATGGAAAATAATTTTGATAAAACACTTGAACTTCATTCTTGAGGAAAATATCCTTTCTTCTTCAAAAACATTTTTCCTTTCATAACATGTCATACGACTTTAAAATAAAATAAGTTGATTAAAAATAAACTTGAAAACTTGTAAAGTAAGCTTCTTGGAAATAATGTTTTAAAAATCCATTCATGCCGTATAAGTTAAAAAAAAACATTCTTCGTACTTTTGTCGGAAAAGTCAAAAAGTACCTCGTACGAAAAACGACAAAAGATTCCTTTCATATCTTTTACAAAAAACTTACTGAAGGGTAAAATTGGATATAAACTATTGTATAAGGATGGAAATAATATTACATCTTGATGAAACATGGATGTGGATGATAAAATACACCCCAGTAAATACTTACGAATAAACAATCTCGGATAAAAATGAGATTGTGATATTTCCCTTACCTTAGGTCCGACTTGCTTTGTAAGTGTCCGAACCTCCTGTATAATGATTTAAATCATGTTATTGACTTATTACAGAATCATATTCATTGTTATGATATCATATATGGTTCACTTATGACATTATATTACCCGTTCTTTTGTAAATTCCATGTTAAAGAAGTGTTTTGGGTAAAATCGTTTCATTTATCGTAGGTGTTTTGACTTGTTGTTCTTGACATCATTATTACTTATATCATGATTTACTCACTTCCAGAATATAAAATATGATTTATATATCATATATATTAAGTATATATATATATATAATAGGTAGATAAATAAAATGAAAACACCGTTCATGGAGACGGTAGTCCGTACGTACGCATGAACGCTGTTTTCCTTTCCTTATTGTCTTGAAATGGAAGTAAGTAGATGACATACATATGTATATATATATACATAAATACAGTAGCTTTATAATGTCATATATTTCATTATTATTTCTTATATATACATTATAGTCATTCTTAAATGGTTAACATGGAGAATGAATCTCATCGCGTCGTGGAGACGGTAGTCCGTACGTACGCGCGAGCGATGATATCATTTCTATAAATACTGAATTGAATTGGAGTGGATAATACAATATATCAGAATCAATATGATGTTGTAATAACTATGTACAGTTATTCTTTACACCATTATACCCATCCATGTAAGGTGGTGGTGGAAAATAGATTACACCACGGCGTGGAGACGGTATTCCGTACGTACGCACGCGCGGTGATTTCTTTTTCCATAGGATGGATAGATGGTGAAATAGGGTTGTTTCATACTTATAATAACATATCAGTATATGAGTGATACTGATGTTATTACTTCATAATGAAACAACCTAAGAAGAATAAGTGGAAGAAGAAATAAAGATGAAATAATTGGTAACGGTAATTACCTCTTCTTTGAAGTGCCTCTTTGAGACCTCCTCTTAGGGCACTAAAATTGGTCTTTGAGGAAGACCAGAACCTCTAGGATGTTTTTAGGGAAGTGGAGAAGAGATTTTGGCAGGGGTTGGCCGAGCTTGAGTGCTCAAATTGGTGTGAGGAGGAGGGAGAGGAGGTGTCCTTTTATAAGGGAGGAGAGGGGCACCTTGGGAATACCTCAAAATATTATTTTATTTTAAAGTCAAAATCGGTTTATAATGGTTCCAAAGGGTCTTATTTCGAAGTTAAAGTGGGTATGGGTCGAAATCCTATCAACCAATAGGATTTAGACAAGTTTAGGTTATTATTTTAACCTTATCAATTAGATTTAACTCTAAGTTAAATAATTTAACTTTTACCGTGTCTTTTTGTTTTCTTTCACTATATGGTTAATAAACTTAATATAACATGACAAACGAACCCCAAATTGTTTATTATTAATATATATATCCTTATCTAAGTCATTTGGCCGAACCTTAGATTTTTAGGAATAAAATAACAATTAATAATATAATATTTGATTTAAAAACTATTTTGTGTCAATTTTGACACTATTTGATATATGATTTTTTTGAAAGTCATAACAGAATTATATGTTCAAACCAAGTTGATTAAATCAACACTAATATATCATAGTAACCTAGAAAATTAGTGGAATTCATAAAAAGTCTTAAATTACATTTATTTTGGTATTTATATTATCAATTATGTCAATATTTCATTAATAAGATAATTACTGCATCATCTTTGTGTCATAAATAAATTATATTATTTGATGTCTAAAAATTACAAATAAAATACCATCATGTAGGAAACCTTTTTATCTTTCTAATGAATATTTACAATCGAATTTATCTTATGTATAACCCCATATTAAAAATGATTTACTTATTAAACATTGATTTTAACTATTTTAACCCTTCTTTAAATAAATTAATAATAAATGTCCTAATCTAATCCAAGTGGGCCTAAATGGTCATATTTTATTCCTAAGTTTGTTTTTGGTCGAATTACACTTGTCCAATAGAATTAGGACATGTGTTACGGTAATATTAATATCATATTTACCCTTAGTTACCCTATTTACTATTAACCGCGGTAAAAAAAAGTAAAAAGTTACTATTCACCAAAAATTATTTTCATCTCATTGAACCACATTTTACTTACTGACATCAACCGTGTCTCTCGGATTTTTGAAATTCCATTCACAGAAGCGGTAAAATTAAGTTTTATGAAAAATTCAGTTTTTTAACTACCACTTAGTAGTTTCACTATTCATCAAAAATTGATGTTTTTCAGAACAGTGCCAAAATTTCATCCCAAGATATATTTCATATTCCGAATTCAAAAATGAAGTCTATTTTACCAAATTCATTACATAAAAGTTGCATTAATTAATTTTATAATTAAATCCCGCTGTTAAAACAAATAGCGTGTTTTTAAGAAACAATATCTATCAAAAGATTGACACTTGTTTATGTCTAGTTTAAATGTGAAATTACATCCAATGACCAACATTTTATTAAATTGTAAAAATATATTCTAAATATACATTAAAACCACTCAAATTAATGATTTATCACTATTAATTATTTCGATTAAAAAAGTTGTTTTTAATTATAATTTAGTAATTTTCACTATTCATCAGAATATGAAAGTTATCCGAAAAGTACCAAAATTTCACCTTAGGCTAAATTCGATACTCCGAATCCAAAAATGAAGTCCATTTTAAAATTTATAAAATTTAAAAAGTGGTCATTACTATTCATAACGGCTAGTTTTAATAATATTTTAATAGCATATCATTGTTTCGTGAAACTCAGTATTACGTACCACACACGCTATCGAGGAAGGTTGCGATTGCGTGTAATGCAAGGCAAGTCAAGGATGCGTGTTGTGCAAGCTCCTTTTGGTGTAGCGTACAACACAAGACATTAGTGAAATAAAAAAGAATATTTTTCATAAAATCTCGGGCTGTTACATTCTACCCCCCTTAAAATGAATTTCGCCCTCGAAATTCGTCGGGGTTATAAATGGTTTACTATTCGAAAGTTTCTTTAATAGAAACCCACATCGTAAAAAAAAAATACCAAAACTTGGCTTTTAAAACTAAAGTATGAAATGTAACGATTACCCAAATAAACTAATCACTGGGTTTCCACATAGGTGAAAATATGGATATGGAAGAGAAATCTAACCATCATGTTCTGATGGAGAGTGGTAGAGAACATGGCTATGGAAAAGCCAGTAATCACAAATCCATAAATTTGTGACGATCTAAGGTACCATCTGATTCATCAGGTATAAGAGAACTAGGACAACATTTTTGGTATTCAAGATCATTTCCCTAAAGTTAAAGAATTTGAATTAGAATAAATAATTACTTTATTTTGGTACAATCTCACTGTTGTTCGTGCCTTTAACAATTTCCACTTCATCTCTTAAATAAATGAAGTTGAATTTGTTATTCGTGAAGTGTTAGCAGATCATGTGATAGAATGACGGGTCATTCCATCTGTCTCAAAAGGTTAGCAAAATTTATATACATAAGTCGATCTATAGTGGGATTAATCATATATGGTTCCTAAAATGGGCTTATACTTCATATATCATACTGCTTAATATAATAACACTAGTTTCTACTAAACAGGGACTTCCTGTAGGTCAGTGGTAGGCGATAAAGGCCAGTCGCACTTCGGTTGTGGGTTCGATTCCTACAGCCTTGTCCGAAGCGATGGGCTGTCGCCCGTCCTGTAGGTTGTCCTTTTTCTAAAACTACGTTACTATAACATCCCATCAATAATATCGAAAATATTCTATCCTTAAACAATACTAACTTATGTCCAACATAATCCAGTCTAATCTTTAGGCTTATACATAATACTGCAATCCACTCTCATAATATAGTGACAACGATTACCAGAGATTTAATACTGTCGTTGATCCCCACATATCATAAGATATGTCTTGTTGGTCACATTCCAAACATTCAAAGTCCTTAATCGTGTATTCTCTTGAATACCTTAGTGAAAACATGAGTGCAATTAAAAGTTAACACTTTCCACATACCAAAATCCTCAAAATTCTATATACTCAAACCATGATATCACTTAGTCCTTATATCAATCATGAGCTCATGAATACTATTAAACATTTCATTTTCTCATCTTCATTATGCGCATATCATCTTATTTCCAAAAAATATCTCAATCACTTTGAATACCACATCAATAAATATTGCAATACTCAATGATACAACATTATTTTAGAATCCCATAAACACTTAATCATTCCACCACATCGTTGTCATATTCAACATTGCCAATAGTGATCGCATGTGATTTCCCTTTGTCCTTTGCCTTCAGTGGTTTCTCATGTTGATCATCACTAACCCTTGGATTAGGGCAATTATTAGCATAATGCCCCATTTCCTTGCACTTGAAGCATTGAAGTGTTGGCGGTGCGTTCTCTGCAGTGTTTGCTTTATTCACATCATTAGAAACCCTTTTTCCATTACTTCGACACTCAGCTGCTCGATGACCTTCTTTTCCACACTTAAAACATTTTCTAGTCCCTTTAAGACAATCTCCACCATGCTTCTTTCCACACTTTGTGCATAAGGAAACATTCATCTTCTTTTCACCATTATTATGAGATTTCTCCTTGAACTCCATCTTTCGTTTCTTGTCAAAACCATGAGATGTATATGTAACACCAACTTCCATTTCTACCTTGATAGCACAACGCACAATTTCTTCATAGGTACTGAAGTCTCTTATAGCTAATGCCCTTCGAAGACTTGGTTTTAAGCCACTGAAAAATCGATAAACTTTACTTTCAGGTTGGATGATAATTCCAGAAGCATACCTTGCAAGTCTTGTAAAATTTGCTTCATAGGTACCAACATATTCATCGTCCCTTTTCTTCAGTTCAAGAAACTCTTTCTCCATCTTTGTTTGAAGAATACGAGGGAAGTACTTACTGAAAAATAAGTTCTTGAACTCGTCCCATTCCATGGACTCAATTTCATCTCTTGGCCTCGTATTCTTGATAAGATTCCACCATTGATCAGCTTCACCTTCCAAACGATATACTGCTAAGATGACTTTATCATGTTCAGAACATTGAAGAACTGAAAATATCTTTTCAGTAGTACTGATCCATTGTTCAGCCACAAGTGGATCAGAAGACCCACTGAAAGAAGGTGGACGTTGCCTCATGAAGGACTCAATAGAATATTGTTCCCTTCTCTGCTCATTTGGAAGTCCAGAATGATTCATAGCTTGTGTAAGTATAGCAATAAGATTTTGCACTCCATCTCCCATAACATTTGTTTGTTCAGGAGGGAAATCATTACATTGTCCATTGCATTGATCAACACGGTTCCTTCGGGTTCCAGCCATCGTCTAAAACCCAAAAAGAATAGTGTGAGAGAAAAAATCATGCTAGGGAAAACAACATAATAAAGGGGGAGTACCTTCAATATCTAACATCTTAGGTTTAATTCTATGATCGTTAGCGTAATTCTATTACTATAACCTATACGTATACTTATCCCTAGGGACATCCCTAGACATACCTTAGAAATATCTCTAGGGATCTCACTAACGTTTTCGCATCCTAGTTTCCAAAGGTTGACTAAACCTTTCCTCTGATACCAACTGTAGAGACCCTAAGCTTATCGTACATGGACATTATATTACTTTTGCGGAATACTTAGTACATAACAAAAACACACACACAAGGATCGTAATAGTTTAGTGTCTTTGGAAACTCGGAACGTAATCTTCTAATCGTGGTGAAAGATCTTCAATATCTCCCATAAAGATCTTCCTTTTTTTTATACCTAAAAACCTTTCTTTATATCCTGGGGAAAAGAAAACATAAAAGGGTGAGCTCAAATGCTCAGTAAGTGTAAACAAAAAAATATCAATCACATCATATACATAAGAACATTTCTTTTGGAAATCTTAACCTGCAAAAGAGCTCATAATATCATAACATGGGATAAATCATAGAAGTGAAAATGAGATCCCCATAATCATAACATAAAACTTGAAACTTTGTGGCATGCACACATAATCATGGAAATCATTTCTTGTTAGTCATGACTCATTTCCAAGACTATCTTAGTGGACAAAGTCCCTTTCTGAACCGAGTTCACTCCTCGTTTCAGTCCTGTATCACTGAACCGAAATAACCTTCCATTCCAGCCATGTCTATCTCATGAGATATAAAATCTTTACCCAATGCATTGGAGGGAGATATAGGTCCCACCCATCTTATAATGAATCCTTTCTTATGTGTGCCACATAATCATAAAACATACATCATCGCATAACACATGTAACAAAAATGGGATTCTTGAAACATCATGACATCATAAATCAATTCATATAAGATAATGGAATTCATAAAAATAATTCCATCACAACATGATCAAATTAATGTAATAATAGGGATAAAAACAGAACCCTTTATTATCTTAGATGGAAAATAATTTTGATAAAACACTTGAACTTCATTCTTGAGGAAAATATCCTTTCTTCTTCAAAAACATTTTTCCTTTCATAACATGTCATACGACTTTAAAATAAAAGAAGTTGATTAAAAATAAACTTGAAAACTTGTAAAGGAAGCTTCTTGGAAATAATGTTTTAAAAATCCATTCATGCCGTATAAGTTAAAAAAAAACATTCTTCGTACTTTTGTCGGAAAAGTCAAAAAGTACCTCGTACGAAAAACGACAAAAGATTCCTTTCATATCTTTTACAAAAAACTTACTAAAGGTTAAAATTGGATATAAACTATTGTATAAGGATGGAAATAATATTACATCTTGATGAAACATGGATGTGGATGATAAAATACACCCCAGTAAATACTTACGAATAAACAATCTCGGATAAAAATGAGATTGTGATATTTCCCTTACCTTAGGTCCGACTTGCTTTGTAAGTGTCCGAACCTCCTGTATAATGATTTAAATCATGTTATTGACTTATTACAGAATCATATTCATTGTTATGATATCATATATGGTTCACTTATGACATTATATTACCCGTTCTTTTGTAAATTCCATGTTAAAGAAGCGTTTTGGGTAAAATCGTTTCATTTATCGTAGGTGTTTTGACTTGTTGTTCTTGACATCATTATTACTTATATCATGATTTACTCACTTCCAGAATATAAAATATGATTTATATATCATATATATTAAGTATATATATATATATATATAATAGGTAGATAAATAAAATGAAAAACACCGTTCATGGAGACGGTAGTCCGTACGTACGCATGAACGCTGTTTTCCTTTCCTTATTGTCTTGAAATGGAAGTAAGTAGATGACATACATATGTATATATATACATAAATCCAGTAGCTTTATAATGTCATATATTTCATTATTATTTCTTATATATACATTATAATCATTCTTAAATGGTTAACATGGAGAATGAATCTCATCGCGTCGTGGAGACGGTAGTCCGTACATACGCACGAGCGATGATATCATTTCTATAAATATTGAATTGAATTGGAGTGGATCATACAATATATCAGAATCAATATGATGTTGTAATAACTATGTACAGTTATTCTTTACACCATTATACCCATCCATGTAAGGTGGTGGTGGAAAATAGATTACACCACGGCGTGGAGACGGTATTCCGTACGTACGCACGCGCGGTGATTTCTTTTTCCATAGGATGGATAGATGGTGAAATAGGGTTGTTTCATACTTATAATAAAATATAAGTATATGAGTGATACTGATGTTATTACTTCATAATGAAACAACCTAAGAAGAAGAAGTGGAAGAAGAAATAAAGATGAAAGAATTGGTAACGGTAATTACCTCTTCTTTGAAGTGCCTCTTTGAGACCTCCTCTTAGGGCACTAAAATTGGTCTTTGAGGAAGACCAAAACCTCTAGGATGTTTTTAGGTAAGTGGAGAAGAGATTTTGGCAGGGGTTGGCCGAGCTTGAGTGCTCAAATTGGTGTGAGGAGGAGGGAGAGGAGGTGTCCTTTTATAAGGGAGGAGAGGGGCACCTTAGGAATACCTCAAAATATTATTTTATTTTAAAGTCAAAATCGGTTTATAATGGTTCCAAAGGGTCTTATTTCGACGATAAAGTGGGTATGGGTCTAAATACTATCAACCAATAGGATTTAGACAAGTTTAGGTTATTATTTTAACCTTATCAATTAGATTTAACTCTAAGTTAAATAATTTAACTTTTACTGTGTCTTTTTGTTTTCTTTCACTATATGGTTAATACACTTACTATAACATGCCAAACGAACCCCAAATTGTTTATTATTAATATATATATCCTTATCTAAGTCATTTGGCCGAACCTTAGATTTTTAGGAATAAAATAACAATTAATAATATAATATTTGATTTAAAAACTATTTTGTGTCAATTTTGACACTATTTGATATATGATTTTTTTGAAAGTCATAACAGAATTATATGTTCGAACCAAGTTGATTAAATCAACACTAATATATCATAGTAACCTAGAAAATTAGTGGAATTCATAAAAAGTCTTAAATTACATTTATTTTGGTATTTATATTATAAATTATGTCAATATTTCATTAATAAGATAATTACTGCATCATCTTTGTGTCATAAATAAATTATATTATTTGATGTCTAAAAATTACAAATAAAATACCATCATGTAGGAAATCATTTTAGCTTTCTAATGAATATTTACAATCGAATTTATCTTATGTATAACCCCATATTAAAAATGATTTACTTATTAAACATTGATTTTAACTATTTTAACCCTTCTTTAAATAAATTAATAATAAATGTCCTAATCTAATCCAAGTGGGCCTAAATGGTCATATTTTATTCCTAAGTTTGTTTTTGGTCGAATTACACTTTTCCAATAGAATTAGGACATGTGTTACGGTAATATTAATATCATATTTACCCTTAGTTACCCTATTTACTATTAACTGCGGTAAAAAAAAGTAAAAAGTTACTATTCACCAAAAATTATTTTCATCTCATTGAACCACATTTTACTTACTGACATCAACCATGTCTCTCGGATTTTTGAAATTCCATTCACAGAAGCGGTAAAATTAAGTTTTATGAAAAATTCAGTTTTTTAACTACCACTTAGTAGTTTCACTATTCATCAAAAATTGATGTTTTTCAGAACAGTGCCAAAATTTCATCCCAAGCTATATTTCATATTCCGAATTAAAAAATGAAGTCTATTTTACCAAATTCATTACATAAAAGTTGCATTAATTAATTTTATAATTAAATCCCGCTGTTAAAACAAATAGCGTGTTTTTAAGAAACAATATCTATCAAAAGATTGACACTTGTTTATGTCTAGTTTAAATGTGAAATTACATCCAATGACCAACATTTTATTAAATTGTAAAAATATATTCTAAATATAATTTAAAACCACTCAAATTAATGATTTATCACTATTAATTATTTCGATTAAAAAAGTTGTTTTTAATTATAATTTAGTAATTTTCACTATTTATCAGAATATGAAAGTTATCCGAAAAGTACCAAAATCTCACCTTAGGCTAAATTCGATACTCCGAATCCAAAAATGAAGTCCATTTTAAAATTTATAAAATTTAAAAAGTGGTCATTACTATTCATAACGGCTAGTTTTAATAATATTTTAATAGCATATCATTGTTTCGTGAAACTCAGTATTACGTACCACACACGCTATCGAGGAAGGTTGCGATTGCGTGTAATGCAAGGCAAGTCAAGGATGAGTGTTGTGCAAGCTCCTTTTAGTGTAGCGTACAACACAAGACATTAGTGAAATAAAAAAGAATATTTTTCATAAAATCTCGAGCTGTTACACTGGAGGGGGATAAGGATGGGCAGGGGGATGGGGCTGGGTAGGGGGGAGGGGCTGGTGGGGGAAGGGGATGGGCAGGGGGGAGGGGATGAGAGGGGAAGAACTGGGCAAGGGGAGGGGGTTGGTGGGGGATGGGGCTGGGCAGGGGGGATGGGGCTGGGTAGGGGGGAGGGGCTAGTGGGGGAAGGGGCCGGGCAGGGGGGAGGGGATGAGAGGGGAGGAACTAGGCCAGGGGAAGGGGGGCTGGTGGGGGATGGGGTTGGGCAGGAGGGATGGGGCTGGGCAGGGGGGAGGGGCAGGTGGGGGAAGGGGCTGGGCAGAGGGGAGGATATGAGTGGGGAAGAACTGGGTAGGGGGGAGGGGGCTGGTGGGGGATGAGGCTGGGCAGGGGGGAGGGGATGGTGGGCAATGGGGCTGGGCGTCTTCCTCCATTTCAAGGAAAATGAAGTTGGAGAAGATAGACCAAATCTCTTTTTCATACCGGTAATGCATCTATATTAATCTACCATTAATTTCATGTTCATAATAATTTCCCATTGTATATTTCATATTACACATTCAAAATATTATTTATTTTCAATTTTCTACCCAACTGTTGATTGTGTTTTCATTTCATTGTGCTATGATTTATTAATGGTTGTTTTTTTAGAATGAAGCAATACATACTTGGTATTTTACAGTCACCCTCCTATTGTAAGTGGGTCCATTGTAGGAGACCACATGATTTCAACTTAAGAGATCTAATGGATGGATGTGTACTTTTGGTTAAGATGGTTTTCCATTGCCTTCATTTTTAATCATTACTAGAGTTGTGTATTACATCTTTTTTCTTGTTGATTTACTACTCCTACAATTAGAACTACTTTAGTTAGCTTTTAGATTTTGCAGTTTATGTTCAAAATGAGGCTAATTGAAATTATGGTAAGATTCAGATGGCTGAAAGATTTGGTTTGTTTAATTATATTGAATTTCATATCTTGAATAAGTTTTCTTTAATATACTTGTTTCATTTGTTAAATAAAGTCATGTTTTTATAATAAAACCCCTCCAACGGAGGTGCACTGTCTGCGAAGATGCTTTCCCACAGATGTCGCTGGACTAGGCCAACATGCCGCGGTCACGACGCGGTCACGCCGCGGTCACGCCGCAGTCACACTGTGGTGATTCCATGATTTTGCCCTGCTCCAGCCACATCTAGCCCCCACCACCCCCTTCCACCTTCATTTCAGACCGCTGCCACCAGCATTCTAGCCCGCAACAACCCCCCTTCCCCTGAGGATGTCGCTGGACCGGACCAACACGCTGCGGTCACGTCGCGGTCACGCCACAGTCACGTCGCGGTCACGTCATGATTTGGCCCTGCTCCAGCCCCAACCAGCCCACACTAGCCCCCTTCCATCTTCATTTCATCCCGCTGCCACCATCCCACAATAGAACCTCATGCCACCTTAGAATCAGCCCACACCATCCCCCCAACACTTGCAACCAGCTCCCTTCCACCATCATTCCAACCTCCTCCCGCTCCCTTTACTCCTGGCCGAAAGATGCTACCCTGCAGATGTCGCTGGATTGGGCCAACACGCCGCAGTTACGCCGCAGTCACGCCGCAGTCACGCCGTGATTTGGCCATGCTCCAGCCACATTCAGCCCACACCATCCCCCTTCCACCTTCATTTCAGCCCACTTCCACCAGCATTCCATCCCGCAACAGCCCCCCCTGCCACCTTCAAATCAGCCCGCACCATCCCCTAACACCTCCAACCAGCCCCCTTCCACCAGCATTCTAGCCTCCTCCCACTCCCTTCGCTCCTGGCCAGAAGATACTGCCCCACATATGTCACTGGATCGGGCCAACACGCCGCGGTCACACCGCGGTAATGCTGTGATTTGGCCCTGCTCCAGCCACATCCATCCCACACCGGCCCCCTTCCACCTTCATTTCAGCCCGCTGCCACTAGCATTCTAGCCCGCAACAGTCCCCACCTGCCACCTTCGAATCAGCCCACACCATCCTCCCAACACCTACAGCTAGCCCCCTTCCACCAGCATTCCAACATCCTCCCTCTCCCTTCGCTCCTGGCCGGAATATGCTGCCCCACGAATGTCACTGTATCGGGCCAACACGCCGCGGTCACGCCGCAGTCATGCCATGGTAATGCCGTGATTTGGCCCTGCTCCACCCATATCCTGCCCACACTAGCCCCCTTCCACCTTCAAAATCAAATTTCTAATTGTAATCCACCTAGAATATCCATCTCAAGTTCATATTTCTCTAAGATAATATATAATTTAGATTCTTATTCTTTGAATACACTATAAACCACTCCCTGAAGTGGTAGTGGTGCCATGTCTTTAGAGTGTGAATAACTGATACTAAGTCATGATAATTAATGGGGTATTTATTCTCACAAGTCAAAAACTAAAGAGATCCATAAGCAAATACATATCTCCCCTACATCAAAACACAACCCAAACTCATACACGAGGCATCTCAGTAAACATTATATCCCAAACGCGAATTAGGAAGGATCCAAACTATAGCTAAAGTCAACATCCCTTTAAACTGCTCAAAATATCTCTAGAATTGATCACTCCCAAAAAACTTCACACTTCTATGGGTTAAATATATCATGGTAAATGTAATCTTGGAGAAGTCCCAAATAAAATTCCTATAATAACTAGATAATTGTAAGAAAATATGGATTTTAAACACATTTGTTGGATACTCCAAAGACATCACCACTTGAATCTTCTCAACATCCACTAATACACCCTTCTTAGAAATAAAATTACTTATAAATTTCACCTATTGAATCCAGAATTAAAATTTACTTATATTTCTATATTAGTGATGCTTTTCCAATATTCCAAGGATGATATTTAAATTCTCAGCATGATCTTTATCTAATCATGAATAATCAAGGATATGATCCATAAAAACAGTCAGGAAGGAATACAAGAATTGATTAAATATTTGATTCTTGAAATCCATAAACATTATAAGAGTGTTAGTAAGGACAAATGACATGAACATATAATTATAATGACCATATCTTATTTTTTAAAATGTCTTAGGAATATCTTCCTCTCAAGACCTTAGCTAATGGTATCCCAATCTCAGTTTAATTTTT
Source organism: Viscum album (assembly GCA_963277665.1). NCBI lineage: Eukaryota > Viridiplantae > Streptophyta > Magnoliopsida > Santalales > Viscaceae > Viscum > Viscum album. Next base: position 784,783,062 of record OY728123.1, on the reverse strand, counting down.
TAAAACCACTTGGATCACCTGAGATAATAAAAATTTCCATCAATACTATGAAAAGTAAATTTATTCTTAACTATCACCTGGTTGAGTTTCCAATAACCAATAGAAATCTATAGACTCGCATACACATTCTTTTTAAAGAGCATTGTTGATTCCAAGGTGAAACGGTGGGATGAATAACTCCATTATCTTCAAGATCCTCAAAATAAACCTTTAATTATTTTAATTTAGTGGGTTACATATGGTATGAAGGTAAGAAAATGGTCCATTTCCCTAAGATAAAGTCTATATAAAACTGAACTTCCCTCTGATTTAGTAACCCTGATAAGTCATATGAAAAAACTTCAAGAAACTCACTCAGCACCACAGGAAGAGGACCACTAAGACATGGATCAAAGACATCTAGAAACATATTCAAAAAATAGTGTTATATCATCATAGAACTTGGGGAAACAAGTATTTCTCTCTTATATTTGGGATCTCACTCAACCTGAAAGATATGAGTGACTCTATTGGAAGAAAGAAACTGGACACGATGATGATTGTAATCGATTCTAGGTTTATAACTAATCATATATTCCATGAAAATTATGTGATAAAAGATGTAAATATCAAGAAATAGAAAGTACTATATGGTTTTTTGGTCAACAATCATCACCCAAAACTCAGGACATTTAAAACCCTTCTTTGACCTCTTTTCCAAAGGAGCGGAAATAGGAATCAAGCAAGGCATAAGCTCTAAGAAAAAATAAAATCCATCAATAATATTTTATAATATAAATAAATGAGTTAAAAAAATATTAAATAATAATAGAAACATAGAATATGAAATAAAAAACATACCTCTCATGGAAGTTAGTCCTGCCTCTGACTTCTTTAGTGTACACTCTACTGCATAGATACATCCAGCCACATTTTTCTCTTTCTTTAGGACTTGAACATCACTGTTGGAAAGTGGTTGAGATCACAATACTTTTAACACATCATATATAACTCTCGTAACCTATTATTATCTCTCACATAAATAATTAATATGATTAGATTTACCACATAGGTGACATGCCTTGGGTGATTTTATATAATTAGGTTCGAAGTTTCCCATTTTCCTGCAATGGTAACATGACACTGTATTTAGACTTGATATCTGTTGTAAACTCCTACAACCACCTTAAAAATGTTCATCTAACTTCCTCTTCTAGCCAGAATAAAAACTTTGTCTACCTCATACTATCACTGATGATTTCAAGAGTATTATCTTCCTAGTTGTATCCTCCTAATCCATAGATACCTTGACTATAATATTCATGAAGGTGGGTTGGAATATAAGAATCAACATAGACTGAATATCATGCCGCAAACCCATTTCAAACATTTGTTCCTTGATATAGACATTAGAAACAAGATTTGTAAATAAGTACATTAACACAGAAAACTGAGTAACATACACCATGTTAGAATGATATCTCGACTCCATAGTAACAAAATATCATGCCCTCACTACTCTTAGTGTATTAGGATAAATTTTTTTAAAGGATTTATCAAAATTAGTCTAGTTGAGATATTCATGCAATTTGGATATCATAATAGATCCTAACCACTTTATTCCCAATACATAAAGCATATAAGTAGAGAAACCAACCTTGGATACTTTTGAAGTGTTAACAAAGTAAAAAACTTATAAATAATCTTAATCTATTATTCTGATCCCTATACTACCTTATCACCAAAAAAGATCAATGGCTCTTTCTTAGTGAATTCCAAAGCATGGTCCACCTGCCATTCTAGTTCAACATTGGATATATAAAGCATGGACTGGATTTTTATGACTATAGTTTCCACTAAAACCGAGTCAACTATTTCATTCACCCATGGGTATTTCTTCATACCTTTCTCTCTAAAATTTAGAGATAAACTTATTAAAGTATAGTTTCCACTAAAACCGAGTCAATCTGTCCAGGGTCTGGGGGGAAAGACTGGCAGGGGGAGGGGAATCTGTCCAGGGTCTGGGGGGAATCTGTACAGGGGGAGGGGGGTCTGTCCAGGGTCTGGGGGGATCTTTCCAGGGTCTGGGGGGGCAGGACTGGCAGGGGGAGGGGAATCTGTCTAGGGTCTAGGGGGAATCTGTCCAGGGGGAGGGGGATCTGTCCAGGGTCTGGGGGGGGGGGGTGTCCAGGGTCTGAGGGGGGGGTGTCCAGGGTCTGGGGGGGCTGCTATCCAGGGGGTCCAGTAGGGGGTTTCCGCTGTCCAGGGGGGTCCAGCAGGGGGGGGGGTTCTATCCAAGGGGGTCCAACAGGGGGGCGAGGGGTGTGCAAGGGATGTGTGTGTGTGGGGGGGGGGATGGTTTTTTTGAAATGGGAAGAGGACTTTGTTTATGTTCATGGGTATTGGAAAAGAAAAGGACGTTGTCAGCATTGTCATAAATAATGCATGCACTGTTCTCCAGTGCTCGCTTTTTCCAGCTACGATCGCATCGCAGCTGTGCTGGTGTTGTCCGACAGCAAAAAAAGGTCTCACAGTTGTCTCTCTCCTTGATCGGTTACTCACAAACAGCTTCCAAAGTAGTCCAATGACTGCGTATTCCTAAGATGTCTATATGGATTGACAAAAGAAGATATAACAACCTTTTTGCCCAGATCATAATTGAAGATCCATCCTTTACTTATATGTGGCAAGCATAAGATTCCCTCACTTCCAGAAATGAGAAAGATTTTTATGGGATTGCCTAAATATACAATGTAATTGAAATTCTAGCCAACTTTGACCATTAGGTTGTCACCTTGATTAGGAATAAAGTGACATTATTAACTGATGTCCACATGGAGATGGAATCAAGAACAAGATTCATGTGCATGTCTTAATTATATAAGAGAAATTGTTGTATTGGTGTTGCCTTATCTGGTCGGGACGAATTCTTGTGGCCCGTGGGGGTGGGGAACTAGGGGAAAATAGGTAGGGGGACTGGAAGGCCGCATATGGGGGGGGACATGAAGGGTGGAGGGTGTCCAAGGTTGTCTATCTAGGGGGGTGTCTGTCCAGGGTGGGGGTGTCTCTCTGGGGGGGGGGGGGTCTGTCCAGGGGGTTTCTGTCTGGGGGGGTCTGTCCAGGGGAGGGGGGTGTCCAGGGGTGTCTGTCCGGGGGGGGGGGGGGGGTCTGTCCAGGGGAGTGGGTGTCCAGGGTTGTCTGTCTGTCCAGGGGGGGGGGGTGTTTGTCCGGGGTGGGGGTGTCTGTGCAGGGGAGGGGTGGGGGTGTGTCCAGGGGGGGTGACAAACAGGGGGGTACTGGTAGGGGGTGGGGAACCATGGGAAAAATAGTAAGGGTACTGGAAGGGGGCAGAGCCATATGGAAAATAGGGGGAGACATGCTGGGTGGGGGTGGAAGGCAGACTAGCAGGTGGGTGGAAGGTAGGGGGACTCGTAGGGGGCAGTGGGCACTGGAAGGGGGTGACATGGGGCAGGGGGTACTGGTAGTGGGTGGTAGGGGGAAGGGGGGACTAGCAGGGGTACTAGTTGGGGCAGGGGGACTAGCAGGGGACTGGCAGGGGGCAGGGGGGACTGGCAGGTTGGGTGGTAGGGGGACTAGTAGGGGGTAGGCGGACTAGCAGGGGGCAGAGGGGACTGGCAGGGGGTGGCAGGGGTGGGGGGGGGGGGTGGCAGGGGACTAGCAGGGGCAGGGGGGACTGGAAGGGGGTGGCAGGGGACTAGTAGGGGGCAGGGGTGGAAGGTAGGCCTGCATGCCTGCTGTGTTTTTTATTGAACTTTGATCTATAGCCACGGTTTCTAACCGTGGATTTTAGGCTTGTTTTTGCTTTACCTTCTGCCACGGTTTCAAACCGTGGCTATAAGATTTAGCCATAGTTTAAAACCGTGGCCATAAGAGTTGGCCTATAGCTACGCCAATACAAGCCATGGTTCATTGAACCGTGGCTATAACCTATATCCATGGTTTCAAACCATGGCTATAGACTAAATTTCCAGTAGTGATAACAGGCCATGTACTGTGAGTGCTGGTTTGAAAACCAAAAGGATTCACTCCATATATAGATAACGCAAGGCAGAGGTTTCTCATCTCTTTTCCAAATTCAGGATAATCATGATCAATTATCTTCCATTGAGGAGAGTCGACTGGGTGATTTAATTTCCCATCTTTATTTCTTTTATCTGCATGACACGACAATTGTCTTGCAGTTTCTTCACTTACATATAGACGCCCAAACCTTGGAATGATTGAAAAGTACCATACAAATTTCGTAGTACTGGACTCATCTTTCTTGTATGAAGAAGCACCACACTTTGGGCATTCTGTAAGTGATTTTTTCTCCTTGAGAAACAATATACAGTCTTTTGGGCAGACATGTATTCTTTTAGAAATCATACCCATCGAGCGTAGCATTCGTTTAGCTTCATTTGTTCGGTTTGGGAGCTCATTATCTTCCAGGAGCATGTCATTAAAGAGAGAAAGTAGTTCTGTAAAACTGAAATCACTCCATCTTCTACCTTCTTTCAATTTATACAAATTCATTACAGCTGAAAATGATATATATTTAGTGCAACAAGCATAAAATGGCATCTTTACACAACTCTTTAACTTCTCAAAAAAATTTGGGCAATCACGGTGTTCATCCTTAACTTTCCTTGTGATTTCCTCAATATGATCTTTATCATCATTGACATCTGTAATAACATCCTCCATATAGTCTTCATCATTATGCATATTTGTATTCATATATGATGATCCATAAAACGCAGTTTTATCCCAGCCAGTAGCTATATTCTCTTTTTCTCTCTGTTTATTCCAACATTCATAACTATGATCTATTTTGTGACATATCAAGTATTCTTCCAACTCCTCTGGAGTAATTAGTCTATAATAACAACAACATAAACACAGACAAAAGATTTGAGAAGTATCCATTGTGTGATTCTTTGCAAACTTGATAAACTCTTTCACTCCGTTCTCATACTCTATTGTTAAACGAATATCATCCATCCAACCATTATTCATCTCCATCCTATTTGAATCTCAAATATAAGTATATATGATTCAAATACACAAAAAAAAACTTCCAAATATAGTAGAACAGAACCACTTCCTTATAAAAATAGAGATTAATAGAGCCTAACCATTTCTAATAAAGATTTGGAAATCAATAGAACCAGGATAGACCCCCATAATAGTAAACACACTTTCGAACCCCCTTACCAATAGTTCTAGCACCCACCACCCTTTCAGAAAAACATTAAACATCCTTTTAACCACCCCTACCAGTCACCTCATTCATAATAAAATAATCACATTAAACATCCCAAAACTAGTGACCAAACTCAAATAAAATAATAACAAGGATACAATTTTCATAAGAAAACTAATATAGTGGATGCATTTCCAAAAAAAAGGGGTTCGAGGGGGAAACAAAAAACCTAGGTTTATCCAAAATTACTATGGAATATCATCGGTTTTGTTACCCAAATTAACATAAGAAATAGAAAATTAAGGTTAGTGAACATAAATTCTATCATGAACATCTAAAGAATATGAAATAACTCTCCCTCACTAACATGGGGCTCTACCAACACCTACCATATACCTAGAAAATAATTGAAAAAATTAGGAAAAATATTTTCTTGTTCCTATTTATAATAGTACTACAAGATAAGTATAACGAACATAGATCGTACCTCCAAACACTCTTGGAGCCTCCTAGTAAAAAGACTCTAGTGACTACAACTATCTGAGATTCTAACCAATAACTTCCCAATATAGGAGTGGTCTACTTAGGGGTATTATTAGTAGAATCAAACCAATGTTCCATCCACCTCATTCTACTCTCCGATCTCCTCCATCACTTTAGTGATGTACATACCTCCTTTCTCCAGTTCCTTCCTCAATCTAGGCTATTCGTTGACTACCTCTCTAATGGTAGCAAGAATGTTAAGAAAATTCAATGTGATATGTCTATACCCATCAAAATAATATTAAATTCCTTGGAGTAATGGGATATCCTTGAGGTAACTATGACTAATAGTGCCTCCTGAGATGAGACTTGCATCACACACCTACTGTGGGTGGGTGCTACTAACCCTACATCCGAGAAGATCACTACCTTAAAAAATTACGATATCAACTCAAAGAATAGGCATAATCATTAAACACTAATATATCCATCCAAATCATTGTATTACATGTTGAATTCCCCCAAACCACTAGATGTCGGTCTATAAATTGATCAACATAAATTAATTGGTTTAATAAAAAGAGATGAAATACAATCCAACCAAGTGAAAGAAATTTACAATCTCCTGAGAATAAATTCACCCCCCATCACGTAATCTGGTTCTCCATAGTGTTGGTGTACTTAACCAAAATCACTTGGCCTGACACACAAAGGTTATTTCTTTACTAGAGTAGTCTCCATTCAAAATAACAATCTTGATACCCATAATAGGTATTAGGTAAGAATCAATATCTACCCAATGAAGTGCATGGTATCTCCCAATTTTCAAGAAAAAACCCTCTAGACTAGAACCTAAGAACAACTGGTCATAGAGGTTCACTAAGTTGACACCACCCTTAAATTATCCTTGACATAAAAGTAATATTTATCGAATTTACCATTGATCGATGTCAAGAAACATCCCATAATACTAAAAAGAATTAACCACCCAAATACAACTGCTCACATGTTCGTACTAGTATCTAAACCCAAAGTCCTTTTCCAAATAATACCATTCACCTTTACATGGATGCGCTACATTGATCTCCTCATCTTCTGTGGCCCTAGTGCATGAAGACTAGAGACCACTCCATGAATCTTTGTTTAATAATAAATGAACCTAAATGTATTATAGGCTCCACTATGAACCATCTCAAGGAGTGATTCAATTTAGAACACTATATCTTCACAAAGACACTCATCATCTCTGGTATATGGGTTGATGCATACACCGCATCCTTACCAAGATTTAACCATAAGTCTCCCTTATGAAGAATTCCATAATTCCTCGACATTCATAGGGAAGAAAATTATTCTTCTTGCACACATCACATACAACCATGCTCACCAACTAAGGTAAATATAACTTAACATCCACAGGGTTGGATACACATTCTATATTTGAGGGGTCCTAATCACTATCATAAATAGAACCTTCCTTATAAACACAATCACCATCACATCATGACACCCACAAAGTGTAACCAATTAATAATGAGGTGGGTAATATCAAAACTCTTCTTTTTCACAAAGGGGTTTACAAAAAGACCACTTTCCCCAGTATAGATGAACTCTCCAGAAGGATAGGGAAAAATCACACAACATTAATAGAATATTCATGTATAATAAGGTCTAGCTTGAGGTTGCACGAGAATATAAAACCCTCATACATATGACACTTGTTGAAAAATAAATTATAGTTCAAAACATCATAAGGACCCATGGGGAATCATAAAGAAGTCATAATTTAGTTCAAATCATCTGCTAACCAAGTATAAGAATCCACTACGTGTGTTATTTTGTGAAATAGATTGTTAGAACTCTATGTTAGTTAGAATCTAATCTAAGGGTGGTGATCACGGGGAAGAATCCAAACATCACCCTAATAAAAAATACTCTCACAAAACCTATAAACCAAAAATAAACCTAGAAGGAGAAGTGAGAGACTTTCCTAGAGTAGATCACACCCATGATAGAGGGGGAGAAGAAGCGTTGATCGGTCAGGGAGCCTTCTGCGCTACGTCGGGAGGGGAAGGCACGACCATAAGGGGGAGGTTCACGGGAGGAGCCTCCTCCGTTGAGAAATGGAGGAGTAGGGTTTGTGGGGAGTCTAGTAGAGAGGAAGAAGTAGGGTTTGCGGGGATGATGATCCGTAGAAGGGGTTTGAGGGTGAGGAGAAGGAGTAGGGCTAGCGGAGGAGCTCCGACAAAGAGAAGATTGCGGGGGGAGCAGAGTTGTCGTAGGGGTACAGCACCGCGAGGGCTTGAGGGTGTGATAAACAGAGGATATTGTGCACCAAATTTTATAAAATATGGATCTATGGTTTTATCAGCTCTTTTTTAGCGCTCATAAATAATTCCATTATCAATGCTAAAAAAGCGTTGATAAAGGCTTCCTTTATCAACACTAAAATTTTAGCGATGATAAAGGAATCCTTTCTCAGTTCTTTTTTAGCGCTGATAAAGGCATTATTTATCAGCACTTTTTTAGAGATTATAAAGTGTACTCTTTATAAGCGCTAAGAAAAAATTGCTGATAAATAATGCATTTATCAGCACTAAAATTGTAGCGCTCATAAAGGGTTCCTTTATCAGTGATTTTTTCTTAACGCTGATAAAAGGTGGTGCTTCCCTTGCCTGTTTTTTTAGTAGTGAATACACCCATAATGATCAAGGAACTGTTTAATTGTCTTAATGTTCTTCCGAACACCTTAGAGAAAAAATCAGGTTATCATCAATATAAAATAAGTGACATCGTTCCATATTGAATAGGCTTTAGATTTTATTTTTCGACCATGTTGAAGATACATCTCTCTAAATAATCTTGATTAATACTAAAATGAGTTAAATATAAAGGTTCACCTTGTTTAATGTTATACTAGCAAAGAGGCATATAGGGGATCATATAATTAAAAAATCACTTCAACCAAAATTTTGAAGGATTTTAATTAGAAAATCCCAATTGATGAAAATAGGGGATAATATCATTAAACGAAATGTTAAATATTAATATGGTAATATAAATTTACTTATGCATGAGGTGCATCCTCATTCAGAACACCAATTATCTCACATCAATGTCCACTAGATTTGTTCAGTTCCTACAATATATATAAATATTATGCATCTTAATCATATTAGTAAAATCCACTATGAGTATAGTTTATTTTCTTTTTTACCTATGTCACCACTTGTGTACCATCAACCGGATGCTGTGTCATCACTTCATCTATACGTGCTACCATTTGTGATAATTTCTCCCTATATTCTCCTTATAACTAATGAAAACACTCATCCATACTACATTGTATAGTATGAATGGAAGCATCTAACATATATGGTGTGTGCATACTTGCATCTCTTCATGTACCCATCACCTCCGCTCTAACAACCGAATGTATTAGGACACCAGTTCCATGAATCAAATAATAACCATGATCATCACACCCCATGAAATTCTGAAATATCTCATTTCTGCACACAATACATCGTCATTACTCCTACAACAGATCTACTAACTTAGTATCAAAATGATCGTGTAGAATATACATAATGAATTAATGAAAAAATGTGAATAATTTATATGAAATAAAAAGGAATTTGTTAATATATATTTTCTTACTATAACACTAAAAACATTGATATCACCTTCTCAATGAGTCATCACCCATATCGACATCCGTTCGAATGGCTCACCTCAGTGGTGTAGCTATAACAAAGGTTTCCACCAAATACATTTCTATATTCATGTTATATTATGATGTTTTTAATATATGAAGAAATAATGATTTCTAAACTCACATCATGTCTAATATGGGATACGTGTTAAGTTCTAATTCAGGAAGAGATTCCCTACATCGCCTGATTATGTGAATGATGAGTGGACTCAGTCTACATTCAACACATTTAGTTAATTTTTTTAATAGGATGGGGATCAAGCCCTTTTATAAGAAATGAAAAAATTGACAAAGAGAGGATGGGGTTAGACAAAAATCATCCCTCATAAAGAAATATGGAAACATGAAAAATTGAATTGACACAAGAACAAGGTGGACAGAACCACACAATAAACAAATCCTCACTTCATTCCACACTTAAAACTACTATTCATACCTCACAAGATCGAGTTATCATGCTGTGATAAGAAGAAAATCCAACCCAACCATGAGGATGAAGCCCCCTTCTCTATGACTTAGCCCATTTCCATGGCCCCCCTTCATTATCAAAGGATTCATCTTCCAAGGAAACATTATATTCTTATGATTTAGAAGAATCTATGAATCTTTTTCTACCCTCTTCACTATTTCCCAAAGAAATAATCTCAAAAGGATTATGAGTATTAACATTACCTTTACTTTGACTGTTCACTAACTTGGGAGGCCTTGTAACATCATAATGAATTAGAACCTGTCCTTTTACTGAGTCATGATAACCCCTACTATACACTAAAATATTAGCATCCATATGGGTCTCTTTTAGTTTGACACAAGGAATCACATAAATTTTCTACACTTCCCAGATTTCCTCCATTGAAGTACATGTATCAGCAGTATGGGGATTATTCAAAGTCTTCTATCCCTACACATGCTCTCTATCCATTGGACTGCTAGTAGATACTAGCACAAAATCAACTGCAGGAAGCTTGGAATACCCTACAACTCTTTCACAATCCATATATTTTAGATTCATGGTCTCCAAGAACTCATGTTTAGACTGCTTTACTTTATGGAGAGCCACCTCTTAAAACTCATTAGAATAATCCTCTAAATAAGGTATACCATTTTTAAAAATATAATAATTACAATCTGATCCATATGAATTTAATGGTTTATCCTCCACATTCTTTCTAATTGAGTGAGCGGGGACCACAAAGGAGGTGACAAAATTCTATACACTCGTGTGAACCAACTCTCAACTAGATTTCTCAGAACCAATGATAACATTATTAGTATTTGAAAAGTTCAAGTATTTATCAATATTAGTCTTGGATCCTATATCCATCTTCCTCCTCACAGATATAACATTCTTTATAGTGTTATCATCTACAAAAGGTAAAGATACCCTCATAGATTTAGATCTAGTAGAGATCTCGATGTCGAACTTATTTTTCTCTTGTGATATTTAGAAGTGACCATCTTTTCCACATGAATTAGTTGATGATCAGCCTTCCTTTGAACATCCTTCTAAAATTCAGATAGCCTATCAAACTCAATATCATAATTATCTATGTCAATAACCATTGGAATAGATTCCACTGCATCTTCAGCTTTATTTTCCCATGGGACCATAACTTTACCCATCAAAATACCATGCTATGTTTATTTATTTCATGTTTGAGTCAATTTAGAATACATCCCTTTGAAAATATAATTATGATCCATTATTTCAGAATAAAAAATAGTAGTCTTACCATCCCCAAGGCCACCAGTGTCAACCAGTTTCCATCCAGAATCCTTACCTCTAACATGATTAGGCTTTTGAGAAGGTAGAGTCCCAGTATCATCAAGATCCCGTGAACCCCCATAAGAGTATCAAGCCTTCTAGGGGCATCACATTTCTTGGATTGTCTTTTGAAATCCTTCTCTATATGAAATTTAATTAGGCATGAATCACATGTTAAATTTCTGAGACAATTTTCCTTGAAGTGTCCAAAAAAATTACAAAATTCACAAAACAAAGGTTTCCTCTCATTGTCTATCCGCAAATTAATTTCATCATTGTGCATTGATAGAATCATTTTATCAATAATTGTTCTACTTAAATCCAATTCAACAAATATTCTAGCATAGTTCCCATACCTGGCTAACTCAGTTTTTTTATCCATACATATGTGTACTTCTACTATAGCTGAAATATCATATAATATTTTCAAATTCCAGAGGATCCAAGAACATAAATAGATCCTTATCCAAACCTGACCAAAGAAATTATTATATGTAAAGGTATAAAAATACATCAACCACTCATGGATGTGGAATGATCCTAGATTCAGAAATAATGACCCAAAACACCATGCCTTCTGAAATAACTCATTAGAAGAAAATAAAAATTTGAAGAAACCACACCCAATTAAAATGAATTTTCAATTAAAAAAACCCCAAATTGAAGAAAAAATTCTTATCAGTTTCTCCAATATGCAGGGATTATATTTTTTTAAGAGGATAAATCTAGTGATAATAGATTTTTTTACACAGATCCTATCTTTCTAAAACTGCATCAGGGTTTGCTGCGACATGCGTGGTTGAACCTTTCTTAACAATAGTTACTTTAGAAGAATCTCTGAATGTGGGAATGATTCAATAATCCCTATCCCTAACATCTATATCAGAATCTTCAATTGAATATTTTGGCAATGAACCTTTCACAGTCTAATTCAGATCATCTTCAATTGGATTCAGTGGGCGATTTTTGGGAACTTCCACTATTGAAGAAATACCATCATGAGAGACAACATTGACACCCTGAAATGTACTAAAATTCATATAAATACGAGGTGTAATATAATATTGACTCCCAAGAAGAAGATGAGAACCCATAAAGTTTGGAATATCTACACTTGAAGAGGAACCCCGGTCACTTCATGAAATTCCATAGAGAGCCTCATGAACCTGCATCCTTCAATGTCAACAAATTATGTTAATAGACATATAAAAAATTAGAATCATTTATATATTAAAAGTGCTAAATTTTAACATCCTCACCTCACTCTAATGAAACACAACCAAATCCTGCCATTACATATGAATAAATCTTGGAGGGACTCATTGTACAATGTCCAACACGCCTGAAAATGGTTCCTAGTGATATCACTTCACCCTTATATTGTAATCCTTCAATAAATTTTGACATTTGAAGATCCATACTTTCCAAAAATCATCTAGAAAGGATAAACAATTATCCTATTAAAAAATAGTTAGTGGCTATGATGATAATAACAAGAATTCCATGAAAAATTAAACAATGAATTTACTTGAACCTCCCTCTATAATATTTCAATCATATCCTAGGGGAATGAAGTCCAACCATGAGCCGTCATAGAGAATTTGTGTGGGTCTCATATCATATGCCACAACTTAAAAACCAATACACTTGATCCCTCTCTAATCAGATGAAAGGTGTCATAAAAACACACCCAACTAGGCTCCAAAGTTCCAAGGTTGAACCCCTCAACCAGGAACACTGCATCTACTGGAAGACACACTATATCCTGCTAAACATAAATTCATAATTAATTCATAAATAATAAAATTTTTAATTAAAAATCAGAAACAGCTAGGGGAGTATACTTACATAAGATTTCAATAAATTGATTTTATGAAATAAAAACATACATACCAATAACATCATGCGAACCATGCTGACCACCTTGTGACATACCTACATTTATAAAAAAATATATAGTTAAATAAATAAATTTTTATATTTATATTTCATAAATATTTTTAAAAATGTTAATTGAGAAAAAATTATAGGAAATAGTTCACTGATCAAGAAATTATATCGTATCTCTTTCAACCATCTCTTTGGTCCATTATATATATTCTTCTTGTACATCTTCAATGGTTTTGTAAAGTGTTTAATCAGGATAGGCTTCAACATTAGGTTCCACTCATTCAATCATAAAAACCCCTATTCTAGAAATTTTTACCATAAATTTCCTATTATAATGAATGCTGATAATGAAAACATGATCTACCTGCGATGTCATTATGAATGGATCATTGCTTACTTGGTCATACTTATATAGAATATTGTTAGTGTTTACCAATGATAATTGGAAATGTTCAACTTACATTCCATGAACCATATTTCCACAATAAAGCATAAATAAAATAATATTTAATCCCCTACCATAAATAACCTCAATAATATCCTTCATTAATCCATAATAATTACCGGAATCAATAGATGAATAACCAACACCACTTTTTTGTGTTCCTCGATTCACATCAACATCACAAATACATAATTATAATCTATTATCATCCAAATACTTGTAACAACAAGCTGTAATAAATGAGCCATCAACTAGTTGGTTGAGTTCTTCACTTATAGTATGAGCACTTGATTCACACATTTTGTGACTATGTAAATTTCATATAATTCAATTGATAAAGGGTTGTGATAATCCACATCATTTGAACTAAAAAAAATATTTCATAAATTATTTATATATAAATGAGTCTTGAACCACTCAGAGAATTTGTTGAAATGAATTTTTCAGATTTGATGGTCTCTTGCACAAGGAATTTCTTGTTTCAACTTAGTGATATTCATCCTAAATTACAACATAGTAAAAGGTAATTAATAAATTAAAAATAGAAATGCAATGCATAAGAGATAAAATACGAAACTTAACGTATTGATGGAATAACTAATGGAGTATTGAACAACACCTATCAATGAGATTTCACCCACTAGTCATTCTATATATTAAATGTTATCCTTTCTCTAATTGTAACTTTGTTAATCTGGGGGGTATCTATTTTTTTTCATCCTCATTAATATATGAATCATAGATATTATTGCACACATCCATAAAATATATATTTAAAATTGAATCTTATGGAAAATATCTATTGTGAACATACCATTTCAATGTATTTAAGTATCACTATATTGGATACATCCACCTGAATTAAATGGGACCCCAAACAATGACTTCACTAGTTAAATGTATGGTCAAGTGCACCATGACATCAAAAAAAGATGATGGAAATAGTTTTTCTAAGTGAAATAGTGTAAGCACAATCTTATCCCATATCTTTTTTAATTAACTCATGTAATGATTCCTTGAACAGAGCTATCTGAAAAAATCAGAAACTTCAATCAAAGGCTTAACAACATGGGTAAGAAAATAATCATGAAATTTAATTGGGATTAGTTGTTGAAGTAGAATATTATTATCATGAATGTTCAACCCCTAGAAGGTCATTATTTTCACATTAACATGCTTAGAAATATTATATAAAAAACCATCTGGCACCTTGATAGTTTTCAAAATCTATAAAAATGATCATTTCTCTTTTTTACTCATTTTGTATTGTGCAGTAGGAATGTATGCCCTATTACCATCACCCAACTATAAATATAAAGGTTTTCTCAATACCATTTCTTAAAAATCACATCAATAATTATTATTATCCTTTGATTTACCATTGATTCCTAAAATGGTGTATAGTATAGTATCATACACATTTTTTTTCAATGTACATCACATCCAAATTATACCTTAAAATATTATCTCTCCAATATAGAAATTCAAAAAAAACTCCACTTATTCCAATTTTGATTATGATATCTATTTGAAGTAGGAATGGAAAGAAATGAAAGATCCAATAAGTCATGGAAATCATACATTGTGTGAATTTTTAACTGATCATGTTATGAAAGAATTTCAACCCTAGACATTATTTATAGTGTTGGTATTTTCTCTCTATTCCCATAAAATGACTTGTTATCTTTTCTAAGCCTATTAGACGGAGGAAGAAATCATCTGTGACCAAGTAATTCCCACTTTCGGTAGTGATTAACCCATATATATTTCTTACATGTATTACAACAAGGTCCTGATAATTATACCTTTGTACTCAAACTTGATAAGTTATCATACACCAGGAAGTCATTAACTATCCATAACAAAGTGGTCCAAAGTTTAAACATTTCATTACCTGCCGAGTCAAAATTCATTAGACCATATTCCTAAAATTAATTCAACTAATCAATCAATAGTTTCATATAAACATCAATTTTATCACCAAGTCCTCTTGATCCATCAATTAGTGTCAAAAATAAAAAAAATGGTTGCTTTATGCATACCCATGGGGGAAGGTTGTATGGAACTAGCACCACTGGCCATGTACTAGGTGTCGTACCAACCATGGACCCAAATGTGTTAAAATAGTCTACTTACTAAACCAGTCAAACATTATGACCATTCTGGGAAACGTTTGGGTGTCTTTTATCAAACTCCTTCCATGCCAAAGAATCTGTCGAGTGAGTTAATTTATCAGCCTCTCTACTTCTCTCTGAATGTCAAGTTATCAGTTTAACAATTTTAGCAGACATGAATAATCAATTAAACCTCAATTTCAAAGGAAAATAATGCATCTTATTAGTGGAAACTTGTTTCCCATGCCTCAAAACTCTTCTAGGAAGAATTTGACTACCTGGATTAATCTCATTGTCCTTCCACTTAGATGATTATCAAACAATACAAATATTGGGTTGTATATTTTCTTTTTTGAATAATATAGAGTCATTGCATAATTCATCAATGTTCTATTATATGAAAACAAGTTCATCGATCAACATGCGATCTTGATAGTATGACTCTGGAATCTTTTATCTATCAGAGAGTACCTTCTATAATAGTACCAAAAACATGTCAAAGGAGGTGTTTTTCCATTGATTCAATGCCTTTATGTGTAACAATTAAATTAAAAAGGAAAATTTACAAAATTTAGTTCATCCGGAGTATAATTCAGTATTTATATCATCAAGAATTTCAAATAATTTAAATGCTTCTCCATCAACATAAGAACAAGGATTACTCCCTCTAATGTCATCATTTATGATATTATTGTCTTCAGGTCAAAACTGGCGCATCATATCCTTGAGCATTATGTTCATCAGATTAACTATTATCAAATAAACATCTATATCAATACTTTCTAATTAGTGATAGGTAACATACTCTTCTTTATGACGTGTCTATACCTTATAGTTTTTCAAAAACCCATTCAGAAATAGATGTTTCTAAATAGTATCTCGTTTGAATAGATATCAGTTTTCAAATTTTATACATGGAAAAAGAATCCAATCACTTTGAAATCCACAGGTGAAATCAATAAATTATGGAATACCCTCATAATATTTAATATAAAACCTATCTAGTATATCAATCCATCTCTTATCCATATTTCTATTTAATATAAAAAAATAATTGAAATATATAAATAATATTGCAATAAAAACTAACAGAAATACTATATATATAATAAACATATTAATATGAAAACAAAAAACTACACATTTTAAATATATTAATAACTGGATATAAGAAATTTTAAAACACATTAATGTATCATGTAATTCAAATAAAAATAACAATGATAAAATATTTAAGTGTTGTGAACCATTATTTTGATTAAAAAACAAATAAATCTTTGTAACATAAATGAAAGATGATGAAAAATATCATTGAATACTAATATATTATTTATATTATAAATAAACATATATAATTAAAATTTACATACCAATGAAACCGTAGTACGGGGAAAATTTTGGATATGAGGAAAAAATACTCAATAATTCCAAGCTAGTTGGGGAAGTTGTGAAATTTGGCATAAATACTATATAAAAACACAACCAAGGAAAATAATGATAAAATTTTATTTCATTAAAATAAATAGGAAAATCATACATAGATAAAAGGTGTTATGTTTGTTGAGGGGAGTGGGTTGCAAGCAGAGGGGCGGGGTATAACGAACCATGTTTTTCTAGACTGATGTTTTGAGAAAAATTTTGAATGCTTGATTTTAGATGCTTATAAGGTGTAAAATGATCTTTTACCCTATCATATGATCTCAGATAAATTTCTTGACAACTTTGTTGGTCTCGAAATAGGTTTTTACCCTAGTAAAGGAGTTTGGTGGAAATTATGAGCCGTTCGAATTTCAATGGAATAATTAAAATTTATTATTTAATATTTAATTTAATAAATATAAATTTATTCGCGTAGGTTCATTTGGTGAAATATTTTTAATGGATCATTGGATTGAGATTTTTCTCTTTTATTGAGTTTTAAATGGTGAATTTTTTCATGATAGGGCATAAACTCGGGTTGGGCACCAGGGCTGGTCGGGGCCCCCTTTTTCGTTTTCTTTTTCTTTCTTTTTATTCTTTTATTTTCTCTTTTACTTTCATTATTTATTCCCTATGTATTTTCATGTACACCCTACATATTCCACCTTTTCATGTCCTAGGAGTTAAAAGGGAAAGGGAGAGATAAATAGAGAGAGGTAGGAATAGAGGTATCAATGCGTAGCTCTCGGTGTGCTGGATCGACGTGCGGAAATTGTAAACCATAGATTTGATAAATGCTTTAACAGTTTCTACCCAAAGGTAGGCCATTTAAAATTTTCACCATATAAACTCATAGAAATGATTTTTTAAAAAATTTAATCCCCTATTATGCTTTCTTATATCCACTTGTGGCCCGATCTGTTGATTTGGGGGTCAAAATGGGGGTTTCGGGCATTTCAGAGGTTTTCTCTTCGGGAAAACCATGCTACATTGCATGTGAGGGTGACACACCGTGTGTTCTTCCCATTTAGGGAAGATGCGTTTTTCAAAGTACACATTGTGTACAAGGATATACACACAGTGTACTATGTCTCAACTGTGCAGCCTAGCACTGGGATAGACTACCCGTGTAGGGGTACACGGTCATGTAGAGTACAAGACCAGACACCGTGTGGGTAGTAAGTCATGTAAAAGTACACGGCCTAACCATGTACATGGATAGGCCAGTTGAGGGACATGTGAAAATAACCTGAATCTGGTACACACCATGTACCTGTATCTCACACCATGTACCTTGGGTGTTTACACACCCAGGTCGATGGGAGTACACACCAATGTGGGGTTTCGGGAGTACATTTTGTATACCCATGGGGGCATGCCGTGAATTGCACCTTGTAACACTTTGAGAATTATATATATATTTTTTCCCAGGAGTCGTAATTGGACCCATAAATATTGTATTCTGAGTATCTTTTTTGTTTATATCACCATGGTAAGACCTGTGTGGTGTTTTGAGGACTCCTAGGAGGCATTTCTAGCATTTCATGAATGAGTAGGTTCTTCCTTTGGTACTTGAATCTAGTAGTCTCTAGAGAGTGAGACCATTTATTTTTTATGAGTTGTGAGATATATATCTAGAACATTAAATTTTTATTTATTTCTTTGAGGAAGTATCCCTTGCGAGATTTTCCCTTCTAGACTATGAGGCCAAGAGATCAATTGACACAAGGATCCCCTGTAGGATTCCTCTATTTACATTTTGAACTAGAGGACCCCATGTAGGATGAATCTATATTTTATCTAGTTACCAAGGATCCTAAAAGGGATATCTTTTCTTATATGTTGACTTAGGTAGTCCCTTGTAGGATCCCTTTACCAATGTACAATTATGAGGATCCCCTGTAGGATTCATCTATTTGATTACTATTTAAGGATCCTATGTAAGATTCCTCCTTTACCTTTACAGCTAAGGATTATAATTAGGATGAATTTGATTATTTTTATTCCTCGAGGATCCCAATTAGGATACCTCTTCAGTGTTTTGACTTGAGGGACCCAGTGGGTGCCCATTGTTTGACCGACCTTGAGCTATACATCGGGTTTCGGTAGAGATGGTAACAAGTGTCACCTTAGAACCCAAGATGAACTTGTAATCCCATGGGGCTATGACTCGAGTATTGGGTTTAGGAATTTGACCACCCACACTCTTCTATATATTCTTTAAATTGTTTATTTTTGATATATCGATGTTTACCAGAGGTGCTTCTTGGTTGGTGGCTATTGATCCAGATGCGTGGTGTCTTTCTTTTTCTTTGGGATGCCTGGACATTCTTCGTGGGATCTGTCTTGTTTATTGGGATGCCTTGACATAATTTCATGGGATAATTATTCTGATCCAAGTTGTTTCTAATATTTACTCGTATACCCAAAGGCACTACCAAGGGTTTGGCTATTGAGCCTATATTTTATTATTATTATATTCTTTGGATGACTAGAGGTGTTTTCTAGTATCCTGATATTGAGCCTTGTATTATGATTTACAGGCATGACATCCCTAGTAATGATAATCATGTATGATTACTCTATCCTAAGTGATGTGGATGATTATTGTATCCTCTGTATGATATGTGACAATGATGATTCCACTCTCCTCTAGTTTATATGGAATGATGATGATTACTCTATCCTCTGTATGATATGTAACAAGGATAATTTAGCTCTCCTATGGTTTATATGTGATAATAATGATTACAATCTCTTCAATCTAAATATACTCATGGATAATTACACTCTCTCAAGGGATAAGAATGATTATTCTCTCCCTATTTAGTTACATGTCTATGATGAATTGCATGGTGTTTTTTTAAGAAATTTGAGGACATGAACCAATTTCCCGATTCATGTCATCAAAAGGAATTTATTAAATTCAAAAAGATGCATTATAAACATGAGGTGTAATATACTTACACCAGTGGGGATTAATAGGGGGAATAATGAAACTTAGGAAAACAACAAAATCAAAGCTAAAAAATAGGCGAGATTCTAGAAAATACAGTGGGAACCTCCCTCCTAAAGAGAAAAGAAATCTTCCAGATATAGCATGAAAATTCAGAGACCACAGCAATAAGAAGTCTAAAATTTCCTTTTAAATTATCCAAAGAGCAGATAGATCACAAAACTTCAGATTCCATCAATAGAGTAGAATATGCATCTATTCTATCCAGCAAGCAGTACCAGAATAGATTCCTAAATAGTCCATAAAAGATTCCAGAAGTAAGATCCAAGCAGAGATGCATCAAAGTAGAATCCAAAAAAAAAACAGAAACATAAATTCATAATCTGAGTTAAAATCCATCAAGATACTGAAGCAAAAAATTACAGCCTGTAATCAGGGGCAATCTCAGACAAAGATAAATTAAGGAGATCTTTGGAACTCCTTTTTTAATCTTTACTTGAAGATGTCATGCTTAATGGAAAGATAAGTGTCCTTCTATATTTCCCCTTTTATAAAAGTTTGAAAAAGGATCGTATCTCAAAGATTCTCTGAAGATTAAGGTTTCTAACAGCAGGGGACATCCTATTTTACAATCTCTTCATTATATTGATGTGCCTCCACCTGTTGGGGTGTGTCAATATCTTTGTATGACATGTCAGCAGGTAGTTCCACTCGATTAGTTTCAGTGTTTTCTTTTCCAGCAGGAATAAGAGAACATGTAACAATGGTTCTCTCAATCTTTGAGTAGTCCTTGCATTTTCTAGTTTTCCTGGGGTGTGGTGTGATGAAACCATCATAATCCACTAAAGGATTTTTACCTTTCCTTTCCATGGATTTCAAATAATCTTCCAAAAAAATTTCTATGTTGATCCTCCACTTCAATTGAGGTATCAATGGAGACCGAATTCTCCTGATCTTTTTCATTATCCCCCATTGGTTCTCTATGTTCATTTTACTTCTCATTGAGTAGGATTGGGTCGGTTCACTCATTCCTTTCAACTTCAGAGTGTTATTTCTGTTTGGTAAATCCATGAGTGGAGTTATCAGTGACAGCCAGAACTTCATTAACAAAGTCTGAGATTTTATTTTTAGGTACTTGAGAATTCAATCCCCCTTTAACCCCATAATTTCCTTCTTTGATCAATCAATCAGAGGGTCCAGCTTCAGCCATGTGTTTTTCTCTACCCTTTTCTATCCACTTTGAAGTCACATTTTTAGAAAAATTATTGGATTTTCCACAACTAATAGAAGTGTTCCCAATCCTGAAACACAAATGACTATAATCTGGGACTCTTTCATATACTACCTCTGGAAAAAACCCAAAGTCTCCACTTTTTATCCATATGGTCGAGGGTAGATGATGTGATACATCTATTTCAATACAAAATATGGCTATAGAGGTCCTGGAGAGAGTCTTAGTGGCATGATCAATCCTCAGTGGGGAACCGATAAGTGAGGAAATGGAAAACAAGGAATTTTGTTTAAATAAGTGAAATGTAAATTCAGGAAATGCAACCCATATTGGTACAATTGGAGACTCAGAATGAGGATAAAAATCTAGCATCCATTTAAGAATTCTCATTTGACACCCCCCAAAGGGCCACGTCCATTTTTCCCAGAGTCTGTAATAGTTCTCTACTGAGTCAAATCGAAGCACGATATGCGTGGGATTGAGGAGACCTAATTGAAAACCCATAAATCCAATGGATTACAATCTCCCTTATCATATAATCATGGGAGAGAAACATGATGTATCACTAGGGAGTTCTCCTTACAAGTTTCCTAAGGGTTAGACCCTTAAGGATTATCTGAGTTCTAAATGACATTACCACCTATGGACCGAGACCTAGGGCTCAAACATTGGACTTGATTTACATGGCCTAGGTATAATGGAGTCAATATCAGTGACCATTTATAGGATGTGAAAATGTACTTCCCTAGAATACTTATTTATAGTGATTGTAGGTGAGTACGCATGAACCCATGTGTAGGATGAGTATCCCCTTATGATTGGAGGTGAGGGCATGGGTTCTTTTGTCAGTTTGTTTCAGTTTGAAAATTTCTGTAGACTAGGTACACGGTCTGGCTCAAATTTAGTAGTAGATCCCTATAAATTTATTTTATTTTCTTTTTTATATATGTATTTTTATAGATGGAATAATCGGTGGCCAGTGTTGTATTGTATGACATAGATCTTCAGTCTTTTACATCATTTCATTTTTTATTATAGCATGTTCTATTTCATCTCATTTATTTTTTTCCTCACTCTATTTATTTACTACTGCGTATTATAATTAGTTATTTCAGCTATTTTCTCAATCTAATATGTGGGAATAGACTCCCCACTATCACACCCTATGCCCTCATTTCTATTCGTCAGCCTTTGACATATGGGGAGGTGCTTGAGGCCTAGTAACCCACTAGCTTGGGGCACTGAGTTAGTGGAATTAGAGTTGGGATGTTACAATGTGGTATCAGAGCTGTTCTTTTCTTGGTCTTTACTATTTTGTATATGATAGATAATAGTATTAGGAATGTTTCAAAACTTGTGATGGATATCAGATTTGT
This sequence comes from Viscum album, assembly GCA_963277665.1. Lineage (NCBI taxonomy): Eukaryota > Viridiplantae > Streptophyta > Magnoliopsida > Santalales > Viscaceae > Viscum > Viscum album. Next base: position 784,760,483 of record OY728123.1, on the reverse strand, counting down.
GCATCGAGAGCACTTGTTTTGGTAAGAAGTCCTTGTCTCTAGGGTATGGGATTACTGCTCTAATCTGTGATGTTACAATTGTATAAGACTTTCACCTTGAGCTATGCACATGTTGTGTGATTGTTATGATTTATTATGGATCTCTATCTCTTGACCATTGGAAAGGGGCCAGTGATGGATTTTGAATATTGGCCGGCAAAGACAGGAGACGTCTCATGCATCATATTCATCCCATAGGATTCAAATCATATAGGCCTACTAGTGTGTGACTTTTACTGATGAATGAGGCCAGTTTATTTGGGCCTACTTAGGTATAGATATTTCATTCTAATGGAAAGTTATGTGAATCTAACTTGAGATGTTTTTTTGTGAGTCTGATGACTTAGTCCTCATTCACAGGAGATGTAGTGACCCTAGTAGGTCGATATGGAACATGATTCCCTTATATTTTACACCTTATTTGAGTACGATGGCGATGGATACCAGAAACTTTCTTGAAAAATGGACCTTTGGGGGGTATTATCGTATACGGATTCTCGGTGACTGTCAGTTCAGTATCTCTTCTACGTTGGTATTGTGGCTTACATGGAGTATTTCATTATACGGATGCTTAGTGAGGATCAAGACCTTGTGGGTTGTGTTTATAATTTTGACCCTCGTAGGCCCTTTAATATTTACATTATTTAGAGAGTCCTGATCAGTAGGGATAAGTGGAAGACCTATAGGCCCTTAGTTTTGACATAGACTTGGGTAGGTTGACCTTTATTTTTTTAGGGTAGCCTGCATGAGAGGTTGGACCATGTTTTCAAATGCCTTTTTAAGAAGTGATCTTGGTTTTATGATCTTTTTTTGATTGACGAATGACAGGTGCTCGAGTTTTATGTTATAAAAATGTTGATGTCTGAAACTTTTTATAAACACTTAGGGTGATCTAGTATCAAGAATGGATTAAATGGGAATGATTTTTCGGGTGCCTTGCTTGGTCGACCAACATTTCCACTATTGCTAATTTAGTCAAAGTGTGGGTGGATGCTCATGACTCGAACAATGACAAGTGATGGACGGTCATGAAATAAATTGTGACGTAGGTGAAGTGCCAAATTTTGAAGAGGAGTTACAAGGGATCTTTTAGATTGTGAAACTGATGTGTCATGTAGGATGGTTAGCTTAGTTTTACAATAGAAGACTCTCTTGAGTATGATTCGGGTGAAAAAAGTATACAACTATTTCATGTAGTGTTGTTCAGTTTGAAATCGGAAAGTGGTTGAGTGCAAGACGAGGACTGATGTTTTCAAGACTTGTCATGGTTTGGTTGCATATATATTTTTTGTTTAAATGAATAATGTTCCTCTATGGTAGAGGTGACATCAAGAATAGAATTGGTACTATAAAATTGTTGACCCATTTATGACTCATGTTTAGGTTTTGACAGGATGTGAGCATGGATCGGAGGGATCTATACACGAGGTTTTTATAGAATCGTAGAGTACTCTTGTAAGATATGATCATTCTCTATCATGAATTCGTCTTTAGTATACTTAGAGAGTGTCAACCCTATTTTGGTCTTCTTTTATTTTTAAGTTTCCTTCTCATTTAGGAAGAGGAACCTATTGAGGTTGTAGTCAAGGAGATATGTAAGGTAATCCATGTGGTGGGGAGTGCCCCATTGGCAATTTGAGGGTGGTGACTCTCATTTTTAAATTTAAAGCAGTATTTTTCATGGGATTTTAGTATTGGATGTTGGTTCTTAGATAATTATGATAAGGTTAATCCTATGGTTTAGATTACTAGATCAGTCGTTGTTAAATGTCTCCTATGCAGGAGGTAGTTGTTGATGCAATGAGACTATTCATTGGAAATTCCAGATAGTTTGGTTATGAAGATGATTAGGTTAAGAGAATGAATACTAATCTTACCACCAAGGATTCTTGGGGATGATATGGTTTATGGTGGGGAGATTTTAATGAACCTTGTTTTTTCAAACTGATGTTTTGAGCATAAATATGAAATTTTACTTTTAGATGCTTGTAAGGGGTAAAATAGTATTTCCCCCCAAGAAGATGATATCATATATTATATTTGAACACTCTGTTGGTCCACGAATATGGTATATACCCTAATATTGGAGTTTGGTGGAAATTATGAGTCATTCAAATTTTAGTGGAATAATTAATATTTAGTATTTAGTTTAATAAATATTAATTTATTTGTGCAGGTTTGTTCAGTGAAATATTTTGAACGGAGATTCAGATTGAGATTATGTATCATCTATTGAGTTTGAAATAGGTAGGTTTTCCAAATCGTGGCATAAACTCATGTTGTGTGCTGGGGCTAGCCGTAGTTCCCCTTTTTTCATTTTCTTTTCTTTTTATTTTTCTTCTTTTATTTTCTCTTTTCCTTTATTTATTTATTCCCTATGGATTCTTTCAGATGCCCTACACCTTCCCCCATCACATGACCTAAGATATAAAGGGGAGAGGGACATAAAAATAGATAGAGGAAGGAAGAGAGGTACCAACGCGGAACTCTTGACACGTTGGATCGATATTCGACAACCGTGGACTATGGATTTGAGTGAAGCTTTGGCAGTTTCTTCACAAAGGTAGGCCTTTTAAGTTTTCATCATATAACCAGTCATATTTTATATTTTCAAATTTTAATCCCCTATTATGATTTATTATGGACCCTTATGTCCCGATATTTTGATTTGGGGGTGAAAATGGGGGTTTTGGGTGTTTTAGAGGTTTTCTATTTGGGAAAACCAGGCTACATGGTGTTTGAGGGTGACACGTCGTGTGTTCTTCCCATTTGGTGAAGATTAAGTTTTTGAATTACATGTAATGTACTAGGATTTACATTCTATGTAATAGGTCTGGGATGTGTTGCCATGTACCCAGCCAGGCTACCCGTACAGGCATACATGGCCATATAGAGTACGCGGCTGGACCCCGTGTGGGAAGCATGCCATGTAAAAGTACATGGCTTGGCCAAGTACGTGGCTAGGACAGTTGAGGGATAGGGGAAGGTACCATTTATTGAGAACACGCTATGTACCCATTTCACATGCTGTGTACCTGGGGCGTTTACATGGCTGGGCTGATGGGAGTACACACCCATGTGGGGCTTTGAGAGTACACACCGTGTACCCGTGGGGACACACAGTGCACTGCCCCCTTGTAACCCTTTCAAGGGTTTTCATATCCTTTTTCTTATGATTCATAATTTCACCCACGAGTAGTCCATTGTGAGTGTCTTTTCAACTAGATCACAATAGTAAGACCTTTGAGCTGTTTTGATGACTCCAAGGTGGAGTTTATGGCATTTCATGAATGAATGGGTTATTTCTCTAGTACATGAATCTAGTTGTCTATTGAGAGGGAGACCTTTAATCTAAGATGGGACATGAACTATCTCTCTAGATAGTTGAATTTTTAGTTCTTTCATTGAAGATGTATCCTTTGAGAGACGTGCCCTTCTGGCCTATGAGGCCAACATATCAGTTGATCCAAGGATCCCCTATAGGATTCCTCTATTTACATTTCGACCTAGAGGATCCCATGTAGGATGGATCTATATTATATCCCATTAACAAGGATTCCATGAGGTATTCCTTTTCTTGAATGTTTACTTAGGGAGTCCCTTGTTGGATCCCTTTACTTATGTACCATTCTGAGGATCCCCTATAGGATGCCTATGTTTGATTACTGTTTGAGGATCCCATATAGGATTCATCCTTTACATTTATAGATAATGATTCCAAGTAGGATGTCTTCTATTATGTGTATACCTCGATGATCCCAAGTAGGATGCCTTTTTAGTTTTTTGACTTGAGCAACCCAGTGGGTGCCCATTATTTGACCGACCCTGAGATGTATGTCTGGTACAAGAAGAGATGGTAGCAGGTGTCACCTTAGAACCCGTGGAAAACTTGTAAGTCCAAGGGGCTGGGACTATACTGTTGGGTTTAAGCATTCATCCACCCTCAATCTTCTATTTATGTTTTCACTTGTTTATTACTGATGCAGTGATGTTTACCAGAGTATATTCCTGGTTTGTGGCTATTGAGCTTGACATGATGGGTCTTTATTTATATTTGGGATTCCCAGACATTATTCCTGGGAACCATCTTGATTTTTATAATACCCAAACATAATTTCAAGGGATCAGTCTTCTAAGCCATGTTGTTTTTTATATTTTTCATCATGTCCAGAGGTACTACCATGGGTTTGAATATTGAGCTTGTATATTTGATTATTATTTTGTTGGGATGACCAGAGGTGTTTCCTGGTATCTGGATTTTGAGACATCTACTATGATATATGATCATGTATTCCGTAATAATGATACTCGTGGATGATTAAACTCTACCAAGTGATGAGGATTATTATTCCCTCCTATGTATGATATGTAATGAGGATGATTCTGCTCTCCTCTAGATCATATGTGATGAGGATGGTTATGATATCATATGTATGATATGTGATGAGTATTATTATTATCTCATTTTGTTTATATGTGATGAGGATGATTATTCTCTCCTTGATCTGAACATACTCATGGATGATTATGCTCCCCTGAGAGATAGGGATTATTATTCTCTCCCTATTTAGTTACCTGACTGCAGTACGATGCACGAAATCTCAAATAATTGGATACCCAGAATGATTATTCTCTTCCAAAAAATAGATATGATTATTCAATCCCTTATTAGAGACTCCATGGGTGAGAAGAATGAGGTATCACTGATGAGTTATCCTTACAAATCACCTAAGGGTTAAACCATTAGGGATTATCCAAGTTCCAGATATTATGGCTCCCTACAGACCAAGACCTAGGGCTCAGAAATTGGACTGAATTTACAAGGCCTGGGAAGCATGGTGTCAAGCTTAGTGACCATTTATAGGATGTTTGGATTTAATTATTTGGAATCATTATTTATAGTTTTTGGAAGCAAGTATGAGTGAACCTAGGTGTAGGATGAGTATCCCCTAGGGTGACATAGCTTGCTCAGAGATATTTCTGTCATTGGATGAAGCAGGAACATGTCAGTTGGGATTCTGAACCTAGATATTGACTTAATGATACATGACTTGAGTGTTATGACATCCAGCTCAATGCCCTTACATAGGATGTCTAGGTGATCGGGATTATAGACCCAAGGATCGACTAATATTTGTCTTTTATGCTATTTATTTCACTTATGAATATTCATATTTATGTATATATGTATAGGTATGGGGTTATACATGTATAAATATATAGATATAGACATCCATGGTGGCACTTTCCTAGTTGTCCAAGACCACAAACCTGGGGTTTTCCTGTGGTTTCGCATTTTGGTTTTACTTATCTTCTCAGTTGCATCTCAGCTAGGTTGAGTAGTTTCTTTTTAATATATGTATAACAAAATATTTTTTAGGTTCATCATTAGGGGTGGCCTACTGAGATTATTTCTCACCCCTACATGTGAAACTTAGTGTATGTGTCGACCTTATGTCTACTTTTCAGGCTGAGCATGGTTGCATAATGGATAGGGTTGAGGCCCATAATTTCATGTTCATGTAAAGGTGCTCATGTGGGTTCTACTTATCGGTCTGCTGTAGTTCGACGATGTTTGGAGATCAAGAAAGTTGGCTAGATCAGAGTTAGTAGTAGATCCCTATACTTTTATTTAAGTTTCCTTTGAATATTTTTATATGTATGGTTGGACCATTCAACGACCATTGTTTTATTGTACGACATAGTTTTTCGGGATTTTACAAAATTTCATTTATTATTACAAAATATTTTATTTCTGTTTTTTTTGCTTCCTCACCCTATTTGTTTACTCTTGTGTATTATACTTATTTATTTATACTGTTTGATCACTCTGATATGATGTTATAGTCTCCCCACTATCACACCCTAGGCCCTCACTACTAGTTGGAAGCTTATGATATATGGGGAAACATGCTTGAGGCCTTATAACCCACCAGTTTAGTGGAATCCATCTTGGGGAATCAGTTTTGAGGGGAGTGGGTAACGAGAAGAGGGGAAAGGGGTCACTGTGAAGATGAGGAATCTAGGGGAAGGGGGTCACTGTGCATAAGAGGATTTTAGGGAAGGGAAGTAGGGTAACCAACTGAAAATCCTGGGGGAGAGTCTGTAGCCTAGGGGTCAGATGTTAAGGGGATCGACGACGAACAACATGTAGTGGGGGAAACACGGCGGGGGAGGGGTGGGATGGGGGGTGCGGCAGTGGGGGGGGGGGGGGGGGTCTTGATGGCGACACAATGATAGATCAGTGCAAATTCAGCACCCACTTTTCCTAGCACTAAATAAAAGGGGCACCTTTATTAGTGCTAGCTAAAAGTGCTGATGAAGGTTGATCATTATTAAAATTATTCTTCACGCTGATAATTTTTTTTGATAAAAAATATTATATAAATATATATAATTATATAAATATATTTATAATTATATAAAAATATCTATAAATGTATTTATTTTTAATTATGATTATAAATAAATATATATTTATATATTTATATATTTGTCAATAATGTTATATATAAAAAATTATCAAATTTATATTAGTCAAAATGTTTAATAGTTTATTTATATATATTTATTACAAAATATGGATATAATTAAAATAAATATAATATTTTAATATTTTATTTAAACAATCTTATAATATGTAAATGAATTTATTTATTTAGATATATATATAGTGATAATAAATAATTAAAATATATATACATGTATAACTTCATGTATGTATGTGTATGTGTGTATATACATGTGTGTGCATACATGTGTGTGTTGCTGTGTATGTGTACATATTGTAATTCATGTAAATGTTCTGAATTCAATTTTTAATATTTTTGTAATTTATTTAATTTAATTTATCCATATATTATTATAATTTCATTAATAATGTTAAAAATATATTTAATAATTTTTTAATATTTATTTATACATATATATATATATTTATTTACTATATATACATATAAAATTTTCAATATTTTTGTAATTTATATGAATAATATTTATTTATTTATATTTGTTAAGTTTGAACTTTTAAAATATGTTTAAAATTTATATAATTAACTTATTCAAATGAGTTTTTTAAATAATTTTTTAATTTAAATATTTAATTATACAATTATATATATATATATATATTTAAAAGTATTAATGAAATTATAAATAAATAAATATATTTAAATAATTATAAAATTATTATAAATATATTTATTATAGTAATAATTATATATTAGTATATATATATATATATTTATATATAAATACGTTTTAAATATATTTATTTATAATTATAATTATAAATAAAGAAATAACTATTTAAATAATTATAAAATTATAATAAATCTATTTAAATATTAAAAATATATTTATTTATAATTATAATTATAAATAAATAAATATTTATTTAGTTTTATTTAAAATGGTGAGGATCAAAGTCCTCTTGATTGAAAATTAAAATGGAAAAGTAGGGAAACATAAAAAATAGTAAAGTTCCACAAAAAATAGGAGCCAAAAAGACATCAACCCACTCGAGAATAAGTGTTCATACTGTGGTGAGTGAGGCATCCACCAGTGCCATGAGGATATCATCCCCTCCTCCAAGTCTTAACCAACATCCAAGGCCCATCGCAATCATCCAAAAACTCAACAACAACATCATCCTTCAAGAATTTAGCTCCAGATAAACCATGAATTTTCCCAAAAACATTACTGCTTGCCAAAGCAAGTAATTCAAAAGAATTATGAGTACTCACAATTCAATTTACTGTATCATTTGGAGTATGAGTAGAGGCATTGATTATTGGAAAAACAAATGTCATTGTCTTGGATTTATCTAACTCACGAGAAAAGGATCAATAACAAGATGTGTTACCACTCCTTGATCATGTTTAAACACACTTGGACCAGCAAGATCTTTAGTACCACCAGTGTCTAAAATAGAGACCTACGTTTCCTATCCATACCCTGTAGCCTAACTCAGAATGGTTTTCATTCCATTGGAAACATGAAAATATCCCAAATGAAAACTATTGGGATCAAACATAGTCTCTCTAACTTCTACCTCCCTAAGAGGAGAGAGAAAAGAAGTTGTGGCAAGAAATTTAGAAGAGATCAAAGGGGGATATATCCCAATGGGATAATGTATAGATGTTTTGGACTCCTTAATATCCACCATACCCAAACTGTAGGGCAATACCATTGTGGTAGGACACAATTAATTTTCATAAACAAACATATCATGAGATCTAGGATCCAATTTATTTTAATTACCACTAAAGGAAGAATTAGTAGTTGTATCTTGGGTGCATTTTATTGATGCAACATCCATATGAGGTGAAGAAAAAGTAGCAGATTCCCAAATAAATTCCCTGAACACAGATCCCAAATGGTATCCAGTGTTCTCTAAAGAAATACAGTGAGTAAAAATATTACCTTCTCATTACCTTTCATAGGAGAAGATATGAAAGAAGCTTATACAACCCTTTTGGACTTAGTCTTCTTTGATATTGCAACATCCATTTTATCCTAACCTTTTCAACTTTTGGAAATGAATAATACACTCCTTCTATGAACTGAAATCAAAATCCTCCTAAGAAGAATTTTCCTTGACAAATTTACTATCATTTTAATCCTACTCATCTTCACCTACCATACCCTTGGATAACACATCATTAAAGGAGACCCCATTTAAGACATCATTTCAAGTAGTTCCATTAACTTCCAATTGAATATCTTCAGAAAAATCAGCCAAAGATAAGGGGGATTTACCATTCATTTCAACATGAGAAGCAAGACTAGAAAATTTTTGAGCAATGCATCCATCCTTTAGGGAAGGGTCTCTATCACCAAGAATGTGGATGTCCTTGACATATCCAACATTAATAACTTTATTCTACCCTAAATATGGATTTACAGTATTAGGAGTATGGACAAGACCATCATTGTTTTCATGTGGATTCTTCTGATTGATATTACTTTGGAAATGATGTAGATCATGACCTTTGGTATGATAGTTAGAACAAACTAAATCTCTTCTACATGTAGCTTTTTAATGTCCAATAATTTTACAATGATCACAAAATGAAGGTGTTTTCTCAAACTCATTTCTAAGAAAAATCTCACCATGCGGTGTGGATAAAACCACCTTATCTATTAATGTAGAACTTAAATCAACCTCCACCAAAACATGGGAATAATGACCATAACTAATTATTTCAGTAGCATGATCCATCCATATTAGTATTACAATCACGGAGGTGACGTCATACAAAACCTTATCATGCTATAAGACCCAATTAATACCTTTTATTTTAATCCATACCGATGCGCAAGTATCATTAAAATCATTCTGATTGATGTTTAATTTCCAATCAAGAATTCGAAGCGTTCCTAGCATAAGATTGACGAAGGTGATACTACATGCCTACCCTTTGAGTTCTGTAGAAGGGAATAGAGTGTGGAAGAATCCACGGCCCGAGGAGACACATTTAAGTATACAAACCCCGAAATAGATATTTATTATATTTATAATTATATATATTAATATATTGATATAAATATACTTTTAATTACATATAAATATTTTTAAATATATTTATTTATAATTATAATTATAAATATATATATTTAAATAATTATAAAATTACCAATAAATACATTTATTATAATTTTATAAATATATATTTATAATTATATAAAAATATTTATAAGAATATTTATTTATAATTATAATTATAAAAATATATATTTTTTAAAATAATTATAAAATTATAATAAATATATTTATTATATTTATAATTTTATTAATTTATATAATTATATAAATATATTTATAAATATATAAAAATATTTATAAATATATATAAATATATATTTTTATATATTTTTATAATTATAATTATATATATTTAATATATATATAATTTTATAAATATATATGATAATATAAATAAATTATTAAGATTAGATCTTTATCAGAGCTAAAAAGGCACTGATAAAACTACTCTTTATCAGTGTTATAATTTTAGCGCTAATAAAGAGATGTTTTTGTCAGCACCTTTTTAGATGTGATAAAGAGGCTTCTTTATCAATGCTAAAAAATTCTGATAAAGAGATTTTTTATCAGTGCTTTATATTTTAGCATTGATAAAACTTCTCTTTATTAGCACTTTTTTGAATGTTCTCGTAAAAACCTTACGGGTTGTATAAAAAGAACCCTAACAGAACCCTATCGTCGCTTGCACCTCAAGATTTCGTGGAACCAGAGCCCTACTGTTGTTGATATTGGACCCTATAACTGTCACTGGTCCAAATTCTTGATGAATTGATCTCTCCAATCTAAGGTATGTGAATATTTTTCTTGTTAGTGTCTCCCACCAGAGTATTTTTTTCAGTCGCACCTCACCTGCGTGCGTCTTGATTTCTCGATAACCAACCAAAAAAATAGCCCCCATCCTTATTGTATCAAGTTTGAGTAAGAGTATCCTATCCTCATCCTTCTCCATCCTCTCCTTCTGTTATATTCCCAATGCTAAAGGTGTAACATATTCCATCACAGTTCAAACATGTTCTCCAAATTTGGAAAATGAAATGACACTTACACACTACCAATGAATCATTTGCACTTCTAGTATGATACTGCCACTATTCTTGTATGGCCTCCTTTTTAGTGCCAAAATCTAGGGTGAAGATAATTTATTTTTATTTTTTTTCATGGGACTAGCATGTGTGATCTCTCTTCTAGGTTTCTTGGACACAGTTGGGGTAGAGTTGGACCTCCCTTATTGAAAGTGGTGAGTTGTAAGTAGGTTTTTCCCATGATTATCTCTTTAATTTTGGATCTGTTTCTTGGTTGGTATTTTAATTCATGTTTTAGAATTATAATAACATTATTAATTATGTTAGTGGAATCCATAGGATGAAAGAAATGTTTTCTTTCAGTTTACAATGAATTCTAAATATTTTTAAAATAAAAAATATAAGTTTTAAATTGTTATTCAACTGCCTTGTGCTCCACATGTTTGTTAAATTTTCTAAATACCCCTTATGTAGGAAGTGTTTAATTTAAGAAGGTGTTATGGTCTTCAAAAATAATTTTCAATTGGTTCTTAATTTTTACTTGAAATTTCAAGTAATACTTGAAATTCAATGTGTTGATAAAGTGTTTCAAGTTTAGTTTTGAATAAAAAATGCATGGTGTGCAAATATATTTTGACATATTCAAAGTGTTTCAAGTTTATAATTTTATAGATTTATATGATTTTATATTTATATACATTTATAGATTTTATAGTATATAGTGTTATAATAATATAATTTAATAATAATTTTTTAATTTAATATTTATTATTTTATAGTTTATTCATTTATAAATTTATTTAATTTAATAAATTTTATAGTATATTGTATATACATATATATTTTAAATATAATTTTTTTAATTATTTATACTTTTATAGTTTTCTATATTTATAAATGAATATATAATTATAGTTTTATTTGTTATAAATTATTATACATTTATAATTTGATAAATTTTACTTTTATATATTATAATTTTATAGTTTTATAAAATTTTAAAACTATAAACTTCTATAAATTATGTATACTTTTATAACATATAAGTAATTTTATATTGTTTTATAAATTTATACACATTTATAAATTATGTGTATTTGTTTAAAAATTTAATCTTTTATAAATTATATAAAATTTTATACTTCTATATGCATTTATAATTTTATATACTGATATAAATATATATACATTTTTAAGTTATAATTTTATACCTGTATACCTTTTCAAATTATCCATAGTTTAATAATTTTGTACTTTAATAAATTTTATTTCTATAAACTATACCTCTATAATTTTATAAAATTTTAATATGAATATTATTTTTTCAACAAATTCATTTGGATAATTAAGAGTTATTTTATTATATGCAATATTTTTTTGGTTTTAAATCATAATGGATAGAAGTTAGATGTATACTATTAATTGAGTGTTGAATAAGTTTCAAAATTAGCTTTGATTTTTTTTGGATTTCATGTTCAATAATGTATCTAAGGTGGAACTTATTTGATTCCATTTTATAATTGCATCAATAGAACTTGGTTTACTCATACAGAGGTAAGTTATCATATCACTAGAGTCGGATTTCAAACCAACTATGAGGAATGACACCATAATAGAGAAACCATTAAATGACCACAAAATGTTGATAGTCCTAAGGGGTGTAATGCGAAATATATGATATTTGGTCAGTTTTCTTTTATTTCACAATATGAGTATGAACTTATTGACTGGAAATTCTATTTCAGTGTTGAAAATATTTTAAAACATATGATATTTTTTTATTTGTGAAACCATTATTATATTCAATAGTCATATTTTCTTTTATGAAAACAGTTTTCAAATAATATAGATTTTATTGTTTTATATTTCTATTATTATATTCAATAGCCTTATTTTAAAATATTTTTATTATGTAAATGTCATTTTAAGTGTAAATGATTGGTTTTAATGTTAATAAATTGGATTTATATGATGTTTCGGAATGAGGATGATATTTTGGATTTCAATGATGATCTAAATAAATGATCTTTTAAATTTCACATTGACTTTAAAATGGAGTTTTGTGATTTGAAATTAGAGTGAATAGATTCATCGGATTTTTATAATGTATTATTCTATATCATCAGGATGAGTGGTATCTATATTAATAAACACAAACATGTGTAAGTAAAAATGATGATATCTATATTTATATGATCATATTAACATTCAGAGACATCTTAGATACACAGAATCACACCTCCTACATAATATAGATTTATAATAACACCAAGGAAATAGAATTTCACTAACTATATCCAACCCATAGGATATACATCATGACCTCACTTCCGAAAAAGGTTAATTAATGTTTAAATTCATTGAAACCTAATCCTACTTTGCATCCAACATCACCTGCATGGTTTAAATTAGTGGAGTCCTCTAAAACTACATCTTCTATATGATTTGGTGTTAGCTTATAACGGGACTAGTCTCAGGAAAGAAAATGCAATAATAACTATCATCCTCATTATCTTCATCTCCCAGATATTTATTATTACATTTTTTGCCTGAGACTCATCCCCAATCTCTTCTAGACATGCACCTATGTCTCATAAACTACTTTGAGCAACAGTAATCCCACACTAGGTACCAATTAACATTGTATATGAATTCATATGATAACAACTACCACAAGTGAAGTAATTATTTTATTAAATTCAATTACCCATTTCCTTCAAAGTATGATGAACTTAGTTGAAGCATTCAAATATCACGTTCCCCTTGTTTAAGAGGCCCCTATTTTTTTATTTTTTAATATTAATATGACCAAATAAAATATGATGGATATGAATAGAGAATGGATGGATTCCAATCATATGAAAAAAGAGTATGAAGATGAGGTAAAATTGTTCACCAAGTTTGCAAAAGATCATGTATATGGCCCTTCTCAAATCCTTTGTCTGTGTTTATGCAATTATTATTCAAGAATAATTAGTCTAGATGAGTTGGAAGAATATTGATATGTCATAGAATATATCAAACTTATAAATGTTGGAATAAACATTAAGGAAAAGAGAATGTATCTAGTGACTAGGAAAAAACTACATTTTATTGATAATTTGATACGATTACAAGTGTGGGTAATAAAGAAGACCGTAATGAGGATGTGATTAAAGGTGTGAATGATGATGAATATTTTATTGAGTAAATGAAAATTATTTTTTATGATAATCTTCATGATTTTCCAAAATTTTTTGATAAGTTAAAAAGTTGTACAAAGACACCATTGTATGTTGGTTTTACTAAATATATAGCATTTTCAGCCATATTGAAGCTGTATAATTTAAAATCTAGAAATAGATGGTGTGACACTAGTTTTAATGAACTAATTTATCTCTTGAATGATATGCTCAAAAAATATAATTAGATTCATAGCCAAACATATGACCCTAAACGAATACTACATTTGATTGGTATGATATTTTAAACAATACATGCTTATCCAAATGAATGTGTACTGTTTCAAAAGAACTAAAAATCACTTAAATAATTACCAAAGTGTGGTTCTTATCAATAAAATAAAGTTGAATCATCTCCTATGAAAGTTTTATGATACTTTCCAATCATTACAAGGTTTTGGTTATTATATGTAAGTGAGGATACTACAAGGCAATTTACGTGGCATGCAGATACAAGAACTAAAGATGGGAAACTTGATCACTTATTAGACACTCCTCAGTATAATAGAATAGATCCTAAGTATCCTAAATTTGGAAATGAGTTGATAACCCTTCATCTTGTGCTATTTAAAGATAGAGTGAATACTTTTGGTTTTTAAAGAAACACTCATAGTACATGGATGGTTATGTTGGTAAATTCTAACTTTCCAACATAGTTATGTATAAAACAAAAATAAATTATTTTATCTATGCTTATATAAGAAATAGAACAATCAGGCAATGATATTGATGTTTATTTGGATCCATTTATTGCATATTTTAAATTATTATGGGATTTAGTTGTTACATTGTATGATGATTATAGAAATGAAGATTTCACATTGAGATCCATGTTGTACAGAACGAAAAATTAATTCCCTACTTATGAAAATTTATCAAGATATAACATTAAATGAAATCAAGAGTGTTACATTTTTGAATAAGTTAAAAATTCAATTAGGTTGAAAAATTCATTGAAGATTGTGTTTCTAAGACATCTTAGATTTTTACCCTGACGACATAAATATCGATCATGGTTGATATCATTCGATGGAAGTTCATAAGTATGTGCAACACCATATCTACTAACATATGATAAATTGTTTAAGAAAGTAAAAGGTATGGAAACTTATTTTGGTAAACCTTTTTTGAAAAACCTTACGAAACATGAATGGAAAAAGAGATCAGTTTTTTTGAACTACCATACTAGAATTTTCTATACATCAGAAATTTTATTAACAATATGCATGTTGAAAAAAATGTATGTGATAGTGTCATTAAAACGATACTAAATGCACCTAAAAAGGAATGGAATTAAGTCTAGGTTAGACACAATTGACACAGGAATATGGGAAGAGTAAGTGCTAGTGAATGGTGAAAAACAGATTTTTCTTCCTTCAGCTACTTACACTCTTTCCCAGTAGAATAAATATCAATTTTAAAAATTCTTGAATGATGTAAAGCTTCTATAGGGGTATTCAAAAAATATAAATAATATCATGCCAATAAATTATTTAAAGTTAAACGGTCTAAAATCACATTAATTTCATGTTTTGATGTAATAACTAATTCATGCATCTTTACATTTCATTTTTATCAAGAATTTCCATCTTAAATTAACCAAATAAATTCATTTTCAATGATATATGAAATTTTTTTTATAAACCGGCTAAAATTTCTAAATATGGAAAATGAAATTTCCATCATATTATGTGAATTGTAAATATTCTTTCTGCTATAAGTCATTGATATGATGGTTCAATTGATGGTTCCCTTGGAGAGAGAGATTCGACTATGTGGACCTATACATTATAGATAGAAGTACCACATTAAACGGTATATGAATATTTTGAATGGTTATGTCAAAAATAAAAGTTTTCTAGATGGATGTATTATCGAGCGATATATTGTCGAGGAAGCAATAGAATTATGACCGACTACCACTCCAGTGTGGAAAACATCAATCTAGAAAAATATCATCACACTTAGTGTCTTGTTAGTGAAGAAATTTTAAAAATATATGTTGTCACAATCAATATTACAGATCAAAAGCAGGATCACCTTTATGTTTTTTATAATAGTTTATAGGTTTACTCATATGTTTAAACCCATAGATAAGTTATTAGAAATTGGAATCCATCATGGGCTGAAAGTAGAATATCAAATACACATAATCAAGAGTTTATATAATGGTTTCAAGACCATTTTTAAGGATTTAAATGAAAATATGGATTCAATTTTAGAAAACAATTTATGTGTATGTAAAGGACCAAGTGTCCATGTATTATCTTACATTGTTTATGTAATTAATGGTTATATGTTCTATACAAATGAACCTGATGAAGTCAGTACCCTAAAAAATAATGGAGTTGAACTTATGGATGAAGTGATGACTGTATTTGGTTTTAAGGATAGAAATCCAATTTATACGTATATTTCATACTTTGGAGATATTAAAAAAATATTAGAGTTGGATCATACGAAATTAAAAGTGCTAATTTTTCAATGCAAGTGGGTTGATAATAAGAGTGTTTTTAAAATAGATGAATTAGGATTTATGATAGTGTATTTCAATAAGGAAGGGTATAAAGAACAACTATTTATAATGGAATCATAGGCAGTATAAGTATTTTATGTTCTAGATCCCACAATCCAAAAGTGGTAAATTGTTCTCTTATTGACCAAAACCACTAAAGGGTCAGATGAAAATTCAACCAAGTATGACCCTTTCATTGGGACATCACAATCATTTTTTAACGGTCCCAATGTAGATGGGGTCTTGTATGTCAAAGGTGACCATAATGAAGGAATTTGGATACTTGATAGAGGGTAAAAATCGCTCAAAACTTTAAATAAATAGAGTTCAATAATAAGATTATATTTTTTAATATACATTGTATTCCCTCATGTTATTATTTATTCACTATTTCATTTATATAATCTAAATTAAATGTTGAGACAATTCTATAGATAATGACTTATGCACATACTGATGCTTCCAATCCTGAAGAACAACAAGTTTCTCCACCTACTATTGCTCATAGTGTAGAGGAACAATGAACTTATGCACATGTAGATGCTACCAATCCAGAGGAACAATATATTGATGATGTTAAACCCAAGGAAATGTTAGATAGTGAAGAACCGATTTCCCAAAAAAAACAGTACCATCATAGAATGATAGTGTTTGTAAAAATTATTAAGGCAGAAAGAAAAGGCATCAAATTCGAGGTTGGATAGAATTCGTGCGGGCAAATTGCTAACCCCAAAAGGCCATGTTTTGTATATACATTAGGCTTATCACTCAGTAGTGCATGCCTATTGATGTATAACTATAGAACCTTTTTGTTCCCACACTTAAGATGCTATTTGGGAAGATATTAGGGTAACATTATGATATTATTTTTTTTAATAAAAAATAAAATAATAAAACATTGAATTACTCTTCATCATCCCTTATAGAGTGAATTTACAGTAGATGAATCCGACAAGAAATTTTTATTAATTCTTGATATAAAGACCCACATAGGCTTTATCACAATTATAAATAAATTTCATCTCAAATATGATGAAGGGAACATAAACCCACACCCATGACATATGTATGCACATGTGATAATCTAAGTAGTGTGGGATGGGTTTACTAGTCATTGTGGGGAGATATCTTTTTAGGTATATTGTGGATGATAATACATTGTTTGAGAATATGTTTATTAATCACTTTGATTGAGAATTTTTAATTTATGAAATAGAAACTAAGTGCTGAAAATAAGGAATGAGCAACAAAACCAATGTACCCCTACTCTAAAGTAAGGATGGGGTATGCTTTACTTGAAAAAAATTGGTATGTATTTTAAATATATCATAATACTTTTATGTGACATGAAACAAAAAACATAGTAATGTTCCTATATTTATATGCATATTAATGAATCTAAATCTAAAGACACTTCCATCCCACATTATGTGCCATAGAAGCAGGCACGTGTAAATAAAGATGGGATATTAATAGATGAAAACAAACAAAAAGTGTTGAATCATGTGTAATAATGACATAATAATTTTTTCTTTAAATATCTATTACATAACAATTATTACTTATTTTATTATATTTTATATCTAAATTAGACGTAGGAATCATCAACATGTGTATTAGATGAACACCTACTATTAGTGTCCTTGAAGATACTTGAACTGTATGACCGTGTTAGAGGTGCAGATTTTGTGGTGACACAGTAAACATATTTATAGAAAAAAAGATCATGGGGATAAAGATAAACAAATGGAAGAGATGCAGGCATGATTAGCTTCCCATGAATAAAAATTGCATTAGTAGTCTTAGTTTCTAGAAAATGTTATGGTTGGAAGCAGAGAGATGAAAAAACTCAAGAAAACCCACTTCATGAAGATCCCCCACCCCACACCAACTTTGAGGCAATCCATTCCCCTCAGAGAGCTATCTTAGATGAGGTTATCAATGTTCTCATAATTTTTTCTATGAAATATGATTTAGGAAGACACTAATACCATTCCTATATTGATATCCTACAGGTTGAAAATAACTGTAATTTGTATCTATCAACACCCACTTATCACCTTATTATGAGGGATATAATGTTTAATATCCAAGAAGACACTCTACACAATAGAAAAACTAAAAAAGGTCATGTGAGAGTGAGGATTAGTGTAGCTTATGATCCATGCACCGAGCTACTTATTCCATATGATGACACAAATATTCATAGGGCTAAAGAAAGCTATTCGAACATTCATAGCATAGCGATCAGATCTTGTAAAAGACATGTCATGCAATGAGGTATTCCTTTATAATTTATTTTTCATGCTAATTGTTTTCCATTAATGAAAAAAGGTCGAATTGATAAATGTTATTATAAATGTAAAAAGGGAAGGGGTGAAAAAAAGTAATAATCAAAACCATCTAAAGGATGAAGAAACTGATTGAAAAGATATTCCAAAGGAACCTTTACCTCATCCGTTGAATATCTATATTTATTAACATTAAAGGTTCATGTTGGTACAAGGTTATAAAGTGTTAGTAATCACATAGTTTATTCTGAATAAATTTTTTACAGAGAGACCATTTATACTTTATTTCTCTTGGTAATTTAAATGATATCCTCAAGTATGAATGGATAAGAGTGTCAATTGTAAATGCATACATGAGGTGTGTTTTCATTATTTTTTCCAAATGATGATCTATGATTTTAATTATGAATAAATACAATTAATATTTTTTATTAGTGCCTATATAAATACTATTTGAAGGGAAAACCCCATGAATATAAATATCGACTCATTTTTCTTCACGTTACTTCTAAAAACCAAAACAAAATGGAATAAAAAAATTGATGAAATAGTGGAAAACAGGAAAAATCATTTGAAAGAAAACTTATGGACGATAGATCCATTTTAATACCAATGATTTCGGAGTAAAAATATATAATTTAATCATTTAAAATATATTTTTATTCCTTTAGTTACCTATTACCTTTTTTTATGCAACATTGGTTACTCATTGCAGTCAATTTGGATACTTAAAGGTTTTTTTTCTCGATTCACTGCATGGATACCCAACAAATTGACAACACATGATGCTGTTTTTCATTTTTTAATACACTACATTCAACATTTTAGAACAAAAATTCAAGTTATATATTTTATATTATATTTCAATGAGAATTATATTATGATAGGGTGGTGTTTAAATATCATTAAAATCCTGGCATGATGACAGTCCATGTGCAAAAGGTGCCCGTCGACTTCTACAAGTGGATAAGTATCATGGTATATATAATAATATTTCACTATCAAAACAAATATCAAAACAAATTACTTATTTTCCTCAGTGTTTATGTAGTGTTTAAAACAAACCAATGGAAATTATTTGTGATTAGTATGTTTGTAAATTTCTAAGAGAGATTATATACCATCAAAAAACTTGCATCCTTGAAGAGGTGTTTTCGAAGATAATTACTATTTCATATAAAATATTTTTTAATACTTTATGTATTTATATTTTTCAAGTACTAGCATGACTATTAAAAATCCTCATATAGACAAGACGAAATAGATTTTTTATAAATGAATGGGACGCATACCTGATGCCATAATGTACACATATATAATGAATATGTGACTACCTACTTCTTATTTAGTTGATTTTCTCATCATTTTATCTATTTTTTTAGTTAATTTCATCATCATTTTTATCTAATACATATTTTGTTGATTTTAATAGGGATTAGGTAGAAATGAATTCATCAACAAGGATGATTCACTTTGGTACAATGAGTATTCTATCAATTTGATACATGGTGTACCAGATAGGACTCAAATTGTATGGTTTTAATTTCAAATTGAAATTTTATTAATGTTTTGTTTCATATTTATATTTAATTTATTCCATTATAGTATTACTAATATACGAATCATTTTCTTATACAAGTGGATTCTTTTTCTCGGGATGGGGTGGTTTGTTCGAAACTACTTGTGCTCATGAGAGACTATACTTCAAGGCTGTAAAATAGATAATTACAATAATAAAATGGTTCAAGAATGCATACAACCATCATGAAAAGGTGAATTCCTACAACTTATTTAATTAATTTTATCATCATTTTATCAACTATTTGTAAGTTAATTTACTTAACAGTTTTATATAATACTTATTTTGTATTTTTCATAGATATTTTGGGATATCATATTTTGATTTCAAAAATTTATAACAAGA
This sequence comes from Viscum album, assembly GCA_963277665.1. Classification (NCBI taxonomy): domain Eukaryota; kingdom Viridiplantae; phylum Streptophyta; class Magnoliopsida; order Santalales; family Viscaceae; genus Viscum; species Viscum album. The sequence continues at coordinate 784,739,924 of OY728123.1, read as the reverse complement.
TAGAAAAGAAAGAACATGTTCCTTTCTAATGGAAGAGGAAACCCCATGCTACCTAAAACATGAAGTGTTTTAGGGAGCATGGGGTTTCTCTTCCATCAAAATGGAAGGTGTTCACTCTTTCTTTTATTTTTTCATATAGTTGAAATAGAAACACATATCACATACTCTATCATCTGCACCTCATTCTGATATACATTGTGCTGGATATGACTCAGAATGTATGTTTTTAGTTTATAATTTACATTTTAGTTCAAAAAGAACATCAGATACTCAAAACTATGAAAAAAATAATATTGTTTTTATATTTTAGGAAATAAATACATAAGTATTTTTTTGACATGTAGGAATCAGTATCACCTCAACCTGACACACGATGTGGATGGTATGACTCCAAGTGTGTCTTTTAATTTAAAATTGACATTAATTTTATTAAAAAGAAAATGTGACATACTGAATACTAATAAAAAACATTCATATTTTTTTGATACTTTAGGAAAGTGAGCCATAAGTCCTTTTTGATGTGTAGGAATAAACCCCACCTCAATACGACACACAATGTGACTGATATGACTCCAAGTATATCTTTTAATTTAGAATTGATATCAATTTTATTGAAACGAACATGTGACATAATGGAAACCAAGAAAATGAATTAATATTTTTTTAATAATTTAGTAAAATGACTCATAAGTAATTTTTGACATATAGGAATCATCTGCACATCAATCCAATACATGGTGCGACCAGTATAATTCTAAGTATGTAAATTTATTTAAAATTGACATTAATTTTAGTAAAAATAACAAATGACATACTAAGAACTATGAAAAGAATTTGGATTGTTTTGATACTTTTGAAAAACAATCCATAAGTCATTTTTTAAGTATAGGAATCAATCAAACCTCAATCCAACACATGGTTTGACCGATATAACTCCATGTGTGTCTTTTTTATTAAAAATTGACATTATTTTTATTAAAAAGACCAAGTGGCATACTAAAAACCAATAAAAAGAATTTTTATTGTTTTTATAATTTAGGACAATGATCTATATGTCATATTTGACATGTAAGAATAAAATGAATCTCTACCTGACACATGGTGTGACCAGTATAACTCTTGTGTCTTATTATTTAAAATTGAAATTAATTTTATTATAAAGAACAAGTTACATACTGAAAACTAATAAAATGAATTTATGTTATTTTGATACTTTTTGAAAATGATCTATAAGTCATTTGTGACATTTAAGAATCAAACTAACCTTAATCTGATACACAGTGTGACCGGTATAACTCAAAGTGCGTTTTTTATTTAAAATTGACAATAATTTTATTTAAAAGAACACGTGACATACTAAAAACCATGAAAACGAATTCAAATTGTTTTTATACTTTATGAAAATGATAATTAAGTCATTTTTGATGTGTAGGAATAAACTCAACCTCAATCCTACAAATAGTGTGACTAGTATAACTCCAAGTGTGTCTTTTTATTTAAAATTAATGTCAATTTTAGTAAAAAGAACAATTGACATATTCAAAACCCAACAAACACATTTGGACTATTTTGATACTTTCTGAAAAGGATATATTAGTCATTTTTGATGTGTATGAATCAATATCTACTTAATATAATGAACTGTGTGATAGATATAACTCCATGTGTGTTGTTTAATTTAAAATGTACATTAATTTCATCAAAAAACAGTAACTAGCATACTGAAAACCAAGAAAACTCATTCATATTATTTTTAAACTTTAGTAAAAATATAAATAAGTCATTTTTTATTTGTCTGAATTAGCCTCACCTAAATTAGATGCACTTTATGGCCGGTATAACTGAATGTATGAGTTTTTATTTAAAATTGACATTAATAATAGAAAAAAGAACAAGTGACACACTAAAAACTAAGAAAATGAATTCATATTGTTTTGATACTTTATAAAAAAGATCTATAAGCCATTTTTGACATGTAGGAATCAACATCACCTCAATAGAACACACGGTGTAGACGGTATGACTCCATGTGTCTTTTCATTTAAAATGTATATTAATTTTTGTAAAAAGAACAAGTGACATATAAAAAAAAATAAAACACTTTTGGATTATTTTAATACTTTCAGAAAACAATCCATAAGTAATTTTTGAAATGTAAAAATCATTCGCACCTCAATCAAATGCACAGTGAGACTAGTATAACTGCATGTGTGTCTTTCTATTTAAAACTGGCATTAATTTCAGTAAAAATAACAAGTGACATGCTGAAAACAATGAAAATAGATTCTTATTATTTTGATACTCTAGGAAAATGATCCATAATTCATTTTTTAATCTAGGAATTGACCGCACCTCAATCTAACACACGATATGATAGGTATAACTCCAAGTGTTTCGTTTTCTATAAAATTGACATTAATTTTAGTAAAAAACAAGTGACATACTAAAATATAAGAAAAAAAAGTCACATTTTATTGATACTTTAGTAAAAGGATATATAAGTAATTTTTGATATTTATGGTGACTTTTTATTTAAAAATTATATAAATTTTAGTAAAAAGAACAACTTACATACTAAAAACCAATAAAAAACATTTTTATTATTTTGAAACATTAATAAAAATATCCATAAGTTATTTTTGATGTGTATTTATCAACTGATCCACAATTCCATGCACTGTGTGAATGGTATAACTCGAAGTGTGTCTTTTTATTTAAATTTGACATTAATTTTAGTAAAAATAAAAAGTTACATACTGAAAACCAATAAAACACATTTGGATTGTTTTGATACTTAGGAAAATGTTACATAAGTCATTTTTGATGTGTAGGAATCAACCACACCTTAATATGACACACGGTGTGACTGATATGAATCTAAGTGTGTCTTTTTATTCAAAATTGGCATTAATTTTAGTAAAAAGAACAAGTGAAATTCTGAAAACTGAGCAAAAAAAATTCGGAATATTTTCATAATTTAGTAAATTTATCTATAATCCATTTTTGATGTTTAGGAATCAACCACATCTTAAAAAGATGCACAATGTGAATCAGTATGACACAAATTATCCATCATCAGTTTAAAATTGACTTTTTTGTTCAAAATGTATATCACTCGCTGAAAAAAAAGAAAACATGCTATGATTGTCTTAGTAATTTATAAAAATGATTCAATGTAATTTTTGATGTGTAGGAATGAGAATAATGTCAAATAAACACACGATATGACCGATATGACTCAAAATGTTTATTTTTAGTTTGAAATGACATTTTAGTAAAAAAATAAATGGCATATGTAAAACTGAGTAAACACATTCATATTGTTTTGGTACATTAGTATAATAATCCATAGGTAATTTTTGACATGTTTGAATCAACCTGACCTCAATATGATGCATTATGTGATTGGTATAACACAAAGGGTATCTTTTTATTTTTAAATTGGAATTAATTTTAGTAAAAAGAACAACTAACATACTAAAAACTAAGAAAATTCATTTGAAATATTTGGATACATTAGTAAAATGACCCCTAAGTCATTTTTACATATAGGTATTAACCACACCTCAATACAATGCATGGTTTAACCGATATGACTCCTAGTGTGTCTTTTTCATTTAATATTGACATTAATTTTAGTAAAAAGGACAAGTGACATACTAAAAACTGATAAAATGCATTCATATTATTTTAAAACTTTAGTAAAATGATCTATAAGTCATTTTTGATGTGTAATAATCAACCAAACCTCAATCTGATTCATAGTGTGACCTCTATGACTTAAATTTTATGTTATTAGTTTAAAATTGACATTTTAGTTCAAAATCTATATCACTCACTAAAAACCAAGAAAACATGCTCTGATTGTATCAATAAATTAGAAAAAAATTTCATAAGTCATTTTTGATATGTAGTAAGTTGTCTCATGTCAAACAGACACATGATGTAGCAAATATGAGTCAATTTGCGTGTTTTTAATTTGAAATGTCATTTTAGTAAAAAAACATAAGTGACCTACTCAAAATTGAGAAAAAAGGATTATTTTGATAATTTTTGGAAAAAAATCACAAGTAATATTTGATGTATATGAATAATCTACACCTTAGTATGATGCATGTTGTGACTAGTATAACTTCAAGTGTTTCTTTTTATTTAAGATTGAAATTAATTTTAGTAAAAATAATAGGTGACATACTAAAAACTGAGAAACCACATTCAGATTTTTTTTATACTTTATTAAAATTACTCATAAGTCATTTTTGACATGTAGGAATCAATCACACCTCAATATGATTCACATTGTAACTGGTATAACTCTAAGTGTGTCTTTTTATTTAAAATTGACATTAATTTTAGTAAAAAAACAAGTGCCATACTGAAAACTAATCAAATGAATTCATATTGTTTTTATACTTTAGGAAAATGTTCTATAAAGCATTTGTGGTGTGTAAGAATAAACTTAACCTCAATCCTACACATTTTGTGACCAATATAACTCTAATTTTGTCTTTTTATTTAAAATTTACATTAATTTTAGTAAAAAGAAAAAGTGACATACTGAAAATTAAGAAAACACATTCGTATTATTTTGAGACCTTAATAAAAGGATCCATATGTCATTTTTGATATTTAGGAAACAACCACACATCAATCCAATGCACTGTGTGACCAATATAACTCCAAGTGTGTCTTTTTATTTAAAATGTATATTAATTTTAGTTAAGAGAACAATTAACATACTTAAAAACAAGAAAATGCAGTCAGATTGTTTTGATACTTTAGTAAATATATACATAAGTCATTTTTTATTTATGGGAATCATTTTCACTTCAATCCAACACATTGTGTGAAAGGTATAACTCTAAGTGTGTCTTTTTATTTAAAATTTACATTAATATTAGTAAAAAATAAGTAACATACTAAAAATTGAAAAAACGCATTTAGATTATTTTGATTCTTTAGGAAAACAATCCATATGTCATTTTTGATGTGTAGAAATAAACTAAATCTCAATTCGACACACGGTGTGACCGATATGTATCCAAATGTGTCTTTTTATTTAAAATTGACATTTATTTTAGTAAGAAGAACAAGTGACATACTGAAAACTAAGAAAAAACATTCGAATTATTTTAATACTTTAGGAAAACAATCAGTAAGTCATTTTTGACATTTAGTAATCAAACATACCTCAATCTAGTGCATGATGTGACTGGTATAACTGTATGTGTATGTTTTTTTTAAATTTTATATTAATTTTAGTACTAATAAAACACAACATGATGAAAACTAAGAAAACACATTCTGATTGATTTTATAATTTAGTATAATTATCAATAATTCATTTATGTCATGTAGGAATTGACTATACATCAATCTAATGCATGGTGTGACTAATATAACTCCAAGTGTCTTTTTATTTAAAATTTTCATTAATTTTTGTAAAAAGAACATGTGACATACTAAAAGATAAGAAAACACATTCATATTGTTTTTATACTTTTGTAAAATGATCTATACATCATTTTTTATGTTTATTAATAAATCAAACCTCAATATAACACATGGTGTGACCGATGTAACTCCATCTGTATCTTTTCATTTAAAATTTAAATTAATTTTAGTAAAAAGAACAACTAACATACTAAAAACTAAGAAAATGCAATTGTATTATTTTTATACTTTAGAAAAAATATCTATAATTCATTTTTTATGTATAGTAATCAACCTAACCTCAATCCAATACACTATGTGACTCGAATAATTTGAAGAGTGTATTTTTATTCAAAATTAACATTAATTTTAGTAAGAATAAAAAATGACAAAATGAAAACTAATAAAACACATCAGGATTGTTTTGATACTTTAGGAAAATGATACATAAGTCATTTTTTATGTGTAGGAATCAACCACACCATAATCCAATGCACTGTGTGACCGATATGATTCCAAGTTTGTCTTTTTATTTAAATCCGACATTAATTTTAGTAAAAAGAACAAGTGACATACTAAAAATTGAGCAAATGAATTTGGATTATTTTGATACTTCATAATTTATTTTTTACATGTAGGTATAAACCACACCTCAATAAAATGCATGATATGACCGGTATGACACAAAGTACATGTTATGAGTTTTAAATTGAAATTTTAGTTTAAAACATGTGTCACTAATTGAAAACCACAAAATCAAGATCTTATTGTCCTAATAATTCAGTAAAATGATTCGTAAGTAATTTGTGACTTGTATGAAGGATCCTAACTTCAAAACAACACACAATGTGACTGGTTTGAATTAAAGTGTGTGTTTAAAGATTGAAATTACATTTTAGTTAAAAAATTAATTTACATACTAAAAACTGAAAAAACACATTTTGATTATTTTGATACAGTAGAAAGATGATCCATAAGTAATTTTTGATGTGTAGGAATCAATCTCACCATAATACGACACACGGTATGACCAGTATAACTCAACGCATGTATTTTTATTTAAAATGGTTATTGATTTTAGTAAAAAGAACAAGTGACATACTAAAAGCAGTGAAAATGCATTTGGGGTTGTTTTGATACTATAAGAAAATGATATATAAGTCATTTTTAACATGTAGGAATTAAATTAACCTCAATATGACATACAGTGTGACCGATATGACTCTTAGTGTGTCTTCTCATTTAAAATTGACATTAATTTTAGTAAAAAGAACATGTGACCTACTAAAAACTGAACAAATGCATTCAGAATATTTTGATATTTTTGGAAAATGATCTATAAGACATTTTTGATGTGTAGTAATCAACCACTTCTCCATTTTATGTACAGTGTGACCGATATGACTTAAAGTGTCCATTATTAGTTTAAAATTGACATTTTAGTTCAAAATGTGTTCCACTCACTGAAAACCAAGAAAACACACTATGGTCTTCTTGATAGTTTTGGAAAATGATTCAGAATTCATTTTTGATGTATAGGAAGTAGTTTCATGTCAAACCGACACACGATGTGACCAGTATGAGTCAAAGTGTGTGTTTCCAATTTGAAATGACATTTTAGTAAAAAACACAAGTGACATACTCAAAACATTTGAAACACATTCAAATTGTTTTGATACTTTAGGACAATGATTTATAAGCCATGTGTGATGTGTAGGAATCACCCACACCTTAATCTGATGCATGGTGTGAACAATATAACTCTAAGTGTGTCTTTTTCTTTAAAATTGACATTACACTACCACAGATTTAGGAAAGGGATGTGCCATATTTTATCAGTGCTAAGCAGAAACCACTGATAAAATCCTCACCTTTATCATCAATAGCTAAAAGCACTAATAAAGGTCACATTTATCAATGCTAAAAAAATCACTGATTAAGGTGTATCCTTTATCGCCACTTTTTTTAGCACTGATAAAATATTTTAATAACAAATATTATTAAGATATATAAAATTATTATATATATATATATATTCAAAATAATGTTTATTTATTTACATTAATTAAAAAATGCATGTTTATAATTAATATATATATGATATATTAAAATATATATTTTTAATAATTCAATATATATATATATATATATAAAATGTTAAAAAAAGTATTCATAAGTTTATAAATAAATAGATATATATTTAAACAATTATAAAATTATAATAATTTTTTAAATGAAAAATATATTTATTATATTTATAATTATATATTTATAAATATATATAAATAATTTTTTAATTACATTAATTCATAATTATAATAATAAATAAGTAAATACATATTTAAATAAATATATTTCTATAATGAATTTGGTTTATATATATATATCATGAGATAATGATGATATTCATGGACTTGATTGTTGTATTTATGTTTATATATTAATGTGTGAGTATAATTGATGTTATATGATCATAAAGTTTATTTGTGGACATGATTATGAGTTATGTTTGAAATGTTAAGATTACCTATATTATGATGATGAATATGAATATATTATATATTCGTCATTATGAATGTTCATTTATAAATTGACACTCACATGATTCATTCATGTTATGCTTATGAACTTATTATGTTCTCATAAATACTTATAAAATTACAATAAATATATTTAAATAAAAAATATAGTTATTATATATATGATTATAAATTTTAAATTATATATAAATACTTTTTAAATATATTTATCTATAATTATTATTATAACTATATATATATATATATAATTATAAAATTACAATAAATACATTTATTATAATTTTATAAATATATAAATATATATTCAAAAGGTTTATGAGACAGGCAAGTCTGCTCCTAAAAAAATTATTAGAAAAGTAAAATTGACAGAAAAATGATAGAAAGATGGACAGGGTCAAAAAGAAGGAAAGCCATAATCCAAATGGGAAAATAACAAATCAAGAACAAGATCAGTCTCCTAATCTTGGTCTAGGTCCTCATCATCATCATCAGTTTCTCACTTTGACTATGAGTTTATTTGGTTGAAGATCACATAGTATTTCTCCTCGAGCTTTTCTTGCTCGAGAGTGAACTGGTGGTTATGCCATCTTTCTTTAATTATAAAAATATTAATAATTATAATTATAAATAATTTATATGTAAATAATTATAGAATTATAATAAATATATTTATTATATATAAAAATAAAATTATAAATATAATAAATATATTTTTTATGATTTTATAATTATAAATAAATAATTATTTATTTATAGTTATAAGTATAAAAAATATAGATTTATTTAAATAATTATAAGATTATAATAAATACATTTATTATATTTATAATTTTATAAATATATATAATAAAATTATAAATATAATAACTATATTTATTATAATCATATAATTATTTAAATAAATAAATATTTATTTATACAAATCAGGTTCAAGTACAAGTTGGAAAGCCAACCCATACACATCAAATTTATTATAAAACAATAAACAACTACATAAAAAGGAGGTTGGGGACAAACAAGCATTCCTACCCTCCATCAAGTCACAACAAAAAGTATTCCAGACATAGTAAAACCAACGGCGAAATCCCTCATTAATAAAAGTATACTACAGATCAAGAGAATCAGGGTTGTTACCATAATCATAATCGAAGTCATCATCATTAGTAGTTTCCCACTCGGACTATGAGTTTCTTTGATTGAAGATCATAGAGTACCAATCCTTAATCTGTTATTGCTACGGAGTGAGCTGGATCTTATTTTCCTTAGAAGAAGACCTAGTAAACACATTTCTACCGCACCCTCATGCATCAACCCAATCATCTCATCCACGTCCTCGGACACAACCCTTTGGATGATAACCCCATCTCTAAGATTTAGGTTGTTGCAAAGTCCCTTATGGTTCCTCCAAAGGGGGATGCTCCTTATCATTGATATCAATACCCATAGAAGATCTATTAATAATGTTCAAATTACCTTTTAAAATTCTATTCACTTATAGTAGATCAATATGAACTTGAATTTTCATCTTATTTTGAGAATGAAACACTTCAAACTTGTTTGAAGTAGGCACCTTGATGTCATCCAAACTCGGCTCATAAAGAGATTTGGTTTTACTATAAGATACCATATTAAATCCTTCAATACCCATTGATTTCTTCCCTTCAGATGAATTATTTTTAGCTACTTCCCCTTTACATAGCATAGGGGAGTAAAAATCTGATTTTTTTTTTCATTTTTGCTTCTTAAAGCTTGTCCTTGTTCATGAAAAAAAATGTTCAGAAACCATATATTTTATTTCATATTCCTTGACATCTTCTTCATTCAAGATATTCCTCTCCATACTCTCCTCCAATATGATTTGATTAATATCCACATAAGGGTTAGGAACATTCCCTTGGTTGGAATCAGAAAGAACTTCCTCTGTTGCAACATCAGCCCAAGACCGATTGGGTAGAGGGGAAGAAACACCATGAGCGTCCGATCTAACATACCCTTCCAACAGTGGCTCCCCAAGCAGTGAAGAGATGCCCAAAATAGTCCTCCCTTCAAGGATATCATCATCATGAAATTGATTTACTTAAATGCTCATACCACAGGAAGAGTCCTTCATAGGTCAAGGCTTTTTGTTGTAGTGACTTGCTTCATACCCGTGAGCTAGGAAGAAGGAACAAGAGGAATTCCTTCTGTAGTCCAAATGATCATAGAACATTATTCTATAGTCTGAACAGAACTTCAACACTTTATCATACTCAACATTTAGTTAAAACTGTTGAACCCTAGGGAATTAAGTGGCTTTATTGTGTTTTGATAATCCCAACCATACTTTCTTTATATCTTGATTATGATTAATACATTCCAAATATACTTTAATATATGTTGTTACTTTCATTATGCTTAAATTAAGTCTTTTGAATTATCAGATATATGTTTACTATGACTTAACTCATTCTGCCAAGTGAATGCTCAAACAGTTTTTAGCTACCGTTACAAGATAGCAACCTTTACAGCTCACAACGACCGATACAGTTAAGTCTACTGATATGTTGGAGCTACCGCTATAAGAGATCTACCGATACAGCTACCGGTATAGCTATCGATACCCAAAGTCCATCGCTGCATCAAAGTCTACTGATAGAGCTACCGACACAATGAAGTCGACAGTTACCGCTACAACAAAGTTGACAGCTACCGATATGCTGAAGTCCACCGTTATGAAAAATCTATCGATAGAGAGCTACCGCTACCGTTACAAGGTAGAGCCATAGCTACCGATTGAGAGTTACCACTATTGGTAAAGGCAGAGCCACCTCTACTGTTACAAGTCCACCTCTACCGATACATCAAGTTTACCGACAGACAAGTCTACCGTTACAAATGCCTACCGATACTCAGACCTATCGTGACAAAGTCTACCGTTATCATGAGAAACCGTTCAGAGACAGAACCCCAACATGCTTTAATTATTTATTATTGTTTAACCTAACCAACGGTCATATTAGGTATATATTAATGCACTGAAATATTATTAATGTCTGTTTGTTGGATGTCAGGAAACCGTACCTCATACCTGCAAAAAGGAAATCATATCTTTTGCCGGAGATCGTGCTTTAAAAGAAGGATGCTGTTGTCGAGCTGAGACACACACACGCGCATATACACACTAATAGATCAGAGAGTTGAACACATGCTGTGAATAGGTTGCAGCCGCACTGAACAAGTGAAGAACACTCAAGCTGGTGTACATGAAGAGAGACGTCTGAGCTTACAAGAAGATCACCTACAATCATGCGTACCGGAGAAGAGATGAGAACAAAAAGAGAACAACAACTCAACAACTTATTCAATATTCTCTACATCTGGAAGTCAAGGAAACAGACGATACTCTGTTTTGTAGACAAGAACCAGAAGAGGACTCAAGAGCGATTTCTGATCAAACTAAAGGAGTCCAGAGCTGCATGACAATAACAAGAGCCATTTCTAAACTCATTATATTTTCTCTGTGATTTATCTTTTACTTTTTTAGCAGTGTGTGTTCTCTGTTGTATTTAACACACACAATGTCTCATGTGCTTTATCTAGAGGTTCTGTAAATCCTCATCAAACTCTTTACTCTTTTGTTTTCCCATTGGGATAGTGGTAGAGGTCGTGTGACCTGAACAACTAGTTGTTGTTGTGTTTGTTCCCACGAATAACTGTGGTAGAGATCTTGGACCTGGACATCTGGTTGCTGTTGTTATCCCCGATCCAGGGTGTGGATCTTCTTTTTATAAAAGCTTTTGAGAGGACTAAGTCTCAGCTTGAGACTGAACCTCTTGGTTAAAAATGATGTGCTTATTTACTTTCAAAGTTATTTGTTTTTATTCCGCTGCTAATACTTTAAAACCAAAATTATTTTAAATCTAATTTGATAATTAAAATCGCAAGTGTTTATATTAGTTATAAATCATTAAGTTAGTTTCAAAAGTTAATCAAGTCCGCTGATTTGATTAACTAGGAACTAATCGATCCCTTGAGAACCTAACAGAACATTTACTTTGATATAAATTCACTACAGTTTAATTCTATATTCTATTTGGGGGATTTTAACTGAATTTTTTAAACAGAAATTTTAAATTGGAACTCAATTCACCCCCCTCTTGAGTGTCCACTCTGACCAACATTTGGTATCAGAGGTTGTTAAAATATTTTCTAAAGTACTCTGTTTTTCAACTGTGATTTTAGTTGTATTTTAAAGTTCTTAAAATTTTTGTTATTTCTAAATTTTTATCTCTTTAAAATCTTTGCTTTAATTTAGTTATCATGGAAAATAGATTTGAATGTGTTTCTACCAATAGACCACCATTTTTCAATGGCACAAATTATGATTAGTGGAAACTTAAGATGAAAATTCATTTAGAGAGCATGGGTTTTGATATTTGGACTGCTATAGAATCTGAATACAAAATAACAACTACTGTTAGATCTACTTGGAATGAAGCTACTAAGAAAACCTACAATAATAATTGTAAATCTATGAATGCTCTGTACTGTGCTTTAGGAGATGAGGAATTTAATAGAATATCTGCCTGTAAAACTACTTATGAGATTTGGGATACCTTAGCTGTTTCTCATGAAGGAACAACTAATGTTAAGGAGATGAGATTGAATACCTATACTATTAAGTATGATAATTTTAAGATGAAGCCTGATGAACCCATTTATGATATGTATCTTAGGTTCAATGAAATTTTCAACACAATGACTTCTGTGGGAAAGGATGTTATAGCAAAGGAACAAATCATGAGAATTTTGATATGTCTACCTGAAAGATGGAGAGGAACCTCTGTCTCCATTAGAGAATCGTGTGACATTGGAGAACTGCCAGTCAAAGAATTAATTGGAAAACTGATGATGTATGAAGTGGAACTCAAGGTGAACAAAGAAGAAGAAGATGAACCTAGATGGAAGTCTGTTTCTTTCAAAACTACAACTTCAAAGAACAAGGATAAGGAAAAGCTTCACGTTATAAATGAGAGTTCAAGATGTGAAGACAGTGAAAGTGCTTCTGATAGTGATACTGAGATGGCTCACATTTCCAGAAGATTTAAAAAATTTTATAAGAAGAAGTTGTTTTTCAGAAAATCAAATTATAAAGGTAAGTATGATAACAAGGGACATTGGAAAAAGGATTGGAAGAAGCCTGAAAAAATCAGATGAAGTTGTCTGTTATGAGTGAAAAAGGAAAGGACACATAAAAGTAGACTGTCCAAATCTAAAATGCAAGAATAAGTATGAATACAAGGATAACAAGTATAAGAAAGCCATGAAGGCTACTTGGAGTGCTTCTGAGGACAGTTCTAGTGAATCTGAAGTTTCTGAAACTGAACACAGAAACATGGCGAACATGTGTTTTATGACAAAAACTTCTGAGGTAACTTTACAAACTCCTGCTTCTAATTCATATTATTCGGGAGATGATTCTGAATGTGATAACATGTCTAAATCTGAACTGTTTGAATATTGTGATATGTTATAAGAAACCTGTAATGAGATGAAAGACAAATACAAAGGTTTAAAGAAACAGTATGCTTTAACTGTTAAACATAAATCTGATCTTGATATTGAAGTAGAAAAGAATGCTCAGTTTATCAAAGAAAACACTGAACTAAAATTATCTAATGAGCAACTAAAGAAAGACATAGAGAAATTTACCAATGGTAAAGATACTCTTACTCAAATGCTAGGTAAGCAAATAGCACCTAGATACACTACTGGTATAGGATACCAACCTGGACAAAGGAAAATTACCAAAACTAAATTCATTCCTAAATCTGGACAGAATGTAACTAGTTCTGAAACCTCCTATGCTTCAACTAGTTATACCCATAGTTATGGATCTAATAAAGTTTATCTTTCAAAATCTGTTGATTATAGAAATTTCATGAGACCCATTAGACAAATATGGGTACCTAAAGTGTTATTGGCTAACCTGTCTGGACCCAAGAAAATTTGGGTACCAAAATCATTTCCTGTTTAAATCTGTTTTGTAGGAAACCTACTTAAAGAGATTCTGTAAAAAGACCTGGTACTTGGACAGTGGATGTTCAAGACATATGTCAGAAGAATTCTCATGCTTTAAAATCTTAGTCAGAGTTGATGGAGGTTTTGTCACCTTTGGTGATAATTCTAAAGGGAAAATCATCGGCTTAGGCCAGATTGGTAACACTGACTCAGTATTAATTTCTAAGGTTTTATTTGTTGATGGACTTAAATAAAATTTGTTAAGTATTTTTCAGTTATCTGATGATGGTTTTTCTGTTAAATTTGAAAATGATTCGTGCAATGTTTTTAATTCTAAAAATGCTTTAGTGTTTTCTTATTTAAGAAATGAAAATGTTTATGCTATCGATTTAAATTATTTAGCTAAGCAAAATATTACTTGTTTAAATGTTTTTCATAAAGAGTCCTTACTTTGGAACAGAAGATTAGGACACTGCAATGTGCATTCACTTAGAAAACTTGTTAGGAAGAACTTAGTTAGAGACCTACCCAAACTTTAATTTCTAGCAGACAAAGTTTGTAATCCCTCTCAAAAGGGAAAGAAACATAAAGTTTCTTTTAAATCAAAGAAAGAAGTTTCAACTTCTCAACCTCTCGAGTTGGTTCACATTGATTTATTTAGACGTTCTAGAGTTTCTAGCTTAAATGGGAAGCATTATGTCTATATTCTTGTAGATGACTTTTCTAGATATACTTGGGTATATTTTCTAGCTCAAAAAAGTGAATCTTGTTCTTGATTTGTAAAATACTCCAAGTATGTAGAAAAACTTAGTGGACTTAAGATTAAAACTCTGAGAAGTGATCATGGCCGTGAGTTTGAAAATCATGAGTTTGAATCTTACTACTCACACAGTGGCTACAGTCACAATTTCTCTGCCCCTAGGACACCTCAACAGAATGGTGTAATAGAAAGGAGGAATAGAACCCTACAAGAAATTTCTAGGACTATGCTTAATGAGTATGACCTACCTGTTTATTTTTGGGCTGAAGCTGTAAACACAACTTGTTATGTTATCAATAGAGTCTTGATCAGACCTATTCTTAAGAGGACCCCTTATGAGTTGTGGAACCATAAGAAACCTAAGGTTAACTACTTCAAAGTTTTTGGATGCAAAGTCTTTATTCTTAATACTAAAGACAATCTCGACAAATTTGCATCCAAGAGTGATGAAGGAATTTTCCTAGGTTACTCTACTTCTAGTAAAGCCTATAGAGTTTTCAATAAAAAACCAAATTTGTGGAAGAATATTTTCACATAAAACTTGATGAAACTGATCCACATGAACCTAAGACCACTCTTGAAAATCTTGAAGATGATCTCTCTGGTTTGAACCTTAATGATAAAGACAGTGGAACTGTAGTTAAAACATCCAGTTCTAAAAATCTTCCAGAACCTACTTCTGTTGAACCCCAATCTGTAGATGAACCTGAAATCTTGAGTCCTACATTTTCTAGACCAACTAGGATTCTAAAGAACCATCTGTTAGATGCTGTTGTAGGTAATTTAGATAGAGGAACACAAACTAGAGCTTCTCTAAGAAATCAGGTTGAACATCAGGCTTTTCTTTCATTGTTAGAACCTAAAAAAGTCAATGATGATATCAATGATGAATTTTGGGTAATAGCTATGCAAGAATAACTAAATCAATTTGAAAGAAACAAAGTCTGGAAATTAGTAGAAAGACCTAAGGACACTATAACCATAGGCACAAAATGGGTGTTTAGAAACAAAGTTGATGAATCTGGAAACATCATTAGAAACAAAGCTAGGCTAGTTACACAAGGTTACTATCAAGAAGAAGGGATTGACTATAAAGAAACCATTGCACCTATAGCTAGATTAGAGGCTATTAGGATCTTACTTTCTTATGCATCACATATGAATTTCAAGTTATATCAAATGGATGTGAAAAGTACTTTTCTAAATGGTTTTATTGTTGAAGATGTTTTTGTAGAACAACCACCTGGTTTTTCATATCCTCATTTTCAAAATCATGTTTTTAAACTTTCTAAATCTTTATATGGATTAAAACAAGCTCCAAGAGCTTGGTATGAATGACTTTCAAACTTTCTTATTTCTAAAGAATTTTCGAAAGGAATTGCTGATCCCACTCTTTTTATAAAAAGGATTTCAAAATATGTATTAATAGTACAAATCTATGTTGATGATATTATTTTTGGATCTTCTAAAAATTATTTAGGTACTGATTTTTCAGAAGTTATGCAAAATGAGTTTGAAATGAGCTTAATGGGAGAGCTTAAGTATTTTATTGGTTTTCAAATCTTTCAAACTAAAGATGGTATTATTTTAAATCAAAGTAAATATACTAAATACCTGTTAAAACGTTTTGGTTTGGATAGTATTAAAGAAAGTGATATACCTATGAGTATCACCTGTAAATTGGATATTGATGAAACTGGTAAACCAGTTGATCAAACTAATTATAGAGGTATGATTGGGAGTTTACTTTATCTTACTACTAGTCGACCTGATATTATGTTTAGTGTGTGTATGTGTGCTAGATTTCAAGCTAATCCTAAAGAATCACACTTACTGGCTATTAAAAGGATTTTTAAATATCTTAAGTGTACTATGATTTTAGGTTTGTTTTATCCAAAAGGACAATCATTTGACTTAATAAGTTATTTAGATTCTGATTTTCCTGGCTGTAAGTTAGATATGAAGAGCACATCTGGAACATGTCATTTACTTGGAAAGTCCCTAGTATCATGGTGTAGTAAGAAATAGAACTCAGTTGCATTGTCTACTGCTGAAGTAGAGTATATAGCTGCTGGTAGTTGCTGTGCACAGATTCTGTGGATGAAACACACTCTACTGGACTATGGATTTAATTTTAAACAAGTTTTAATTAACTGTGACAACACTAGTGAGATTAATATCTCTAAGAATCCTGTGTCTCACTCTAGAACCAAACATATTGATGTTAGAAACCATTTTCTAAGAGATCATTATCAAAGAGGTGATATAACACTTGAGTTTATAGGCACTGAACTTGAATTAGCTGATATTTTCACTAAGCCTTTAAGTTCAGAAAGATTATGTTTCATCAGACATGAATTAGGAATGATAACATACCCTTGAAACTGTTATAGAATCGTCACCATTATAGAATCCTCACCGTTAGGGAGACCTCACCGTTAGGGAGACCTTACCGTTAGAAGACTTTACTGGTACATTTGCGAGCTGTATTATTCTGTAAAGCTGAGTCATCGAACCATTGTTTATTTTATTTATGATTTATGTGATTTATGAATCCTAAATGATATTAAAACTCGAACTAGACTCACTCAATATCACCGCGAACCTGTCTGCTTGAATTCTCCTAAACCTAAACCTCTCGACCTTCAGAACCCTAGCCTCAAATCTGTAATGTCCTGCTTCAAGAGACCTCAGATGACTGATGGAAGTGAAGCAACGACAACAAAGAGACAAAAAGTAGCTAGTACTGATGCCAGTGGAAGTGGTAGTGGAAGTGTAGCTCAGAGAAGACCAGTAAACCCGCACCTATCGAAGCGTGAGATCGTTGTTGAGAAAGAGCTCTGCGCAAAATGGCTGATGGAAAGCAAGTCGTTAGTTCTTAAGGTTTTACAAGAACAAGGCTGGGTAGAATGTTTTGCGAATAATAATGGACTATACTACCCTGAATTGGTAAAACAATTTTAGGACTTTGTGCGTTTTGAAAAGACTAAGGAGGAAAGAAAAATGGTTTCATATGTGAATGGTGAGGAAGTATCGTTTAATTCAGGAGAATGGGATGAGAACCTGAGAGTTCCTCATGAGGGAGATTTTACTTATTATTCCAAGTCTGTACCTTCGACCAGTGATGTGTTTCAATATGAAGATGCTTTTCTGTAACTCACAGGGAATGGGACCCCTAGAAAGGTGATTACTGCAGAGATGGCAGGAGAAGATAAGCTGTTGTTTAAATTTATTCATCATGTTGTTAGTCCAAGAAGAGGAGACTTTGCCACTTTGCGATTCCAAGACATATATCTG
Source organism: Viscum album (assembly GCA_963277665.1). Classification (NCBI taxonomy): domain Eukaryota; kingdom Viridiplantae; phylum Streptophyta; class Magnoliopsida; order Santalales; family Viscaceae; genus Viscum; species Viscum album. The sequence continues at coordinate 784,721,894 of OY728123.1, read as the reverse complement.
TTACATTTGCTAAATCACAGTGTGAGAATCAATCTATGTAGATTGATTATGGTTCAAGTGGAAGAGATGACTAGACCGAAGTCAAAATCAAATGACATGTTTTTCTCAAAGCTAATTTCTGTGATGATGAAAGTGAAGGAGATAGCTGAACCTCAGGATGAGCTGGTAGTGGTTAAGGATAAATTCAGTATTACAAGAACTGTATGTAAATACATGAAAGTCAGCTGGAATCCTTGGCAGAAATCATGGGTGAATGATGATGGAAAAATTTATGAAAAGTTCACTCATGTGGATCATCCGTCTAGACCAAAGGATGTGAGAGATCCTGGTCTTAGACCAGATGAGCCAGAACCGGTCTACAGTGTTGATGAAGCTGGGGAGGAAGAGACATCAGTAGAGGAAGGAGGAGACCCAGACTTACCCCCTAGTCCTGTGCATCAAGTTATTTCTTATGGACCAGGTAGCCCTCCAAAAGAACTACCAAAGAGAGAAACTGTCTTGAAGGACAATGATACAGAGACTACAAAAGAAGGAGAAGAAGCATTCCAGTATGTTGTCAAGGACACCTCTAAGGAGGATGAGACAACCGAATCTGATCATGGAGAAAAGGAGGCTGATGGTGAAGCAGATGATGAGGAAAATGTTGAAAAAGAGCTCAGTTTGAGTCCTCTAATAGTCAGTATAGCCAGGACATCGCCTGATCAGGAAGACATAGCAACAGAACCTGTTGATGAGAGAGTAATTAATGACTCAGAACAAATGGCTATTGAATCTGCTGCAATTGTAGAGGAAATTACAGAATTACCTTAGGAAGAACAGTTGGAAGAGATACCTCAGGAGAATGTTCCAAGTGAGGGGGAGAATCTTGGCTCGGTATCAGTATTATATGATATTGAAGGTTGGACATCAGATCCTGGATATATGATTCTTGGACTTTCTTATAGAGATTCTGATGAGGAAGACCAACCCAAAAAGGAATCAGTTACCTTACCCACTGTGGCTGAAAATGTGGCAACCAAGGAGGACCTTGAGTCTTTAAAAGCTGAATTGAAAGAAGCAATAAGAGAATCAGTGGCAGATATGAAGAAAAGTATGGTTAAAGAGATGAAAAGCGTGGAGTAATCCCTTGAGTTATCCATTGGATGTAGTGTGTCCAGTCCTATGAAAGAAATGGTGGATGAACTTAAGGTGTGCCACACTTATATTGAGAGTTGGACAGGAGATGTAGTTGCTCTTAGACAATCAATTGCTTCATTGACTGCTTTGAACAGTTCTCAAACCCAAGTGCACACTGACATTAGATATATCAAAGAAGTGGTCAAACAGTTGGTGGAAGTTTTTGAGGCCTTTAAGAAGTCAGTCAAAGAACATCTGAACAGTCAGGATGAACTTGTTCAGAAGGTAGTTAGTAATCTGACTCAATCTTTCAAGGAGACAGTGGCCTTCTCAATGAAACCTCTTCCCTCAACTAGCTCCAGTGTGAACCTTGACCAGATCTGCACTATTATTCAGGAAGAATTGGCTAAATCTAGTCCCAATGGTGCATCAGATAATCAGATTCTTTCTACCACTAGGGAAGTTAGTAGTTTTGTTCGTGATCACCTGTGGGAAGCTACTGCTTCTCAAGAGGCAATCAAAAATAAGGTGGATGCTTATTTTGAAATGTTTTATACTAAGAACCAAATGACAAACCATTTCAAGATTTTGATTGAGAATATGAAGTTACCTCCAGTTACCCAAGCCTTCAGAGAATAGGTTAGTAAGCTCAGGGAGCTTACTCCTACCTTGGAAAAATTTATTGAGAATAGAGATGATTTTGTATCTGCTATGGAGAGAGGTGGAAGCATCATCATGGATTTCAGGAATATCTTGCTACCTTTCCTACATGTGGAGGCTCGGCCAGTTATTGTACCACCTGCCCTTACACCATCTGCCTCTGGGAGTACTTCTCAACTGACTCCAGTTCAAGCTGACAGGAGCTTGACACCTTTGATCCCTCAAAGAGAGACAGATTACAGATCTGGTACTGTATCAGTTACTGATCCACCAGTGGTTCTTTCAGGAATTCCCAAGCCTGCTGACTCTACCTCTGAACCGTCTGCTGATCCCAAGGGAAAGACACCTGTTCAAGAGGATTATTGAGTGCTTCTAGCTCCATTTTTGATGGGATTCATTGTATTTTTTAGTTTTCTGATTTTCCCATTGTATCTTTTTCTTATCAATCAAATACTTTATTCCTCTCTTCACTGTATATTTTACTCTGTATATTTTATTTCCTTGTCCATCTCTTTTCTCTGATACCCTCCTTTTTGTTAATCACAAAGGAGGAGACATTATTGGAAACCTCTACCCAGAGAGAGAGAAAGAGAATGTTGTTCACCTAAGGGGACAAAGGGGGAGAAAATCACTACTTTGGAGGAGAATCCTGGTGTTAAATTGATAGGGGGAGGAATATGCGAATCTTTTCAAACTAAAGAATCTTGTTTGTTTTTTCCTCTAATACTACATTATTTCTTGATATATTCCTGTTTTCATATTTTTCCTCTGATACTATTTTATTTTTAATATCCATTGTTGAGATTTTTCCTCTGATACTATACTATTGATATCATACTTTGATATATTTTTCCTCTGATATTACTATATTTTGGTATAAGTTGTGATTATCAAAAAAGGGGAGATTGTTGAACCCTCTGGAATTAAGTGGCTTTATTGTGTTTTGATAATCCCAACCATACATTCTTTATATCTTGATTATGCTTAATACATTCCGAATATACATTAATATATGATGTTACTTTCATTATGCTTAAATTAAGTATTCTGAATTATCAGATATATGTTTACTATGACTTAACTCATTCTGCCAAGTGAATGCTCAAATAGTTTTTAGCTACCATTACAAGCTAGCAACCATTACAGCTCACAGCGACTGATACAGTTAAGTCTACTGATATGTTGGAGCTACCGCTATAAGAGAGCTGGCGATACAGCTACCGGTACAGCTATCGATACCCAAAGTCCATCGCTGCATCAAAGTCTACTGATAGAGCTACCGATACAATGAATTCGACAGTTACCACTACAACAAATTTTACAGCTACCGATATGCTGAAGTCCACCATTATGCAAAATCTACCGATAGAGAGCTACCGCTACCGTTACAAGGCAGAGCCACATCTACCGATAGAGAGTTACCGCTACTGGTAAAGGTAGAGCCACCAATACTGTTACAAGTCCACCGCTACCGATACATCATGTCTACCGACAGACAAGTCTACCGTTACAAATGCCTACCGATACTCAGACCTACCGTGACAAAGTCTACCGTTATCATGAGCAACCATTCAGAGACAGAACCCCGACATTCTTTAATTGTTTATTATTGTTTAACCTAAACAACGGTCATATTAGGTATATATTAATGCACTGACATATTATTAATGTCTGTTTGTTGGATGTCAGGAAACCGTACCTCATACCTGTAAAAAGGAAATCATATCTCTTGCCGGAGCTCGTGCTTTAAAGGAAGGATGCTGTTGTCGAGCTGAGACACACACACGTGCGTATACACACGAATAGATCATAGAGTTGATCACATGCTGTGAATAGGTTGCAGCCGCGCTGAACAAGTGAAGAAAACTCGAGCTGGTGTACATGAAGAGAGACGTCTGAGCTTACAAGAAGATCACCTACAATCGTGCGTACCAGAGAAGAGCTGAGAACAAAAAGAGAACATCAACTCAACATCTTATTCAACATTCTCTACATCTGGAAGTCAAGGAAACAGACGATACTCTGTTTTCCAGACAAGAACCAGAAGAGGACTCAAGAGTGATTTCTGATCAAACTAAAGGAGTCCAGAGCTACATGACAATCACAAGATCCATTTCTAAACTCATTATATTTGCTCTATGATTTATCTTTTACTTTTTGAGCTGTGTGTGTTCTCTGTTGTATTTAACACACACACACTGTCTCCTGTGCCTTATCTGGAGGATCTGTAAATCCTCATCAAACTCTTTACTCTTTTTTTACCCACTGGGATAGTGGTAGAGGTTGTGTGACCTGAACAGCTAGTTGCTGTTGTGTTTCTTCCCACGAATAACTGTGGTAGAGGTCTTGGACCTGGACAGCTGGTTGCTGTTGTTATCCCCGATCTAGGGTGTGGATCATCTTTTTATAAAAGCTTTTGAGAGGAATAAGTCTCATCTTGAGACTGAACCTCTTGGTTAAAACTGCTGTGCTTATTTACTTTCAAACTTATTTGTTTTTATTCCACTGCTAATACTTTAAAACCAAATTTTTTTTAAAGATACTTTGATAATTAAACTCGTAAGTGTTTATATTAGTTGTAAATCAGTAATTTAGTTTCAAAAGTTAATCATGTCTGATGATTTGATTAACTGGGAACTAATCGATCCCTTGAGAACCTAACAGAACATTTACTTTGATATAAATTCACTACAGTTTAATTCTTTATTCTATTTGGGGGATTTTAACTCAAAGTTTTAAATAGAAATTTTAAATTGGAACTCAATTTACCCCCCTCTTGAGTGTCCACTCCGACCAAAAAAAAAAAAATTAGAATCAATGGAGAGGAAAATTTTATCAAGCATGGTATAACTAAGGTCAACCTCAACAAAAAACGAGCATAGTTCAAAAATCATGTGAGCTCAATTTCTTTGTATAGTTTAATCAGGGCTCCAATCACAATCTTGATGTCATAAAGAATTTTTGGGTGCCATAATAGCTAGCTTAGACCAAATATTTTAACCCATAATTGAACGGATGAATTTCATACCTCCAACAGGTTAAAAATCCCATCTTATTCATGAATGTGCAGGATACCAGGATTGAGAGAAATTGATCCAAGACCCCACACATGCCGCTTCAAATCATATATGGGAAAAGGGATGTGAAAAAAGCCTCTTTCTAGTGATATGCATCTCCAATTGGTAAAACCGCATACCAAAAATAACCGTAAAATTAGTTCATCAAGTTTCCATGTTTTGGATCACCTAGATAAAATTAGACTTGCAATAATTGAGTGATTATCAAGATTAAGTTACTTCAAAACCACATCAGCATCAGATTTGACATGTGCGATGCTACCCTTATGATGAATTGTCCCAGATGTAGAATCCATGTAGAGAGAGAAGGAAGTTTCTTTCATGAAAATGAAATGTGAAGCACTTGGCTTGGGAACGCCCCATTCAACCTTGCTATCTTCTGATCTAGAAATGCCATACTAGTGTGACTTGTATCGCTGCTGATCTAGAAAAAATTCAGCTGAAGTAGGATCAAATCATATTGCCATACATAAAAATTCCTAAATGAATCCATGAGAGGGAAGCTCTCACGCTCTCCCCATATTTTGATAACTATAATTATAAAATCATAATAAAAATAATTATTATATTTATAATTTTGTAATTATATATAATTATATAAATATATATAAATATTTATAAAAATATTTATTATATATATAATCATAAATAAATAAATATTTATTTATAGATGTAAGTATAAATAAATAAATATTTATTTAAATAATTAAAAAATTATTCTAAATATATATATATATATATATTATTTATAATTTTATAATTATATATAATTAATATATTTTTCATATGTAATTATAAAATTATATATTAAATTATATATATATATTAAAATTTTATAATTATTTAAATAAATAAATAAATAAATAAATAAATATATTTAAATAATTAAAAATATATAAATTTAATTATATATATTTGTTATAATTTTATAATTATTTAAATAAATAAATATTTATTTATACTTATAATTATTTTAATAAATAAATAATTATTTATAATTAATACTATAAATAAATAAATATTTATTTATAATTATAATTATAAATATAAAAAATTTATTTATTATAATTTTATAATTATAAATAATTTATTATCATTTGGTCTTTATTAGCGGCTTTTTAGTGCAGATAAAGGGTTATCGTTATCAACACCAAAAAAGTGTTGATAAAGGTCAGTTTTGTGAGCACTTTATATTTTAGTGTTGATAAAAACCTCCTTTATCAGCACTTTCTAAAAAATTCTGATAAAAGAATTACATTTTTTTAAAATGTAACCCTATCAGAACCTTGTTGACACTCGCGCCTCAAGATTTCACGAAACTAGAGCTCTATTTCCGCCCCTACGGTCGCCTCCACTACCCCCCGCCATCTACCACCCCCTCCACCGTCTGCCACCCCCACTGCCCCCACTGCTGTCCTCCGACCTCATCCTCATTTTCCGCCCCAATCACCGGACCCTACTACTACCGTCAGACCTCCAAATTTAAGGTATTATCTTTTTTCCCAAATTTTTGTAGTCATCACCACTTCTTGTGTTTCACTTTCTCTTGATGAACCGAACTCTCATCCTTTGTACACATCTTACTCCTCCTTCTCTTATCTTCATTTTATCGGCACCCTGGCTTCAGATCTAGTGGAATCAGTCGATATTAATTCATTCAGATTACCTTTCATCCATTTTTGTACATGCCTTGTGGAGTGAACCAAACTTGTTGATAAAGTATAATTAATGGTAGTTCAAGTGAGTTCCAAATAGATTCTATGTTGTTGAACAAATTCAATTGAGGCTAATAGTTGAAGGATTAATACCCTATAACCCTAAACGAGTTCAATCCAATTAGGTCAAAAGTAGAGAAGTAAACAGGATTCTATCAACTCAGGGATGGAACACTAACTTTTGTATTCAATTCCAATAATTAAATTCAATTTTATTCTACAAATTCTTTTTATTGTAATTCTTATTAATTAGATTTCTACTATTATAATAATTCAATTATTGTTGAATGTTTATTCTCATTTTTCTTCTATTATTAATAAATGTTTTCGTCTTGTGATTTTAGTTAATTATTATATTAGTTCATATATGTTATAAAAATTTTATATTTAAATGAATTAATTTAAAATCACTTTCAAGAAATAGATCTTGAATTTCATGGTTCCATATGAATTTTATTTAGCTTTAGAACATGGAATCATGTTTTGTGTTTGGAAAATAATATTTTTGAATGGAAAATTTGATTTTATTGAGTGGGTTTATTTTAAAACCAAATTTCTGTGGGAATGAAAAGTATTTTAATGGCTGTAAAATGATTAAAATATGGTTTCTCTTCTATTTTCATTTTTAAATTGAATTTTTGTTATTGAAATTAAAATGTGATTTTGAGAAAGGAGTTAACATTTTAAACCATGTGGGTAGATTTCCTTGTAAAAATGAATTTAGTTAATTTGAAATTTTTGAGATGTGATTGATTTAATTATGGAAAATTAGAGTTTTTTTTGAATTTTTTAAATGATTTAACATGAAAATTTGTGTTTCATTTTTAATAATTTGGATTGCATTAAAAGTGTGTATGAATTTGAAAAATGATTTCAACCCTTCTAATATTGGTTTGTGATTTTAATGGAAATGAAATTTTTTGAAAATGTTTTGTTGTGTTTTTTTCTCATGTGGATTGTTCTTTGGGATCTGAATCCTTGGTATGCATTAGGTATATGTTATTTTAGTTTCTTTTAAATCATGAAGTAGATAAATTAATGTTTCATGTTGTTTTATTTCAAATCCATGAAACGTATTGATATGGGGTAGAATGTCCATTATGATGATATGACTTAGGGAAAATACTCTTATTATTTTATTATATATTTTTCTAGTGATTGTATTTTCCCAAACTCTAAAAGGAGAGGTTGGGGAATGATATTTTCCACCTTAGGAATTATTGAGTCATCATCCTTCCTTTATCATGGTGACCATGATCCTCATGAGGTTATGGAATGGTTTAGTCATATTTATAAATTCTTGAAGTTGGAAAATCATGATTGGTTTGAGGTGATTATTATTTTTGGGTGGAGTTATTGATGATCTAATAGTGGTTTGGGGATTTTTAAGTGATTTCCATTATAGTTAACTCTTGGAAAAAATAATTTTGATTGTCTTATGATATCCTCCATTCTCCTAAATTTAAATAAAATCTCATAATAATCCATATTATAATCTCAAGGAATGTCTATTTTTTATACAAGTATTTTGATATATATATATATCATGAATGATGTGTATCTATATAAAAGACTCTAATCATGAACTTACAAATAAATAACCTTTATTAACTCCAAAAATTGGCCTTTATAAATTTTTTAACACCATTAAAGCATGTCTGTAATCGAAACAAATTTCTTAAATAAATAATAATAAATAATGTTTATTTTATTAATGAACCATAAAAAACTTTAAACTTATTATAATTGAATACAAAACCCTCAAGTTTATTTCTATTATACTCACTATGGATTTTTGGGAGATATTTCAATTGAACATCTTTTGTGTATTTTTTTATATTAATATTACCGAATGAAATAGGATGGATATGAAAAAAGAATGGATGAATGTCAATCATATGACAAAAGAGTATGGAGATGGAGTGAAGGAGTTTATAAAGTTTGTAAAATATCATGCATATGACACTTCTCAAATCTTTTCTCCATGTTAACATTGTTTTTATTCAAAAATAATTAGTCCAGAGGAGTTCGAAGAACACTTTATCTATCATGGAATTGATCAAAGTTTTAAATGTTGCAATAAACATAGGGAAAAAGTGAATGTAGCTAGTGATTAAGATAACACTATGTTTTATGGACCGTCTGATATGATTACAAGTGTGGAAAATGATGAATGATTTATCAATGATGTGATTATAGGTTTGAATGATGACGAAGATCGTATTGAGTAAATGAAAAAGATAGTTGAAGATTGACTTCGTGACTGTCCAAAATTGTTTGAGAAGTTAAAGAGTTGTGCAAATACATCATTGTATGCTGGTTGAAATAAATATAAATAATTGTCAGCCGTATTGAGGCTGTATAATTTGAATGTAATCAATGGATGGTGTGATACCAGTTTTACTGAACTAATTTCTCTTTTGAATGATATGATCCTAGAAGATAATGAGATCCCTAGCCAAACATACGACACAAAAAATCTATGTTCGATGGGTATGATCTATGAAGGAATATATATCTTCCCAAATGGTTGTATAATATTTCTGAAGGACAAAAAATCCCTTAAAAAATGGCCAAAGTGCATTGATTCCCATTACAAGAAAGCTGAATAAGGTCTTATAAAGGTTGTATGGTATTTTCCAATCATTATAAGGTTTAGGTGCCTATATGGAAGTGAGGAGGCTATAGGGAAATTAACGTGGCATGCAGATATAAGAAATAAATATGGGAAACTTCGTCACCTAGAAGACTCACCTTAGTAGAAGAAAATTTATCATGAGTATCGAGAATTTGGAAATGATTCGAGAAACCTTCATCTTGCATTATCTACAGATGGAGTGAATCCTTTTGGTTTTCAAATCAACAATCATAGTACTTGGATTATTATGTTGGTAAATTATAATTTTCCACTATGGTTATGCATGAATCAAAAATACATCATGATATCAATGATTATATCAAGAAAAAAACAACCGGGTAATAATATTGATGTTTATTTAGATCCATTGATCAAGGATTTGAAATTATTATGGGATTCAACTGTTATGTTGTATGATGATTTCAAGAATGAATATTTTATATTAAGAGCCATGTTTTAAAATACTATAAATGACTTTCCTTCTTATGTAAATATTTTAGGATATAACATTAAAGGAACTCAAGGGTGTCCCATTTGAAAAAAGGTATATATTCAATCAGGTTGAAACATTCATAAAAAACAATGTTTCTAAGACATCACATATTTCTATATCAATAAAATAACTACTTATCTAGGATGACATCATTTGATGTAAGTTCATAAGAACATACCACACTATGTATACTAACAGGTGACTAACTATTTGAGAAAGTAAAATATGTTGACACTGCTTTTGTTAAACTATTTTTGAAAAACCATACAAAAACTAGTTGAAAAAAGAGATTAGTTTTTTTTAAATTACCATACTAGAATTGTCTACACATCATAAATCTTCTTGATGTTATGCATGTTGAAAAAAATATGTGATAGTGTAGTTGGCACATTTCTAAATGCACCCAACAGAACAAAGGGTGGAATTAAGTCTAGGTTTTACATGGTTGACATGGGAATACAGGAAGAGTTGGAACTAGTAAAGGGTGAAAACAAAATTTTATTACTCCAACTGCTTACAATCCTTTTAGGCAGGAGACATATCATTTTTCTAACTTCTTGAATGATATAATGGTTCCAGACGTGTATTTATCGAATATCAAGAATATCATGTCAATGATTGATTTAATGTTAGAGGGTCTGGAATCACATGAGTTCTATGTTTTGATGTAATATCTAATTCCAATATTGTTACATTGCATTTTGACCAAGAATTCCCATCATTAATTAACCAAGATTTGTTTCCTTTTCAAATCTATATGTAGTAAAGTTATAGACCCGATAAAATTGCTGACTATGGAAAGGGAAATTGTTGTCATATTATGTGAATTGTAAATGTTATTTCCACCAGCATTATTTGATATGATAGTTCATTTAATGGTTCACTTGTTGAGAGAGATTTGACTATGTGGTCCTATACACTATAGATGGATGTACCGCATTGAACCATATATGAATATTTTGAAACGGTATTTCAAAAATCAATTTCGTACAAAGGGTTTTATTGTAGATAAATATATTATTGTGAAATCCATTAAAATAAATACTAACAACCTTTATGGTGTGTAAATTATTGGTGTATAGAAATCTCATCACATTGGGTGGCATGCGAGTGACGAAATTTCTAGAAAAGATGTTGTCATAATCAATATTACAGATCGAGAGAATGCCCACCTTTATATTTTTCATAATATTTTAGAGGTCTCCAAACATGTTGAATCCCATAAAGAAATTCTTAGGAATTTGAATCCATCAAGGGATGAAATATGAAAATCAAATACACATAATTAATATTTTATTGCATGGTTTCCAGGCCATATTTTTAAGGAGTCAGATGAAAATCTGGATTCAATTTCAGAATGACTTTGATGGATAGCCAGAGGACCAAGTGTGTATATATTATATTACAACGATTATGTAATTAATTGTTATTCTTTCTATATAAATGAACATGATGGATATAGTACCATGAAAAATAGTGGAGTTACACTTGTGGCTGAAGCGTTGCATGTTTCTGGTAATAAGGATAGAAAGTCAATTTACGTGAATATGTCATACTTTGGCATCATAAAAAAATATTTGAGTTGGATTATACAACATTCTAAGTGCCAATTTTTCAATTCAAGTGGGTTGATAAAAAGAGTGATCTTAAAATAAATGAATTTAGTTTCTTGAAAGTGGATTTCAATAAGTAAGGGTACAAAAACAAACTATTTATAATGAAATCACATGGAATACACGTATTTTTTGTTTCAGATCCCACAAACTAAAAGTGGTCAATTTTTATGTTATCAACTAAAACCACTGATGGTTTAGATGAAAATTCAATTAAGGATAACCCTTTTATTGGGATGTCTCAATAATTTTGCAGCGGTCCCAATGAAGAAAGAGTTTTTTATGTAAGAGGAGACTACAATAAAGGGATTTGGATACTCCATAGAGGGGTCAAATCCCTTTATCCTTAAAAAAGAGAGTTCAATAATCAGGTTATATTTTTTTTAATATACATCTTGTTAACTCATGTTATTATCTGTTCACAGTTTAATTTATGTATTCTAAATCAAATGTTAAACCATTTCTGTAGATAATTAATTCTACACATGTCAGTGCTCCCAATACTGAGAAATAACAAGTCTCTTAATCTACTACCACTCATAGTGTAGAGGGACAATGACCTTCTGCTTGTGCTGATGCTACTACTCTAGAGGAACAATAGGTTTTTCAACCTACTGCTACTCCCAGTGTAGAGGTTCAATAACCTTCTGAACACGATGACGCTACTGATATGAAGGAACAACATATTGATAATGTTGAATATGAGGAAATGGTAGGTAATGAAGGACCCGTGATGAAGAAATAATAGGAGCACCATAGTTTGATGGTGTTATAAAAAATAATTAATGTGAAAAGTAAAGGCATAAAATATGAAGTCAGATGGAATGTGCTAGGAAAAAATATTAACTCCAACAAGGCCATGTTTAGTAGTTACATTGGAATCATCACTTGAAAATGTGTTCCAATTGATATAGATTCATGGAAACATGTTGTGCCCATACTTAGGACACTAATGTGGGAAGAGATTAAGGTAACATTATGTTATCATTTCTCTATTTTAATAAAAAAATAAAATAAGGAAACATTGACTTACTCATCATCATCCCTTATAGAGTTCATTTATAGTAGATGAATCCCATAAGAAATATGTATTAAATCTTGTTGGAAGGATTTATAGAGGATTTAACACAATTCTAACAAGATTTTATCTTAAAGATATTGAAGTGAAAATAAACCCGCACCAACCACTTATGTATGCACACCCGATAACCCAAGAAGTGTGTGATGCATTTACTAGCCATCAAGAGGATGTTTTTTTCAGATACATTATGCCTAGTAATACGTTGTTCGACAATATGTGTATTCATCACTTTGATTGAGAATTTTTTATTTATGAAACAACAAATGATTGATGCAAATAAGGAATGATCAACAAAACCAAAATACCCATAACATAATGCAAGGATGAGGTATGATTCACTTGAAAAAAAATTAATACATATTTTAAATCTACCATGATACCTTTATGTGACATGAAACAATAGCATAATTATGTTCCTCTTTATATATATATATATATATTGATGAATCCAAATACAAATTCACTTCCATTTCGATTCCATGTGCTATGGAATGAGGTATGTGTATATAAATATGGGATACTAATAGGTGAAAACACAAAAAAAGTGTTGGAAACATGTGTAAGTATGACATAATAATAATTTTTTTCTTTAAATATCTATTACATAATAATGGTAACTTATTTTACTATATTTTATATCTGACATAGTCCGAGTAGTCATCAACACCTATACCAGACGAACACATACTATTAGTGGCCTTGAAGCTGTGATAACAGTATGGTCGCATTAGAGGTGCAGGTTTTGGGGTGATACCACAAACATATTTTGGGAAAAAATAATAGGAGGATAAAGATAAATAAATGAAAAATATGAAATAAATATTAGCTTCCATTGAAGAAAAATTTCATTGGTGGACTTAGTTAATTAAAAATATTATGGGAGGAGGAAATTTAAGAGATAACTCAAGAACAACCATTTCATGAAGATCCCACTCACCCCACTAGCTTTGAAGAAATTCATTCCCCTCAAAGAGCTATCTTAGTTTAGGTGATCACTATTCTAATAATTGTTTCTGTGAAATGTGAATGTGAAAGACATTGATACATTTATTGTACTGATATTCTATAGGGTGAAAATGATTGTGATTTATATCTATCAATACCCACTCATCACCTCGTAGCGAGGACTATGATGTTCAATATCCAAGATGATATGCCACACAATATACCACTTCCAATATGTCATGTGAGAGTGAAGATTAGTGTATCTCATGATTTGAGCACTAAGCTATCTATTAAACTTGATGGAGAAGATATTCATATAGTTGACAAAGCTATTGGAACATTCGTCTCATGGACCTTAGATCTTGTAAAAACACATGTTGATAAGAAGGTATTCATTTCTAATTAGTTTTTCATTCTACAACTTTGACAATTAATGAAACAAGGTCTGAACCAATGAATGTTATTACAGACAGACAAAGGGAAGGGGGTGAAACAAAAGTTCAACTCAAAACCATCTAAATAATCAACCAAATGATCAAAAATATATTCCAAAAAACCTTTACCCCACCCATTCAATATCCACATTTACTAACATTAATGGTTCATGCAAATACAAAGTTAAAAAATGGTAGTAGTCATGCAGTTGATTTTGAAAAAAAATGTATGGAGTAGAAGTTAAACACTACATTTCTTTTGATAATTTAAATGAAATACTCAACTACGAATGGCTTGGATCCTCAGTTGTAAATGTATACATGAGGTATGTTTTTATGATTTGATTTTCCAAAATCTGATATACTATGTTAATTATGACTAAATACATTTCATATTTTTTGAAATCTTATATATCAATAATAATTGAAGGGATTTACCCATGGTTTTTTTTCACTCGTTGGTCTTTATTCTGCAGTTATTAAACAAAAAAATAGAATCCAAAAAAATAGATGAAATAGTGGAAAACCTAGTCAAATCATTTGAAAGAAAACTTAAGGATGATATATTCTTCTTAAAACCAACTATGAAATGGTAAAACTATATAATTTAATCATATCAAATATATTTTAATTTCTTTCATTACTTATTCCTTTTTGTGTTTTAGGAAACATTGGATGCTCATTAAGTTCAATTTAGATACACAAAATATTTATTTCCTATATTTACTGCATAGATAGTCAACAAACCAGCCACACATGATGACATTTTTCAATTGGTAATACACTACATCAAATGTTTTAGAACTAATATCATGTTATGTAATTTAGATTATGTTTTAATAAACATTCTGTTATAATATGATGATGTTTAAATATCATCAAAAAAAGGAATGAGGACAGGGGTTAAGCATAAGGATTTAGACAAGTTCTACAACTATATAAGTATCATTGTATATGTAATAATATTTCACTATAAAAAACATATCAAAACAAATTACATATTTTTCTCAATGTTTCTATATTTTCCAAAGAAAACAAATGGAAAATATTATGGTTATTATGTTTGTAAATTTAAGAGATATATCATATTCCATCAACAAAAAAGCATCCCCAGAGAGGTATTTTCAAAGATAATAATATTTCATTTAAAATATTTATTAATAATTTATGTATTTATATTTTTCCAATACAACTATGACTATTGAAAATACTCATATTGAAAAGAAGATGTATATTTTCTTAGAAATGAATGAGCAGCATACCTGATGGAAGAATGTACACAAATCATATGAAGATGTGAATTGCATAGAAGTAGTGTATTATTTGATATTTATGTTTAATTTAATTACTTTTATTATTACTCACATAATATTTGTATTCTTATAGAGGTAGATTCCTTTATTTGAGTTGAGGTGGTTTTTTTAAGCTTCTCTTACGCGTGGGAGACTGAAACTGAGATAATAACAACAAGGTAATGAGTCATGAATGTATAAAAATATCATTAGTATGAAACTTCCATAGAAGTAATGGATTGTTTCATATTTACTTTTATTTTATTTCTTTTTAGTATTACCCATATAATAATTCTTTTCTTATAAAGGTGGATTAATTTTTTTCAGTTGGGGTGGTTTGTTTTAACATTCTCATGATCACGAGAGATTGGAATTCAAGGATGAAACTAAGATAATGAAAATGATTCCCATTGATTTTCTTTTTTGACCTTCCGACACTGTATATTGAGTTGCTTTTTTAAGCAGAAAAATATTTCTCATTTTTGAAAACTAGAAGTGTGGAGGAAGATCTTGTTCCCATTGTCATGAATTCTAATGATATAACGGATATAAGAGTTTCCTCTACTCTTATGGTTTTCCACAACGAGAAAGGTTTTTCAACTAAGAAAATTGACTAAATATTCAATGTTGATAGTTTTATAAATAAATACAATGGTAATAATGATTATATTGGAAGTTATGATTGTTTGAGACTTTGGGATGTGTAGAAATCAATGACACCGGTGTAACAAGTATGACTCTAGGTACTTATTTTTTTTTAAATTGATTTTTTTTATAATATAGATATCTGATGTACTCAAAAATGAACAAAAAGATTTAGATTATTTTTATACTTTAGGAAAATGATGCAAAATTCAATTAGGATGTGTAAGAATTAGTCACACCTCGATCTAATTCATGGTTCAACTGATATGAATATAAGTGTCTGTAGTCAGTTTAAAATTTACATTTTAGTTCAAAATGTGCTACCCACTGAAAAATAAGCAAAAACACTCAGATTGTCTTGATAATTTAGGACATCTATTTAGAAATTATTTGTGATGTGTAGGAATTAGTCTCATGTAAAACCGATACACAATATTACCGGTATGAGTCAGAGTGTGTGTTTTAAATTTAAAAAGAAATTTTAGTAAAAAAATAAAAGTGACATACTGAAACCGAGCAAATGCATTCATATGTGTCAGAGTGCGTGTTTCCATTTTAAAATGAAATTTTAGTAAAAAAGAAAATTGATGTACTAAAAACTGAGAAAACTCATTTTTATTATTTTGATACTTTAGTAAAATGAACCATGAGTCATTTGGGACATGTAGGAATCACCCGCAACTTAATCTAATGCATGGTGTGATCAGTATGACTCCATGTGTGTCTTTTTATTTAAAATTGATATCAATTTTAGTAAAAAGGACAAATCACCTACTCAAAACTGAGAAAAATCATTCATATTATTTTGATACTTTAGGGAAACAATCCATAAGTCATTTCAGATGTATATGAATCAGAAGCACCTTAATCCAAAACGGGGTGTATCTGGTATGAGCCCAAGTGAATTTTTTTATTTAAAATTGACATTAGTTTTAGTAAAAAGGACACCTAACCTAATAAAAACTAATAAAATCATTCATATTGTTTTCATACTTTATTAAAATGATCTATAAGTCATTTTTGATGTTTAGGAATCATCCACACCTTAATCCGACACACAATGTGATTGATATGACTCCAAGTGTGTCTTTTTTATTTTAAATTGACCTTAATTTTAGAAAAAGGAACCAGGGACATTCTGAAAATTTTGAAAATTCATTCAGATTGTTTTTATACTATATTAAAACCATACATGAGTAATTTTTGATGTGTAGGAATCAACCATTCCACAATATGATGCACGGTGTAACCGATATTATTCAAAGTGTGTCTCTTTATTTTAAATTGACATTAATTTTAGAAAAAAGAAGAAGTGGCATGCTTAAAACTAAGAAAATACATTTATATTATTTTTATACATTATGAAAAAGATCCATGAGTCATTTTGGATGTGTATGAAGAATATACACCTCAATATGACGCACTGTGTGACCGAAATGACTCCAAGTGCATCCTTTTATTTAAAATTGACACCAATTTTAGTAAAAAGGATAATTAACCTACTCAAGACTGAGAAAATGCTTTCGTATTATTTTGATACTTTAGAAAAATTATCTATAATTCAGTTGAGACATGTAGGAATCAACCAAAACTCAATTTGATGAACGGTGTGACCAGTATGACTCAAAGTGTATCATTTTATTTAAAATTGACATCAATTTTTTTAAAAAGGACAAGTGACATATTGAAAACCAATAAAATGCATTCATATTATTTTGATACTTTAGAAAAGATATCCATAAGTCATTTTTTATGTGCAGGAATAAACTAAACCTCAATACGACATATGGGGTGACTGATATGAATCAAAGTGTGTCTTTTTATTTTAAATTGACATTAATTTTAGAAAAAGGAACAAGTGACTTACTAAAATCTAAGAAAACACATTTGGGTTGTTTTTATAATTCACGTAAATGATTAATGAGTCATTTTGGATGTTTAGTAATAACTTTTACCTTAATAAGACACATAGTGTGACTGTTATGACTCCAAGTGTGTATTTTAATTTAATATTGACATCAGTTTTAGTAAAAAGGATAACTAACATTCTCAAAACTAAGAAAAAACATTCAGATTGTTTTTATACTTTAGAGAAATGAACCTATGTAATTTGAGACATGTAGTAATCATATGAACCTCAATCTGACACATAGTGTGACTGATATGACTACAATTTCACCTTGTTATTTAAAATTGACACTAATTTTAGTAAAAATGAAAACTAGCCTACTCAGAACTGAGAAAATGAATTCATAATATATTGATACTTTAGGAAAATGATCCATAAGTCATTTATGATGTGTAGTATTTAACCACACCACAATATGATGCATTATGTGGCCGATATGACTCCAAGTTTTTCTTTTCATTTTAAATTGACATTAATTTTAGTGAAAAGAAAAAGTGACATATCGAAAACCAAGAAAACACATTCATATTTTTTGATACTTTAGAGAAACAATCCATAAGTAATTTGATATTTATAGGAATCATTCGAAGCACAATACGATGAACGGTGTGACTGGTATGACTCAAAGTGTGGCTTTTTATTTATAATTAACATCAATTTTAGTAAAAAGGACAAATAGGATACTAAAAACCAAGAAAACACATTCATATTATTTGGATAATTTAGTAAAATTATATATAAGTCATTTGAAACATATATTAATTAACTTCACCTCAATATGACACTTGGTGTGACTTTTATGAATCCTAATGTGTCTTTTTATTTAAAATTGACATCAAATGTAGTAAAAAGGATAGAATACCTTCTCAAAACCATGAAATTGAATTCATATTGTTTTGATACTTTAGATAAATGATCCATAAGTCATTTTTGATGTGTAGGAATCAACCTCACCTCAATATTACACATGATGTTACCGACATGACTCCAACTATCCATTATCAGTTAAAAATTTTCATTTTAGTTCAAAACATGCGTCACTCACTAAAAAACAACAAAATAAACTCTAATTATTTCGATAATTTAATAAAAATTAACAAGTTATTTATGATGTGTAAGAATTTGTATCACATCAAACTGACATACGATGTGACCATTTTGACTCAAATTGTGTGTTTAATGTTTGAAATTAAATTTTAGTATAAAAAAACAAGTGACATAATGAAAACTAAGAAAATAAATTAAGGTTGTTTTTATACTTTAGGAAAATGATCCATAAATAATTTCTGGTGTGTAGGAATCATCTGTACCTCAATCCCATGCACAATGTGACAGATATAACTCTAAGTGTATCTTTATTTAAAATTGAAGTTAATTTCATTTAAAAGAATAGTTGACATACTCAATTCCAATCAAATACATTCCCATTATTTTGATAATTTAGGAAAATGATCCATAACTCATTTGTGATGTGTTGGAATCAACCACACCTCAATGAAATGGACAATGTGATTGGTATAACTCCAAGATTTTCTTTTTTATTTAAAGTTTATATTTTTAATGTATTATTTCATATAAATGTTAAATTTATTTCTTATGATATTAATAACAATTTTTTATCTAATATAGGTGGATTATTTTACTCGGGTTGAGGTGATTTATTCAGCAATAGATATCATGAGAAGACCTTTTTTATAGGGGATCACTGGTTCCAAACATGATAAAACATTAATGTTTTTAAATTTTTGTGGATAGTAACTGTAAATGTAATTATACAAAACATTTTTTAAAATGTATATATTAGTGTTTTTTGTATTCGTGATGTGAATTTTATTTCAATTAAATTATATATTTTGTGTACATGTTATAGGTTGCTTTAGTGTTCTATTATACAAAAATCACACTGCAGTAGGTGGGGCCTTTATTAGTGCTATTTCTAGTGTTTATAAAATGCCCCTTTATCTTCATTATTGAAAGTTATGATAAAGGGGACCCCTTTATCCACAATGTGATTAACAGTGCTTTTTTAGCATTGTTAAAAAAATTTCTGTATGCTACTAAATGGAATATTTGTAGTAGGGATAATTTTAGTAAAAAGAACCAGTGACATACTAAAAACCCCAAAAACACATTTGTATTGTTTTGATACGTTAGGGAAATAATCCATCAGTAATTTGTGATGTGTAGGAATCAACTGCACATCAAAATGCTGCAGGATATGATCAATATAACTCAATGTGTATCTTTTCAATTAAAATTGAAATTTTATTAATATATTATATCATATTTATGTTTAATTTATTTATTTATAGTATTACTAACATATTTTTTTTATTATATAAGTGGATTATTTGGTTCGGGTTGGGGTGGTTGTTTTGGAAACTGATAACATGGTTTGGATTTTTTTAGGGGGGTCACAGTTTCCAAAGATGAACATTAATGTTTTTAAATGTTTTTAGATATTAATTCTAAATATAATTATACAAAACATTATTTGAAATGTATATAGTAGTGTTTTTTATGTATTTGTGATGTAAAATTTATTTCAATTAAATTATATACTTTCATATATGTGTATTTGAATAAATGTTACAGGTTTAATTACTTTAGTGTGCTATTATGTAAAAAAACACTACACCAACTTGGTCATCATACTGAAGGTGGTCACCCATAGATACTTGAACCAGATTCTTATCTTCCATTTCATCTTCATCCAGCACCTTACAACGGTTTTACACATAAGTGATTCCATCATCCAGAGTATATGTTATCTGATATCCACATTCGGTGGTTTACTGTGCAAGTAATGCTTGTTCCAGTAAATAACTTTGTCTAAAATTCATCTATGCTCATCATGTATTCCATTTCTAGAGTTGTTGTATTTTCTAACTCATGAAATGCATGCTCCGTTTCATGGCTATCCATCTACATATGGAGATAACGTCTTTAGGGGTTTAATGGTTCTTCATAACCATGCATAGGATCCATGGTCTCGTATTCATAGAATATCATCTTCTTACATGTGACTATGTATAACTTCATATTATGTGATTTTTTCATGACCTTTGGGCTATATACAGTTGAAATTCACTATATGGATCAATATTTGACTTTACGCAGCAGCTTGTAGTTACTCATTAGTATCATATACTTTTATATTAAAGAATTGGAAATTACTCTAATTCCTTATGAATTATCATTCACCATAATCTACTTCTACTAGAAATATTGAAATTTTAGTGCGTTTCAAATTCCATTGGCACTAGATGTTCTTCCACCATAGATCATTTGAACAATTTCCTTTATTTCTCATCTCCATATCAAAATTTAATTATTTAACTTAAAGTATAGTTGAAATTTCCTCATAATTCATTAAAAATAGATACAATACTTCATCATAATCATCTAATGAGTACTTCATGTATGTAGTAGAGAACATTGTTCTCCCAATATCTCACAATCTGGAAATCAATAGTGAATTTAAGGGGATCTGTATCTTATAGATAATGTTAATTGCATGTGGTGTAATGATGTTGGCATATTTATACATTTTGAACAAAACATGAGTTTCAACCATATATATCATCACATATTGTTGGATTGAAGGTAAGATATCCAAAAATAAATTTAAAGTGGATGGTGAGTGGACATAAAAATACATTTGTTTCCTTGTTTAAGGAGAAAGTCAATATTGATTTATTTTCATTAGAAACCTTGAAATGGTTAACGGGGGTTGTAATATGTTAATATGATAACATGATATAGTTTTGATATTAATGGTTACTAATTTTAAATAAAAAATTAAGATAACATGAATACCATTCAAAATAATAGAGTAATAGTCATCACTGAAGACATTCATTTTTAAATTGAAAAGGATAAAAAAAATAATTTCTACATCAACAATACAAATTTTTGTTTTTTGAGGATATATGAGAAATTTATTATACTATGTTTTGAGTGCTACTGTTTAATTGTAATTGGTTAGATAGTAAAAATTATTTGAAACATGAATATTATATATTTACACTTTTTGATTTGAAAAGATTTAGTTGCAAATAAGAACCATTTATCCGGACTATGCATGTGAATGAGATATTTTTATGTTATTATCTAATTGAATGATCTATAGTCCATCATTTTTAAAGGGTAAAAATTCATTAGGGTGGTGAGGATGTTGATGATGCTATAAATTTATACAGGATGTATTCATCTATTACACGATTACCTTAGGATAATAATGACAGTGATATACACATAGTCCAGGTTGTACACAATGATCACATATAAGAGATATGGTAAAATAATTCATTACACTCTTAATTATTTATGTAAATATATATATTTTTTATAAAACATAGACATTTAAAAACATTTCTTCACTTCGATATTTAAATCTATATAAGTTAATCATTTCTTCCTTTTTTATATTAATTTTATATGAATTAGTTTAAATTACATATTTTTTTGGTTGAAGAATCCTGGTATCATTTTTATGGGATGATTTATTGGTATTAATCATTTTAATGTATTCACTTTAATTTTACTATATTATTTAACCAAATAGATATAATTTTATTTTATATTATGAACAATCAAATTTTAATTCTAACAATCATTTAATTCTAATCAAATAAAAGTACACTAAATTAAACATTTTTAGATGTTGGTAATTTCTTCCTTTTTTATTAATATATATATATATATATTTAAGATACATGTTCTTTTGGTTGAAGGAGTTCAAATCATTATTTTGTTTCAACTATTTATCTATATTCATAATTTTCATGTATGCACTTTTCTTCATCTACATTGGATAATAGAATAGATGTAATTTTCTTTTTATTATTAACAAACAAACTTTTACTTATAAAAATTATTCGATTCTATAAAAATACAAGTACTTGGAATTACATATTCTTTGATATAGATCATTTATTCCATTTTTGTATTAATTTTTATATTCATTAATTTCAGTTACATATTTTTTGGTTGAAGAAGCCCAATATAATTATTTTTATATGACTATTTCTTTGTATTTATTATTTTCATGTATGAATTTTTCTTCATCTATATTAGCTAACTAAAAATATATAATTTTATTTCTATTATGAATAATCAATTTTATACATATAATAATCATTTAATTTTAATCAAATATAAGTACACAAAATTTCATTAATGTAGTATAAATATATTTAAATGATGGACAAGGAGGTAGATGAATATTTTTTGAGGTATGTGTATGTTTCTTCAAATAAATATATCTATAATAATTAAATTATTGAATTAAATTAAGCTTATTTTTGTCAAAACTGTTTGTAGCTCCTTTTCTTCTCCAAAGAAGATGATACCCAATGTTAGTATATATGAGATTATATAATTACTAAAAATTTCATTTGATTATGGGGAGAAAATATTTATAATTGAATTTAATTATGAAATAACCTTATAGGCCCAAATGTATAGTAGTTTAGGAGTTTCATGGCTCTGCAAAATCATTTTAAGGTTAGTATATTATATCCTTATTGGATGAGCATTGACCAATAAATGGAAGATTAATTATGGGGGTGTATAATGCTAAAATATCTCAATTTACCTTTCTCCCATGGTTTAAATATTATATATTTCGTATGAATAAAATTTGATCTATTAATTTATAAATGACATTCAACTTTCCCAATACAAAATAAATTAAGAATAGGCGGATATATTTTTCAGCTATTAGGTGGAGAGTTTTAAATCAAATTTGAATTCATCTTATATTTTTAGGAATAAAAAAATGAAAATCCATGCCTCAAATATGGGTTTATATATTCAAAGACGTGAGAGAATTTTTTCACTGGATGGTAGGAGAGAAACTTTCTAGTATGATAATTATTGTTTATAAAATCTATTTGAAAAGGTATTTTTTAATTACTTTATTACTTATTAATTTATTATTATGTAACAAGAACTCGGGAGATCTCATCAAGAGATCAAATTACAAAATTTATACCCTCATACTTTGTCACGTGGGGTATCCTTTACTTGCGGAGAAAATGATTGCAGAAAAGTTTGATGAATTAAGAGAAAAATCTAGTACTCGATCTAAATAGGTTCAATTCAATCCTCCATCTCCACACACTTTCTATTAAAAATGTAAAAGGGTGAGAATGATGAAAAAGTGGAAGTCTCATATGGATCTATAAAAAAATGTTGCTTAAGAGATTGTAAGAAATTAATTATTATTTTTCTTTTTTATTAGTATTTTATAAATTCTGGACACTAATAATATATATATATATATCATTTCAAGATTATGTTCATAAGTTAAGGATACATAAGACCTTTATTATAGAGATGCAGAATTTTCATAGATAGGTGTTACATATTTTAAGAAGAATATTCCTTACATTACACAAATAAAAGATTAAGTATTATAAAGGTATAGTGCCTTTGGAAACATAGACACAAAAATATGGTCCATAAGTTAGCTACATAATCTCCCACTATGTTCTTCATAACTATCACCCTTCTTAGACATATCATATATAATAAATTTCATCATAACCTGGGTAAACGAAACATAATAATGGGTGAGCTCGAAGGCTCATTAAGGGTAAAACAAGGTGATGCATAGGAATAACAAGAATATAACGGTATGATAACATGAAAATGAAATTTTAAAACCACACCCTACATATCAAAGATAATAATCATGAGTCATGTAATAAACATTGATAGTTTATAAGACATGAATCATAATGGAATCAAATAACATGATCCATGGGTGCATAACATTAGTATAATAAATATAATTGTGGAATTAAAATAAGCATAGAAAATAATTTACATAGTAGTAAATGGTTACTTCAAAGGATATCAGTAGAATGAGTTCAATCCCCAATCCATCATAGTAGTCAAGGTTCACTATCAAGACCATCATAGAAGAAAAAAACCCTTACCTCAACCAGGATCACTCCTCATTCTAGTCCTTTCTATATCATGAGATATAAATATTTATCCAATGAATTAGAGTGATATATAGGTCTCACCCATCAAATAATGAAAATAATATGTATGTGTTCTGCATGCTCATAAAATATTCATCATATCCTAACCCATGTAATGAAATGGTTTTGATAAAAAAATCATCCTATCATAAGCTATGGAAAATAGAAAGGTTCCACAATCATTTAATAAATTCATCATATCATAACCCATGAAAATAATTGGGTTTCTTAATCATTTACTCATGTTATAACCCATGGAAGATAAACAAGTTTCATAAACATCATGCCATCATAAGCATAAACCATTCAGAGAAAGAATAATAATGGTATCCTTGGATCATATCCCCAGTAAGGAACAAGTAACATAAATGGTTGTAATATTAGATGGAAAATTCTTTTGAAAATACACTTGAGACATTTCTTTAGGTAAATAACATATCTTTGAAAATCACTTTTTAAAACTAAAAATTTATAAAATATTTTAGAAAACATTGTCTTTGAAATTAACAATGAAAACATATAAAGGAAGCATTAAAAATCATTTAAAATATTTCTTGAGAAAAATACCCTTTCATATTTGAAACAAACATTTTAAAACATAGAACATTTAAAAATAATTTTCTTGTAATATAGCCTTGAAAACTTATAAAAGAATTTTTAAAAATAATTTAAATTTTTTCTTGTAGAAAATATCCTTCCGCATTAATTTTTTTTAAACATAAAAAATTTTGAAAATAATTTTATTTTAAAATAACCTTAAAAACTTATAAAGAAATATTAAAAGAAAATTATGTTCACAATGGTGGGAAATTCTATTCACGTCGTACACATTAAAACAAATATTCCTTTCACATTTTCAATAAAAATTATATAAGCACTGTTTGGAAAACAACATGATGCTTTATTTGATTTTTTTTAAAAAAAATTAAAATTTGGGTAAAAATATATTTATAAAATCATTTATATAATGTTAAAAAAATTAAAATACTTTTAGAAAATAGGGTTTTAGAAGAAAATTGGTTGTCAAATAAAGAGAGAAATAAAACCCTTTTTCTTAAAAAAAATTCTTTTCAAATCTTGAGTACATAAAGAGAATAAAATTAAGGGAAAATGTATTCTCATGAAATAACTAGAGGAGAATAAAATTCATTTGTTTCTTGGGAGGTGGATAATAATAGCTCATCATTGGAATCATAATCAGGAACAATCATGAGAGACAACGAGATTGTATCATAAAACACTTATCACATTAGTAACATTGAATCGTAAGTACCATGAAAGAATAATGTTAAATAAAATGTATAATATCATGATAATAAATAAATTAATGATATTATATTTCAAGGGGTCTACAAATAAACCTCATAAAAGAATATAGGTGAATAACATAACCTATGTCTCAAAGAAGGAAAATTGAAACAAAAATCCCTTATAAATTTGGTAACTTTTGAACCGTAAACCCCATGAAAGAGATATACTAAAATAGATATGTGAATCCCACAAATTTATATTACAATAATCATAAATTTTTTTCATGGTCATTATATACACCACATAAAAGAAAGACGTGGTGAATATTGTACATGTCTAACAAAAGTAAAAAGTGAGACATAAATCTCTTACTTTAAGTCGTGAATTCCTTCGTACACTTTAAAATCTCCTATATAATAAATAATAGTTTATTATAAATATATTATTGAAAAATAATTATATATATTATACCATATATGATTTTCTTATGGACTTTTATTACCTTCTTATTAAATATTCCATGTTAAGGTCAAGTTTTGGGAAATAATTGCTTTGTTTTTTGTGTATGAGTTGATTTGTAATTTTTTATCCTATTAATTCGTTAATGATTCACAAATATACATAAATTTAAACATGATTAAATATAATATATATTAATTATATTTGTTTTTAGGGTAATCCATAATATTTAGAGATAGAAAATGAAATACATTATTCACAGAGATAGAAGGTCCTACATACGTATGAATGTTGTTTCCCTTTTCTCAAAGAATTGAATGAAATAAAAGTAAATAATATATTATTGTTAAAAAATAATTTTTATTTAATATATATCACATATTTTCATTAAAATAATCCTTATTTACTTCCATGTAAAGCGTTAACGAATCACATCGCTTTGTGAGGTGGTAGTCTACCGTACACATGAGCGACGTTATCATATTCCCATAGAATGGAATTTATAAAGGTATATATTATATAATTATTATATAAGAATAATAATATCATAAATATAATATAAAAACATTTAATACATCCTTATATCCCGTAGTGATAGGTGGTGATGGAAAATGGATAACATCAGTTCACAAGGCGGTATTCCGCCATACACATGAATAGTGATTTCGTATTCCATTTTATGGAAGTGTATATAGTTGTATATAATGATCCTAACATAAATAAATCTCATTATATATAAGATAATAAGTTTATTATATCATCATGGATTAATAATAATTGAATAAGGTGGAGGAAGAAATAAAATAAAATGATAGGTTTGGGGTGTTACCTCTTATGTATACAACTTCTTTTGGTTTTCCCCAAAAGGCTTCTTAGTTTGGATTTATGAGAAAAATAAGTCTTATATAATGGGATAAGGGGATTAAGGAAGTGATTTTTTTAGGTCCTAGAAGAACCAAATGTGTTTGGATGTTTTAATATGAGAGGATATAGGGTTTTCTTTTATAAGTGAGGTGAGTGACACACTTGTAATTTTTGAAAAGAAAAAGGTGTACCCATGTTTTTCACATGAAACAAAGCTCTAAAATGGAACATTATCGGGAATTGAAGATATTATTTAAAAAATAATTATACAATTGGTGATTTATAAGTTATGGGTCATTTTAAACCTTTATATTTTTAGTTTAACCCCCTAGTAAACTCATTTTTACCTTTACCACAGTAAATAACTTTTACTATTTTTACTATTCATTATGGTAAAAATTTTTATTTTTAAAATTATATAATAAAAATTATTTTTTTTTCAAAATATGGAAACCAATTGTCAAAATTACATTCATATAAGTGGTAAAATTTAATTTAAAATTAATCTCGCATACGTGATGAGAAAGCGGGTATTCAAAGAGAAGATGTTCAAAAGTTTTAAAAGTTTTTATATAAAATATTAGTATCAAATAAATTCCAAGGAAATAAATAGGGTTAATATATATATATATATAATTGAACTAATTTTACCTTCAGGCCTCCTTATGTGCAGATGCTACCAGACTTATTCTACAAGGAACAAGCCCTAAAAGGTGATTCAGAGCAAGGTGCATTCAATAGAGCATAGCCAATGGATTTGGATGAATTAGAGGGTATGGAATTTTACATAGATATCAGGCCTATGAATCTATACACAATACAACTAGCTGTATTTCCATGCAAAGGTAGAGAGCTAATCATGATGCAGACGCTAGGGAGGGGTAGTTTCAAGTAGTCACAGTCTGTAATGAATGAATTCCTTTAATATCTTCATGTCTGATAAAGTAAATGGTTACCCTTAAAACTTTTAAAAGTGGAGTTATCGAAAATGAATAAAAACTTAAGGCCTTTGGGCCACTTAGGCTTAATAAAAACCAATATTTTCCATTATTCATGAAAAAATTTACCTTCTCAGAAAATTCTCAAAAATTCACCCAAATATAATTTTGACATGATGATTTAAAAATTTAAGTTTTTTAAAATATGTTTTCTAAAATTTTCAAGAATTAATTTTACAATTAGTTCACAAATGGGCACAAAAATATTTTTTATAAACAAATACAATTTTAAACATAAAACTGGATTTATTCTTATCTTTTGTCCGAAAAACACATAAGATGACTGTTAAGAATTTGATTGAATATTTCATATATAAATTTAATTAAAATCATTCACAAAAATTGATTTTTATTAATTTATTGATTTAAAACACATTTGTGTGCATAACAATAGTTTTTCATAAAAATATTTCCATCATTTTTAAATAGTTTTTATTTTAATATCTAATTAATTGGTTACCATATAATTAATTTTATATACATTTGTAATATATATATTTTCAGAATTTAGTTGATCATATTAATACTTTTCATTCCAACAAATAGTTGGAAACTATCATATTAAATAATAATATTTTAATAGTATGTCACATTTCATTTGAAGTTGTTTGTAACACAAGCTAAAATTAGTGTTTCATGTAAAAAAACTATAGATAGTATAGTGTGTAATAAAAAATATTGAAAAAAATTAAATTTACTTGAAAAAAATTAAAAAATATCAAGGTATTTCATTTATCCCTGAGGGTTGGATGACTATTCTTAAAAAGAATTTAGGAAAGTAAGAACATGTAGGCTCTGTAAAAGGATATGGTGCAGTTTTCAGTGTTAGAAATTTTTTAGACATCCCAGTATAGCACCAATAAATGTATAATATAAGTTAAAATATATTTTTGGAAGGCTGATCATTTATAGATGAATCAATAAATAAATGAGTGAATTAATTTTCTATAAAAGCTGTATTTTCAAAAATAGTGAGATATATGTAGCCTGCTAATATAGATCCTACACCACCTCATTCAAAACTAACTATGTACTAAGGGTTGCATATTAGGGATCCCTGTTTATATAATATATCATAAAAAAATAATAATTAATCTAGGGGATTATGTACATCATTAGTTTAAATATTCATATCATACAAGAGTGGTGGTACATAATATTATTGAACCAACTGATCTAGTGTCATTGCCTACCATAGAGGTCATTATATTAAGGAAGGGTATGGGTCATTTTTTACTTTTTCTATCTAGCCAATTTTGTCAGATGACATATGAGGTACATGTTATTTTTTAATTTTTATTTACCATTGATTTTTAATTAACTATAATGTTTTCTTTAATTTACTTTATATATAAGTATCAGAAATCCAAGGAATCATTAAAAAAGAAAAAAAATGTTTTGGGAACCATAACCTTTAAATAATTCTCATTTTTTTCAAGTACTAAGAAAATTACCAATAAATTCATTTATATTATAGAATAATTATGAGTTTTAATGGATATTGGTATATGTGGGAGGGACTATCCATTAAAAATATTTAAAAAATACATCTTATATGATGTTATTTGTGATGATCTCTCAATACCTATGTGTAGTTATTTTCTATGTAAGTAAATGTTAGTTTAAATTTTCATTTAATTAAGTAAATTTAAATTATTTTTATTTAATTTATTTATTATTTAATTTTATATCTCAACACTCTTTGCCAAAAAATGAGAGCACTTATGTTTATGGTTTTACGAATCTAGAATGTTAGTTTTGGGATTTTGTTATGATTTAAAATTCTGTTTTTTATATTGTGTTGTTTTTTTGAATAATAATAATACATTAATTAATTTAAAATACTTAATTTTTTTAAAATAGATAATTATAATTTCTCAAAGAATCATATACTTCATGTGTATTTATCTTTTCTATGTTTTCTATATATTCTTTTTATTTAAATAATTTACAATTAATGTTTACTTTTTTTCATATTTTTTTTTGTCTCACAGTCACTTGACCTATCACACATTATATACCAAACTATATCTTGGTTTTACATTCACATAACTTACTACATCTTTTATATCTCACAATAACTTTCTCTTGGTGGATTATTTTTTCATGTGGTCATTCATTCCTTCTTGTGGTCGATTCAAAATTTTCTCTTGTAGTTAATTGATTTTTTATTCTTTATGTTGATCTAAAATTCATTTGTGTAGTTGGAAGATTTTTTATCTTATAATTGATTGATTTTATCCCTTTTGGTTGATTCATATTTTTCACACAGTCGCTTATCTCTCATGCAGCTAGTCATTTCTTCTTGCGGTTGATACCTCATGATCGATTTATTTTTTACATATGATAGGTTGTATTCATTTTGAGATCAATCTTCCCTCATAAGAGGTTAAACCTTATATTCGGTCTAATACTTTGAAAATTTCTAAAACTTATAAAAATTCTGGAATGTTATTTTTTTTTGATTTCGTGATATATAGACTTACTGCATGTTTTTCATAGATTTTTATCTATTTTATTGATTCTAAATATTCATATATATATATATATATCACATAGAATCTATGTGAAGTATGTTTTGAATGTTTTAAAGTCATTAAATTAAATATTTAAAATATTTTTTCTTTTAAACATAAACCTACAACATGTGTTTCAAAATTTCAAATTTATTTATTTTTAATGATTTCTTAGTTTTATTTATTTATAAATTAAAATTTATTGTTAAAAATTTTATTAAAAGTTTCGTTATAGTTTTTAAATGTAATTTTATTAATTTTAGATTCTATTTTGCATATATGAATGTTTATAAATGGAAAGATGTTTTTTAAAATTTAAATTTTGATTCTATAGAAAGTAAATGGTGTGTTTTTAGGGTATTTTTGTCCTATTACCATGGAGATGTTTTGAATTGTTTATATGAATTCAAACTTGTTTTAATTATTATTTAGACATTGAATTTCCAATAATTATTATGGAATGATAATTTCTCCCTCTATTCGATAATTATGATATATTTTTTGAATTTTAATTGTCTAACAGATTTGTTTTTTATTTGTTGTTCAGTTTTATTTAAAGATATTTAGGACTCATTAAAAAGATTTGATGACACATTTTTATTCTTATACAAAACTGTTGAGACATTATTTATGATAATGTGAAGTGTTTTACGATTTTGTGATCATATTAAAACTTTTTCTCATCTACTAAATGATATCTCAAGGGGGACCAAAAGAATCTTCAAATTCTACTACTTTAGAGGAAAGTTATGATATTTTACTCGAAAACCATTGGTTGTGATTCCTCGATATTCATCTAATTATTCTCTTTGGTTTCATCTGATCTTGAATTAATTCTTGTTATCTTCTCTTTTTTGTTTAAATCTTTGATTTATTCTTTTCTCATCCAAAACCATTCTTTCCTCTAGGTTTTGACTCTCAAATTATAAACTTAGAACTATTCATTTTTCAACTACTATTATCTAAATTCAGGATTTTAAGGGTTGCGACTCCCCATACAAAATTCATGTGTCTTGGTTATATTTCCTATAGAAAAATCTGGTTGTCACTGGATTAAGATTCCCCTTAAAAAATTAGGTAGTTCTTATCACATATCTCAAAGAGTAGAGAGGTTTAAGATTATTCATAGGTCTAATTTTGATCAAACTACTATAAAATCTCATGTGTTCATTCATTATATCTACACTAATTTTTTTACTTGTCATGCATGTAAATCAACATTTATGATCAAATTTGATAATAATTATTTAAAATTTTAATCTAGTATATTCACCCACAACTCTAGACCATTTATCATCACCATATCAGACCTAAAAATTTATATCAGAGCGTGTTCATCATTGTTGGGGTTTTTCCTAGTTGTCTAGGAACCCCAAAATACTATATTAAATACAGGGATCGAATCCATCCAGCCCTAATATTTGGGGTTCTACATGAATAATGGAGGTTGGGATCGTCACAAGGCATGAACTATGGGACCACAGTGTGGTATGGATCAGGGGACCTAAAAACGAAAGGGAGTGATGAATTTGTTGGTTTGGTAGTGCTGGATGGGACTGACAACACAAAGAACATGGTGGAGATGGGTGAGAGGAGTCGTTATCTTGGAAAATAGTATCGATCGAGTGGGTTGGTGGATAGAGTATTTGATGACGATGATAGATAGATCCATGTCAATAGTATCGGGTGGAAATTGTGGTGTTAGGAAAAGTACAAACTCATAGTGTAGGCAGGCTATCTCAACCTATGGTGGAGGGATAATGTTGGCATGTGTGTTTGGATAATGGAGGTGAAAGGTTGTTTAACCTTGTTAGTACTAGGACCTTTGGGAATTTAAATAAAGTAGATATATGGTGGTGGGATTATATAGGGAAGAGGATGGAGAAACCTTCATTAGAGCTAACATGATTGAGAATTATGAGAGGGTATGGTTTTCCCCCATAGATATGTGGCATCGTATAGTTATGTAAGGTGAAATTCTAGCCGATCAGATTTGTTGATGGAGAGCATGGTGTAAAATTTGGTGTCCTAGAACCAAATGGTTTTAATTTTATTACATGGACATTTAATGTATTTAAATATTAAACATATTATTACATATTATTCATTGTTCTGCATGATCATGATGTAATAATGTCCTAGAGTATTTGTTGCATTGATAAGGTCATGCCAGTTCCCTGTAATGATGAGAACCTTGAAATGCTATAACAATATTCTTAAATATAGTTCTATGGTCGGATGAAATACCATAATAGGACTCATATAATGTATAACATTAGGTGTGTGTACTCATAAGCATATGAGACTTCCTCTCATGAAGTTTGCACAAGGTAATCTCCATGACAGGAGATTATGAGAATAGACCTGCTGGTAGGAATTCCACATGTTTTGGTGTCATCAGATATTTCTATCTATGAGCATGTGTAATGATCCTTATACTTTAAGATTACAATTAATATGTGTCATGACTCACACACTTTGATTTATTGACGAAAACCATCACGCAGACAGTTGGCGGGGAGTAGGGTACATTGGGTGCATCAAGAGTGGCATGTTATTAAAGGATAAGTCAAGGAAATATTTGTCCCTTCCATTTATAGAAGTTGATATATCGACCCTTTGATTGAAATAGAATCATCGTGAAAAATTATATGGACATGTCATAATGATGAGTTTATTTCAGGTATTCAAAGAATGACGTATTGAGCATAAAAGTTGATGACACTATCATGAAACCTGCTTGATAAGATATTGCGACAAATGGATTATATTACATAGTGAGCGTTCATATGTGGATGTTGTTTTTGTGACTTTATGTTCTTCCTATTTGGTTCCTTGCCCCATTTCTATACAGTACTCTTGGAATTTAGGCAAGCCCACCAAATGCCAATGAGAAAGAATCCTAGAGGGTTACACACTAAATGCCTTTGGTGGTCTCGGTTAAATTATATTTAAATTTAATTAATAAATATTATTCTCAAGACATCTGAATAATTTTATTCAAGTTAAAATGATTATAAAAAGGAAATAAATATTTATTTACTGGATTGTGGGTAATATATATATATATTTTTTATTAACCACTTAATAAATATTCTTTTACTAGTTTGTAAAAAAATATTTATTTAAGAGAATAAATTATTTATTTATTTATTTGGGTGTTCAATAAATGGAAGTGGAGTTCGAGCATATCAAGGCTCGTCTGGTAGTAAAATAATTATTTTGAAGATGATAAATAATTATTTATCTAGTTGGAAAAAATAAAAATAATTTTGCTATTATTTTGTGATGCAAAATTTTATTTATAATTCCATTTTTCACGAGTTGGCGCACCATAACTAATGATGCTGTATTATTATTAAAATAATGGGTTTTCTCTAAGTTCATGAATGAATTTAATTGTTCCTATGAAATTAAATATTGTAACTAAAATTCCATGTATATAAATAGACAAGTACGTCTATTGTGCCATACACCACACCACACACCTGGTGAATTGAGAATTGTTAATCCAAACAATTTCTCTCTTGAATCCTATTCTCTCTCATCTCAAGAATGAGATACGTTCTTCAAGACCGAGGAATAAGTGATCAAGAACAACCGACAGAAGACACTCGCTTCACCGTTCCAGCACCTGAAGAACGGGAAGTGTCGATCAGAGGCCGTCAAAGCACGTGTGGATCTCCGCTAGAGGGATTCTAGTTTGGATCCTTGAAAGCACAACAAGATAATCCATAAGGGTAATTCTGAACAATTGACATCATCAACAAAGAAAATACTGAAGATCCAGGTATAATTTTCTTTATGAAATTAATTAAATTAATTGTAAACATGATGTGCAAGATCCTATCTAAAGTTTTCAGGCCTCTTCATTCTTTATCTAAATCATTGATTATATTCCATGGAGACTGGCGTTCATTATCGTATTAATCCCAAAATAATCATTGATCATGGTAAAAATAAAATTTGGGTTCTATCCCACACACACTTCCACTGCGCCTAGAACCTTCAGGTGGTATCAGAGGGGTTACATCATAGTTTATATTTATTTAAATATTTTGTTGATGATTTACACATTTAATAATTTAGTTATTTTCATTCCGGTTAATCATTCTGCAAATATGAATCTTGAGATCTGTTCCTCCTCTTTCTTTTCTAATTCATCTTACATAGATGATCTTTTATTTTAATTTTGATTAAAATAAAATAGAGGATATCAGCTGGAGGTGCCAAAGGTTCCTGGATATACAACACTAGAACACACATTGTGTATTTGGTATCACACACTGTGTAGTAAAGGTTCAATGCAATGGGTCTAGTCTGCCAAACCAAGCTGTGTCATTGGATTTTTTCTAAGTTTTAATGACTCCGCGTGTTGACCCAGAACAGGTGGCACCCAGTTTTTGGATTACACACTCTGTGGCCCAATGGACATGGTGTGTAGTTGCTTCGGGTTAGGGTTGGACTGTGTACCCCGTACACGGCTTACCCATCTGTAGACCATGTAAGGAGGAACTACATGAGGGGTGGCCCACTAGACACACCGTGTACTACAAATATTTCCAAATAACACTCACACGCTGTTTCCCCAGGTGTGTACTTCGGATGGATGATGAACAATAGCACACATCGTGTAGTTGTAACTACACACAGTGTACTCATCCAAATTATGTAGATTTATTAAAATGTATTATTATATTATACAAACCATGGAGACGTGTACCATCATGCGAGCGTAAAGCTGAGGTTCAACACATGATAAGTGTTATATATATATGTGTTTAATTTTACATCTGTGTAATGTTCATTTCCACCAATTGGGTAGTTATGAATAGGAATTCATTGGGTTTCCCCCAAGTTACACGTTGTGTAAAAAGATAATTTTAAATGAATTTATTTGTTTAAAATTATGATGGATGATAATCTCAAGGAAATTCAGAAAAGGGTTTAAGATAAAATGAATGATTAATTAAAGATGGTAATTAATTGATTCGAGAATGATTTATCTTAAACAAGAAAGATTAAATAATTTAATGCTTGTTTTATTTATGCATAAATATCATTGCATATATGGATGATCATGAGCTAGACCAAGACCATTGTATGTGGATGGTTTATTTTAATTTATTTTTTTAATTAAATTTTTTAGCATGAGAGCCTTCTCCTCATTAATATGTAGTGCCTGCATGCCCAAGGTTTCTTTTATGTAAAACTCCATTTTACCCCTCACCTACACATGAGTAAAAAAATGCATATGTAATGGATGGAACTCCCATGCTAGTGGAGGCGGTTCAAGCTGGAGCCGAGACGAAACCAATCCCAGGAGATACAGAGGGTGACAAGTGGAAAGCTGCAAACACAAACCCAAAAGGTTCAAGATGTTTCTCCCCTAGTTCAGGGTTAGTTTATCATCCTCTAGATAAACTAACCATTAGAAAATATAATGATCATTCTCTTTATTTTATTTCTGTCAGTTTCATAGTCTATCATTATGGATGTGTTGTCACGATCACATAATTAATGAATTAAAAAAGCATGCAAGATAGAAATAAAATAAACCAGACTTATGCGTAAATATTATCAGGACATTGTTAATCACTTAAATAAGTTCCACTAAATATTAAAAAGAATGTGATAATGATAATAATAAATTCACACATAAGAGATAAAAATCCCTCAAATAAAATATTATGTAAGACCAAGACTTTGATTACTTGATGAAGTAAAAAACTCAATAAAACTATGTGTTTGACAAACCCTTGTTGGGACACTTACTTTTCTACAAGATTCCCTTATGAATGGTTTCAGGTTTAATTAACCATATTACATCAAGAGGAGTATCCCAGAGTATCCCATTCTAGACTTGGAGTAATATTGGAGGAAAGAGTTGATGAAATACAAATTCATGATTTCAGGATTGAGGAGTCCACTCAACAGATCAAGGAGATGCAAGCCTGCAGTTGACAAAGTCCTGCCTAACTAAATACCTTCTAATATCTTAACAAACCCTTATTGGGGTTATGCGAAGAGGAATATGGATCCTTGCCACTAGAATTTCATGGAAATTGGAAATTCCGAGTTCAATGGTGAGGGAAATTAGGACTTGATAAAATAGTGTGAGACTTAAAAAAATTATTACTTCTCATAAAATGTAATCAATAAAGTACTAATGATCTTTTATTTTAATTGTAGAATAGAAATTACATGATTTTCAACCACACTATCTCTGTGATAAAATTTGGATTAAGACAACATCCTCACCTGTAGTAACCTCCAAGATTGGTTTAGACACTTTTGTGTTATCCTATGCCATTATTATAAGTCATATGTGCTAGAGTTAGAATTACATGATCGCCCTGCCAAAGAGGCGAGTGATGAGGATTTCCTTGTCTATGAAAACATATGAATGATGCGATCGACATTTAATGGTTGATGTTATCATCAATGTCTGGTTATCTCATGAAGTCTCATGAAAACATGGATGCTTATAGCATGCTCGATCACCTCTGCGGTCTTTACCATGAGAGAGAAAGATAGGAAAGGTTTGAGATCTCTAAGGCACTCTTTTTGAGTAAGCATGGAGAAGGTTCCCCAGTTGGGCGTCATGTAGTCAAGCTCATTGGCTACATTGAGCGCCTAGAGGTTCTAGGGTTTAAACTTCCCAAAGAACTGGGAATCGATCTCATTCTTTCATCTCTCCCTCAGAGCTTCTCTAACTTTGTTGTCAATTTCAATATGAAAAACATTGAGAAGTCTCTATCTGATCTTATTATCCTCATTCACCAGGTGGACCAAGATATGAAGCACAAAAAACCTTATATCCTTATGGTGAATAAGAGGAAAGGGAAGGAGGAGAGATTTAAGCACGAAGTTTATTCTCAGCCTTCCAAGAAAAGGAAGATCAAATATGAGGCAAGGGAACAAGAGGCTTCTTGTTTTGCATGTGGCCAGAAGGGCCACTAGAAGAAGAACTGCACCCATCCTAAGAAGCAAGGGGAATCTTCAGGTGCAATTTTATCAAATTCAATCTATCTATTTCTACAAATTGGGTGTTATATACAGCTTTTGGTGATCACATATGTATCAAAATACATGAACCAAGTAGATTTAGGAAGATTGATCGAGAGGAGGTAGATCTATGAGAAACCAACAGAGCCAGAATTGCTGCTGTAGCTGTCAAGGACTACCACCTCACGTTGCCAACTAGGATGATCTTGGTTTCAAAGGGCTATTTTTATGTAATTTCTGTAACCAAAAACATAATTTTTGTATCCAGACTAGATATAGATGGATTTCTTTAAGTTTGTAAATGAATGTTTCTTATTTTATGAATATAGAATTTTTTGGTAGGGCACATTTATACAAGGTCTTTATGTGTTGTATTACACAAAACAAGTAATGGAAATTGATGACAAAGATACTTCACATGACTCATACTACACCCAACTTTGGCATCACCGGCTAGGTCATGTAAACAAGAAACTCTTGACAATGTTACATAAATATGGATATTTAGATTCTTTGGAACTAAAACCACTTGGCGTATGTCATGCATGTTTACAAGTAAAAATGACGAAATCCCCATTTGGTGGGAAAGGTGAAAGGGATAAAGAGCTTCTTGAATTGGTTCACACAAGTCTATGTGGACCATTTCCAGTTAAAGCAAGGGGTGGGTACTCATACTTCGTAAATTTTACTGATGATTTTAGTAGATATGGATATATCTTCTTAATGAGGTATAATTTGGATTCCTTTGATAAGTTCAAGGAATACAAGAATGAAGTTGAGAACCATCATGGTAAGAATATTAAGAAACTTCGCTCAGACCAAGGTGGGGAATATCTTAATCAGAACTTCATTGATTACTTACCAGAGTTGGAGATCCTATCCCAACTCACTCCTCCTAACACACCTCAATGGAATGGTGTAAGAGAAAGGGGGAACCACACCTTGTTGGACATGGTGAGATCAATGATGAGTCATTCAAGTATTCCATTGTCCTTTTGGGGGTATGAATTACAAATAGTGGCACACATAATAAACCAAGTACCAAATAAATAGATAAATGGTATTTTATACGAGTTTTGGAGTGGAAGAAAATCCATGTTATCAAATTTACATGTGTTGGGTAGATAAGCGTTTGTTAGCGAATCTTAAGGTAAAAAACTCACACCCCAAGGTAAAAAGTTTACCTTTATAGGATACCCCAAGAAAACAAGGGAATATTACCTATACAACCCCTCATAAAAAAGGTTATAGTGGAAAGACATTCCATATTCCTTTAGAGGAAGAACATTTCCCAAAGAGATGGTGGGAGAGATATGGACTTTGATGAAGTCGAGGCTCAAGAAACATAAGAGTTGGTACAGAAATAGATTCCACAAAGCCCCATGGAAGAAGAATCTATTCCAGAGACACAAGTACTACGTAGGAGTACAAGAGAGGTTAGAGAAATAGAAAGGTGTAGTTTTCTAGTTATAAAGGATGGTGACTCCTTATTAGTCGATAATAATGACCCTCTAACCTACAAAGAAATAGTAAGTGGCACAGACGTTGCCAAGTGGCATGAATCCATTAATTATAACCTAGATTCCATGTACCAAAACCAAGTCTAGATTTTGGTAGATCCTCCAGTTGATGTAAAGACTGTTTGTTGCAAATGGGCATTCAAGAAGAAACTGAAAATTCAAGGACAAGTCAGTACCTATAAGACACGACTTGTTGCAAAAGGGTTTAAATAACATCAAGGAATTGACTACAATGAAAATTTTTCACCAATTTCAAAGATGAAATCCATAACAATTCTACTTGCCATTATAATATACCATGACTATGATATTTTGAAAATGGATGACAAAATAGCATTCCTTAATGGGATCCTTCAGGAAAATGTCTACATGACACAACCTGAAGGATTTTCGACTCCAAATGATGCCAATAAGATATGAAAGTTACAAAAATCCATTTATGGATTAAAGAAAGAATCCAAGTCATGTAATACTCATTTTCATGAAGCCATAACAAAATTTGGTTTTATCAAGAATTAATGTGAGCCTTGTATCTACAAACATTTTAGTGTGATTGTAGTCATTTTCCTAATAGTATATGTTGATGATATATTACTTATTGGAAATGAGATACTAGTCTTATAGTCTATTAAGGCATGGTTGAATCAATGCTTATCTATGATGGAATTGGGTGAGGCAACATATATTCTTGGGATCAAGATCCATCATGATAAATCTAAGAGATTGTTGGGCCTAAGTCAAACTACATACATGGATAAGATATTGAAGAGATTCAGTATGGAACAATCCAAGAGGGGATTGTTTCAAGTATTACATGTCATTCATCTTTCCATGAAAATTTGTCCTCAGAGAAAAGAGAAAAGAAATATAATGGAACATACTCTACACACATCAGTGATTGGGTCAGTCATGTATGACATGCTATGTACTAGACTGGATGCCACCTACGCATTGAGTGCGGTAGGCAGATATCATGCTGACCTAGGTGACCAACATTGTATGGTAGTCAAGACCATCCTAAATTATTTGAGGTGTACTAAGGATATGTTCCTGGTTTATGGAGTAGATGAGGAACTAGTCATCAGATGATATGCAGATACTAGTTTCTAGAATGATCAAGATGACATGAAGTCACAAACAAGATACATCTTCACATTGAATGGAAGTGTAGTAAGCTGGAAGATCTCAAAGAAGAGTGTGGTCATAGATTATACAATAGAGTCTGAGTATATTGCATCTTTTGAGGTAGCTAAAGAAGCAGTTTGGATGTGAATCTTCGTCCATGAGCTTGATGTGATACCTAATAGTAAAGATCCCATAACATTGTATTATGATAATACCGCAATGGTGGATCTCACAAAAGAGCCAAGGTCACATTAGTGGATGAAGCATATACTTAGTAAGTATCATATATTGAGGGATTTTTCTCAATGAGTTGAAGTTACAGGAATTAGTAATTCCACGGAAGACAACGTGGTGAACCCCTTGAATAAAGATTTGACTCAGCAGAAACATGATCACCATTTGAGGTCTAGCACACTGAAAGTCATAGGCAGTTGTAACTAGTCCAAGTGGAAGTTTGTAACAGTTGGTTTCCTAGAACCAACTAGTTTTAATTTGATTACATGGAAATTAAATGTATGAAAATATTAAACATCTTATTACATATTGTTCATTGTTTTCCATAACTATGCTGTAATAATTTCCTAGAGTATTTGTTGCATTGATAAGGACATATAAGTTCCCCTCTATAATGAGAACCTTGAAATGATATAACAATATTCATAAATATAGTTCTACAGTTGGATGACATACTATGAAGAGCCTCATAGAATGAAGATTGTCAGGTGTGAGTACTCGTAAGCAGATGAGATTTCCTCTCACAAAGTTCATACTTGGTAATCTCCACGATAGGAGATTATGAGAACAGACCCGTCGGTAGGAATTCCGCATGTTTTTGTGTCATCGTATATTTCTATCTGTGAGCATGTGTAATGATCCTTAGACATTAATATTATCATTAATACATGTCACAACTCACACACTTTGATTTACTGACGAAAATCATCACGGAGACAGTTGGCAGGAAGTAGGGTACGTTGGGTGCATCACGAGTGGCATGTTATTAATGGATAAGTCGAGGAAGTATTTCCCCTTACATTTATGGAAGTTGATATCTCATCCCTTTAATTTAAATATAACCATTGTACAAAATTCCATGGTCATGGTGTAACGATGAGTTTATTTCTGTTAGTCAAAGAACGACGTATCAAGAAAAAAAGTTGATGACACTATCTTGAAACCTGCTTGATGAGATATTGCGACAAGTGGATTATATTACACAGTGACCATTCGTATGTGGATGTCATTGTTGCGACTTTATGTTCTTTCTATTGGGTTCCTTGACCCGTTTCTTGATAGTACTCTTGGACTTTAGGTAAGACCACCTAATGCCAATGAGAAATAATCCTAGAGGGTCACACACTAAGTGTCTTTGGTAGTCTCGGTTAAATTATATTTGAATTTAATTAATAAATATTATTCTCAAGATAGTGGAATAATTTAATTCAATTTAAAATTATTGTTGAAATTAAATAAATATTTATTTACTGGATTGTGGGTAAAATATATTTATTTATTTTATGGAATATTTAATAAATATTTATTTACTAGATTGTAAATAAAATATTTATTTAAAAGAATTAATTATTTATGCATGGGAAAGGTGAGGCAATGCCTCTATATTAAATAAAAAGTAGTATTTAAGACAATATGGAGGGGAGTGGGGTCATACAAGACCTAAAGCCCTCATTCAGAAGAAAGCAGTTCAGTAATCCAAACCAATAGGATCATATTCATCATAATCCCAATCAGACTCATCCTCTAATGGAATGAAAATATTACCTTGAACCTTTCTTCTGGTTGAGATGGATCTAGTACTCATAGTGGGGTTCAAGTGCGAGTAGTCCTTCCTTGGTCTTGCCTTCTTCAAAGGTGCCGAAGATAAACCTTCAACAATCGCCTTGCCTTTAT
Organism: Viscum album; assembly: GCA_963277665.1. Lineage (NCBI taxonomy): Eukaryota > Viridiplantae > Streptophyta > Magnoliopsida > Santalales > Viscaceae > Viscum > Viscum album. The sequence continues at coordinate 784,679,632 of OY728123.1, read as the reverse complement.
CAGCAACATCTCGGTATGATTTTTTCTTTGGGGATTCTTCATTATCTGTGTCATTCCAGATGCCCCCAATTTTGTTTAATCTCCACTGCATGTTGAGATCATCAATAAACATAGAGCTTGCAATATTAGAGCCACAAGAAACCAAGTCAGTAGAATGAGGAACCAACTCCATCGGCTTATGCTCTTCATGTCCACCGGACCTATAAGGGACAATCTCAAGCCCTGTCTGCTCAATAGGCCTATCACCAGATATCTGTATCACCATAGCCTGGCAATGAGGCTCTTCCAGTTGGTTTTTTACACTGCCACACTATAGATCAGCCTGATCCTGCACTGCATTAGCACCAACAGTATTAATCTCTGTATAACCCCTTGCTCTTCAATCACATCCAAATGACCAGCATCATCATCCTTGATTTCTTGCAGAGCGCTAGAGGATCCTGCCTTGCATTGCTTTTTTTGTAGCTTTTTTCATACCTGTTGGTTGTGACCCTTGATAGAACAGAAATTACAAGTATCATTCCTAAAACAGTGTTCCTTTTTGTGTCCAATGGACTGACAGTCCGAGAAAAATGATGGTAACTTCTCATATTTAATTTGTAATTTGATGTCATCCTTTGAAGTGGAAAGCACTACATGATCAGCCAGATCAGAATTGAGATCAATTTCAACTAAAACCCTGAAATAATAGCCAGAATTAGCCATCTCTGTAGTTATATCCATTTTGATAGGATTTCCCACACCTGAAGCAATATCGAAGAGGATGCGAGGGTGCCAATAAATCCAATTCAGACCCAAAATTTGAATCCATACCTGAACTCTAGAGTTCTTAATGGAGAACAGATTAAAAGAGATGTCCCATTCTTGAATGGTAACCAATCCTGGCTTCAGGGAAACGAAGCCGAACCCCCAAGCATGACGTTTGAACTCCTCATTCTGGAAGAGGATATGGAAAAATCCCTTTCCTATCGGGATACATCTGAAATCGGGGAAACCCCAAACCTTGTTGAGTCTTGCCGAAAAATCATATACCTTCAATGGATTAGACCCAACCGGAAAAATCAATCGAGCAATAATCGAAAAGTGGAAAAGCTTATACCGGTTAGCGATAACATCCTCATTAGCTTGAACATGAACGATCTTACCTTTGCGGATAATCCTTTCAGGAGCAAAGTCCTTCAGAGATGTGAAATGCCTCCTACTTGTATCGCCGTATCTCACGGAACCTTCACGAACATCACTCGTCGATGAGGGTTCCCTGGAGCAATACAGTGGATGAGAAGTCCCCCTAGAAAGAAGATCAAACTCGAGATCGTGAGGAAACGCCATCCGCGAGAAGCCCTAGCTCGGACCATCTTTGCCGTAGAGGCTCCCGAACCCGCCATCCATCTTTCAGAATTAATTATTTATGTATTTATTCAGGTATTCAATAAATGAAAGTGGAGTCCAAGAGGATCAAGGCTGGTACATTAGTAAAATAATTATTTTCAAGGTGATAAATAATTATTTAATTAGTTGGCACAAATTAAAAAAATGCTGCTATTATTTTGTGATGCAGAATTTTATTTATAATTCCGTTTTGAGCAACTTGGCACACCATAAATAATTACGCGGTATTATTATTAAAATCATGGGTTTTATCTAAGTTAATGAATGTATTTAATTGTTGCAATGCAGTTAAATATTGTAACTAAAATTCCATGTATATAAATTGACAAGTACGTCTATTGTGCCATACACTACGCCACACACCTGGTGAATTGAGAAATGTTGAGGAAAAAAATTTGGCTTTTGAATCCTCTTTTCTCCACTCTGTAGAATGGGAGACGTTATTCAATACTGAAGAACAAGCGATCAATAATGACCGACACAAGACACTCGCATCACCGCACTAGCACCCGGAGAATGTGCATTGTCGACCGGAGGCCATCAGAACATGTGTGGATCACCGCTAGAGGTATTCTAGTTTGGATCCTTACAATCACAACAAGATAATCTAGAAGGGTAATTCCAAACGATCAACATCATCAACAAAGAAAATAACGAAGATCCAGGTATTATTTTCTTTATGAAATTAATTAAATTAATTATAAACATGATGCACAAGATCCTCTCTAAAAGTTTCGGGCCTCTTTCTTCTTTATCTATATATTTGATTATATTACATGGAAACTAGAGTTCATCATCATATTGATCCTATAATAATCATCGATCATGGTAAAAATCTATGTTGGGTTCTATTCCAACCATGCTTCCACTGCACCCAGAACCTTCACTTGGTTCTTAAAAGTATACAATATAGTGGAAGGTTTGATCTATGTGTATGTTATTTGGTTATTGGGGTCATGTTTGGGCCTTGTTCCTTGGGAGTATGGGTCATGTCAAGGGTTCCATCTCAACCCAATTAAAGTGGGGGTTGTAAAAAAATATAAGGCCTTTGATCTTCGAAGAGAGAATGTTTATCTTAGATATAGAGTCTATTTTTTATATTTTTGTTATGCTACACTGAATATCCTAGACCTCACATTCTGAGTAAAATGATCTTTGTAAGATGGTAGGATTGAAAGTAAATTATTCTTGGATTCTTCATAACCCAACACACTTTGATGGAAATTATTGTGGTTACAAGAAATCTTGAATAGATGCATACCTAAAAAATTAGTATTAGTCACTGAAAAACAATGGTAAAACCATATAAGTTACTTGATGTTGACATGAGATTACTTAATAGAAATGCTGATTCTAAGTATGTTTTTAATCAAAAAATTATGATTATTTTATATTGTAGTATTAATAGAATGTTTTTAGTCATGTTCTGGTGTGTAAGTGGGGTCGCCCAAATTTACCCAAGTTTTAAGGGTCAAGCGGTCGCTTGCAGTGTAAATTGGGTTGTCGAATCCTCAGAGACCTAAGAAGAACATTTAGACACTCAATAAAAAGAGATGGATTTTTGTCTATGAAGTGGCCAAATTGGATTGATTTTAGATGGTTTTAAAATATCACTACAAGATCTATGTGAATTCAAATTAGGATAAAATGAGTTGATCCTATGTTATTGTTTGGGGTGGATTGAATGAATTCTTTTTTTACGATTTTATTTTCATTAACTCGAGAAGGATTCATGAAATGGATTAAAACTAACCTCATAAATTACTAATTAAACACCTTCACAACATATTCTAATAACATATAGTCTTTTAGGATCATTTTCATTAGCACACCAAGGTAAAGGATCTAATAAGCACATGAAAGTGGGGTGAATAAATTCAATAAGGAAGAGGAAGAATAAAAATCATTGAATGAAAGAAACTAAAATAAAAGAAATTAATAATATTTAGAGAGTGAGAAATAAAATTCAATCCATACCCTTTTTACTCCCTTGGATCAACCCATAAAATAGATAGCCTTCCATTGATTACAAGTTCTCAACAGAAGAGGGACGTAGACTTACGAGGGTGGAATTGAAGAAGTAAAAACAACAAAAATAACAATCACTCCACCGTTGTGTGAACAAAATCGAAAGCTTTGGTGTGAAAAAGTTCACAAAATGAGGCAAAGGTATCAAGGTGATGTGAATAGGAACAGAAAAAGAGAAGAAGAAGAAATTTTATTGAAAACTAAGGTGATTCAAACAACTTACACAGGAAGGAAAATTGCTTCAAAGACAATTTGGCATAATAACATTAAAATCAAAACAAATATCAAAGATCCCTAAATAATCCACCACTAATAACTTAAATAGGAAAAAAGAAATCCTTTGGATGAGTCACCACTCCCCAAGTCTCTTTAATTGAATGTGGTGGGCCAAGGTAGGTGGAACATTAATGTAGAGAAGACTTTTCCACATCATGCCCTAAAGTTGCAGCCAGCTTGAATCCACCAGAAAGACACGCCGTAAGGACCTTCTATAAGGACTAATTGGATTGGGCCATAGAAAACGTAAATGAAGCCCCAGATTTCCCCGAACATCCTGTAAAATTTCATCACAAATTAAAAATCGGTTCGTGATACATGATTTAAATGGTGGGATGTTTTTCTTGGCCGCAGAATCTAGCCCATAATTATATCTTCAACTTGGGCCGCCTTAATATCCACCATGTAGGACTAATTAGCACTGTTTGCAGCAGAATGATTTTTTCCTATATATGTCTTCTATCCTCCAATAAAATATGGGCTTTCATGGGCCTGTATTGTGGGCCCCAAATTCTCATTAGTGGGATGATATCCAATTTGCCTTCTCCAGAACAGATTCCTTTCATCGCCAAATATCCCCATCATTCTTTTTGAGTCCTTCCTTGATCCCTGAATGAAAAAGATCATATTTAAGTTTATATCCACTTACCAAAATATAAAATTAAAATATGGATAATTAAATTCTTTAAAATCAGATGAAACATTGGGCCTAAATTGGTTCATATTAGGCATGAAGTGCACAAATGATGAGAATGGATGTTCAAAATTAAAATCCACTAACTCAGGCCCATAATATCAAAAATGAAAATTTAATAGCATTAAAATGTAATCAAAATATGTGTTTTTATTGGCTAATCATTAATACATCTCATGAAATTTAGAATATTTTAAATATAACTAACCTTGGCATAGATATGATAATTTGAACTAAACTCATAATTTGTTAAGATGAGTACTAAGATTTTATGATTGGTTAAGATAAAATTTTCAAATGAATGTTCCACTGATTCATTAGCATAGTGAATGGAATTAATTACCATGTAGAAACATTAATTGATTTTTTACTTGTTAAAATAGTCATAAGAGCTCTACCTAAGAAGTGGAATGTGATGAGAGTTTAAATTGATGAAATAAAAAACTTTAAATAATTTAAATTATATGAAATCATTATTTTATTACTATAATATGAATTGGAGATGAATAATATCTTTTAAGTAGAAACATCAAAGAATAAAGGTATCGAATTTAAACAGAATAAAACTATTTCTACTAACTCTTATGATTTTGAATCATAGAAAATCAAGAGAGAAATTTTGAATTTTACCAAATGTGTTTAAAAAAATATGAATAGAACTGGAGGTTTCAAGAAATGATTTAAGAGTTATAATCACAAGGAGAATTGAATTAAGAAAGATAAAAATAATTATAATAATGTTTTTGAACTCACATATTATGAGTGTATAAATATGGGACACATAAACCTCAAATTTCAAAAGTTAAATAATTTTATAAAAGATAAGAAATATAATAAAAATGATAAAAAAAATTTATGGATGGATTGAGTTACCGAAAAGGATATGATTCAAGTGATGAAACTAAAAGTGAATAATAAACAGTTAACCTAGGCTGGATGACTCAAAATACTAATTAGTTTAGTAGATATTATGATTTTATCCGTTATTATTATGAATATGAATAACCGAATTCAGAATAATTAGTTGAACAAAATGAAAATTTTAAAAAACATGTTTTAGGAATTAATGATTTGTATATAAAATTAAAATGATAAAATAATGAAATTGTTTAAAAAATAAGAATTTGATTCAATAAAATTATATTTTTAAATATTCTTTAATTTTTTAAATGAAAATGTTTTCAATTTTTATAGTTTTTACAAAAATAGAATAAAAATTTAAATAAATTTTTTATTTAAAATTAAATTTATTTACTTTTTTTAAGGAAAATATAAATATGATAAAATGGTATCAATGATGAAACAAAATAAATATAAAAGTGTATTTGGTTATAATAAATAAATACATAAGTTTTATAAAACCTTTTTTTATTAAAAGTTATAAAGGAAGTATATCTAGTGTTAAATTATTTAAATTTGGAATTTAAGTTCATTATGAAAATTAATTCTAATTGATAATTCCTTATTATTTAACTCATTATAAGACTATTATTTCAAAAAAAATTATCTTCCATATTACTCATGGATACTTTTTAAAATTGTGTCTAGGTACCTAATAATTCTTATATTAATCCAATTGGACCCAAAATAGCATGGGTACCAAAAGTGTTTTATATTTAAATATTTTTTATGAAATATTCCTTAAGAGTATCAAAGATACATGGTACATGGACAATAGCTACTCGATACATATGACTAGAGATCCATAAATATTTTTATCATATAATCAATGTGATAGAGGATTTGTGACATTTGATGACAACTCAAACAAAAATGATAAAGGATTTTGTGAAGTATGTGTTTCTAACATTTTCTTAATTTCTATTTTATTATATATTCAATGTCTAAAACATGACTTAATTAGTATTTCACACTTATGAGATGATAGACTAAGTGTTAAATTTAATGATAAAAAATGTATAGTTTTCAAAAATGTGAAAATCCCATGTGGATGACTAATGAGTATGGTTGTATTTGTTGTCAATATATAATAAGGAATCAAATTGAATGTATGATGAATTACTCTATGATTAGTGATTAATCATGTAAAGATAAAGGTGAAAAGAATTTGAGAAATTTTAAAGAAGGTTAGTGATAATTCTTGGAGGATTGTTATGGATTCTCTGGATGTCATTTGGTAAGACAATTCTCCATGTAAATAGGATGATTTTTGAATTTTTCTTTACTACCAAATACCTGTGTAAATTATGAAATGTTGTTTACAAAATATCAAAGAATAATATTAAGATAAATTGTAGAAGAGCATGAAAATTCCCATTATTTAATTAAGAGTTTTAATTATGAAGACCATGAAAAATATATCTATATTATTCATGAATAATATTTGAAGAAGAATTTTGATTTTGGAATTTATGGTGAGACAAGGCTTGGTATGAAAAATATATTTATATTTTGCATGAAGAATATTTGAAGAAGCATTTTGAGTTAAAGTTTCTACTTATGTAAAGCTAAATTGGAAATAACATTACCTTTGTAAGGGTACATTGAGTCTATGTAAAGGTAATGAAGAAATCCAAGCCTTTTGTAAAGATAGATCTTCAAAGTATATGTCCTATGTAAAGGTAAGGAGATTATTTTGAAGGTCGTGTAAAGGTACAAGTGGTGTATGGAATCTCACATAAGGGTAATGTTTAATTTTCATTACTGGTGTAAATGTATCACCTATGCTATATAAGGGTACATTGAGGATGTATAAGGGTATCATGCCCATTTCATAAATTTTTTATGGTTCTACGTAAGGGGGGTATGGTACTCAAGTAAAGGATAATACCTATGTAAGGGTACCCCACAATTTGAAATCCTGTGTAAAGTTAGACGTGGGTAAGGGTACACTGTAGGGATGATTACTATGCTACAATGGATAACAAGATGGCCACTCCATAGATTTTACCAACTTCATTGAGGGTCTAAAGTTAACAAAAGAGACGTTTTTAGAGACTATTATCCGATAGTGGGTTATTCCATAGTATATGTTTTTTCACAACAAAGAAACAACAATGTATTAGGAGAAAGGTTTTTGCACCATGGAGCTTATAGATACACCACAACGTTTTGTGGAGCTTATTTCTAGCATTCTTCCATTAGAGAGATATCAACTCAATATAAAAGAGTCTATGTTATAGCAGTGGGTGTTTCTAAATACATAGAGGACACTACACTGTGGAGGGAATGGATATATTGTAGTATCCATGCGTGAATATTGGATAATATTTTTAGATACTCTTAAATAAACACAATGTGTACATTGATTTTTAAATAAAGGGTTTCAACATTCAAATTTAAATGAAATCCTGAGATATATGGGAATTTAAAATCCTTAATTAATCATGAAACTCAGAGAAAAATTAGAGGGTTAACATCTATAAATAAAAAGGGACTTTGGATGAAAATAATTTTTGATATTCTGATAATTAAAGAATACTCATGTGATAAGTTTTTTGTGGGCGTTTTGATTTTTTTTAAAATGTGGCCAGGTCATTTTTTTTAAAAATTCGTCAAAAATGGCATTTATAGCGCTATACTTGGCTTTATGAAGTAGGATAATAATTTAATGTACATACTTTCTACTACAGATATGGCCTTTAAAATCACAAAAAAGGAATTTATAGTGCTAAAAAAGCACTGATAATCGAAGTGCTATTAAAAGGGGGGTCCTTTTTATCAGCACTAAAAAAGCACTGATAAGGGTTCCTTTTATCAAAACTAAAAAAAGAGATGATAAATACCCCTTTTATCAGTCATTTTTTTAGCACTGATAAAAGTATCCTTTTATCAGCACTAAAAAAGAACTGATAGAAGTAAATAAAATAATTTTTAAAAAGAATATTTTTTATGTAAATTCGGAGGTAGGACCGAGCCACCTTTTTTAAATGCCCAAACTCCATTTAACAACACTTTTCTATCCTACTCACCCCCTTCAACGGTTCTAGGACCCCCCACTTTAATAGTATTATGCACTGCCTCATCCGCTCGCGGATGCCCCGACCTTTCGTGAGCTTTGAACCTGAGACCTCCCTGTCAAAATCCTGTGCCATTTCCCCTCACTTACACTATTTTGTTCATTATTTTATGATAAATTTGTGTATTTATATATATTTAATTGCATTTTTATATCCATATATATATATATATTTAAATACATATATAAAATATGTTTTGTGTGTGTTTGTGTGTTTATAAATACGCACACACACATATATATTTATATGTGTGTGTGCATCGATAAATATAATTATACACATTTAATTTTTTTGTGTATATCATATATTAATATTTATATACATATATTAGAATATGTAGATAAATATATAAATATTTTTTTCAATACACACACAAATATATTTTTATATATATAAACATTATATATACATTAATTATATATGTATATAAATATCCATACATTTGTAATTTAAATAAAATGGATATTATTTTTTATTTAGATAAGTTTTATATATTGAGAAATATATTTTATATGTAAATATGTTCAAATATTTATTTATAAAATTAAATTTTTATGTCTGAATATATAAAAAATATGTATATATTGTTATATATTTGATTATAAATAACAATAAATTATGAAAAATGATAAAATATCAAAACCATAATATCCATATGAATGTAATACCTAGGAATAAATTTATCCCCCATTGAAATTGGGCAAAAAGACACCCATAAACAAGGTTGAAATTTCATCAAATGTTAAAAAATCAGGGTACACCGACTAAAAACATAGTTTTGGAGGCCTTTTAGGCCTTTTTTGGACTAAAAAATATATTATATAGCCTTTATCTTTATCATTATTGCATATAGATCATTGAAGGCTTCAATTTGATATATGTTAGAACCCAAACAGACACTCAAATCAAAATTTACGGTCTTCTAAAGTTCAAGTTACATTTTCAACTTATTTTAGATCTTGTATTATTATTTTTAAATTTTTTATCTTAAAATTTTTATTAAATGAATTTTACTCAATAATAACTAACAAATTATTAATTAATATTTTAATTACTTTATAATCCATTTTCACTAAGTATCTTATATATTATGTCTAATGCCTATTTATCCTTATCTATAACATATTTTAAAAATACATATTATATTTATATAAATATAAATATATATATATATATTATTTTTAATGAAATATATATATATTTTGAAATATACCCTTTCTCAATGCTAGTACAAAAGTGATAATAAAGACCCCCTTTATCAGTACCTACTAAAAAAGTGAAAATAAATGGGGTCTATTTAATAGTGCTAAAAAATCATTGATAAATGGGGTGCCTTTGTTAGCCCTAAAAATAGCACTGATAATGGGGTACATTTAATAGCGTTTTTTAGCACTGATAAATGTATCCCCTTTATCAGGGCTTTTTTTAGCACTGTTAAAGGGTGGTGCTGCGAAAACTTGTTTCTGTGGTAGTAACTGATACATGATGGAGAAATAAGTTGAATAAGAATACCATGCATTATATTATACATGAATTAATATTGAGAAATACACATGAAATATACATTGCATAATTAGTATTAAGTGTGTTTAAAATAAAGTGGGGAGGGGGGAATCTCAATCAGTATTTTAGAAGGCATTCATACCTGGGTTATCAATGTGTCGAGAATTCAAAAATAGATCAAACTTTGTTTTTTCAAGTTCTACCTTACACAAAATATTATTTAAGTAATAGTGTGCTTCACGTGGACACCTTTTAATTGAGTCTAGGAATTTCATCATTATAAGGAGAACATTCATGACTAAGAATTTGATAATTGAGAAAGAAGATAATGTTGATTATTCCATATTTAAAATGTAGTGATCATTATGACAGTGAGAAAATTTAGTAGGACCCCTTTTATTTTAATTTAGCTATCAAAGATCCACTGATCGAGGAAGAAGATATTATTTAACGTGATGCGGAGACATCCATGAGACAAATAGAAGATATTATTCAAAATTTTGTTAGAATATTTTTTTAATAACATGTGGTAGTAGTATAAACATTTACATTCAAGATGTTGTGGAATGAGTATAAACAATGCTAAATCTAGGAAGCAGATGATACCTTTCCAACACTTTTGTGAAAATTGTATAGAACTTGTAATCACTAAATATTATAGTGATAAAAAAACTCATGAAACAACTAGAGGTTCTTCATGTAAAGGTGAAGGTTCTCACAATGAGACTAAACATTATAAAATCTCTATGTACTATTGTTTATTCTATCATCTATATTACATGTGTATGTGATTGTTGAGAGTGGATATCAAATCCATTATTCTTAATCATGGAAGAGTTTCTAGACAAATAGGTCCTAATTTATAAGAATGTATAAATTTAGTAACATTTGGGAACACTAATTCACCCCCATCCCCACCTTAGTATCCATACACAATCCATCTGGGCTATACAAGTTGTATCAGAGCATAGGTCTTCCTCTGATTGGATCAATGATTTTTCCCTACTTTATTTTACAAGGTATATATTAACTTTTTGTTTGAAGTTGATTCTAAAGTTCCTTAGGTCAAATAATTAGTCTCCACTCATATTGAAGAAGAAATTAAAGTATCTACCAAGAATCGAAAAAATAGTATAAAGAGAGGGGATACAAAGTTAATAAAACTCTTAAATTCAAAAAGGATCTATAACTACCTAAAGATATTCAAAGTGAAAAGTATACATTTCAAAATTATTTTGATAGTGATCCTCTTAAATATGCAAGATCAATTTTTGGAGAATATTAGGAAGAGATGTCTATCAAAACTATTGAATATTTCTACTCTCAATTTAAAACATTTATGCAGAATGTTCAAAATTAAATGGTTTCATATATAATTATTTTTTCAAGTATTTTCTTGATGAAAAATAAAAACTTTAAGAGGAAATTAATAATTTCAAGGATTCACTATGTAATAAATTAAAAATATAAAATACTCTCACAAACATCATTAATGAAAAGGAAGAATATGTGACTATTTTACCTGAAAATATTTCATTTATTGAAGAATAATTACAAAGTGATGTTTATGAGATCATCGCCAGTAAACTTGTTTTTGGTAAATAAATCCATGAACTTGAAACATTGTTCAATGTTTCCACAAATATATGAGATGCTCAAATTGAAGAAAAAACCTGTAAGGTCAAATATCTCTACATTTTAGTGTAATAAAATACCATGTTTCATGAAGAGTATATTCAAAATATCTATCCTCTGTAAGAATCACATAAATATACTATTACTGTCAAGGTATCCCAATTGAAAGTTAAATCTAGAAGAATCAATGACATTGACAACTCTTTGAATGTATGGAGTAGAAAACATGAAAAATAGATTAAAAAAATTAAAAATGAATGGGAATGAAGGATAATATCTGTTTAAAATGATAATGTTTCCCTCAACATGAAATGTCTTAAACTATAGGTTAAATTTAGAAATGTAAAGGAGACAGATGTGGGAACTTCCTAAGCTGAAAGGATGAATTCCATAACCTAAATATATGAATACAATCAAGCCCCTAAAGGGATGTTATTGTAATTTTTTTATTAGAGTCATGTATCCAAAGAGACTCATATTAGTGTCAATAAGATCTCAAAATCAAATCTTGATTGACATTCTATAATCACATGGAAGAATGTAACCCATAACCTAGTTAATTATGTTTCTAGTAATATAGTTTCATCTTCTATTACAGGTTCAAAGCCAAAATATATGAAGATTTAGTTAGATAAAAATTATAATAAGTCCACTGAAACACCAAGGTTGGATACTTAAAATATCAAGAAAAATAACTACCAAGATGATTCTCCAAATAATGAAATTAAAATATAGAAATATAAAGGTACTAAATCTAGTTAAACTAGTACTACAAGAAAAATAATGAGATTCATTGGCTACTAGTCATGGTTCATGTATTATAAAATTTGGCCTAATCAAATGAAAGTTTATATAGAAATTCAAAAGGTTAAATATGAAGCATCAGTTAAATCAAAGGAAAAAATAATTTAGTGTCCTTCCTTGGAATCTACTTAGCGGTGCCACGAGACGGCCAACCACATGACCTCAACCGATCCTCCCCATATTCTATAAGTTTATAACTAGTAAAAAGGTCATAGGGTGTGTCCATGGGGAGACTATTCTATCATATATCAGATTAAAGGACAACGGTGTATAGTAAATAAGGAATAATAGAAGCAGTAATAATAGAAAGACAATAACTGAATAATTATAAACCACCTCAATAAATGAAAAAATTGTAGAAGACGAATAATAAATAAATACAAAATCATTATGTTGATCATTTAATGTGGCGTTACAAAAATAGGTTACAAGGGTACAAGGGGGACATGAATATACCACATGCTATACAAAAAGACAAAAAAAGGAAAAATTCTATAACTACTAGCATCAAAAGCATAGGCTCGATCCCCTACTATCGTATGTAATCCCAGAACTCCGAATCAACCATCATCAGCTACCCACTTCCCTTTATCTATACCTGCAATCATGAAGTCTTGTTGGGTACCAAAGGAGACCCAAGAATGGTGTGAGATATACTCAGTAGGTCACCACCAAAGGTGTCTAGATTAATCAAGTTTGTGAAATATAAAATGAAAAGTGCGCCAAAAATAGTAAATGAAAGGAAATAAATAATTGACACATGGTGGTATGGGTTCCACCCAGACACCCGAATGCCACTACCTACTTCAGCCTAAGCTGGATGTTCTAAACCAAAGGAACCTATACAAAAGTGATAAGGTGCATACATGGGTAATCGTAAATAAAGTATCAATTGTATACCAACCCCAAGAATGATATTTGGTTGGTTGACATATCCTATGGAAATCAGTAAAGCATTTTATAATTTAAAAGTAAAACATTACCTATAATCCTGGAAAAGGAAACCATTGAATTTAGTAAGGGAATCCTAAGATCATCTAAGGCAATCCATATAAGAAATATCTAGTGTTGCTGTAGGATCTCCCAAAATATCCAATACTACATATCTCATTCGAGGCAACTCGTAAAAGGTGTCCCTCATGTCACTCTCATTATAGTGTAATCATGACCCTCTTAGATCATCCTAGGTATCTCACATAGGGAACTGAGTATCTCTAGAGGCATTGTATAATCATATTTCCAACAATACCATCCGAAATGCCTCCCCTAAGGAACCAGTTTCACTCATGGGTATAAATAATCCTCCCAGAGAGCCCATCCAAGTCAATCCAAGTGTCTCTCTTGGTGCATCCAACAATTCCAAAAATAAAACATGGTGAGAACATACACATCAGCCTTAATTTAGGACCCTTTGTTTCTCTCAACTCTTAAGCAGGTAATGTAACACCCCAAGCTTCCACGGTATGCTTCTCTTTGAATAATACATTAGCGTGTGTTGTACGCAACTTCGAGTTCTAACACACACAACAACCAATGAAACTACCTGTTATGAATAGTAATACCCACTTTTTGAAATTTTATACATTTTATATTTCAAAATGGAATTCATTTTTGGATTCGGAATATCGAAATTAAATTAGGGTGAATTTTTTTTACTTTTCTGATAACTTTCATATTTTGATGAATAGTGAAAATTACTAAATTTTAATTAAAAACAACTTTTTTAATCGAAATAAATATTAGTGATAAATTATTAATTTTATTGGTTTTAAATTATATTTAGAATATATTTTTACAATTTAATCCAATTTTGGTCATTGGACATAATCTCACATTTAAACCGGACATAAACAAGTGTCAATCGTTTGATAGTTATTGTTTCTTAAAAACACGTTTTTTGTTTTGACAGTGGGAATAAATTTTAAAATAATAAATGAAACTTCTATGTTTTGAATTTGGTAAAATAGACTTCATTATTGAATTCGTAATATCAAAATTAGTTTAGGGTAAATTTTTGGTATTTTTCTGAAAACTTTTAATTTTTGATGAATAGTGAAAAACACTGAGTTGCAGTTTAAAACCGAATTTTTATTTAAATAATTATTTATTTCATTTAAATTATTTAATGTCAAAATAGATACATAATACCTATATAAATTCAATTTAATTCATTGGAGTCGTTTTATAATAATTTTAGATATATAAAAATTTCATTGAACTTTTCACCGTCTTTTACCCACCTTCTATGAGCATTTGTAAATTCACATAAAACTTAATTTTACCAATTTTGTGAGATGAATTTAGAAAATAAGAGAGAATTGGTTAATATCAAGGAGTAAAATGTGGTTCAATGAGATGAAAATAATTTTTGGTGAATAGTAACTTTTTACTTTTATTTACCACAGTTAAAAGTAAATAGGGTAATTAAGGGTAAAACAGATATTAATATTACCCTCACACATGTCCTAATTCTATTGGACAAGTTTAAATCGACCAAAAACAACCTTAGGAATAAAATATTATCATTTAGGTCCACTTGGATTAGATTAGGATATTTATTATTATTTAATTCAAAGAAGTGTTAAAAGAGTTAAAATCAAAGTTTAATAACTAAAACATTTTTAATATAGGGTTTTACATAATATAAATTTGATTATAAATATTAATTAGAAAGATATAAATATTTTATATATCATGGTATTTTATTTATAATTTTAAGACATTAAATAAATAAATTTATTTATGCCACAATGATGATGCAATAATTACCTTATTCATGAAAGAATCATGTAAATGGTAATATAAATATTAAAATAAATATAATTTCAAAGTTTTTGTGACATAAAAGAATTTTATAGTCTAATATGACATGTTAGGATTGATTCAATGTATTTTTTTGAAGTAATCATGTTGTTGTTATTTTAACAAAAAAACAGAAACCAAATAGTGTCAAAATTGACATAAAATAGTTTTTAAAACAAATATTATATTATAAATTGATATAATGGTTATAAAAATATAAGGTTTGGACAAAAGAAATATATAATAATATATATGACATTAATGAACCAATTGGGGTTTTATTGGCAATATATAGTAAGTTTATTAACTATATTGTTTAAGAATACAAGAAGACACGGTAAAAGTTAAATTATTTAACTTAGAGTTAAATCTAAATGATAAGGTTAAAATGGTAACCTAAGCTTTTCTAAAACCTATTTTTTGAGTTTTTTTCGACCTATCCCCACCTTAGAATTTAAATAATCAACTTTTTATCCATTAGAAACCAAATATTAATTTATTATAAAATGATATTTTACGTTTTTCCTAAGGTGCCCCTCACCCCTCTTATAAAAGGGCACTCCCCCTTCTCTCTAATTCACACCTTCTAATCCATTTTGCTCGGCCATCCCCTGCCCACATTCCCTCTAAAATATCCTCCCTTCATCCTAGAGGACTGAGTTTGATCAGAAAGACATCCTAAGGAGCCCTTTTGATCAAATCAAAATGAAGAACCTGAACAAGAGGTAATGATTTCACCACCCTCTTTCAAGTTCCCTTCTTCTTCCACTTCCTTTTTATTTGTTGTTTACATTCTAAAATAATAACTCCAGTATATTCTATATAAATTTATGTTATTATAATCATGGTAGAACCAAATTCATTATTCTATCCACCCTTTTAATGACATGTCACCATACGTGCGTACGTACGGCTTACCGTCTCCACGTCGTGGTGTAATTGTCATTCAATACATTATTATTTGGATGGGTATAATAATGATGTGTATTTGATGTAAATAATAAATATAACATGATAAGGAATCTTTATATATTATATACCATCCAATTATATGTTATATTAATATGAAAATAATGATATTTTCACTCGTGCGTACGTACGGATTACCGTCTCCACGACGCGATGAGATTCATTTCCATGTTCACCATTCATAAAAAATTATAAAAATATATATTAATAATAAGAATGTAATATATGAAATAATAATGCTACTAGAGAAATATATATTTATATATATAAGTATTTATGTACATACATATATCTTATTCACTTACTTCCGTTCAATACTATATGAAAATGGAAACAATGTTTATGCGTATGTACGGACTACCGTCTCCATAAACGGTGTTTTCCATTTCATATATACATCTATTATAAATTTTTATATTATAATATATATGATAAATAAATCATGTTCTATATTCTGGAATTATTTAAATCATGATCTAAGTAATACAATCAAGAGTAACAAGTTAAAACACGTACGATAAAGAAAGCGATTATTACCCGAAATATTAATATATCATGGAAATTATTATTAAATGGGTAGTATAAGGTCATAAATTAATAATGTTTGATATCATAAATATTAATATGGTTCTAGTATAATTTAATAACATACTATAGTCTTTATAGAGGAGGTTAAACTTACCCTCAACTAAAGGATAGTGCAAGGTAAGGGGTTTTCAGCTCACTCCTTATTCAAGTGAGATTCATGCCATATTGCCAACATTACCTTTTGTGTGGTGTATGTACTGACCATAATTGTATTCTTTGTGTAATACACTTTAAAATATGTATATTTACATATTCATTGTATGCTACCTCTTTCATGGGGTGTATGTTTCGTATGTTTCCAAATTGGTAAGGCTTTATTTCACAATCTCTTCTTTATCTGAGGTTGTTTATACGTAATTATCTTCTAGGACCTCTTTATCATCCACATCCATGTTTCTTAAAAATGTATTTCAAAACATTCTTACTATTTTGTAGAATTTGGGTAAAATTCATTTATACCCTTGTTTGACTTTTTATAATAAGTTTATAAAGGAATCTTTCTGTCGTTTTCCAAACAATGTCCTTTTTAACCTTTTCGACAGAATTAAGGTAAGAATGTATTTTTTTAACTTATACTGTGGGTGCGGCTATTTTCCGCCGTTATAAAATCTTTGAAGCTTCCCTTAAAATCTTATAAGAATATTTTCAAATTAAATGTTTTCTTTTATTATTATATGTCTTTTAAATGATTTAAAAAAAAGATATTTCTCTCAAATAGTTTTGATTTCATCTATGTCAACATCCTTTGATAAAATTTCCACTTGTTTGAAGTTAATTTATTATGATACAAATCATCCATATTGTATTTATTTTTTTGTCATATGTTTGAGTATGGATGAGTTATTTTTATGCCATTAATGGTTTATGATTAATTTTTTGGCATTTCGTATGCTAGTTTTAATACAAATGTTTATGTTATATTTCATCCTCTTCTTAAGATGAATGTGTTGGACTAGTATATTCCAGGTTGGGGACTAGTAAAGGTAAGCCCTATGGGTTGGGTTCTAGTTACAGCAGACCCTCCAGGTTGGTGTCCAGTTATTAGAGGCACATCGGGTTGGTGTCCGGTTATTAGAGGCACTCCGGGTTGGTGTCTGGTTATTAGAGGCACTCCGGGTTGGAGTCCAGTTATAGAGCCTCTCCAGGATGGAGTGTGGTTACAGAGGCTCTCCGGGTTGGGTTCCGGTTACATTTATCCCTTAGGTCTTGGGACGAGACCTTGACACAGAAATTAAAGTTCATCATTATGCATTCCATCATTATGATAGTGGTAATTGATATTGAATGTGATTATTTGACTAGTAGAATATCCATGTGAATAATTAAATGGAATTATTTCATTTTATTTCTACCATATTATTCTGAAGTTTAATTTTAAAAGGCTTTTTTTAGTTATATATTGCCTTAAATGTTTATGCTTATTTATTAAAGTTTCCACTACATTGTTATCCTTACTGAGCATCTGAGCTCACCACTTTCTATGTTTTATTTTTCCCAGGATTCCAAGAAGTGTATTGTGATAGATATGCAGGGTTAAGCCAAGGGAATAATGGAGTTCATAAAGGATTATTTATGTTGTTTTGTATGTTATAAAGTGTAATGTAACATTCATGTGTGTAATCTATTTTCCAAGACTGCTAAACCGATCAGTCCTTCGGGAATTGATTCCTTGTAATCATGCCAATGTATTAAAATAATGTACAGAATCTGGGTAACTGGGGTTAGGGTATTACAGTTGGTATTAGAGGGAGGTTTAGCAATAACCTTGGAAGATATATTTAGATAAACTCTGATTAGAGCACATAGCCCTAAGATAGTCTTTGAAGATTAGTATAGAAGATCTTCCTAGATTTTTTTAATGTAGATATTTTGTGAGTTTTCCAAAAAAATACATCCCTGTCTGGATACAGGCAGGTAGAGGCGACTCTAGCACTGATGTACCTATGGGTAAAACCCGAAAACACCACTTTGAGCTAGACTCAAATGGGAACTGGTGAACGATAATAGGCCTTACTACACTCTTGGTTACGACACTCCTGGGGGATATGCTTAGGATAATTCTAATTTTATTTACAAACCATTATGAAAGGATTATGAGTATATACTTACTCAAAGAAAACATATTTATGATTATGGATTATATCCATAAACTGTTTAATTTATGTTAAGTGTTTTACAAGTTCTGGATTAGGTATTGCTATTCATAAACTAATCTAGTGTATTCTATTGTTTAGAAATGGAACCCAGTAGAAGGAATGAGAACTCGAACAATACACATGATTCAAAGAGTAAGAAGGATCATATATTTCATGGTCCTATGCCAGAATTTTGAAGAGAAATAGTCTCCCATGTATTATCATCATATGAAGAAATAGTATCATGTGTTGATAAGATAAGTAATGAATTATCGGAGTCCCATGGCTTTGAAGGGAAGCCAGAGAAGAAAAGTATGGTAGAGAGAGGGACAGATAAATGGAAGAAGGTAATGAAGGATTTCCCCATATGTGATAAATGTGGAAAGAATCACCTTGGAAAATGCTTGAAGGGAATGGGAGTATGTTATAAGTGTGTAGAAAAAGGACACCAAGTACGTGACTGCAAGTGTAAGAAAAAGGTTTCAAATGTACAATGCTTCATCTGCAAGGAGTTGGGACACTACATGAACCAATGTCAAAATCATCAGAGTATGCCCCAAATGATGCTATTGGATAATAATCAAGTTATGATACTACCTCATATGAAGAAGAATGACTAGTGTTCTTATGTTGTTATTATAGGATTATTTCATTTGAGTGTTGTATCAATAATGTACTGGTTATAATAATTATTGAGTATATAAGGATTGTACTGCAGTACTATTTTAGTAAGGACTTAAGATTGTGTGGAACCAAAAAAGTGGCTCAATAGCAGGTCAAATTTTTGGAAAATATATGGCTGAGAGAAAGATAAACCATAATATGGTTCTGATACCGAGGTAGTGATTTTGGAATAATATAAGATTGATTTGGATAAATTATATTGGATATTCTTGACTACCTTGAAACTGATTAATGATTTTTCATCTTTGGAGTTTACAACATTTTTGGATAGAAGGAATATATCCAGTATTCTATAAAGAATAAGAGATCATGAATGTAATCAATATGGTTTTATGGTAATTCATGATGTTACCATGTTTTAAAATAATACATGGTGAAGGTGTTCACATGTTATTACATGGAAAAAGGATTTTCATTGTGTTTAAATTCCTTATAAATTTTGGACTACGAGTTTGGATAGTAGTATTTTGGATAAGTCTTAAGGTTGGAATGGATTAAGTTTGAAAGGTTATTTTTGGATTTTTATAAAAGGACAACACGTAGACCGTGTGACAACCCATTGCGTCAGAAAAAGATGCGGGAATCGAACCCACAACCATAGTGCAATTGGGATTTATCGCCTACCACTGGACTAAGTGAAGTTCCTGGTTGGTATAATGTAGTTTATTTTATTTAAAAGGGTCTGATATGTGAATTACAAATTCATTATATTTGGAACCCTATACGATTAGGAAAAATAGGGTACTTTTGAGTTGTATTATGTTTTGGGGGGAAAGATGAGTTAGTGGTAGAAATTTATTAATGGATAAAACTCTAATTATAATGTAAGTATATCTCCTTATGATCTTAGCCTATCTCATAAATAAATTCCTCAACATTAATAAAAGGAACTTAGAACAAAAATTTTGTCCTAGATGGTACCTTAGATCATCACAAATTTATGGCTTCGTGATTGTTGGCCTTTTCATAGCCATGTTCCTTACGACTCTCCATCATATATTGATGGTTAAATTTCTCTTCCATATCCATATTTTTTTACATGGAACCCCAGTATGTGTTATTTTCGGTAACCTTCATACTTACCACTCTTATTTTAAATAGAGGCCTCATTAATCCATTTTTCGATGTGGGATTTCAACTAAGATATTTTGAAATGTCAACCCTAAGTTTCCAATACCAAGAATAAATTACGAGGACTCAATTTATTGAAGGAGGGGAGAATGTAACACCCCAAGCTTCCATGGTATGCTTCTCTTTGAATAATACAATAGCGTGTGTTGTATGCAACTTTGAGTTCTAACACACACCACAACTAATCAAATTAGCCGTTATGAAGAGTAATAACCACTTTTTTATATTTTATACATTTTATATTTCAAAATGGACTTCATTTTTGGATTCTCAATATCAAAATTAGATTAGGGTGAATTTTTGGTACTTTTCTGATAACTTTCATATTTTGATGAATACTGAAAATTACTAAATTTTAATTAAAAACAAAATTTTTAATAGAAATAATTAATGGTGATAAATTATTAATTCGAGTGGTTTTAAATTATATTTAGAATATATTTTTACAATTTAATCAAATTTTGGTCATTGGACATAATTTCACATTTAAACTGGACATAAACAAGTGTCAATCTTTTGATAGTAATTCTTTCTTAAAAACACGATTTTTGTTTTGACAACGGGAATTAATTTTAAATTAATAAATGAAACTTCTATGTTTTAATTTGGTAAAATATACTTCATTATTGAATTAGGAATATCAAAATTATCTTAGGGTAAATTTTTGGTATTTTTCTGAAAACGTTTAATTTTTGATGAATAGTTAACAACATTGAGTTATAGTTTAAAACTGAATTTTTATTTAAATAAGTATTTATTTTATTTAAATTATTTAATGTAAAAATAGATATATAATACCTATATAAGTTCAATTTAATTCATTGGTGTCAGTTTATAAAAATTTTAGATATATTAAAATTTCATTGAACTTTTCACCGTCTTTTACCCACCTCCTAGGAGCTTTTGCAAATTCACATAAAACTTAATTTTACTACTTCTCTGAGTGGAATTTCAAAAATTTGAGAAACATGGTTAATATCAAGGAGTAAAATGTGATTGAATGAGATGAAAATAATTTTTGGTGAATAATAACTTTTTACTTTTATTTACCACGGTTAAAAATAAATAGGGTAATTAAGGGTAAAAATGATATTAATATTACACTCACACATGTAATAATTCTATTGGAAAAGTTTATATCGACCAAAAACAACCTTAGAAATAAAATATTATCATTTAGGTCCACTTGGATTAGATTAGGACATTTATTATTATTTAATTCAAAGAAGTGTTAAAAGAGTTAAAATCAAAGTTTAATAACTAAAACATTTTTAATATAGTGTTTTAAAAACGATAAATTTGATTATAAATATTTATTAGGAAGATAGGAAGATTTCCTACGTCATGGTATTTTATTTATAATTTTTAGACATTAAATAAATAAATTTATTTATGACATAATGATGATGCAGTAATTACCTTATTCATGAAAGAATCAAATAAATGGTATTATAAATATTAAAATAAATATAATTTCAATGTTTTTTTTGACATATACGAATTTTCTAGGTGAATATGACATTTTTTATTGATTCAATTTATATTTTTTGAAGTAATAATGTTGTTATTATTTTAACAAGAAAACAAATACCAAATAGTGTCAAAATTGACATAAAACAGTTTTTAAAACAAATATTATATTATTAATTGATATAATGGTCCTAAAAATCTATGTTTCGACCAAAATACTTATATAATAATAAATATGACATTAATGAACCAGTTGATTTTCTATTGGCAGTATATAGTATGTTTATTTACCATATAGTGTAAAAATACAAGAAGACACAGTAAAAGTTAAATTATTTAACTTAGAGTTTAATCTAAATGACAAGGTTAAAATGTTTACCTAACTTTTCTAAAACCTATATGTTTAGTATTTTTCGACCTACCCCCACCTTATAATTTCAATAATAAACTTTTGAGCCACTAGAAACCGAATATGAATTTATTATAAAATAATGTTTTAAGTTCTTCCTAAGGTGCCCCTCACCCCTCTTATAAAAGGGCACTCCGCATTCTCTCTAATTCACACCTTCTGAGCCATTTGGCTCGGCCAACACCTGAACAAATACCCTATAAAATATTCTCCCTTAATCCTAGAGGCCTTATTTTGATTATAAATCCAACCTAAGAATCTCTTTTGATCAAATCAAAAGGAAGAACCCGAAGAAGAGGTAATGATTTCACCACCCTCTTTCAAGTTCATTTCTTCATCAAATTCATTTTTCTTTGTTGTTTCCATTATAAAATAAAAACTCCAGTATATTATATATACTATTATTTATTATAATTATTGTACAAACAAATTCATTATTATATCCACCCTTTTAATGACATGTCACCATACGTGCGTATGTACGACTTTCCGTCTCCACGTCGTGGTGTAATTGTTATTCAATACATTATTATTTGGATGGGTATAATAATGATGTGCATTTGATGTAAATAATAAATATAACATGATAAGGATTCTTTATATATTATATACCATCCAATTATATGTTATATTAAAATCAAAAGAATGATATTTTTGCTCGTGCGTACGTACGGATTACCGTCTCCACGACACGATGAGATTCATTTCTAAGTTCACCATTCATTGACGATTATAAAAATATATATTACTAATAAGTATGTAATATATGAAATAATAATGCTACTGGAGATATATATATTTATATATATAAGTATTTATGTACTTAAACATATCTTATTCACCTACTTTCGTTCAATACTGTATGAAAACGGAAACAACGTTTATGCGTACGTACGGACTACTGTCTCCATAAACGGTGTTTTCAATTTTATATATATGTCTATTATAAATTAATATATTCTAATATATATGATAAATAAATCATGTTTTATATTCTGGGATTATTTAAATCATGATCTAAGTAATACAATCAAGCGTAACAAGTTAAAACACGTACGATAAAGAAAGCGATTATTACCCGAAATATTAATATAACATGGAAATTATTGTTAAATGGGTAGTATAAAGTCATAAATAAATAATGTATGATATCATAAATATTAATATGGTTATAGTATAATTTAATAACATACTATAGTCTTAATACATGAGGCTAAACGGACCCTCGACTAAAGAAAAGTGCAAGGTAAGGGGTTTTCATCTCACTCCTTATTCCAGTGAGATTCATGCCATATTGCCACCATTACCTTTTGTGTGGTGTATGTACTTCCCATAATTGTATTATTTGTGTAATAAATTTTAATTTATGTGTATTTACATATTCATTTTATGCTACCACTTTCATGGGGTGTATGTTTCGTATGTTTCAAAATTGTTAAGGGTTTATTTCACAATGTCTTCATTATCCGAGGTTGTTTATATGTAATTATCTACTGGGAACTCTTTATCATCCACATCCATGTTTCTTAAAAATTTATTTCAAAACATTCTTAATATTTTAATTAATATGGGTTAAATTCATTTATACCCTTGTTTGACTTTTTATAATAAGTTTATCAAGGAATCTTTCCGTTGTTTTCCAAAAAATGTCCTTTTTAACCTTTTCGACAGAATTAAGGTAATAATGTATTTGTTTTAACTTATACGGCGGGTGCGGCTATTTTTTGCCATTATAAAATCTTTGAAGCTTCCCTTACAAGCTTATAAGAATATTTTCAATGTAATTGTTTTCTTTTATAATTATTTGTCTTTTAAATGATTTAAAAAAATATATTTCTCTCAAATAGTTTTGATTTCATCTATGTCAACATCCTTTGATAAATTTTACACTTGTTTGAAGTTGATTTGTTATCATAAAAATCATCCATATTTTATTTAAGGTTTTTTGATATGTTTGACTATATATGAGTTATTTTTATGCCATTAATGGTTTATGATTAATGTTTTGGCATTTCGTATGCTAGTTTTAATACGAATGTTTATATTATATTTCATCCTCTTCTTAAGATAAATGTGTTGGACTAGTATTTTCCGGGTTGGGGACCGGTAAAATTAATCCCTCCGGGTTGGGGTCTGATTACAAAAGACCCTCCGGGTTGGTGTCCGGTTATTAGTGGCGCTCCGGGTTGGATTTCGGTTATTTGAGGCCCTCCGGGTTGGTGTCAGGTTATTAGAGGCACTCTGGGTTGGTGTCTGGTTATTAGAGGCACTCCGGGTTGGTGTCCGGCTATTAGAGGCACTATGGGTTGGAGTCTGGTTACAGAGGCTCTCAGGGATGGAGTCCGGTTACAGAGGCTCTCCGGGTTGGGTTCCTGTTACAGTTATCCCTTAGGTCTTGGCATGAGACCTTGACACAGAAATTAAAGTTCGACATTATGCATTTCATCATTATGAAAGTGGTTATTGATATTGAATGTGATTATTTGACTAGTAGAATATCCATGTGAATAAGTAAATGGAATTATTTCATTTTATTTCTGCCATATTATGCTGAAGTTCAAGTTTAAAAGGCTTTTGTTTTAGTTATAAATTGCCTTAAATGTTTATGCTTATTTATGATAGTTTACGCTATATTGTTATCCTTACTGAGCATCTGAGATCACCCCTGTCTATGTTTTATTTTTTCCCAGGATTCTATGAATTTTATTGTGATTGATATGCAGGGTTAAGACAAGGGAATAATGGAGTTCATAAAGAATTATGTATGTTGTTTTAAATGTTATAAAGTCTAATGTAACATTCATGTATGTAATCTATTTTCCAAGACTGCTAAACTGATCGGTCCTCCGGGACCTGATTCCTTGTAATCATGCCAATGTATTAAAATAATTCACTGACTCTCGGTAATTGGGGTTGCGGTGTTACAGGTAAGGCTTGGAAATAATGATCACATATTTTTACAACAAGGAAGTACATTTATATCAAGCTAAATAGGTTGAACAATTCTTTTATTTCAATCCAAACAACTATGTAATAAGGTGTATGGAAAAAGAATAGAACATAATATATAAATAATGGGAATAAAGCTTAAGGAATAAGGATTAAGGCCCTAATTATTGGCCTTCCATTCATCTTAATTCAATTCATCAATTTAAGGCATTCATAACAAGTTAAACACACCTCAATAGTTTTTTACACAAATTGAGATAAATGAAATTAGGCCTCTAAGGGGAAAGTACTCCCATTAGGGTGGCTTAGGCTAAGGAGATCAACCAAGGGGTTGATTCTCTACTCGCTAGAGTAATGATGGGAATTGAAAATAATCCAATTTAATTTATTTAAAAATTTAGAGTAATTATAGGAAAGGTCTGGCATACAATATAATGGTTCATGATATTGAAGAGAAGAAAATTTCCAAAAATTAACTAGATCACCCACCTTACATTCATAGAAAAAAAATCTTCCATTTTTAGCCCTTATATTGATCTAGAACGAGAGATATCAGAAGAATCGTTAAATTTCTTGAAAATAGGGAAAATGAGGTCACAATAAAATAGAACAACATTGGATAATAGAAACTAAGAAAGGAAGGAATAAAAGTATATATCTTACATTAAGCTATCCAATGCATATGATGGTGATCCGTTTGGTGTTTGGATAAGGGAGATAACAAAACCCCTAGGAGGAGGAGGTGAGGGAGCTCACATATAGAGGCTACCCACTAGAGGATGAAGAATATGGTTTAGGGGGTTAAAACAGTTCAGGGGTGAAAAGTTTGTTTCCCCTTCATTTACTAGTCCAAATTATTTGGATGCATGGTTAGGAAAACTATGTTCTAACCATGTTACCCACGCTACTTAAGGTGACCCCTCACATGGGCTAGGCACATGGTTTGGGTAACTGTTTCCGACGCATTCCACCGGGGCGCGTGTGCGCATCTGTCACGCAAAGGAGGACACGCGGCTTGTTGCCCCGCATTCCCGCTTTCCAAAGGCGGGTGGAATCCGTTCCTTGTTTAGGGACGTCTGCTCCTTGATCGAAACCGAGATGATGGGATGTCATTTCTTCCTTCCATGGATTCCTCCTCGGAGATCGTCACCTAGTTCGGGGTTCCCTCATAGATTTAAGATGGGTTCATGAATCTCGTTCCTGGTGCCATATCTTCATGGACGCCAGTTAATTACACTGCGTCTGTCGAGATGCTCCAAGGGGTCTGGTCAGGGCAGCAACCTTCGGTGAGGCGAATGGTCACGCTGGGGCATCGTTGGTGTGTCTTAACGCAGGGGGATTGACATGTCTGTCTTCTCTCCATTATTATAGGGCTTCTCAATGGCATGGAAGCCCGAGGCATCCAACATCGAACGCGGGGATCTAGCATGCCATAGGAATGTATCTGAGGTTTTCCTCAGCTTCCCATGTTTAACATGGGGTATGTCGCGAGTTTAACATCTTGTAGAGATGGATCAGACTGATTCGAACACTGAGAGTGGATCAGATTGAAGAACCCCCTAGGGGGGAACACTGATGTCGAGGCCAACACATGGGCGGCTTCCCGGATACTGTGGAGTGGAATGAGGTGGCATGATCCCACTGGGATGTGGCGGCCCAGGTAGGAATCATGATGGGTGATGGAGTGAAGGGGATTGAACCTTGTAGAGGCTTCCTATATACCATGCCTTGACATGGATCAAAGTCCCTGTAGTTTGGGCATACAGTTTAATGTCATGCGGGACGAGGGCATTTGGGGCTTACACTTTGAGGCGACCCATAATGTTGGATATGGGGCTTACGCTCTAAGGCGGTCCAAAATGATGGATATTGGGCTTACGCTTTGAGGCGCCCCATAATGGTGGATATGGGGCTTACGCTCTGAGGCGGCCCAAAATGATGGATATGGGGCTTACGCTTTGAGGCGGCCCATAATGGTGGATATGGGTCTTACACTCTGAGGCGGCCCAAAATGATGGATATGGGGCTTACACTCTGAGGTAGCCCATAATGGTGGATATGGGGCTTATTCTCTGAGGCGGTCCAAAATGATGGATATGGGGCTTACGCTTTGAGGCGGCCCATAATGGTGGATATGGCGCTTACACTCTGAGGCGGCCCATAATGGTTGGCGAACCGACGCGAAGGGGTCAGAATGACTAAGTGGTGGGTTTGAACCTCGTGGAGTCTACCTACATACCATGCTTTAGCACAAATCAGAGTCCACGTAGTTTGGGTGGTGCGGTTTAATGCCATCCGGGACGAGGCAGACAGTTTAACGTCGTGCTGGACGGGGGCATACGGTTTAACGTCTTGCTGGACGGAATACAGTTTAACGTCTTGCGGGATGAGGGAATACAGTTTAACGTCATGTTGGATGAAATACAGTTCAACGTCATGCTGGAAGACCAATTTGGGGCTTACGCTCTAAGGTGGCCCAAAGTGTTGGCGCACCAATGTGAAGAGGTCGGAACGATGGGGTGGTGGGATTGAACCTCGTGGAGGATACCTATGTACCATGCTTTAGCACGACTAAAAGTCCTCATAGTTCACATGGATGGGGCTTACGCTCTAAGGTGGCCCAAATGGGATGTCATGGTCGATGCTCACTCTAAGACCACGTGAGTCATGATTTGTGTGAGAAACAAGAGGCAGTAGGGACCAGACAATCACGTCGCGAAGGGTGCATTCGTGAGAAGTGGAGAGGGGCTTACTCGTTGAGCGGCCCTTGGTGTCGGTGCTTACTCCAGGATCGAGTCCCGTGGCGTGACAAAGCACAGATGGAGAGGGATTTGGGACCGAACAAAGGAGATGCCTCGTTCCCTATCACACCCTCCCCTCGCCTTGGCAGTGGGGAAGTACGGAGGTGCATGGGTGCTACCTTCCGCAAGAGAGGCTAGGGGATTACGCTCTGAGACGGCCCTTCCCCCGTGGACAAACGACACTCCGAGAGGGAGGATATCATTCCATGTGAGGAATATTCCATTCTTGTGGAGACGAGTGGCGTAAAGATTTTCCGAGACGGGGGGACCCTACATGCGAAGCATGAGGCCAGATCACAGTTTAACGTCATGTGTTGAGGATGAGGTTCTTGGTAGTTTAACCTCCTACAGATCGGACGAGGTGGGTTCGCTCCACACCCCTACGGCTTACATGCCCAACACCCTCTACCCATTGTGGGAGGGAAGGCATCGACAAGGCTGTGGCGAAGGGGGGCCGCGGGGCGAACCATTGAGGGGTCTATGTTAGTGTGGCTATGCGAAGAATCAATAGTCGTTAGCGTGCCTATGTGAAGGAGCATAAGGCAAAGAAACGCAACAAGAAACACCACCCAAGGGACCTTGAGGTTGCTTCCTATGAGCCTGGAAGGCCATATGGGAAAACAATGCATGGCGTGCATGCCCAGTATAGAGGACATCGGGCGCCTAAGCAGGGAGGCACCCCGGGGGGCGTCAAGGTGAGGGGTCATGAGGTTTGTGCGCAAAGAGAAAATTTTCACGCAAAACACAGGGATGGAGCGCAATTGGGGTAGATAGATTGCGTGTGGCTAGGGGGATTGCGTGCAACGGCTTGGATTACGCGCGGGGGGCAACGACCGATCCCTAAGGTTGGGAAAAAAAATGACAGGATTGTGCGCAATTGGGTTTTGCGCGCAAAGAAGCGAGTACGCACAATGGAAATGATTGTGTGCAAAGGATGAACCCAGAGGATTTTGCAATTTTATTTAAGCTGGTGGGATTGCACGCGAAGGTGAACCCTCGGGAAAAGTTGTGCGAAAAAGGTCAATACCTGAAAGTCATATTGCATGCGCGTGAGTCCAATTGCGCGCATGAAATATGGTCTGAATTCCGCAACCCCGAAACAGAAGGGGTATCCTTCTATTTATAGGCTGCAGGCGTCACGGAATTCGGGCGGCGTGAAAAATCATCCATGCCAGGAGCTGTCGGTGCAAAAGGACTCACCACGCGGAACCGAGTGCACAAAATTGCGCACCACACCGGTGCCTTTCTGCGAATCCCAGACTTCCTTCGCGCATGCAACATTTTTTCACTCAAGTCCTCCTTAATTTCGTGCACTACTTCCGGGCCCTCCGGACCAAGCCTCCAAATCCAGATATGAATTCGCTTCGCCATTTTGAAACATCCATTAAGAGTTATGGACTTTTTCAGCGTCTTCAAATGCCCCCCCTCGGAATTGGATCGGCGAGAGGTTGTAAGGATCAGATTCCGAGGGAAATGCCGAAATGCCGAAGTGGTGGGTTTGTTGGGCAATTTGCGTGCAAAAGCCAAACAGGGCTCGAAAAATCAGGGACGATGTGGAATTCGCTTTCCGCGTGGTGCGAAACCCTGACCTCACCTATAAAAAGGGGCACTAGTTCCCATGTTCCGTACTCAAGATTTTCCGCGCGATAGGCTCAATGCTATCGTGCACGAAATTTCTTCCACGACTGCCCGTAAAAAACAATCTGGCTGTATGTAATCCCTTCCGAGATTCGGGTGCATTTCTGCGCAAACTCACGGTATTTCGCACCAACAGTTCTGATTGTGCGCCTAGCTCTTGAATTGTGCGCCGCAAGTCCAAATTTAGTGCAACCTTTTACAATTCCGTGCACCTCTTCATGATTTCGCGCAACTCTCAAAGAACTCAGGTTGGCTGCGAACCAGGTCGATGAGGGGGATGCCGCTGCTCGTAGAGCTGAAATGGCGGCCAATGAAGAGTTTTATGGCACCAAGGTGGTTGTTTCCTACAACCTTACCTTGTTCAACCTGCTGACCCCTGCCCAAAAAGAGTATCCTCTTTTCAAAAACCTCCGGCTTTGGATTTCGGCATCCTAGAGGAGGTCCCACAACCGGGCTTCGAGGTGGACACACCGCGGTCAAGGGTGACCCGAGAGGACAACCTTCCCCATCACAACATCACCAACAATGGGAATCCTCCCAGAGAGACCGGACACATGGATGTGTATGTCTTGAACCTGAGGACCAGAACCATTGCTGGGGGTGATCCCGTTGAGGAGAGATCTCCAGCCCTCTATGCAAGCACATTCCGTTAGAGCATCACGAATGACACTAAGGGCTGGCTGCAAGATTGGGACTTGCAGTCCAGAGGCAACTTCACCAGCGAGTGGTCCTGGGTGTACTTGGATTGCCACACGTGCGACCAATTTGGGGCCGAGCTGCAGCACATCAGTTTGTTCGAGGCGGTTTTAACGTCGCAATTCCACTTCTACCGTCAACCTGAACTCGGGCCGGAGCTGTTCACGCGGTGGTCCCCTGATACCAACACATTCCATCTCCACCATGGGGAAGTTGGAATCAGCCTCTGGGACGTTCACTGCATCTGAGGTATCCCACTGGAGGGCTACCAATACGATAGGTTCATACCTCAAGGGAACACATGGGAAGATAGGTCGCGGACCCCCATGCTGATGTGGCACCTATTGGAGCTGTCCAAAGAGAGGCTGGGGGTCAAGGACTTCCTGAAGGACATTTCCTACAAGGACTGGATCAGCCCGTTCCTAGAGAAGGAACCGATGTTCAAGATGTCGGGATGGGGTAAACGGTGCCCAACCGCGGCTCAGAGGGGAAAGAATGGATCATATTGGTTGACCCTAGAGGCAGGGCAATACCAATCGTGGGGCTACCGCGTTATTGAGGCCCAAGACCTGAACGCCCGATATGCCGGGTTCCTCGCCACCTTCCAGAGCGGGTGGCTCCTGCTGGTGAGGGACGCAAGAATGGGCATCCGTCCAGCAAATCTAGTGATGGCGGGCACCATGGCTGCCAAAAAAAGGTTAAATATGGTGGTCCCCATGTCAGCTAGGTTGTATGCCATTTTGGGATGCATCTCCAGAGGGGGGTCGCCTTGGAGAGTTTGTTTCCCCTTCCAGATCTTTCATGGCTGGGTGGCATCTCATCTTGGAAGATACACCTTTCCAAACACCTTTCGCCCTCCGGGCAACAGACTGCAGCCATCTCTCCTGAATATTGTCGGGGTTTCACTAATGATGGTTAACCAGGAGGGCGTAAGGATCCGAATCGGAAACCACGCCAACTTCAAATTCAGAACATTCCCCACCCCGGTTGGCCAGATGGTGGATAATGGGAAAGGCTTGCTTGAGAAGCAAGAATACTTCCAGAGTATCCAAGGAGGGGTGTCTGTAGCTTGGATTGATGGGAAGATCATCTGTGAGCCTTACATGCCGTCCCGATTCGCTAGGTAGTTTGGGTGCCTCCAGGGAATGCCGAAGAAGGTATTCACGGACATCCGGGAGGAGAATAATCCTTGTGTCCTTCGCCAGATGTGGTTAATGCTCAGAACTTATGGCTCTGGTGACGTCATTACTGTTTCTCCCACTGGGGTCGATGCCGACTTATCAACCGAGTATGCCAAACACTGGACTATCGCGTACCCTGAGGGGCTTTTATGAAAGAGAGTCTGGAAACTCGAGACTACCCACGTGGAAACTAGGCGATGGGGGAGAAGACAAGGTGCTTCTAGAAGGGGGGAACCAGGGGTGCGTCAGGCAGTGAGGCTTGTGCAGGCCGGGACCTTAGCAACGGGTACATCGCATGGTGTCACTGCGACCTCGTTGCCCAGAGGGGGGTCACACGAGGTGGCCAGAGAACTTCCTGGGAAGAAGATAAGATACCTGCTCTAACCTTCCCAAGATGCAATTTTCTCGGCATTGTGGATGGCCTAGATGACCATATGGAAATAAATGAGCATTGAACCCATCTGGCAGAAGATAATGCAGGACGAGATCCAGCTGCCATAGGTTGGGCTCATTTGAGTAACGCACCGGGTAAACTTCCATTGGCGACATGAATATCTAACAGACATGGACACATACACGTGCCAAAGGGGTCGGCGTGCGGGGCCACCTTTCCTAGTGAAAGTGATTCTCAGCCAAGACCATGATTTGGAAGTGATGCTACCGGGAGAAGGTGACCGTGGTGACGAGTCGGAGAGAGAGGAGGAAACAAGAGAAGATGAAGGCAAAGGAGAAGATGAAGGAGAAGGTGAAGGAGAAGGAGAACCTGAAGGTGAGGGGTCGCAGGGGGAAGCCTACCAAGAGGACTTGCAGGATAACGGTGAGATTGTTGGCTCCGACATGGAGATAAACAAACTGCTCGACGTCCATCTCTATCCCTATTCAACCTCATTCCTTGCCCATTCTATTCTGAAATTTCTAATCCATTTCTCTATCTCACTCAGGAGCACATAGGTGCTGATCAGGCATCCCCAATAGAGGTAGGAGAAGCTCCGGTGGGATAGGATCAGGCTCTGATGCCCATCATCAAATTGACAAGCACTGAGGGGTCTCCTGCCACGATAGCTCCTATAGCAGCCAGCACACTAGAGGCTAACGCTCTGGGTTCCTATAAGTCCCCTGCTTCGCTACTGGTGATTACTGTCAGAAAACCCAACTAATTAGGATGCTCCTCGTATAGTGATCTCAGTGTTGGAGGCTCATCGGGCTGTAGAGCCCGGGCCATCTGTGAGTGGACCCATGGCGGGCGTACCAACTCCTCCAGATCATACCTCCCCAATTGAGTCGGCCCTAGAAATTGGTGAGCACGGGGCATCAGACAACATTGGTACTGTCATTGGAGCAAGGCTGGAAGCTGACAGAGCCACCACCATTGTCGGGGTGAGAGAGGAAGGTCACCTGGACGTTGAGGATCCTATTCCTTGTGAAGGAATCCCTGAGGCAGACCATGCTGCTAACCTATGGGCTGCCTTTCCTGCGTACCGGCCCATTGATCCCGAGGAGATAGCCGATTTAGACTCAGAAGCAGCCGAGGAGAGCCAGATGACACAGTGGAAAGGGTGGAAGTGTATCCAACACTTTCTCAGGCATCCTCATACGGATTGGCTGGGGCATATGGGATAAATCTAGACCTGATTGTGCTTCCTGTGTGCCGGAGGGGTTGACGCTCAATGCCTTCATTTGACAGTCCATGATTACATGGCTGAGAAGATACGTGAGAGCAGCTGGCGCACCGATGTTTCCCATTGTTGGGAAAGATCGGTGAGCACCCGATCATTCCTGAGGGATGAACAAGAAGTCCGGTGCCTCGAAGGGCAGACAGAAGAGAAGGAGGTCTTCATTGCAACATGCTCTGAGCTCGTGGAGCAACTGATGGCCCAGCTGGCTGACGCCCAAGAACAACTGATGGAGGTGAGTCACTAGATGACTTTACTTAAAACGGAATGGGTACAGACACAAGCTAGGATTGGCGAACTACGCTCTGCGGCCGCTGAAGAAGAGAGAGTCTTCAGGGAGCGAGAAGCAGTCCTGGAGGCCACCAGCCAAAGTGTAGCGGCACTGGAAAGATCAATCCAAAACATTGATCCTTTAGGGCCCTGTTTTTGCCATCTCATGAACTTTTTATTGTACTTATCATCATTCAGATCCAATATATGGACAAATCCAATTATTTTTACCTTTGGTTTGATATTCTCAACCATAACCTACCACTTCATGGGAGCATCAACTAAGCTTCAGGCATCCGAAATCGGGCCTGGACTTCTGAGGAGAGGACCTCAGACCGATTGATATATCAGCTTCTCAATGTGTCCTGACAAATGAGCGGGGCAATGCCGGGGGCATTGAAATCCATCCGAACATAGGGAGATGAAAAAGGTGAATCACGTTACCCAAATCTGGAACACTATGGGGGGAGCGACAATGGAGGATAACTGTTAACTGTGGAGGAAATGCAGCATCCATATCGCATTGGTCTGAAACAGGGACAACAAATGATGGATAACCACTTAACATGTTCGCAACATGGGGCCTAACTCAAATATCGTCGATCAGTCTTCCGAAACGTTGGCCCAAGACAACAGGCAGACCGTAGGTCAATCATCAGTATTGCTACAATAGGCAGACCAAAGTCTATCATCCATATTATTACAATAGGCGGACCATAGGTCTATCATCCATACTGTTAGGGGGTCCCATCAAACATGACCAGTCTTCCGGAACATTGGCCCAGGATAGCAGGCAGACCGTAGGTCAATCATCCAAATTGCTACAATAGGCAGACCAAAGGTCTATCATCCATATTGCAAAAATAGGTGGACCAAAGGTCTATGATCAATACTATTAGAGGGTCCCATCAAAAATAAAAGAGGATGAGTATCTGAATAAAGGGAAACACAAAGAGTGGAAAGTGGAGCAGTGGTTTGTTCAAACAGAGTCCAAAACTCCCAAAATTACGCCACAGTGGACAAGGTGCATTAGGCGGACGTATTAATCTGGTCACAGATCGTCCCAATTTTTAGACAGGACCTCTCTGGCGAGAGAATTGTCTCTTCCCAACATCACTATGGGGCATCCCGAACTTATTCGGGGTAAATGTCGCAATTACACCACTCCCCAAGAAGCCATGACAAGGGGATGACAGTAAGGAGGGACGAGACTTGGTAACCCCTGGGGATGGACCCAAGACGAAATGTACATGCATTCCTATGTATCTCATAAGGATGAGAATCAAGCCACACATAGTTCTAGAAAGGATCATAGTTTAGGGTCTTACAGATCGGACCAAAGGAGTAAGGGAAGTGGGAGACACAAGGTAAAGTTGTTACGAAACCCAACGTGAATGGGGGAAAGGTACCGCTTACCATGTGCTCCTTGGAGATGTGTCTAGGTCAAGGGAGAAAACACGAAATCTAGGTTGGGCCTATGGGTAAGTTCCAAGGCACTCCTACGTATCTTAAAAGGATGAGAATCAAGCCATACGTATTTTTTGGAGCATGGGACGGCACGACATGGTACCTGTGCAAAGGATGAAGGAGGTGTGCGGGTCTAGCCCGCGCACCAAAAGATGCGGTATTTGATATATCTTGTTTGTCCTTCAAGGTGAATGGTTTTTCATTCATGGAATGACCAGCCTAGGGTATAAAATCTTGGCATCGCCACAATAATCAAGCCGTATATAGGCATTGAAAAAAGGTAGGGTAATGGACCGATACCCAACGTGATGTCCCCTATGGGGAGGTCACCACAATGCAGTGCCGTTTTTCATCGTGCGGCCGGGATGATATCATCACAATTTATGGTCGTGTGGTAGGACCAACCAGTATAGTTTAAGGTCATATGGATTGGACCTTGGGGAACATGCATGATGCGATAAGGCATACCCAATGTAGATGAGGGCATATCCTCATATCGTCGCTGCGTGCGATTCTGGGAGAGAAGCCTCGGGCCCAGGAGACGACGAGGGTCCAACAATCAGGGGGGCAGGAGGCACTAGCTTCCAGCTGAGTTGGGCCCAAAACGTAATGTCTGGGCGACTCCTTGTTTCCCATAGGGATGAGGGTCAAGCTGCACATGATCCTTAGAGAAAATCCAAGTATATAACCTTGGCGCTCGGATCACGAGAGACCCGAGAGATGCTGTTACACAACTTTTTCCCTCTGACGTGTGAAGGTGCACTGAGGGTTAGTGCTAGGAGTGACGGGATTCCACCTTTACACGATGGGGTGGAACATAATGTGAATCATGAAACAAACATTTAGGGACTGAAGGAGTCAGTGTGAGGAATGATGACTACTGCTGACCATGTTCGCAACACAGCATCCTGTCACGTTAGCCTAAAATGGGAACAACAAAATGAGCATCGACCGCTGACCATGTTCACAATGCGGTATTTATATCGATTTTTTGTCTAAAACCCTCAGGGGAGTTGTACCGTGATGCTAGGAGAGCCCTTAGGCATTGTATCCAAGCCGTTCTTGGGGGTCCCTCTGGGTGTGAAAGATAACGGGGGCCTGAATGAAAGGGAGAACGAAGCTTGACAAGTGGACAAGGAACTTGCTTAAGTCGAATCTGACACTCCCGGTCCTAGACCAGAGTACTCTGAGCACATTAGAGGACCACTAGAATGGGTCGAAGGGCTCAGTTTGAGAGCAACCAAAAGATGGAAGATTCTAGGGAGAAGGGGGCATGGTACCAAAAAGCTTATACCATACCTATATATTCCCCCGCTGGGATGGAGAGGCCAAGAGACCGAGGTGACCGGGAGATCATGGGATATCCTAAGATATGGGGCTGGACCTAAAACCTAGATGTTCTGGCAGTCCTACGTATACCATAAGGATGGGAATCAAGCCGCACATAGTTCTAGAAGCACAATTTAACATCATGTAGGATGATGAGAGGCATTTCACCCAGGAATGTGTACGACGCAGTGGGTAACCCATGGTGGATGAGTACATAGTCCAACACTACACCACACACTTTGGGTAAAGACTAGGCTAAGGGGCCCGAGAAGGCCAAGGGGCCCGAGGATGGGCCTCGGTCAGGAAGGCCTAACCAGCTTGTAGTTTAACATATTGTAGTGAGGATGAGCATGAAGTTTACGGTATTGTTGGACCACAAGGACCCTAGTTTAAGGTCTTAGAACTCGGACCAAAGGGGCCCAGATGCAGGGCCAAATGTAGTTTAAGGTCATGCTAGACCACAATCCAGTTTAAGGTCATGGGGGACCCAGGGGCCCAAATGTAGGACCAAATGCAGTTTATGGTCCTGCGGGACCCCGATCCAGTTTAAGGTCATGGGGGACCACAGTTGCAGTTTAGGGTCATGCCGGACCGCGATCTAGTTTACAGTCATGGGGGACCGCAGTTGCAGTTTAGGGTCATGCAGGACCTCGATCCAGTTTATGGTCATGGGGGACCGCAGTTGCACTTTAGGGTCATGCAGGACCCTTAGGCTCAGGCAAAGTACTACTTGAGGAACTTGTAATTGGTGGGAGGAGTTACACTCTCACCATCCATAGTCACCAGGGAATACGCACCATTGGGATAGACCTTATGGATAATGAAAGGCCCCTCCCATTTGGGCTCTAACTTGGGTGGTTTCCTGCCGGGAATCATTGGTGCCCTGAGGGCCAGTACCAGATCGCCTTATAGAAAAGAGCGGAGGCGAACCCTCTTTTTGAAAGCTTGATCCATCCTACTCTGATTCCTTTCTAGGTTATGCAAGGCATGAAGCCTATTCTCGTCCAGCGATTCCAATTATGGTAGACGGATTTCGGCAACTCTATCTAGCTCTTTCTGGTCGTAGACCGCTGTGTACAATGAGGGAAGATGAATCTCTATGGGCATGACGGCCTCAGCTCCATACACCAGGGAGTATGGGGTCACCAGGGTGGAGTTACGAGTCGTCATCCGATAATCCCAGAGGGCATTGGGGAGCTTGTACGGTTAACTTTTCTTCTTTTGAACAACCATTTTTTGCAGAATGTTAGAAATGGTTTTGTTAAATGCCTCGATCTGTCCATTCGCCTGCACGTGATAACAGGAGGTATGGTTAGCGCGAATGTTGTACTTGGCATACAATTTATTCAGCTCGGCCACTCGGAAGTTGGTTCCTTTATCCGTGAGGATAGCGTGAGGAACTCCAAATCGATAGATGATGTTGGGACTCACGGAGTTAGCGATAGAATGGTCTTTGACTTCCCTGAGTGGAATTGCCTCTGCCTACTTGGAAAAGAAATCCGTAGTAGTCAGAATGAACCAACATTGGCGAGCCATCGCCGGTGGGTATGTTCCTACGACATCCAACACCTAGACTACAAAGGTCCAAGAATACTTGGTTGTGTGGAGGGGCTCCGGTAGCCGATTCCAAAAGTTAGCATGAACATGGCATGCAAGAAACCTCTCGGAAAACTCGATGCAGTCGTAGATCATGGAGGTCCAGAAGTACCCCAGCCTCTGAATTTGGTGAGACAACTTCGACCCAGCCTGATGGGCGCCATAGGAACCAAAATGAAAATCTTGAATGACCTGAGGGATCTCGACTCCTTGAATTCAAAGGGGGATAACACCATCAAATCTACGTCTGTAAAGGATCTGCTCAAGGCTAGGACCACTCTGAAGGGTAAAATGCAGCGCGCAACATCAGATTCACTCACGCTCGGCCCGGTCTGACGGAAGATTACCACATTGGAGGTATTAAACCAAGGGCGTCCTCCAATCAGGAAATACTTCGATCACCGTATCTGAAGTACCCGGGGCCCCCGACGTAGGGGAACCAGCGGTAAGATGGTTCACCCGCTGGCCGCGATCATCCTCCGAGGTAACGTAATCAATGACTCTCCGGTGTGCTACGTGGATAATCAGGTCGTCCTGTTCGGGCAACGCAAGCGACGCGTCCAGGCTAGCCAAAGCATCTTCTCGATCGTTCTGTGGCCGGGGAATAGGGATGATTTCTGGCCGAGAGGGGAACTGAGCCATTAGACGGATGGTGCACTCCAACAATGGAATGAGTTTTGGATTTCTGACAACATAGTCACCATTGACCTGCCTAATGACCAGCTCGGAGTCCCCTTTCACATGCAGATGGGGCACATTGATCTCGAGGGCCAGCTCGAGGCTAGTTATGAGGGCATGATATTCGGCCTCATTGTTGGTGCAGCCCTCTGACAATAGGAATGAATATGGAAGAATGACTTGCTCTGGGGTGATGAAGACGACACCCAGGCCCACTCTGTTGAGCATAGGATCATTGAGTCTTCTACCGGTGGGGTTCCGAGAGGCACCGTCAAAGTTCATCTTCCAGCATGGGACGGAATGATCGAATGAGAGGATTACCTCATCAGGATAACCTAGTTCCAGTGGCTGATCCACGGAGGTTGGGTGAGCAGCTAAAAAGTCTTCCAACACCTGTCCTTTGATAGCCTTCTGAGGTATGAACCTGATGTCGAACTACTGGAGGATCACTGCCCACCGCGCTAGTCGGCCAGTCAACATAGTTTAGTTCAGGATGTACTTTAGCGGGTCTACCTAAGAGACCAGCTGTACCTCGTGGTGCTGCAATTAGTGCCGAAATTTCTGTATGGTGAATACGAGCACCAGGTTGATCTTCTTGATTGGAGAATATCTAATTTTCGTATCAAGGAGCATGCAGATGAGGTAGTAGAGGCAGATCTCTATTCCCTCATTGTTCTTCTGGGTGAGAAGTGCACCAAGGGACCATTCTAGGGCAGTCACGTAAAGGACCAGCAGCTTCCCAGAGACAGGTGGCATCAAGACCGGAGGTTGGAGTAGGTACTACTTAATTTCTTCAAAGGCGGTCTGAAACTCTTCATCACATTCATAGGTGGCGCCTTTCTCCATGATTCGGGAAAAGGGCTTA
Source organism: Viscum album (assembly GCA_963277665.1). Taxonomy (NCBI): domain Eukaryota; kingdom Viridiplantae; phylum Streptophyta; class Magnoliopsida; order Santalales; family Viscaceae; genus Viscum; species Viscum album. The sequence continues at coordinate 784,639,992 of OY728123.1, read as the reverse complement.
CACTTTCCCTCCAGATTCTCAATGAATCGGCATATGTAGGCTATGTGGCCTTGGAGACCTCGAAGCACCCGAATATTGCTCTGGGGAGGCATCTGGCTGATGGCCTTGATCTTCTCCGAGTCAATCTTGATGCCTCAGTATCTGACAACAAAGCCAAGAAACTTCCCGGAGGTGACCCCGAAGGCACACTTCAGCGGGTTCATCTTCAGGTGGCAGGAACGGAGGAAGTAGAACACTTTCTCAAGGTCCTTGAGATGGTCCTGGCACTGGAGAGATTTAACCACCAGATCATCCACCTAGCACTCCAATAGTGCCCCGAGAATTGGATTGAATATGAGATGCATAGACCACTGATAGGTGGCACCCGCATTCTTTAGGCCGAAGGGCATAAACTGGTAACTGAATGTACCTTGGGGGCCGTGAAGGTAGTGAACTCTTCATCCTCGGGGGCTATCCGAATATGGTTGTACCTGGAATACCCATCCATGAATGAAGAGGTCTTGGAACCAGTCTATGGCATCAATCAAAAACTCTGTCACTGGAAGGGGAAAATCATCCTTCAGATAGTGGCGGTTGAGATCGCGGAAGTCGATACAGACCCTGATCTGTACGTTTTTCTTCCTAACTGGCACAATGTTGGCTAGCCACCAGGGGCACTGAACATCCTCGAAAAAGTTGACTTTAATAATCTTGTCAAATTCACCCTCAACCATGGCACCATGATAAGGGTGCATCTTTCTGGGAGGCTGCTTGAACCAGTGATGGTTTGCTGGAAGGCCAAGGCAGTGGACGACTACTTGGGGATCTAGCCCTGAAATCTCATCATAGCTCCAGGAAAACACATCACAGTGCTGTCTGAGTAATTCTACATATATTTTCTGCTCCTAGGGGGGCACAACAGTGCTGACCAATGTGGGTCTCGGGTCTGCCCCGCTACCGAGGTTCACTTGTACTAACTCATCGACCGTGGTGGAGACGCCTTCCTCAAACGCAAGGGGAGCATCCTACAGATCCTCTTCTCCACTTGTGGAGGGATCTTCCATGTGGGGAGTCATTTCAGGGCTACCAGACCCTGGTGGGAAGCTGGTTCCGGCTCGGGCGGTAGTGGTCATCATATCAGGAGACTCACGCGCCACTGAGACAATAGCGATGAAGGCAGTTGATCCAACCCCATCTGGTCTTCGGCCCAAGGGGCCACGCTTGATGACATCAAAAGAGTAGTGGCGTGTCGGCTTGAGTCGGTTAATTGCAGCCCAGCGGAAAAGACATGTATAACTCACCACCATTGCCATGAGCCTGACGTCTCGATACCGTACAGGGTTAGGAGGTTCGGGAATCACTTGAGCCTGGTTGGTGTAAGAGTATGGGGTGATTTTCCGCCGCCACTTGAACCTGCGAATATGCCTTCCTCTTGCACCCAAAAACACAAAGCACTGCCCCATGTCGGGGGTCGTGGCCTCCAAACGATGGATTGGGAAGACGTAGGCGTTATCCAAACCTGCCTAGGGATCACTCATGACAGTGGCGGGCTCACCCTCACATACCAGAACCTACTTATCCTTGCTCTTGTAGTAGTCGGCGTCTATATAACGGGCTTCACAAGAGGAAAAAGGAGACTCATATCCTTGGAGCATGCCTACTCGACCATTAAGGGAGTATTTGAGTCATTTGTGATATGATGAGGGGACCGCCGCGTGATGGAGGATCCACGACCTACCCATCAATGCATTGTAGGCGGTGTCCTGAGAGACAACCATGAATTCAGTGCTGGAAATTAGGCCACCGAACTGGGTCTTCAAGTGAATCTTGCCGACTGGAGTTTGCTCGGTTCTGTCTTACCCTTGGATCCTGAGGCCGGAGGGAGTTAAATCATCCTCAGACAGGCCCAGCTTTCGTAGTGTATGAGTTGGGATTAGGTTAATCCCGAAACCTGTGTCAATAAGACAGTGGCGGACTTCCATGCCATTGAACTGGCCAGTGATTTACAGTGGGTGAATGTTCCCCCTGTAAGGGAGGGTCTTCATCTTCACCGGATAATGAGATAACCGCTTGACATTTGGCATTCTCGATAGCCTCAGCGTGGAAGGCTTCTATAGCTGCTTCTCCATCTCAAACCAGAGTGGGATCCATAGGGCCTCGACGAGTGCCTCACACATTTCAGACGATAGGAGAAGACCCTCAAGGATAGAAATCCTTGCTGGGATGTCGGCCAAGTGCTTCCGAATGTCATACTTTCAGGCCAAACGCGATACCCTTCTTACAGGATGCCGCTCTGCGATTGGAGGCAAGACGGGCCCTACCGGTGGGACCGGTGGTTGACTTGTACTAGGAACGTCTCACTATTCACTAGTCGAAGCCCAGATAGTGGCTACCGGATTTGGACCGGAAGGCTGGGGTCGGCTGGTAGCAGGGCAGAGCGGGTCGCGGCACGACTAAGTTGGTTCTTCCTGATCCAGCAACAAAAACGGTAGTGGAGGCGGACCTACCGACACCGGATAAAGGGGCCGCATGTGCTGAGCTCTGTACTAGGCCTGCTGCCTGGTCTTAGTGGTGTGCACAGCCTAGATGGAGGTTCCGACTGTCGTGCCTTGGCGATTCATGTAGCCACGACACCACCGACGTTGGCGACGACTGGGAACATTGGGAAGGTCCACCTGGTGTTCCTCATCGCTGGGAGTCAAAAATGGTTTTACCAACTCTATGGTGTTAACCGAAGCATACCCCTAACTATCACTCAAGGAATCATCCATTACCGGGTGGAGTCTCGGTGGGATCCACATTTCTAGAGGCATGATGTCTCTAATAGTGCGGGATGATGACGACATTGAAAGGGCACATTCTTTCTTCTTGCGTCGTCGTTGTTTGCTCTTCTAGGAAGAGGTAGGCTGGGACGATGATACCAAAGTAGCAACCACAGCTTCTGTGGGATCTGGCTAATTCAGGACCGCACGGATGATGCCATGGGTGCAGGAGACTGTCTTGTAGGACATCCATTCGTTATACTTCCGGGACCCGCGGTCTGAAACCTGCTGTCATTCATCCCCGTTGCTGCTACCGCCCTCTGGTCTCACAAAGACACCTACTACTTGTGTCGGGGCTGGGCCCAACTTGACTATATTGTTACCAATCTGGTCTTGGTGCCAGTCCTTGAACACGTAGTATCGCTGGATGGTGTTCCCCAGGGTCTGGTGATAGGGGAAGTATTTGGGGTGATTAGTGAGATGCACCTCTTCCAGCTTCCAGAACTCAGGCAGCCACACTATTATCTACTCCAAATCACTACGGAAGTAACCAGGGACCTGAGCCTCGTTGAACGTGTATGTCCGATTACTTCTCTCCGGAAAGGGTTCTCTTGGAGGCTGGACCTGACTAGGGTCCGGAGGCTCATGCCGAGGAAGTGGAACCTGATTATCTCACCTAGGTGGTGGCGGTGCGTTACGCAGAGGCGCCTGCCGATTCCGAGGTGGTCGCTGCTGGGCCGGAGGCTGTGCCCGTGGGGGTGGACCCCTATGGGACTGCAGAGATGGACTCACTGGTAGAAACTATAGCTACCTGGGGGGCCTCTATCTGGGCCACAACAGCAGGCTCGGCTCTGGCAGCTCTCCTTCTAGGGATTACAGGAGTCAGCGGGCATGTCTGGCTGGCCTATTGCAGGGATTCTTCGAGGCACTGAGCCTTGTCTGAGAAGTCCCGAAACACTCCGGGGTAATTCTAAGTGATCAAAGAAGGAACCAGCTCTGCCTTGATGTTCCCTACGCATATTGTCAGTAATTGATCCTGAGTTAGTGGCATGTCAAGGGAGCATGTGATCCCCTTCCACCGGGCGATGAATTCCACGACTCGCTCATCGGGCCTTTGCTTGCACCTGAAGAGGTTTGAGATGTTCGTCTTTCGGGTTGTGGAACTGAACTGGTAGAGGAATTTCCTACGAAGGTCCTCCCAGCTAGTCACATATCCGATAGGGAGCTGGATGTACCAGATGAATGCTGGCCCTTCTAGTGTCTGAACAATGAAACAGAGCTTGGTGGCCTCATGCTGTGCTGGAGTTCCTAACATAGGCTCACACCTCGAGTTGAAGTGGGCCAGGTGTTGTGGCGGGTCTCTTGCACTGTTAAAGGGGGAAAAAGTGGGGTTCCCAAATCCCGGTGGGGTCTTCATGTTATCCACCCATGCTGGGTATGGCTTGCCGTCCATTGGGATTGCCACCTAGTGAGTTTCCAAAGCCTCTAAGCAGGCGATGAGTGCTGCCATCGGATCATCTGGATGTGGGTTCCTGTCCTGATGGGGATCTCTAACCACAAGAGAATTTATGGGCTCTTCAATCCGGTAGTCAAGCTCAGCAGCTCATGGGGTAGCTGGTGGAGCAACTCTTGGGGCAGTGGGAGGTACCCGAGCGGGGTCCCTTGGGTGATTACGCAGCTCGGGAGGGTTCAGAGGAATGTAGCGCGCCCTCTTTCCATGAGCGCCAGCCTCTCCTCTGTCAGCGAACATGGTATGATCATGGTTTCCTGGGAGAATCTCGTCGAGGGGTAGTTGTTCCTGCCCCTACTATCCCGGCCTAGGATCACCATAGTCAAGCCGCCACTCTGCAATGCGTTTAGCCAGAAGCTCATCGACCAGCCTCTTCTGCTCAGCAAGCTGTTGGCGCAGCGTGGCCTTCTCTGGATATTCCTCTTCCTTCTGCACTGAGGCAGATGGGTCGACGAGCTTGACAACCCTAACTTGATCTTTACCCTTACCGATATTCCGGCTCAGTGTTAACGCCTCAGTGGGTGCGTGGATACCTAGGAGGTTTCTCTGTTGATGAGTAATCCTCCCGGATAGGTCCAGTAGCGGCTTTTCCTCAGGGGGTGAGTCCCCATAAAGAAGTTCCAAACTGTTCCCCTCTCCCGATAGGTTGGCCATGTTGACCGCTGCTGCCCTTGGGGGCATGCCCTCAGAACCACTCAGTGAGTCGGGATATTGGCGAATCATGCTGAAAATAAGGGAAGCGTACTGCCCCCATCCACGGACGTGCACATGGGGGGTGGCTTCCTCGATAACTTTGCGGAGTACTTGAAAACTCTAGATGCATTGTTGTTGGATGGACCTATGGTGGCCAAGTAACTTGGGGTGCCAAACTGCGGGGAGCGTGTCTAGGTCGACCTAACGGAAATGCTCACCGATATCCTCGAGATGTGCTGGACTCCCGGGATAAGGCACTTTTTGATGGCGAAGACGGGAGTGAGTCGCCCGGAGAGTCTGGAAGAAACATTCAAACTCTCCCGTGGTGAGTGATTCTAGTATATCAAAATCTGATCCTACGACCGGCCAAAACTTCTCAGGGAAGTGGCCTGCTACGAGGATGGTCCAGAAGCTCCAAGACTCAGGTTCAGGTTCTGACCCTTGCTGTCCCCGCTCATAGACCAAGAATGACCGGGGAACTGGTAGCGGTGCCGAGGTAGGCTGCTGCACTGTTGGGCTGGCCGGCGGAGAATACGGTGAGAAGGCTGATTGGCCACAGAATCCTAAGTCTTCCTCCATGGGCTGCAGTGTCCTGGCTGTCACGTCACGATATGATAGGCGAGCGAACGGGCCTCCTGTCAAAGTGTCAGTGCTTTCTGAGGGTGTTCCATGTCGCGACTCATTCGTCAGTCCCCAGAAAAGTTCTCCACCCTCTCTGACCGAGGTGGAAGGTGCTTTCATAGAGGCCAATGGTAACTGCATGTTTCACCCCTGGGGGTATTTCAAGTCCTCGTTCTTCTGGATATACCTTCGGAGGGAGGAGGGGATCATATGGATCTCACATTCAGGGAGTACGAGACTGACGCGCCGCGTCCCTATCCCTGCACTTGACTCATAAGACTGGTGGAGGGATCCATCTCCGAGTCATACTCCGCCTTAGAGTTCGAGAAACAGACTGCTCTGGTTTCCGTCCGGCCTTCCCTGGTGTTTCTCTTGCGGCGACGACATCATGACTTCCTACCCCTAGGTAGCTCCTCAGGGCAAGGCTGATTTCCATCATGGAGTCCTCTGGCCACAATGGTACTGGGGCTGAGTGAACTGAAGGTCGGGGTGTGAGGATCACCGGGGCAGATGTCTAAAGGGACATGGGGAGGACCTCCATGTGGGTGAGTGACCAGATATGCAATGGCTCCATACTCACGACCAGCGATAGAGGAAGTGACCCCGTACCCTATGCAGTGGGTGCTGGAAAGAGCTATACCCGGAGTGTAGCTATCACAGGGAAGCCTTATGCATTCCGGAATGGTGGCACGGTGTAGGCCTTCACGCTATATGGAACTTCCGCGAATGGGTCCGCGGTGGCCATTGCATGTGCCAGCGACTGGGAGAGTCGACCCAACCTACCTGTGGGGCGGTCGGGGCCTCGATCTGGGTATGGAATGTAACTTCACATGCTCAAAGTGTGCGGGGGTTTGATGATAGGAGTCAGCAGTGGCTCAGGCCACAGTGGTTGCTGATGTTGATTCCCTGGGGCGGGCATCCTCTTCTATTCACACTCGACACTGGCGTCAGGTCAGATGGGTTGGAGCCGGTGGTGCAGGCACATGGATTTCCTGATATTCGGGTCGGGGAGTTAGGAGGCAGCGTCGACGCAGCCTAGCGGGTGCCCTTACCATGAACCCCTAGAGCGGGTCCCTGGTCGGGCGAACACAGACATGCCCTACCTCATCAGCGTAGGGAAGGGAGGTGTCGAGGCTTTCTGAGGATAAACTCTCGAAACGGTTGAACGTCGGTGTGGGAAGCAGCGGCTCCCTATGCGGCCCTTGGGGGCGGCGATGGAAGCGAGGCAGAGCTGCCTCAAGATCCAAACGGGCCATGTTCCTGTTCAGGATGACCCCCTCCTCCTCGTACCAACACACAAGGTCTTTGATCACCCTCCGTTGGATAATCTCTAACGGAGAGAGGGGGCACGTGCGCCCGACAGTCGTGGAGGTCAGAGTAGCTATGGAAAAGGCGAGACCGCGTGGGGTGGTGGTGTCGGTACTGCCCCTGCCTGTACGCCCGTTGGCAGGTGGCGATCGAGCTCCGGATGCAGCGATCTGATTCTTGAAAGCAGGGAGATGAACCCATTAACACTAGCAAGAAAAGGAAACGACAACCAATAGTCCAACATCATTTCGTCTTCCATGGTCGTTAAGAGGGATCCAAGATGACGACATCACAGAACTGAGTGCTCAACGTCCTGACCGCCCCAACCCCTGGCGGGTTTCACGCCCTGGTGCTGGGTGCCCGGACCTGGTGACATGTTAATCTTCTAACACCCCATATGCTACCGGTCTCTATATTGAGGAGAAGATATTCATGTCGGGATCACCATTTTCCGTTTCCGATGCATTCCATCGGGGCACACGCGCGTATCCGCCATGCGGAGGAAGACTCACGGATTGTTTCCCCACATCCCGGCTTTCCAAAGGCGGGCGACATCCATTCCTTGTTCAGGGAAGTCTTCTCCTTGATCGAAATCGGGATGACGGGATGTCGGTTCTTCCTTCTGTGGATTCCTCCTCAGAGCTCGTCACCTAGTCTGGGTCTCCCTCATAGATTTAAGACGAGTTCGTGAATGTCATTCCAAGCGCCATATCTTCATGGACGCTAGTTAATTACGCTGCTTCCATCGAGACTCTCTAAGGGGTCTGGTCGGGGCAGCAAACTTTGGTGAGGAGAATGGTCATGCTGGGGCATCGTTGGCATGTCTTGATACTGGGGGATTGACATGTCTATCTTCTGTCCCTTATTATAGGGATTCTCGAGGGTGTGGAAGCCCAATGCATCCCACATCGAATGCGGGGAACTGTCATTCCATAGGCATTTATTTGAGGTTTTCATAAGCTTCCCATGTTTAACACGGGGTATGCCATGAGTTTAACATCTTGCGGAGATGGATCAGACTGATCAGAACACTGATAGTGCATCAGATTGAAGAACCCCCTGGGGGGGGGGGAACACCGATGTCGGGGCCATCATGTGGGTGGATTCTTGGATACTGTGGAGTAGAATGAGGTGGCATGATACCACCGGGATGTGGCGCCCTCGGTAGGAATCAGGATGGGTGATGGAGTGAAGGGGATTCAACCTCGTGGAGGTTTCCTACGTACCAAGCCTTGACATGGATCAAAGTCCCCGTAGTTTGGGTATACAATTTAACGTCATGGGAGATGGGGGCATTTGGGGCTTTCGCTTTGAGTCGACCCATAATGGTGGATATGGGGCTTATGCTTTGAGGTGGCCCAAAATGATGGATATGGGGCTTACACTTTGAGGCGGCCCATAATGGTGGATATGGGGCTTACGCTCTGAGGTGGCCCAAAATGATGGATATGGGGCTTACACTTTGAGGCGACCCATAATGGTGGATATGGGGCTTACGCTCTGAGGTGGCCCAAAATGATGGATATGGGGCTTACACTTTGAGGCGGCCCATAATGGTGGATACGGGGCTTACGCTCTGAAGTGGAAAAAAATGATGGGTATGGGGCTTACACTTTGAGGTGTCTCATAATGGTGGATATGGGGCTTACAATCTCAAGCGGCCGATAATGGTTGGTGAACCAACGTAAAGGGGTCGGAATGACTGAGTGGTGGGCTTGAACATCATGGAGGCTACCTACATACCATTCTTTAGCATGGATCAAAGTCCATGTGGTTCAGGTGGTGCAGTTTAATGTCATACGGGACGAGGCAGATAGTTTAACGTCATGTTGGACGGGGGCATATAGTTTAACGTCATGCTGGACGGCATATAGTTTAACATCATGTGGGACGAGGGCATAAAGTTTAACTTCATGGTGGATGACATACAGTTTAACATCATGCTGGATGGGCAATTTGGGGATTACGCTTTGAGGCGGCCCAAAGTGTTGGCGCACTGACGTGAAGAGGTCGGAACGACTGTGTGGTGGGCTTGAACCTCGTGGAGGCTACCTACGTACCATGATTTAACATGGATCAAAGTCCTCGTAGTTCACTGGGATGGGGCTCATGCTCTGAGGTGGCCCAAAAAGGGATGTCATGGTCGATGCTCACTCTAAGACCAAGTGAGTCATGCTCAGTGTGAGAAACAAAGGGCAACAGGGACCAGACGATCACGTCGCGAAGGGTGCGTTCATGAGAAGCGGAGAGGGGCATACACATTGAGAAGCCCTTGGTGCCAGGGCTTACTCTAGGATGGAGGCCCGTGGTGCAACAAGGCACAGAGGGAGAGGGATTTGGGACCGAACAAAGGAGATGCCTCATTCCCTATCACACCCTCCCCTGTCCTTGGTGGTGGGGAAGTACGGAGGTGGATGGGTGCTACCTTCCGCCAGAGAGGCGAGGGGCTTACGCTTTGAGGCGGACCTTTCCCCGTGGACAAACTCCAATCCAAGAGGGATGATATCATTCCATGTGAGGAAGATTCCATTCTTGTGGAGACGAGCAGCGTAAAGAATTTCCGAGATGGGGGGACCCTGCGTGCGAAGCATGGGGTCAGATCACAATTTAACGTCATGTGTTGAGAACGAGGTTCTTGGAAGTTTATCGTCATGTAGCTCGGATGAGGTGGGTTCGCTCCACACCCCTAGGGATTACATGCACAATACCCTCTACCCCTTGTGGGAGGGAAGTCATCAGCAAGTTCGTGGCGAAGGGGGGCCTCAGGGAGAACCATAAAGGGGTCCACGTTAGCGTAGCTATGTGAAGACGCAATAGCCGTTAGCGTGCCTATGGGAAGGAGCATAAGGAAAATCAACACAACAGGAAAAACTGCCCAAGGGACCTTGAGATTACTTTGTACGATCCTGGAAGGCCGTACGGGAAAACAACGCATGGCGTGCATGACCGGTATAGAGGACATCAGACGCCTAAGCAGGGAGGCACCCTGGGGGGAGTCAAGGTGAGGGGTCCTGGGGTTTGCGCGCAAAGAGAATATTTTCGCAAAAAACACCAGGATGGTGCACAATTGGGGAAAGTGGACTGCACACGGCTAGGGGGACTACGTGCAATGGGATTGGATTGCTCGCGGGGGGCAACGACCGATCCCTAATGTTGGGAAAAACCTAACGACGGGATTGCACGCCATTGGGTTTTGTGTGCAAAGGAGGGAGTGCGCATAATGGAAATTATTGCGCACAAAGGAGGAACCCGAAGGAGTTTTCAATTTTATTTAACCCAGTGGGATTGCGCGCAAAGGAGATCCCCGGGGCAAGGTTGCATGAAAATGGTTAATACCTGAAAGTCATATTGCGCGCGCGGGAGTCCAATTGCGCACACGGGAGCGGGTCCAAATTCCAAAACACCAAAAATAAATGGGTCTCCTTCTATTTATAGGCCACATGCATCACTGAATCTAGGAGTCACGCGAAATCTTCCGTGCTAGGACCTATTGGCGCGAAAGGCCACACCGCGTGGAACCGGGCATGCAAAATTGCGCGCCCCACCGATGCCTTTCCGAAAATATCGGACTTCCTTCGTACGAGAAACATTTTTTTGTGCAAGTCCTCCTTAATTTCACGAACCACTTTCAGGTCCTCCGGACCAAGCTTCTAAATCCAGATATGACTTCGCTTCATCATTTCGGAACTTCCTTTTGGAGTTACGGACTTTTTTGGCATCTACAGTAACCATGTGCAAGATGGGAGAAACCCACTGTCAAGGTGGTCTGAAAACTCCACACAGGCGTGTACCCCATTCCTCAAAGTTCATGAGAAACTTTGAAGCATCATTTTATACACCAGTTTCCCACATGGTTAGCTCACACGATTAGCACTAACTGTGGACCAACCATGATACTCACCCTGTCCTCCCATTTTCACAATATTTTGAGCTCCAAACTGGACCTAGACTTTACCGAACCATTCATTAGCTATAGGATCCCTTATTTACATAAAATGGAGAGGTTTTAAATAGTAACCAAATGATATGTACATCTCCAAAAAGTAAATATGTTCTAACCTCCCTCATTAAGATAACTTTTCCTTGAGTTTCCCTTATGAGGGTTGTAAAAATCATCTGAGAAAAGGTTTGGCCACTATGCACGTGGAACGACTTCCCACTCCCTAGTTATGTCTTGTACATGTCCTTGCTTCCATAGCACCCAAACCACTGTAAATGACCTACCTTGGAGAACCTTCATTATCTGATTAACAATATGTATCATATGCTCCATAAAGGATGCATTTATCTTCATATAAATATCCCCTAGGTCAAATGAATGATATGGGTCAACATGTTGTTAATAAAGCTATGATACATAGAAGACTCCATGCATGGACTAATATAAATGAGGTAATAGTAACTGATAGGCTACTGGTCTGACTCACTCCATGATCTCGAAAGGCCCAAAGTAATGGGGAAATAGTTTAACCTAAATTAGTATCCTTCTATGACCCAATATGAGTGATACACATAGAAATATATGATGTCCCATCATCAAAATTCATAGTTCGATAGTGAAAATGTGTATAATAAATCTACCCGGACTAAGTTATAGCCATATGTTTCTGAATCAGTTGTACATTCTCTAAAGTCTCCTGAACGAGACATGGACCCAGAAGTATTATCTCAGAAACCTCTAACCACCATAGAGGAGAAAAAAACAACCTACTGCAAACGGACTCATAAGTATCCTTTTGAATCGTTTCCTAAAAGATGTTATTGTAAGAAAAATCTACAAGGGGTATATGTTTCTCCCAAGAACCTCTAAAATCAAGGATTCATTAATAGATCATGTCCTCCAACACATGTATCATCTACTTGAACTTACCATCAGTATGAGGGTGATAAGTTGTAATCAAGATCACGTTTGAATCCAGTGACTTCTGTAGACCCTGACAAAATCATGATATAAATTGGGTGTCTTGATACGATATGTTGGAATAGGGAACTCCATGAAGGCACCCAATCTCTCAGATATAAAGCCTCCTAAACTTATCATCTGATAAGTTCTCTCAGATTGGTAGGAATTTTACAACATTAGTAAACCTGAAAAAATAACCCATAATGAATCACTACCTTGAAGGGATCTCAGCAAGCCCATCACTGAATCCATGGGGTCGTCACTCTATTTACACTCAGGAATAGATAGTGGTTGTATAATTTTAGAAAGTTTCTAGTGTTATTCCTTCACCTGCTAAATGGTAGAACACCTCAGGATGACACCGGTGATCTGCCTCTTCATACCTAGCCACCAATACTGATGGTGTTCATCTCAGTACATCTTGGTAAGCCCAGGGTAAAATTCTCAAATCGAGGCATGAGATTCCTGTATCATCTCTTACCATTTGCCTAAAGGAACCTAGATACATACACAGAAGAGAAAGGTCTTATTCTCATCAATAACACTATTAGAAGGTGGATTATCACCTAGGATACTCTCCTTTAGGATGAGACCCTTGGGATATGATAGTTTTATCATGTTAAACCTATCTAGAATAAAGGATTTCATAGATAGAGATGCTAAAACTTGATATATGTTCTATTCCTGAACCTCTTGGTGCATCGCAGATAACAGAGACATCAACTTCCACTAACTGCTAGCTCTTGAATAACTTGTGTCTAAGTCTTCTGTCTTAGGGAACCGACCACAACATCACCCTTTCCAAGTGTATAAGAAAGCTCAAAACTGAATGACTATAGGTACTCAACCGAGCTATGTTGCCTCAAATTCAAGTCTCACTATGTGGAGATATATTTGAGACTTTTTTGATTTGTGTAAAAAACGAATCTCTCACCCAATATGTAGTGCCTAAAATAGTATAATACATGAACCATGAATAGTAGATTGAGGTCATGCATAGGTTAATTATACTCATGAGGTATCAGTTAGTGGGACTCATACACTACAACCTGAACACCCTATACTATAATTGCACCTACCCCGATTCGTAAAGAATCATAGTAAATAGTATAGATTCTTCCCAGCTCCAGAAGAATCAGGATCGGTGCTGAAGTTAGTCTCCCTTTTAACTTTTGGAAAGATCTCTCACAAGATTCAGACCAAAAGAACTTCACTCCTTTATTTTTCAGTCCCATAAGAGGAGCTTCCAAGACTGAAAAATCTTAGATGAATCACTGGTAATAGCGGTCCATCCATAAGAAAATACATATTTTAAACACATTCTTGGGACGATCTTAGTAAACCACGACACTCAATTTCTCTTATTCAATAGATACATCTTCCTCTGAAATGATATGACTCAATATGTGAACCTTATTGATTGAAAAGAGTCATTTTATGATCTTTTAATATAGCTGATGCTCTCTCAGTGTATTCAAAATGATATAATGATGGTTGTTATGTTTGTGTCTAGTGTGAGAATACACTAAGATTCCATTTAAAAAGAATACCAAAAATTAATACAATTATGGTTGAGAAAACTAATTCATCATAGATATAAATATTTTTAGAATGTTCGTAAGACTAAATGGAATAACCAGATACTCATACAAGACGTGCCATCTTCGGAATGTTGTATGTGGTATGTCGGATGGTCTCAAATGCACCTGATGGAATCCTAACTTCCAATATATCATAAATAAAACTTTCACTCCACTGAGATTATGAAATAGGTCCTCTATACTAGGAAATAGATACTAGTTCTTTACTATAATTCAATTAAACTATATTTAATCCATATACAACCCAAGGTTGTTGTCCACCTTTTAGAGAAAATGATTAGTGAACCCCATGGGGAAGTGTTGGGTCAGATAAAACCCTTGTCCTCTAAGTCTTAAAATTTCTTCTTCAGCTTCTATAGATCTTTATGTTTCATCATATAGGTAGGAATGTTCACTGGTGTGACACTTGAAACTAGCTCAATGGTGAACTACAACTCTCTCTCAGGTGGTAAGCCAAAGAAATTTTTATTGAAGTTGTCCTTGAAAAGATCCACCATAGGAGGGAATTCCACAAGATGCATTCCCTGATCACTCATGAAGAGACTATCCATCTGGACTATCACCTTACCTATCCCCTGATTCTTGATTATTGCTTAACTTGCCTTAATATCCCATTAGCACTCATGAATATACGAGTTGTTCTTGGGTAATGTAAATGACACCCTCCTGTGATGGAAATCAACATGGGCTTGATAAGTCACCAGCTATTTCATACCAAGAATGATGTTGAAGTTGGTTATCTAAAGGATGAATATGTTCTATAGGAATAAATACCCACCTATCTCAAGGGGTTACTCCAAGCACTAGCATGCATTTAACAATTTGACCCCAAATAGTGCATCAAGATTCATCACACCACTAATGTACTATATCTCTAGGCCCAACCATTATATAACTGTAGAAGATATAAATGAGTGTGATGCACCTGTATCAAAAGGGGAATAAACTAGAGGAGAGATATCATAATAATAAATTTTACCATAGGAGGCCCTAGACTATGTTCCTCTAGTGTTGGCTATACTACATAGATATAGAACGATTTATTCCCCTAACATGAAACCTGAATAACATGAGTAGGTCCACTCTGCCGGTGATAAGACTTTGAGGCATGAAATCCTTATCCATGACCACCCATTATATTAATCATTTGGTATAATACCAACTCATATCCCGATGTGGAGTAACTGATCCTGTACCTGAAGCGATGTTGGTATGGATCCCCTCTCACTAGATGTAGGAGGAAAATATCATCAGAAGCACTGAAGGTGACCCATCCTTCCACAAGGCTGACACTCGATCAGGTTCTTTATAAACTGGGGATTCTTATGGACTTCCCTTCTACACTAATTAAACACCAAATAACTATTGATGCATGTCATCTGGTTAGAACTACCCCTCATGAACCCTCAAAACAATGTTTCCATCCATTGGATAAACCATATTCCTATATAGAAGCTAAACCCACCTGGATCACAATTTTGGATTCCCCCACATATCACTTAGTAATGAGGTCTTGGATCACTATTTATAAAATAATAGTCAACTAGAATACATTCACCTATTATTGGGTGGCGTACACAAGACCTTCCTCAAATCATCTCACAATCATCAACTCCTCACCAGTCAGATTCAGATAAAAATGCTAAAAATATGTTAAGTGAGAAGAAAACTCCAAAATAAACGTATCATCCTACTGAAGATTCATAAAATCCCCAGGGCAGTCCACTATCAGTGTTAGTGGAAGGAAATGATCACATAAGGTCATCTGGAGATCTTCCCAAACCATACCCTGATGGAAATCAGCCTAAGAGATAACATCCCACCAATTAATGAAAAATTCATGCAACGTATAGGTAGATAGATTGACCCTATTCTCTAGAAACATCTCTAGATGATAAAAGATAGACAACATGGCCTCCATCCATGACTTATTAGCCTGAGGTCCTCCATCACCTGAGAAGCTGGGAGGATGCTGCTGTTGGAACTCCCACATCAATTATACCATTGTAGGGGTATGTTATGGATCACACTTCACTAAATTCATGATGAAAAAAAAGATATATATATGAAATGATCATTTTTGCATAGTGGAAGGTTAATAGTATATGTATTAGGTGGCACTACAGGAGGTAATATGTGTGGCTCAAGGACCACCACCTCCATAGCATGCTCATTTCCAATTTCTTGGCATACAATGTGAGGATGTTGAGTTGGAATAGGTCTCTAATTTCTATGTCTAAGCCTTAGATGAAATGTATAACTGATAGGAAAAGTGATAAGGAAAAGAACTTACACAAGGACTTCTTATAAACATTCTAGACCTCTCTTCTTGATCCTAAAGCTAGGTCTATGTGATAAAGAAGGAATCGTGGAAGGATCATGGAAGACACATCCTATTACCCACTACTAAGGTTAGTTCAGGTTCATGGTATCATACAACAGCATAGGTTTCTATATATGGAGTGAAAATTACAAGATATAGATGAAAACACCCTTTACTTTGAAATCAACATCCCTATCTAGGGGTAAACATTTTTACTTTAAATATTTAAATTATTTAAATATATCTTCATTTAGAAGCATACAGATACCTCAATCCAGTTAATTTCATCACCAATTCCAAATTTGTAAATTCCCATACTCTTTATAAACAAGAATTGACATGTCAAGTAATTGTAACCTAGATTGTATGTCTGATATCAGGATGTAAAAGGTTATACATAGTGATTTTATTGAATTAACTACCATTTCAAATTTATATAAGTACTTTCCTCTTTAATTTGCCTTGGCATTCTTCAATCAAATCAACTAACATATAATCCCTTAAAACCAGTGATTCGTGGATCAAATTAGTATTATTGGCTAATTAAGGTATCATCATCAATATATGTGGGAAAAAAGAATTTATATTGATTTAGTAACTTTAATTAATCTAATTATGTCGTTTTTCAACAAACACTAGCACACTACAATCCATAAAAAATAAGGAACATTCAAAAATCACATGCAATATGAGAAATGCATATAGAAATTAAAAAGTGCACGGAAAAATGCATGACATTTAAGTCCTATGGTTCCTATTATGATGCATGAATTAATAAAACCACATATCATCAGGTCCATTATAATAAATCCCATCAAATAATATCACAATAAAAATGGCACAAAGTAAGTCTATCATCCAATGGTGAAATCCGTAAAACTATAATAGTGTAACCAATAATAGTATTAACCCATCCTAAGAAATATGGGTTTCCCCTATACATGGGTTAGCTACTTCCAAGAACAGCTTCATTAAAAAATTGAAATATGTCAATTATCCTATACAATACCCAAATAGTAAGAAAAAAAGGAAAAGGTTCTCTGATATAACTTTGTATCGTCCCACCACAGAAGCCACTTACTGGTTCCCCGAAATAGTCAGCCACACGAACTCAAGGGTACCTCCCCATACATAAGAGGCTACCAACTAGTAGTGAGGGTTTATTTGTGCATATGGGGAGACTATTTACTCATAGAATAGAGTGGTGCATAGAGGTATATAGTTTATAAGGAATAGGAGAAGCCGTAATAACAGATAGAAAACAATGAAAAAATAATAAACCACCCCAATAAATGAACAACTAGAAGAATATAAATAATAAATAGATAAAAAATGATGATGATCACTATTTCATGTAGAAATAAATACAAGGTACAAGGGTATAAGGGGAATAGGAATATACCACTTTCTATATAAAAATACAAAAATCACCATAAGTTTTAACTACTTTCATCACGAGCATAGGCTCGGTCCCCTACTATCGTATTCCTTTTTAGAACTCATAATCAAGATTCAAAAGTTCACTACTTTCTTTTATATATACCTACAATCATGAATTCTACATGGGTACCAAAGATGGTCCAAGAAAGGTGTGAGATATACTGTATAGTTCACCACCAACATTTTCTAGATCAATCAAGTCTATGCAATATAAAATGAAGTGTGAAAATAATAGTAAATGCAAGGTAACAAATAATTAAGAAAGTATAGTCTAGGTTCTACCCAGATACCTGACCACTACTACCTAGTTTGGTATAATCCGGATGTATCTGAACTAATGAAACTTGTACAAAAGTGATAAGGTGCATATATGGAACATCATAAATAAGGAATCATGTGTAGACTAACCCTAAGAATTTGATTTGTCTTGGTGGACATGTCCCTAGAACATTAGCAAAGTGTTCTTAAATTTAGTAATAAATAATAACATGTAATCTAGTAAAAGTAAACCATTGAATTTAGTAAGGTAATTCTAATCCCATCCCAGGTATCACACATAGCTGACCGAGTATCACTCGAGAAATGATATAGCCATTTTTTAAACAAGATCACCCATGGTGCCTCCCCCTGGGAACCAGTGTCACTCATGGGTATAAATAATCTGCTCAGAGATCTTGTCCAAGGAAAGAAAAGTGTTTTTTCTGACTCATCCAATAGTTCAAGAAATAAATCATGGTGAGCCCGCCCATAACCTCCTTAAGTTGGGACCCTTGGTCACTCTCAACTCTTAAGTAGGTATAGCTTGGTTATCAAGTTCACATTCTTTTTCAAAAAGGAATTACATTTATAACAAGCTAAACATGTTGACCAATTCATTTATTTTAATCCAAATTACTGTGGAATAAGGCATATGGAAAAAGCATGGAAAATAAGGTATAAATCAAGGGAATGAACCTTAAGGCACAAGGCTTAAGGGCCTAATTCATGGCCTACCATTCATCTTAATTCAATTTATCAATTTAAGGCACTCATTAAAAGGGAAACATACCTCAAGAGGTGTTTACACAAATAAAGATATATATAATTATGCCTTTAAAGGGAAATAACACACATTGGGGTGTCTTAAGCTAAGGTGATCAACCAAAGGGTTGATTTACCACTCACTAGAGTCACAAAAGGCATGTAAAATAATCTAATTTGATTTATTTAACAATTTATTGGCATCTTCAGAGAGGTCCAGTACCTGGAACAACATAGAATGATATATATGTGAAGGTGCTTGCATAAAAATAACTACACCACCTAACTTATGTTCATTGAAGACCACTCGTCTCTTTTCAGCCCTCGAATCGAGCTAGAACGAGAGATATCTGAAGAATCATCAAATTACCTGAAAATAGGGCAAATGAGGTGGCACCAAAATAATGTATTGGAGTGGAAAATAAAAAAATTAAGGAAGATGAGTGTAGAGACTACCATAATCTTTCCAATGCATCCAATGGAAAATCATATGGAGTTTCGATGTGGGAGATAGAAAAATACCTAGGGGGAGGAGAGGAGGGAGATCATGCATGGGATTTTCCTACTTGAGGATGAAGAAAATGGTTTAAGGCATCAGAAAACATTTCATGGGTGAAAAGTTTATTTACCATTCATTTACTAGGCCATACCATTTGGCCGCATGGTCGTCCAATTGGTGTGCCAACCATGTGCCCACACTGCTTAAGGGGACACCTCACATAGGCTAGCACATTGTTTTGGTAACTATTCACAAGTCACGTGAAACCCACTATCAAGATGGTTTGAAAACTCTAGATGGGTTTTCGGCCCATTCCACATGGTTGCAAAGAAACTGTGCGGCCTCCTCCTATACACTGGATGCCCACACGATTAAGCTACGCAGTTAGCAATAAATGTGCAGCTCACCCTGTCCTCTAATTTTCTAGTACTCCAAGCTCCGAAAGATCCCTAAACAATCCCAAACAAATACTTTTCCATTAGATCCCCTTATTTATATAAAAAATATGGGTTTTAACAATAACAAAAACGATACGTACCTATCCAAAACTCTGGTACATTACAAATAAAATAGGTTTTCCCCATCAATAATAACTCAAATTTCATGATAGGTTTTCAACAAATTAAAAATAAATTGTTTCCCTAAAATTTTGTTGAGGGTGATATAAATCTGGTCATAATGAAGTAAATTGTATGACTCTTATACCTACTCAATAAGAGATGATAAAGATAGAAAAAAATCATCAGTGGGTGAGATTTCACTCTTGGTAGATGAAAAGATAAATAATCCTTATAAGATAAAGGTAAATAAGGTAAAGAGTCCATTCTGACTAAGAAATATCAAAATGTTAAATTTAAAGAAAACAAAATCCTGAAAAGTACAATAAACGTTAAACTTACAAGAAAAAGAGTCTTTGGTTTAAGAGAAAATACTCCTCCATATTGTGCTTATTAAGATCATAAGTTTTCCACCTTATTACTTAATTCCTTATGAATTATTTTAGTTCTTACATTTCATATAATTGAAGGTGAATCTCACTCTAAAAAGGAGAACAAGATGAATCAAGTGGAATACATTAAGTTGGAATGATTATTTAATATTTGATAAAACAACATGAATTGATACATAATGGTGGATCATAAATATTAAAATCTTTAAGACTATATGATAAAATTATACACCCCATAAAATGAAGTTAGTTTACCCCTTTAGGGGGAGAAAATATAAAGGAGATGTTATCAAAGTTTGTTCCAAGGATATCTAAAAGTTCAGGTAATCTCTAAAGAAGTTGAAAGTAGAGGTAACCCAATCACACTTTTTACCCTTATCATTGATTATATAAAATATTTGTATAAATGGGGGTGTTGGTTGTTGAGTAACCTCATATAAATGGGGAGTAAATTATTCTTTCACTTTAAATTTTGGAAGTATTTTTTGAGTGAAGTGCTATGTATATATTTATTAAAGTAAAATTTGGTTATAATTACCTTAGGATAAAAAATAAGAAAATTGTACCACATTTTGATTGTAACACCTCCATATTTTATGAAATATTTTTTTATTTAATTTCTTTTATAGCTTACGCTATATGCAACACTGTGTTTTAACGAACCACAATATACTATTTATATTACTATTTATCATGGTTGCTCAATTCTGGTCGTTAAACTTAGAGGTATTGATAGGAATGACCACATTTTAAATATTAAGTATATTTTTTTTTATAAAATGAAAATATATTGATAAAAAAGTACTTCATTTTTTGTATAGTCTTTATATGTTTTAGAAATATTATTTTCTAAAAAAATTCTTTTATTTCATTTTGTGAACAAATAATAAAAGTAGTTTTAGAAAATATTAGAAAATATATTTGAAAATTGAATATAATTTTTTAGAATAAACATGTAAAAATTATCCTAGGGTTATTTTTTGGTATTTTTATAAAAAGTTAAATTTTTTAACAAATAGTGAAAATAATGTTTTTATTGAGAAATTACTTTTCATTTATAGGATTTATAAGGTTTAATTTTGTTTTTAAATGGTTATAAAATTAAACTTTGTTAAATAATTTTATAATTAAACTAATATAGTTCATTATAATCAATTTTATATTGAATGTTGATATGAAAACTTTTTAAACTTTTGAAACTTTTCTCTTTGAAAAACCGCCTTTTCATCACATCTATGGGTTTAATTTCGAATTGAATTTATAAATTTTGTGAATTGAATTTGGAAAAATTAATTTCAAATTTAGAATCATAATAATTTATATTATATAATAATTTCAACTTAATTTTTGACCATAATGAATTGTAAAAATAGTAAAAATTTATTAATGTGATTAAGGTAAAAACAGGTTTAGCGAGGGTTAGAATAAAATTTTAAGGGTCAAAAAATGACCCAAAAAATGTCTAATTATTATTTTCTGGTAATATATTGACCTTATATATTATATTGGTTTATAATATTATATTTTTATCCTTTTTTCATTTAAAAAAATGTGTGGGAATCTTTCTATCCAAGAATTACATGTGTGTCCTCTCCCCCACTTTTAAAATCCCACCATATCTCCTCTCCTTTAAAAACTTAAAAATAAATTTTATTTGGACAATACCTACCCAAAAAATACATTAATTATATTTACTCCTCCTATAATCGTTGTTTGGGTCATAAATCAATCATAGGAATGATTTTAGTGTAAACCAAAAGAAGTTTTCCGAAGAAGAGGTAACGTTCTTAACTGAGCATTTTATTTTATTTATTCCTACACCTATTTCATATTTTATTAAACCATGATTATATAACAACATAATTATATTAAATATAATGAAATTTTTTTATGTTTAGTTCATTCCCCACAACAATCTCCTCCTTCCTTAAATGATAAATGAAACTGTTGATCATGTGTAAGGAGGACTACCCCCTCACAAACTGGTGAATTTGTTTTCTATTAATGCTTCTCACAGATGGATATAATGATATATATAATGTTTATTTATTATATTTATGATATAATAATACTTTCTTAATAATTATATCATAAAATACCATCTTATTTTTCATTCTGTAGGGAATACAATAATTCCATTCGTGTGTACGGTGGACTGCCGACCTGTGAAGTGATGTGATTTATTTCCACTAACACTTTTCCTGGAAGTTAAAAAGGCTAAATTTAATAAATATATTTGATATATATTAAATATAAATTATCATGTAAAGATAATATATTATTTATCTTTATTTCGTTTCATCCATAAAAAGATGAAAACTTCGTTTATGCCTACGTACGACCTACCGTCTCCACAAATGGTGTATTTCATTTTATATCTCTAAATTTTCTGGATTACTATAAATACATATATAATGAATATATATTATATTTATATAATTTTTAAAATTATGGAGATAATGTAAACATGATCAAATTATAAGGATTTAAAATAAAAAATCAAAACCTAAATGAAAAACGAAACAATTATTACCCAAAACATGATTTTAACATGGAATTATTGATAAATAGATAATAAAGATTCATAAGTAAATCATATAGGGTATGATAAATATGACTATGGTTATTTAATATATGTATAATAAAATTATATTTATTATAAAGGAGGTTTGAACATGTATGAATACATTTGAGACATAAGGTAAGATATTTTTATCTCAAAATTTCTTCTTTGGGACTTCAGATGCATTAGGAACCTATATTATTTTATGAAATGAATATACTATTATTTGAAATGTTATATCATGAATATCATTATTTTCATGATATTTAATTTTTCATTTTATTTTAATCTTTAATAGTGATTTTGATTCAAAAGATACCAAAGTGGTAATTTGTTTGTTACAATCTCATCATTTATCGGGATCTTTTATGATTTTGTTTCTAATGATGAAATATTATGATACATATCTCAAGAAACTAATTAATTTTCTTATAGTATGGTTATTTCATGAGAATAAATTTTACCTTAGATATCCTCTATTTATGTACTCAATATTTCGAAATAATATTTTTTTAAGTCGTCTTTATTTCTCCCTTTGGTCGAAAATGAGTTTTCTTCCATATCAAAGTTTTCAAAAAAAATGTTTTAAAGATGTTTTTTTCCAAATTATATAATATTTTTTAAATTCATTTATATCCTTTATTTAATTTTCATAAAATTGTTTATGATTAATCTTATTATCATTTTTTTGAATGTGGTTCTTTTTACTTTTACGGGAAATGGGAAAGGGATTTTTGTTTTTAAGTGTATGACAAGAATAGAATTTTCTGCCATCATGGCCAGTAAATGGTTTAAATCTTACATTACATGTTTCAAAGATTATTTTCAAAGAAAATTTTCCTTTAATATTAGGGATTTTTTTTATATTTTGAAGATTTTTTTTCAAAATAGAAAGAATATTTTCCTCAAGAATGTTTTAATGATTTTAATTATGGAATTTCTATTCATTAAAGACAAAAACCTTTGGTGTTGCTTATTTTTTATTAAGTATATGATCTATTTGTACCATCCTTATTATTTATTAGGATATTTTATGATTATTATGAAAAGATGTTTATGAAACTAATTTCTTTTCCATGGGTTATGTTCTGATGACTTTTATATAAAACCCATTTCTTTTCACTGGTTATGTTATGATAAAATGTATATTAAACGCATTTCTTTTAAATGGGTTATGTTATGAGGTAATTTATATGAAACCCATTTATTTTCCATGGGTTATGATATGATTTAATACTTATGAAACCCACTTCTTTTCATGGATTCTGATATGATGAATGCTTTATGATCTTGTGGAACACATTGGTATTATTTTCATTATGTGATGGGTGGTACTTATATCTCCCTCCATTGAATTGGGTAAATATTGAAATCTCATGAGTTAAATAGGAATGGAATAGGGAGTGAACCCAGTTCAGTAAGGTATTTTTTATACTATGATGGCCTTGGGAGTAAACTATGTCTACTATGATGGTTTGTGGAGTGAACTAATTCCACTATGATAGAATTGGAAATGATACTTGACTACTTTGGAAATGCTTTTCTATGCTTATATGTATTACAAAATTCTATTTATTATTTCTTTTTTAGGCTCTCTTGAATTATTTTATTTTATTCCCTTATGATTCATGTTTTATGAACTTCCAATACTTATTCTAGGACCCAATATTATGATCTTTGATATGTAGGGTATTATTTTTAAATGTTATTCCCATATTGTCATTCCCTTATAATCATGTTAAGTTTACATAAATCCCTCATTTAACCTTACTGAGTATATGATATCACCCTTTCTTATGTTTCTTTTCCCTATGTTATGAAGAAATTTATTATGTAGGATTTTTCTAAGGGTTTTAGTTTTGAATAACTTATTGGGAGATGATGTAGTTCACCTATAAACAATCTATTTATGTTTCCACGTTTCCAAAGGCACAATACCTTTACAATCCTTAGGAATATGTTTGTGTAAATTAATGAATACTCATAAAAAAACATGTAATATCTATGTATGAAAATCCCAGTTTGTTATATTTGGTATTAGAGGATAAGTTTAATTAGCCTTTGGAAACTAGGATGAATTTTTTTTAGTGAAAACCCTTATAATAAGACTATGTAAAGGGTAACATCCTAATGTTTTGGTAAGGAAAAGATTATATGGTTTACCTAAAAATACATCCATATACGGATACTAAAAGTGGACATGGTTCTAGAATATATGTACCTAGGGGTAAAATATCTAAAAAATGCACATCGGTCTTAACTCAATCATTACCTAGAACACAACAACATGCCTTAAAATGTACTTATTATGAATATGTCTAAGGATATGCTTTATTTAATTTACATTCTATTTTGAAAAAATCATAAATAATTTGAATAGATAATGACCATGAATAAAATAGGTTAAACCATATGTGTCAGGGCTTTAAAAGAAGATGTCTTTATTTAAACATACTATAATTTATTTTTCATGAATATTTGTTTTCCCACGAGGATTATTGTTTCTTACACTATGATTTTTGTATTTATTCAATGGATGGAACCTAAAAAATCCTATTAATGATAAATTAAATGGACAATGTAATGATTTTCCTCTTGTGCAACCGAATTTTATGGGATATGGAATGAAAAATATCATTTCTATGATCACACAACTTTATAAATATATAAATCATGTTGAACTTCCATATGATAAAAAGAGGGTACAATATTCTATTGAGTCCTTTTTTATGAAATTTCCACCATCTTTTAGTGGTTCCATTGATCTTATAGTTTCTGAGAAATGGATAAATACCATTGAAAAGATATTTTCTATTCTCTAGTGTTCAAAACATAATTTTTTAGGTTTTCTATCATTTAGAAAGAGAAACAGATCAATGGTGGACTCTCATCAAGAATAAAAGGAAACATGATGAAATTGAATCTATGGAGTAGGATGAGTTTAAGATATCATTTTTTAGTAAGTAATTCACACATATTATTCACATGAAAATAGAGAAGCAATTCCTTGAGATAAAGTGCAAGGATGATGAATTAGTTGGTACCTGTAAGAAAAATTTTACCATAATTATGAGGTATGGTTCTAGAATTATCATCCAACTTGAAATTAAGGTTGATCAATTATTTAGTGGATTAAAACCAAGTATTTGAAGATCCTTATTCATACGAAAATTTAATAGATATAAAGAAATAATATTATTTCTAGAAAGGTGGAAATGGAGATTGGAGTTACCCATAAATGACATGGTTTTGATAAGAAAATAGATATGGAGTTCAATGGAAACACTAATAACTATGGAGAGAATAAGATGAGCTTTACTTCATGTTCAAAGTGTTATAGGAAAGATATAGAAACTTTTTTTATGGGAAGTGGTAAATTTTTTAAGTGTGGAAGGGGTTTTTTTTAGGAAATAAAATATCAATGTGGTGGGAAGAAGTTAAATAATGATGTGAATATATGGAAACCTACACATAATACACCACCCACACTCTAGTGTTTCAGATTAAAGGAGTATTAGAACTATGCTAACTAGTTCCCTAACATAAAAGTTAATTATGATGATCAATTTTAGAAACCTCTTAAGCTAAGGGACAAGGGTAAATCTCATGCAATCACTATTTATGATAGATAGTGAGATAATGATGTGGTGAATGGTACACATACCATCCACTCTAAAACTATTAACGTATTATTTGATTTTATATCTACCAATTATTTCATATCAAAATAATTTTATAAGGGTATCAAGATGCCACCCAAACGGTTAGATATATAATCAGTAGTGAAATCCCTCAATGGTATATTGATCTCATCTCAAGTATATGATCACTCTCCAATTAAATTTTGTGGGAATGTGGTTCCTGCAAATCTTTTTATTCATCCTCATGTTGAATTTGATGTTATCTTAGGAATGGATTGACATTCACTACATAAATCACAGATCAATTATCAAGGACGATAAGTCATGTTTGATATTAAAAACCAAACTATGATCGTCTATTAGTGCAATGATAAATATGAAATTCTGATGGAAATCACATCCATTTTATGGGTTTTGATTCATGTTCAAAAGTGGTGTTTATCATATATGGTTGGGGAGAAACTAAAAATCGAAGATATGCTTATTGTGTGGGAGTTTTTTGATGTATTTATGAATGATTTTCCTTGCATTAAACTCAATAATGAAGTTTAGTTTTTAATAAAAATAATACTTGGTGCCACATCTATTTCAAAGACTTCTTATGGAATGCCTCTAATTGAGTTGTAGTAATTGAAGAAGAAACTCCAGGAGAATCTTGAAAAGGGATTAATTCAGATAAGTGTGTCACCTTAGGGTGTAACTTTTCTCCTTTTCAAAAATAAATATGGAATGTTGTGACTTTGTATTAATTATTGATAGTTGAACAACATCAAAATCAATAACAAGTACCACCTACCCCATATTGATGACTTGTTTGATCAACTATGTAGTGCTCAATATTTTTATAATATTGAAATTCATTTGGGATATCATCAATTGAGTATCAAGAAGGATTATATACCAATGACAACAATTTTAATATGGTATAAACACAATGAGTATATAGTGATTCCATTTGGTCTTACTAATGCCCCTATTATCTTCATGGATTTAATGAATAAAGACTTTAGAGATTACTGTAATCAGTTTATAGTAGTCTTTATAGACACTATCTTATCTATTAAAAGAGAAATTAAGAACATGAATATCACATAATAATTGTAATAAAGACCCTGATGAAGGTTAATTTGTATGTAAAATTTAAAAATTGTGAATTTTTGTTATAAAATGTTTCATTTTCAGGTCATAGAATCTCAAAAGATGGTATATTAGTGGATCCATCAAAGATAGAGGCTATTGAATGTTGGCCTAGACCAAATAAAGTGGCTGAGATCCAAAGTTTTATTAGTTTTTCTTGATATTATCGACGATTTGTGGATAATGTATCATGAATTTCTAATCCACTCACCAAGTTATCCTAAAAGGGATGCAAGTTCCTTTGGACAGATGAATGTGTGGAAAATTTCAAGTAACTTAAGAGAAGATTAGTCAGCGCACCTATTCTTACATTACCCTACAGTGGATAAGGGTTTGTAATCTTTAGTGATGTATCCAAGAAGGGATTGGGATTTGTTCTTATATAGAATGACATGGTTATAGATTATGCCTCATGAAAATTGAAGGTTCATTAACCAAATTACCCAACTCATGATCTGGAGTTAGCTATGGTAATTTTTGTATTAAAGATATGGAGGAATTATCTTTACATGTAAATGTGTGATAGATATATATACTAATCACAAAATTTTAAATTATATATTCACACAAAATGAGTTTTACATGTTCTATATTAGATGGTTAGAGTTGATTAAAGATTATGAATACTAAATACATTAGCACCCTATGAATGAAAAGAAGGCATATGATGATCTGTGTCAAAATGATCATGCTAGATTATCTATGATGACGGTAAAAAAGATGTAATAATTACGTATTTTTAAATGATGAATCTACAAATCATAAATAAAGGGGATAAATCATATCTTCATCAAATTAATGTTTGACCATCTATCTAAGTGAATATTAAAGAGGTGTAGAAGGATGATATAGAGTTGCATAATAATGTGAGAAATGTTTTTATGTTTAACCTTAATTATGATGGAATGATAAGGTTTAAGAACCATGTATGTGTTCCACTGACACCATATTTAAAGAAGGATTTTTCATAGGAGGCTCATAGTTCTTTTTTCTCTATTCATCCTAGATGTACAAATGTGTATAAATATTTGAAAGACCACATTTATGGTGGGACAGAATGAACAGAGATATCACAGAGTTTGCATCTTGATACTTAGTATGACATAAAGTTAAGGTTAAGGGAAAAAATTATAAGGGGATGTTACATCCATTACTCATACCATAACAGAAATGGGAAAACTTCACCATGTATTTTCTCATAGAACTTACCAAAACATCTATAGAGAACAATTATATATGTGTTGTAGTCAATTGCCTTATAAAATCAACAAACTTAATCACTATTAGCTAAAATTTATCTATGGATAATCAAGCCAATATAGGAATTAAAGAAGTGGTTGTTTTTCATGGTGTACCAAATTCCATGGTGTATGATTGTGATCTGAAGTTTACCTCAAAATTATGGTGAAGTCTTCAACAATCACTTGAAACATAGTTCAGTTTCAATAATTCATACCATCCTCAGATATATGGTCAATATAAGAGAATAATTAAAACCATTTATGATATGGTAGAGAATCTTAGATCCATTCGACAAACATAAGGGCATAAAAATGTTTAATAAATGTTATGATGATAATCATTAACATGATCTATAATTTGAAATTGGTGATAAGGTGTTTCTAAGAATTTATCCATGGAAGAATTTTATGAGATTTTTGAATAAGAGGAAACTAATTCATAGGTATATCATCCCCTTTTAAATTCGTGATCATATGGGATGGTAGCGTTTTGGTTGGTGATTCCACCAAACGTCTCTCAAGTCCATGATGAGTTCTATGTATCTCTCTTAAGGAAGTACATACCTGACCCTTCACATGTACTAACTTAGATTTCATACCACTGGAGAAGGATATTTCTAATGAGTAAAAATGGTGGAGATTCTCTACTATTCAACAAATGTTATATGGAACAAGACCACTCACCAGGACAAAGTTTTTTAGAAAAACCACCACTTTGGGGAAGCTATGTGGGAACCTGAGGATGTAATGAGGCAGAAGTATCCTCAGTTTTTTTGTAAAAAATTGATGGAATTTAGTGGGTGAAATTCATTAGGTTATAATTTAACACCCCACGATTTATTGAAATATTTTTATTTTTTTATTATATTTAGTTTCTCCAATAGATTTCGCTACATGCATCACTACGTTTTAACAAACCACAATACATTCTTTATATTACTATGTAACAAGGATGTTATTAACTAACTTTTAAACATAGTTATATGAATAGTACTAAATAAATTTTAAATATTAAGTATAACGGTTTTATATAAATAATTCATATTTATGAAAAATTACTTAATTTTTTGTGAAGATTTTATATGTTTTGAAAATATAATTTTCTCAAAAAAATTCTTTTATTCCTTTTTGTGAAAAATTAATAAAATTAATTTTTCAAACTTTTAGAAAAATTATTGGAAAAAATGGAATTAATTATTTTGAATCAACGTGTCAAAATTATCTTAGGGTGAATTTTTGTGATTTTTCTGAAAAGATTAATTTTTCGATGAATAGTGAAAAATGATCGTTATCATTGAAAAATACCTTTTCATTTAAATAATTTATAAGGTTAAATTTTATTTTAAAATGGATTTAAAAATTAATTTTTTTCAATTATATTATTATTAAACCAATATAGTTCATTTTAATCAATTTCATAATTAATTTTGATATAAAAACTTTTAATACTTTTAAAACCTTTCTCATTGGAAAACTGCTTTTCCATCACATCTAGGGGTTTAATTTTAAATTTAAATTTTCCAATTATTTGAATTTAATTTTCAAAAATTAGTTCCATATTTTTAATAATAATAATAATTAATATTAACTTATAATTTAAACATAATTTTTGACCATAACGAATAATAAAAACAATTAAAATTTATTACTGCGGTTAAGGTAAAAATGGGTTTACCCCCGGTTAAAAAAATGATAAGGGTTAAAAATGACCCAATACATTTCTAATTATTATTTTATGGTCATATTTTGACCTTATATATTATAAGGTTATAAAATAGTCCATTTTTTATACTTTTTTCATGATAAAAACAAGTGTGGAATTCTTTCTTTTAAAAAATCCAAGTGTGTCCTCTTCTCCGCTTATAAAAGGCCATCTCTATCCTATACTCTACCCACTTAAAAACCCAATTATATTAGAAAAAATCTAGAAAAATAAATTCTCTAATTACATTAACTCATCCTATAATCCCTTTTTCTCTTCATAAAACTAACCTAGGAAGTCTTTTGGTACAAACCAAAAGAAGTTGTCCAAAGAAGAGGTAATGTCCTTAACCAAGCATTTTATTTTACTTCTTCCTCCAAACCCATAAATTAGTTTTAAAAATGATGATATAATAAAATAATTATATTTAATATTATAATATTTTGTTTGGATATTTTAATAACCTACAACCATCTTCTCCACCCTCAAATGTGAAACAAAATCGTGGATCGTGTGTATGGCGGACTAGCACCTCGCGAACCGATGAAAGTTGTTTTCCATCACCACTTACCACAACTAGATATAATGATGTATATAATATTTATATATGGTATTTATGATATAATAATACTTCTATAAATATAATATCATATATAACTTCTTAATTTCCATTCCCTAGAGAATATGAATACACTGTTTGTGTGTACACCATACTACCACATCACAAAGCAATGCAATTCGTTTTCCACTAATGATTTTCATAAAATGTAATAAGGAAAAGGTTAATAAATTTATGTGATATATATAAAATTAAAAATATTCTATGAAGTTAATATTTTATTTAACTTTCTTTAATTTCATCTGTTAAAATATGAAAACAACATTCATGCGTATGTACTGTCTATCATGTCCATGAACTATGTATTTCATTTTATATCTCTAACTTTTATAGAATAATATTAATTAATATATACTGAATATATATTATATTAATATTATGGTTAACATTTTTTAATTATGGAACTATGACCAAAGTAAAATGAATGAAAATACCAAACCAAAACATACACGAAAAATGAAGCAGTTATTACCTAAAACGTGATTTTAACAAGAAATTATAGATAAAAAGGTAATAAAAATTCATAAGTAAATAATATATGGCATGATACATATGATTATGGTTCCTTAATATATTTATAATAATATTATATTTATAATAAAGGAGGTTTGAATGTGTATGAAGGAATTCGAGACTTAAGGAAAGACATTTTTGTCTCAAATTTTCTTCTTTGGGACATAAGATATGTTATGTACCTATTTTATTTTATAAGGGATATATATTAACCTTTGATATGTTATATCCTGAATATAATTATTTTAATGATATTCAAGGTATCATTTGATGTTAATAATTAATAGTACTTAGGATTCAAAAGATACCAAAGTGGTAAAGATTTTTTTGTTATGATCTCATCGTTTATCCAGATTTTTTAGGATTATGTTTATGATGATGAAATATTATAATAAATATCACAAGAAACTCATTAATTTTATTATCCTATGGTTATTTCATCAGAATAAAATTTTTACCTTTATTTACCTCTCTTTATGTACCTAAGAGTTCAAAATAATGTGTTTATAAAAAATCATCTTTATTTCTCTCTTTGGTCAAAAATAATTTGTCTTCCATATCCATGTTTTCAAAAAAATTTAAAGATACTTTTTTAAAATATCATAATATTGTTTAAATTAATTTATACACTTTTTAAAATTTTAACTAATTTTTTTAAAGGAATCTTTTTATCATTATTTGAACAAGGTGCTTTTTACATTTACTGAAAATATTAAAGGAATATTTGTTTTAAAGTGTATGTAATGAGTGGAATTTTCTACCATCATGACCACTCAATGTTTTAAATATTATATTAAAATTTTCCAAGATTATTATAAAATTAAAATTTCTTTAATATTTTGAATTATTTTAGATTTTAAATAAGTTTTTTTGAAATATAAAGGATATTTTCTGGGAGAATGTTTTAATATTTTCTAAGGAATATCTATTCAGCAATGAAAAAATCATTTGATGTTTCTTATGTTTTATTGGGGATAAGATTTGGTTGTACCATACTTATTCTTTCTCAATATGGTTTATGATTATGATGGAGATATGTTTTTGAACCCCATTTATTTTCCATATATTATGTTAGGATGAACTATATATGAAACCCATTTCTTTTCCATGGGTTATGTTATGATGAACTATATGTGAACCCCATTCATTTTACATGGGACATGTTATAATGAAATGTATATAAAATATATTTATTTTACATGGGTTATTATATGATGTAATTCTTATGAACCCACTTCTTTTCATGGATTCTAGTATGATGAATGGTTTATGATCTTGTGGCACAAATTCGTATGATTTTAATTATGTGACATGTGGGACCTATATCTCCATCTATGTAATTGGGTATAGATTGAAATCTCATGTGATAAATAAGATTTATATGGGGAGTAAACCCAACTGAGTGAGGGAAATTTTCCACTATAATGGTCTTGGGAGTGAATCTTGACTACTACAATGGTTTGAGGAGTAAACTCATTCTACTATGATAGACTTGGAAATGATCCATGACTACTATGGAAATGATTTTCTATGATTATTAGTATTCCAAAATTATTTGTCTAATTCCATCATTAGTAACTCATTGATCATATTCTTGGATTCCCTTATGATTCATGTCTTATGAACTACAAAAAATCATGTCATGACAAAAGATTATGATATTTGATATGAATGGTATATTTTTTGAATTTTATGCTCATATTCTCTCACCCTTACCCTCATGTTATGTTTAAATATATCCCTTTTTTCCCTTATTGATCATATGAGCTCACCCTTTCTTATATTTCTTTTCCTCATGTTATGAAAAAATATATTATGTATGATTTTTATAATAGGGGTTCATGTTATTAAGAAATTTTTAGAATATGATTTAGTTCACATATGAACCAGAATTTTATATTTCCAAGTTTCTAAAGTCACTATGCCTTTATGATCCTCAGGCCTGTGATTGTGAAATACATTTAATTTTCATCAAAAATATGTAATATAAATGTATGAAATTCCTAGGTTGTTACAATAAATCAGTTAATAGACATTATTGATGTCTTGGTGAAATCACTCTGATTTTCTACACCAGGTTATCCCACATAGACTTAGAGATGACTAGCTAAAGACTAATTGCTATATCTACATGTGGTATCATACTCCTCATTAAAATTAACCAAATAAATCATTTTCATTTATTCTAAATAAGTGGGAGAAGGGATATATACTTTAATTAAATAAATTGTATTAATAACAATGCCATATTAGGACATCGAAAAGCTTATGTGGATGAATGATGAGTATGCATGAATTTTGTTATCATTATATAACAAGAAATAAAAGTCAATAAATGATGAATTACTCTATTATTAATGATTAATATTGTAAATAGAAAGATTTGAATAATTTTATAAATATTTTATAAAGCCAGTGATGATGTTTGGAGGATTTTCATGGATTCTTTTGTTTTCATTTTGTAGGAAAATTCTTCATGTAAATATGATGGTTTCTAAACTTTTCTTTACTATCAAAGACTTTTGTCAATGATTACCTGATGTTTACAATATATCAAAGAATAATATAAATAA
Organism: Viscum album; assembly: GCA_963277665.1. Classification (NCBI taxonomy): domain Eukaryota; kingdom Viridiplantae; phylum Streptophyta; class Magnoliopsida; order Santalales; family Viscaceae; genus Viscum; species Viscum album. Next base: position 784,606,395 of record OY728123.1, on the reverse strand, counting down.
TATAAATTGAAAAAATACATTGAAAGTCCCATTATTTCATAAGGAGTTTTAATTGAGAAGGTTATAAAAAATATATTTATATTTTACATGAATAATATTGGAATAAGAATTTTGAGTTTAACATTTATGGTGAGATAAGTCTTGGTATGAAAAATATATTTATTTTTTTCATAAATAATATTTGAAGAAGTATTTTGTGTTAAAATTACTCCCTTAATAAAGTTAATTTTCCAATAGCAATGCGTACATAAGGGTATATTGAGGCTACGTAAAGGTAATGAAAAAATACAATCCCTGTGTAAATGTAGATCTTCAAAGTACACAAACTGCATAACAATAATAATAGAATTTTGAAGGATGTGTAAAGGTACAATAAGTATATGGAATCTTGTGTAAGGGTAATGTGTAATTTTCAATACCTTCATAAAAGCATTACATACACTGTGTTAGGGTACATTGAGGATATGTAAGGGTAGAATGAACATTTTTAAATGTTGTATTATACTATATAAGTGTAGAAAATTCTACATAAACATAGACTAATCAATTTATATGGGTATCCATCACTGCATAAATGTAGATAAAGTGTGGCGTAAGGGTAGTTAGCGCTCGTATAAAAGTTGATACCAACATAAGGGTACCCTTAATTTTCAAATACCATGTAAATGTATAGTTATGTAAGGGTAAGTTCCAGGAATGATCACTATCAAGAAATGGATAATTATATGCCAATGTATTATCTTTACCCTATATCATGGAGGGTCCAAAGTTAAATGAAGTGAATTTTTTGAGAAACTCTTATCCTATAGTAGGTTGAGATACATTATATAAGTTTAAACCACAAAGAAAAATCTATTTTTCTAGAGAAATGTTTCTGTACAATGGATCTTATGGATACACCACAATGGTTTATGGATATTATTTCTAGTATTCTTCCATTTTAAAAAAATACATTCAATGGATAAGAATCTGTGACAAAATAGTTAGTGTTTCTAAATACATGGAGGTAACTACACCATAGAAGAAATAGATATGATGCATTATACATGCATGGATATAAGAGAAGATTTTGGGGGACTCTTAAATACCAACAATGTGTGTAGTTATTCTTAAATGGATAGTTTTTACATTCAATGGTAAATAAAACCCTAAGATCTTCGGGCAATTAAAATCCTTGAATCATATTGAAACATAGAGAAAACATGGAGGGTTCATATCTATAAATATCAAGTGACTTTGGATGAAAATAATTTTTGATATTCTGATAATTAAATAGAACCTCTATAATCCATTCATGTGAAGGAATAATATCCCATATGCTTTTTTCACATGAATTAGGAGTATCTAAAAAGCTATATTTGGCTTCATGGATGAGAGGAAAAGGTTATCATGCATACTGATAGATGAATAAAAAATTTAGTTAAAAATAAGACCATGAATTTTATTATACATGAATTATTATTTAGAGATACACATGAATTATACATTTCATAATTAGTGTGTAGGGTATTTTGACTAAATATGGGGTAGAACATCAATCAGTATTTTATAATTCATTCATACTCAAGTTATCAGTGTTCTAAGAATCTGAAAATAGATCATACTGAGTTTATTAAAGTTCAATCTTGTATAAAATATTATTTGAGGAATTGTGTGCATCACTTGTACACATTTTAATTGAGTTTGGGAACTTCATCATCAGAAAGAAAAAATTATTTCCTAATAATTTCATAATTGAAGAGGAAGATGATGTGATGTATTCTATATACAATAATCACTGATCATTATAGAAGTGAGATGATTTAGACAGACCAAAAATCATGAAATACCTTTTATATTACTTTGTTTATCAAAAATATTATGATTAAGGAAGAATATATTATTCAATTTTATGTGGTGACATCCTTGAGTTTACTAGTAGATCTTGTCTATAAGTTTTTTATAAGATCCATTGAATAAATAGTGGTTCTAGTATAAACAAATCCATTGATGAAATGGTAGTACCAGTATAAACAATTGAAAATCTAGGAAGTGGATGATACATGATTGAAATTTTTTTATGAATTGTACAACACTTTTAGTCACTATAAATTATTGTGATAAGAAAACCCATGAAACAATCATAGGTTGATTAGGACAAGGATTAGGTTCTCACATTGATATTGAACCTTATAAAATCTCATTGTATTATTGTTTCTTTTATCATATTCATTAAATTTGTATCTCATTGTTGAGATCACATATTAGATCCATTCCTCTTAACTAGGGCATAGGTTTGAGAGTAAGAGGGGATAATTAGAAAGAATGTATAAACTTGGTAAAATCTGGGTATAATGATTCACCCCCCTCAGTGTCCCTGCATGATCCGTCTAGACTCTACAAAATGAGTTAGTATTATTTTAATAAAATATAAAATAGAATATTTATTCAATTGATTGTCCAAAGTTAAATATCTATAATTTTAATTTTATTAACTCTTAAGAGATATATGTTATATTATGGAATCATTGGCTAAGACATGTAGACTTTTGGATATTATAAAAACTATGAAATAAAGGACATGTACAACTACTTTATTTGAAAATTTGGAAGAATATTATTTGTGATTATTTTTTAAATAGTAAACAATATAGGATGACTTTTAGATATATTCATATAGTTAGAACTTCTATACCTTTATAAATTATTCATTTAGTTTTTTTCAATACTATTAATGTTTCTAGTTTTATAGGTAGGAAATATGTTTTTGCGATTGTTGATGTCTTTTTATAGATTTAATTGGACTTATTTTATGTTACATAAAAGTGAAAATTTTCCTAAATTTATTGATTTTTTAAATTTCATTCAAAATAAAAAAATTTATATAATCCTGTTGATTATAAGTGATAATGGAGGTTAATATTTTAATTCTATTTATGAAAAATGTTGGGAATAAAATTGTTACATTCATAATTGTTTTCTCCAAGAACACAACAAAATATAGTATTTTAAAAACTAAAAATATAACTACTATTGAAATTTCTCTAGCTATGTTAAATAAATTTAATTTACCAAAAATATTGTAGGTTGAATCAATAAATACAATTTGTTATATTTTATATAGATTTTTAATTATACCTTTTTAAAATAAAACTCTTTATGAATTGTTTTTTGGTAAGAAACCTAATGTTGGTTATTTTAAATTTTTTTCGGTGTTAAGTTTTTATTTTAAATACTATGGATAACCAAGATAAGTCTGATTATAAAAGTGATATAGTAATTTTTCATGGGAATTCAAATAAAATAAACGATTTTTGGGTTTATAATAAAATATATATACTTAAAAAACAATACTTTCATTTTAAATTTGTTGAAGTTTTTTCAAAAAAGGATTTTGTTTTATAAAATTTTTAAGATGATTTTAAAAATTTAATTTTTTGGACGTAAAACCTCAAGGTGATAATGTAATTATTTTTGGGGATCTTACTCATTCTCAATATAATCTTAAATCATGTCAAATTCATAAATACCATATTTTTTCTAATATAATTGGTAATTTTTATTACATTATTAATTTTTAAAAAAACGTTTGATACAAATTATATTTTTGTTTTTTATTATGTTCCAAATGTTTTTCTTAATGATTTGAATGATCCTAATTGGATTATTTATATTTAAGATAAAATTAATCAATTGTTTTAGAAATAATGTTTGGGTTTTAGTTAAACCACCAATAGATAAACATGTTATTGTAACTAAATGAATTTTTATAAATAAAATGGATAAATCTAGTCAAATAGAGGTGAATAATGTTATTATTGTAGATCAAAGTTATCATCAATATGAAGGTAATGATTTTGATGAATATTGGGTGTAATTTCTAGAATTTAATCTATTATATTTTTTTGGATTTATTGACTTTTCAAGGTATTAAATTATTTCATATAGATTCCTAAAGTTATTTTTCCGTTGATTTTATTTATGAACAATTTTTTTTGTTTCTCAACCACCTAGTTTGAAAATGAAAAATTTATAATCATTTTTTAAGTTATCTAAATGTTTATATGGTCTTAAATAGTAACCTAGTGCTTAGTATGACGTACTTAATTTTTTTATTATTGAAAAATGAATTTAATAAAAGTAAGGCATATCATATTTTTTTTATTAAAAGGATTTCATGTGATATTTTAATTATTTAAATTTATGTGGATGATAATTTTTTGGAACTTCAAGTGTATTTATTTTTAAGTTATTTTCTCATTTCATGTAATGTGAATTTTATATGATTTTAATTGGATAACTTAAATTAATTTTAGTCCTTCAAATTATTCAAAGAAATAATAAAATATTTTTGAATCAAAATAAATATTATAAATATTTAGTTCACATATTTAGTATATATTATTATAAATCTTTTAAAAAACATATGTGAACTAATTTTAAATTATATTTTGATAAATTGGCTGTATACATGAATTCTAAAATGTTTATATTCATGATTGGAATTTTATTATATTTTACTAATTTTTGACCTGTTATTATGTTCAGTGTTTTATATATGAAATATTTCAATATATTCCTAAGGAATATAACTTTAAATATATTAAATGAATTATTTTATATGTTAAAGGAACTATTAAATTTTTATTATTTTATTCTAGATAGAACTTTTTTTATTTTCTTTGTTATTTTGATCATGATTTTGGTGGATGTAGACTTGAAAGAAAAAGCACCTTAGGTATGTGTCATTTTCTTTGTAGAATTTTATTTTCAATGAGTTCAAGGAAATAAAATTTTGTTTCATTATCAAATAATAAAATTGAACATAAATATGTATCATCATATTATTATTAATAATTATGAATTCAACAAACATTGTCTCATTGTGATTTTAATTTTGTATAGATTCATATTTTTTGGGATAGTTATTCTACTATTTATATTTCAAAAAATTTATTTACTGCATTTTAGGAAAAATAATATTGACATGATATTTCATCTTTTGATATTATCTTACCAAAGTATATGTTATTTGAGAATATATTCCAACTAAAAATCAAATTAATAATATTTTTACTAAACTATTGGATTTTTTAAATTTTGAGAAAATAAAATGTGTGCTTGGTATAATAGAGATTCTATTTTAAGTTATTATATTAATCGTGTTATAGTTTTGAAATAATATGAATTTATTAAGGGGGGTATTCTTAATATTTAATTATTTTTTATTACTTTCTTTGAAATTTTCAAAAATGGTTTCGTTTCGCAATTTTTAAAAGGGAAGTTTGTTAGTGTTCGAATTTTTTATGATTTATCAGGTTTTGTTTATAGTGTGTTGTGTTTTTTGAATATTATAAATACCTCAATTAATGTAAAATACCTAAAATTATTTTTAAATGTTTTTTAATTGGGTAATTAAAATTTTTCACACTATCATATACATCATGTGTATTTATATTTTCTATGATTTTTTTTTGTATATTGTTTTTATTACAAGATTATTTAATTACTATTTACATCATATTTCTTTTATTTTTTGGTCTCATTGTCACTTTAACTTCAACATGTTATATATCACACAATAGCTTCTTTTAATGGTCTCTTGACTTACCAAACCTTATACTTCACATGTCAACATCCTCACATAACATTATTTGTTTATACGGTCTATCATTCATTCTTACAGTGGATCTAAAAATTTCTCTTGAGGATGATTGTTTTTTCCTTGCAAACGGTCCGAAATTTTCTTTTACATTCGATTGATTTTTTCTCTTATAGTTTATTTATTGTTTCACTTATGTTGGTTCCATATTTTTTCTTGTGATCTCTTTTCAGTCATGTGGTCAGCCATTTTTTCATGAAATCAATGCCTCATAATCAATTGATTTTTTATATGGTCAATTGTCTACCCCTTTTAGTTGATCTACCCTCACCATCGGTTGAACCTCATGGTTGTTATAATACATTAAAAATTTCATAAAAAACCATAATGCTATATTTTTAATATATTTTGATATACTAACATACTATAAATTTTTAATAGTTCTTTTAATTATTAAATTGATTCTAAATAATCATATATATTATATGGAAACTATGATAAGTATTTTTAGAATGTTTTGAACTACATAAATTAAATATTTAAATTTTTATTTATTTCATTCATAAACCCATAACATATATTTCTAAATATTGAATTTTTTTATTTTTAATGTTTTAATTATTTTATTTATTTGGAAACAATTGTTTAGTGTTAATAAACTTATTCAATTTTTTATTGCTTTAAAATTATAGGTTATTAATTTTAGATTCTTTATCACCTATCTACATTTATATATATTGAATGTTGTTTTTCATAATTCAAATTATAATTTTACATAAATGAAATGATGTGGTTTTTATTATATTTATTTAACCTCTCATGAAGAAAGGGTACTCAGGAGGTCATGCTAATATATTTGATTCTATTTCTAGTATGGTGTCTGATACTATAAATATTCTCCTTAGAAGCATGTTAGAGGAGAAAGAAATTTGAGATTTAGTTTGTACCCTCAATCTAGAAAATGAACCAAGGCCTGATGAATTTCCGGGTTCCCTTTACAAGTTTTTTTGGGATGTAATTAAGAGAGATTTGGTTAGAAGCATTCAATATTATTTTTGGTGAGGTACTCTCCTTAGGGTGACATGTTCGACAACCTTGTTTCTTATTCCGAAGGTTAAAGACCCTACTTATCTCAATCAATTACATCCAATTAGCATGTTTAATTTTCCCTATAAAGTTATTGCAAGCATTATTATTAGAAGTCTCTCTAATTATTTAATTATCTGGGTTTCAGAGGAACAAAATGATTTCATCAAAGGAGGATCCACCTAGGTTGTAATTGTTTTTTCATAGGAAATGATCAATGACATTAATGTAAAATATTCAAGCTCCAATATTGAAATCAATATTGAAATAGACAAGGAATATGAACACATGGATTTGAATTTCAATATCGAGGTTTTTTCTTTCATGGGATTCTCGACATGGGTGATTGACCTTCTTTTAAGGTGTTTCAACTCTTCATGGATTTATATTATTTTTATTGGAAAAAATATGACTTTATCAAATCAGTTAAGGGTCTAAGACAGGGAGATCCTTTATCAACCAACATTTTTATTCTTGTTTAAGATTCTCTTTGAAGGAACATCAATAATTACATTTCCAAAGGGAGCATTATTCCTTTTAGATGCAGGACAAATCTCAATGGTATATTTCATATTTTCATTTCCAATGACATGATCATCTTTGTCAATAGAAATTATATATCCATTCATTATCTTAATAATTTCTTATAGGAGTACAATAAATGGAGCGATCACCTTATTAACCGGGATAAAATCGGTATATTTATTTACAATCATTGTTTGGAGAGAAGGGCGAAAAGGATTGAAATCACTCTTGGAATTTTGGGAAAAAAATTCCCCATGGATTACTTGGGTTCTCTGATCTCTCTAGGTCAGGTGAGGATTCATCATTTTTAAGGGTTTGTAGATAAAATTTTTATCCATATAAACCACTAGAAAAATAGATTCTTTTCTTTTTGGGGTTGGATAAATTTTGTTAATTTTGTTAATTCATCTATATCCATGCATATTTTTTCAATGCTTAAGGTACCCAAGGTGATTTTATCGAACATCGAGAAGACCTTATCATTTTTCATCAAGGATGCTCATGCTAAGGGTCATTGTCACGGAGCCTTGTGGGAGAGGATGAAAAAACTGAAAGATGGTAGAGGTTTTAATATGAGGAATGTAGAAGAAAACATGAACTACAAGAAAGAAAATTTAGCCTTGGATAATTTAAAAGTTCCATATTTATATGTAGGTTTCATATATTTTAAGTATGGTTCAGATATGAGGGAGCCATAAAGATACATCTCAGGTCTCTATAAGATGATTCAAAAACATATTCTGGTTCTTCAACATTACTCAAGATCGATCATTGGTCACAGGAATATTAATTTCTAGATTCAAAACTAGGTAGGTGATCAAATGACTTTTCTAAGGTGTATGATTCCTAACATCTCTTTCCATTAGTAGAGTATATACTCAATGTTTATCAGTTCCATTATGAATCGATAGAAACTAAAACTTTTCAAGAATATAATGATGAACAATGATCATAACTACCTTGTTTTCATGAGTACATCTTTAGGTATTTTATCGATTAAGGATTTCTACCTCATCCTGAATGTAAATTATTTATGGTAATAATTGGGTAGTTTTATCTGGTGCAGATATACCCAAAAAAAATAAAACTTCTTGGTTTGGCGCATCATATCACACACCATTTCTACCAATGAGGGGATCCATTGTAAAGGGGTTTATATTGCCTCTAAATGTATGTACTACAAGAAACCAAATTATGAATCTACTTTGTACCTTTTATTCCAAGGTAAATGGGTTATGGGAGTGTGGAGATATCTAGGAAATATCTTCTGGTTTTCTTATAATTTTTTACATCTGGACGCTTTTCTTGTTAACTAGTTTAGTGGAGTGAGGATTAACAATTATGAATAGAAGGAGAGGTTAGTCTTCTTGGCCAAAGGTTGTTGGTTTATTTGGAATATTAGAAATAAGGCTCACCATGAGGGGTCTGCATGCTCTTATGTAGAAGTGGTGGTATAAACCCGTAGCCTAGAAGCTGAGCTAGGTATTCTCATGAAATAGTGGGATAAAGCCCCCTCCTAGAGGTTGAGTTTGACTAGTAGAATTTATTATTATTTACATGGGCCTTCTCTTAAGGATAGATGTATTATATGGAACCCCCAAGAATGTGTATCGATTTGAATTTATATGGCTCATGAATACAAGATTTCATGTGTGGAGGTGGGGAAATTTGTGATACTAATGGATTAGTTGTTCTTTATTTCATCAAATCCTTTGTCCACGGTGACTCCCTTCTCGCTGAAGTATGCATGCTACATAAAGGGATAAAATCTTGTCTTGAATATAATATTATACTGGATTTTTTATAAATGTATTCATTGATTATTCATGATCCCTTCATGGGAATATTTTAACTCCATGGTACATTATTTACCATCTTCAGAGATGTAAGAACCTCCTCAACAACCAAGTGCAGGTGCTCCACACATGGTGAAAAGGAAACAAGTTCGAAGATTTCCTTACTTTTTGGGGTCCTCTGGATACTCCATTTAACTAATTATCTAATTTGGGTTCCCTTACATTGGAAGTTTCTAGCCTTGTTAGGGGTGATTATCTAGGGTAACATTATATTCAAAGGTCGTGATATTGTATTCTCCCTGTGTAGATGTTTTTATCATAATAAAAATTTACTTTTGATGATACTTTATGTCTCTCTCCCTTTGATAATTATAATATATTTTTTGGATTTGTATTTCTATATAATTAGTTTTTTTATTTTTTGTTGAGTTTTATTTAATGGTATTTGAGAATCATTCAAAGTTGTCGATAAAATAGTGGCAGACTGATACAAAACTTTCAAGACATTATCTATGATACTTTCAAGTGTAATATGATTCTATGATGCATTAAAAACCTATTCTTATCTAAAGATTGATATATCAAGGGGAAACAAAAAATTCTTTATTTATTACTACCTTGGTGAGACATTTTTATCTATTAATTGACAACCAGAGGTTTGTCTTCATCAATCTTCATCGACTTCTTCTATTTGGTTCATTCAGAGTCTATATTTATTCTTTATATATTCTTATCTGTGGTTAAACCTTTGTTTTATTCTTTTCTCATAAAAAATAATTATTCTATTTGGGTTTTGAATCCTAGATTTTAAATTTAAGACCATTCAGTTTGTGACTCAAGGTATTTAAAGATAAGATTATATGGCTTCTGGCTGCACATAAAAACCAAAGTGTATTGGTTATACTTCCTATTGAATCAATAGGTTATATTTGGGTAATGATTAACCTTTAAAAATTAGGAATTATTTAATGAATATATCAAAGAGTATATAGATGTAAGAGTAGTTTTAGGTCCACCTTGTTTGTAGTATGATAAATGTTTTGCTGTTTATTATTTATTATTTTCATTGATGATTTTTTCTTGTTTTGTATGTTAATCAACTTTGTTAATTAATTTTGATCATAATTCATCAAAATTTTAATCACATATATTCACCCCCAATCCATCTTCCATCGCCATCATATACCTAACAAATAATAAATTCCCATGATTGTTCAACATCTGAAGAATACTTCTAGAGTTAAATATATATCTGAAATATTAGTAAACGTAGATGATAATTGTTGGTTTCTTCTATTTCATGATAGGTAATAAATCTTATATAATTATGAACTAATATTCATTATAATTATATTAATGCTATAATTTTTATATTTAAGTATACATTGGATATTAAATGTATTCTTCCCATATAAATACACAATATATTGGTTATCAATTTTATTGGTTAAATTTCATGAATCTTTTCAAGATATGTTAAATTTTTAAGTTTTATTCTATTATATTTACCCTTTAATCATAAATTTAATAAGTTATATATGTTTTGATAATTAATATATGAAAATATATTTAGTTTTTGGAAGGTATTTAACAAATATCACTTTATGATAAAGAAAAAAATGAAATAAATTATCTGTGTATTGGTAGATACAATTTATATTAGTTAATACTTGTTTTTTGTTACATATATAGTGTTTATTATTTTAAAATAATTATTTTTTGACTATGGTGTCATCATTAAAAAAAGTATTGAATGTTTATATTATTTCTTTCAATTCATTTTTGAGATTATCCAAATAGAATGATGATGGGTTTTCATAAGTTTAGTTCTATTACTACTCTTATATTTTAAACCAAAATTTTTTATTATTAATTTTGTAACATTTAATGTATTTGAATGTTTATTAGGATGTTTCATCATATTTAGAGAATGAATTAAACCAACTTTGAGTATTATTTGTAGGATTTTTTATAGATTTGATTAATTTATAGATATGTATTTAAATGATTTATGTTCTAATAAATTTGCAATGAATTTTTTATTTTTTTTGTGACTACTATATTTTTGTTTACAAGTCATGGGTTATTTTATTTTAATATGTTTTTTTAAAAAATAAATAGTTTTTAATGATTATTATCAGGTAAATAAATGTTGAAATCCACTTTCAATGTTATTTTTTATGAAAATTGATGTTGAAAGTGGATTTCAACATCGTCTTTAATAAAGAAACCAATTTCAAAAGCTTATATTTAGTCAGTGGAAAGTATAATTTGAAAAATATTTTCAAAAAAAATGACATTGAAAGTTGATGTAAATTGACATTTAGTTAGGATTTTAAGGTCAGTTATTATGATAATTGATGATTAAAGTGGAATTATACATCATTTATTATATAAACCAACATTAAAAGTGATATTCAATTTCGTTTTCCATAATAATCGCTACTGAAAGTATCTTTGTATCTATAATTTGACAGGATTTCAATATCAGTTTTCATAATAATCGAGGATTAAAGTCATTTTCAACATATATTTTTAATAAATGATGTTAAAACTATAATTTTAACATTTGTTATATTCACAATGGTTTTTAACTGATGTTAAAAGTAAAAAAAAACAATCAATGATAAAAGGTTACTTTCTAGTAATTCATCCCACCCCTCATAGGGTCATTATATAAAATTATAGAAATGTTATTTTAAATATTAATTTTTGACATATCATACTTAAGATATATAAATATATGGCGTTACATCATCCAAACCAACCCCACTCTCCTTCCACATTAAATCAATTTTCCACATAATTCTTCTACTGAGAACCCACTCTCTTCCTCATTAAATTCTTTACCTCTTTCCTCTCTCAAGTATATATCCTTCGCATATATTTTATTAAATTAAATTTATAAAAACATTATTATTTAATCATTATGTGTACTCTATTTATGGGACAAAGAAGCAATGGTAAGAATGCTAAAAATATATAAGAATAAACCCTAGAATTTCACCTTAGGACCTAGCTAGCTACACATGTCACTTCACCAAGGGTCCTCCTAGATCACCTAAGTTGTATTACCTTAAATACACTTGTCATGATACCTATGTGGACTACCTCTATTTCTCGTCATACCTTTACTAGGATACTATATCTGCCTATAAATATACCCACTCATCTCAAAAATTTTATATGGGTTTCCAAGCCTTTGGAAGAGAGAGAAAACCTCAAACCCCTCTTCCTAGGTCTTGAAACCCCTCAAGGTAGCACTGCTATACCTAAAAACCTAGGTGTATGAACTTAAGGAATGATAATTAAGTCATATGAAGGGAATATACGTCATAAAAAGGCCACTTCCCCCTTATTCCTTACACACTTGGGTAAAATACCTATCTCAACACCTTTACTTGGGTGACCATATGCCCGAGGATTTCCACTTGGAGGACAAATCACCCGAGACATTCCACTTGTGTGAAACCTCACACAAGGATTTCTACTTGGGTGTCATATCTCCCAAGGTTTAACACTTGGGTTAAAACTCAACCAAGCCCTTCCATTTGGGTGACCCATCACCCAAGGATCTCCACTTGGGTGAGACTTTGCCCAATGGTTTCCACTTGGGTGACGCCTCACCTAAGGTCAACCGCTTTTATGAAACATCACCCATGGGTGTACACTTTGGAAAAAATTCTCATAAGGTTCTCCTCTAGGGGAAAGAATACCCTAGGACCTATACTGGGGAGATTCATCCAATAAAAGGTCATCTACTATCAAAAATCATCTTCAAGAACCTTCAATATGGTGAATCACTTTGTCAATTCTCATACTAGGGAACCATGAATACCCTGTCTCCATAGAAAATTAACCCCTTTCCCAAGTCCCCCATTTGGATGCCCAACTACCAATTCCCTCTCCAAATCCACTAGATGTACACGATAAATTCATGCACACCAACGTAGACCCCTTCGATCATGGATTACCTTAATAAAAGGTGGTCTGGTAGGTGATGTCCTAGATAGGCAGAAGCCTCAGAGGATCATGGTCATGGGTCCCCATGATAAGAGGGGACCCTTCCGGGAAGATTATAGAAACCCAATATTTTCATATATATATATATATTATATATTTTTATATGAATATTAATTACATTAAAAAACACATATGAGGACCATAATAGTTTAGTATCTTTGGTGACTAGGTACATAATCTTCTAATATCAGGAAAGATCTTCAATGTTTCTGAAAAATATCATCCCATTTAGTACTCCCCATAGAAATAACCTACATAAAACCATTATTCATAACTTTAGGAAAGAAAACCTAAGAAATGGTGGGCATAGATACTTAGTAAGGATAATCAAAGGAGATATGTAATCATAACATGAACATAAGAGTATGAGAACAAGATTATAACATTTGAAAACTGTACCCTGCATATCAAAGATCATAAACTTGAGTCTTATAATAAATATGTGTAGTTCATAAGACATGAATCAAAAGGAAATAAGAGGATATGAGTCATGAGATAAAAAAATTGACATAAAACATATATTAGTTTCATACACATAATAAAAGAAAATTTTATGTCAAGGTTACCCACCAAGACATTCATAACACATTAGTCTTGGGATAATCACTTATTCACCTAATTCAGGATTGGGATGACCTCCCTTGTACCCTCTTTATATATTGGTCTAAATACCCATGTATGCTCCTTTTTGGGATTGGGATAACCAACTGTACACCCTCTGAGCTCGTAGAACATTTATAATTTCCCAATTCAATAGATGGAGATACAGTTCCACTTGTAACTTAAAAAAATCATACATATGTGTGCCACAAGATCATAAAATATTCATAATATCATAACCCATTAAATTAAATGGGTTTCATAAACATTTTATAATATCATTGTCTATGGAAAAGAGGAAGGTTTCATAATCATTTCAGCATTTCATCATAGCATAAACTGTAAAAAAGAAGTCGGTTTCATAATAATTTCATCATGGTATAACCCATGGAAGAGAAATGAGTTTTATAAAAATATTTTCATAATAATAAATTTAAATAAATAATAACAATAATATCCTTGGATCATCTCCCCAATAAGTCATAGGTACCATTAATAGATGTTTTCTTCGATGGAAAATGATTTTGATCGGTCATTTAAAACATTTCTTAAGGAAAATATCATTTCCAATTTGAAAAACACTTGTTAAAACATAAAACATTTTGAAAATATTTTCCGTTGAAAACAAACTTGAAAAATTATATTAGGATACTTCAAATAAAATAATTCTCATGATTATAGGAAGTTTCATTCATGTCATATATGTTATAATGATTATTCCTTTCACATTTTTCAGTAAAATCCATATGGAAAGTGTTTGGAAAAAACATGAAGATTCCTTGAAAAGGTTTTTGTAAAAGTAAAACATGGGTAATTTTTTTTTAAAAAAATAATTTGAAAAATGTTAAAAACATTTTTGAGACATTTTTAGAAAACATGGATTTGGAAGAAAAAATGGTTTTTGACCAAAAAAATTATTTTTATTAAAAAGATTCATTTTGAATTCTTGATTATAGAAAGTGGGGAAAATAAAATAAAAAATTAATTAAAATGGAATAAAAATATGAGAATAAAATTCATGAGTTTATTGAGATATTTATCATCATATTTTACCATCATAAATAGAATCTTAAATAATCCTGATAGATGATGAGATTCTAGCATAATATCATTACTACTTTGGAAACATTGAAAAGTAAGCCCCATGAAGGAATAAAATCAAATGGAGATTAAAATATCATGAGGATAAATAAATTCATGAATTTAAATTTTAAAAGGTTAGTATATACACCTCATGAAAAAATATAGGTGTATAAGATAACGTATGTCCCAAAAAGGAAAAATTAAGACAAGAATCTCTTAACGCTTTGGTAATGTTTGAAACATAAACCCCATGAATGAGATATACTAAAATGGATATTTAATACCCAATAATGTTTAGTATAAGAATAATAAAATACATGCATGTTCATTATATACACCACATAACAAAAATAAGTGGTGAATATAGAATAAATCTCACAGAAATAAAAGTGATATGAGAAATCCCATACCTTAAGTCTTGAATTTCATAGTTCCCATTAAAAACACATGTATAATGAATATAAATTTATTATAAATATATTTAATAGCAATATATATATATATATATTACCATATATTATAATCTTATGAGCTTTTATTACCCATTTATTAACAATTCTCTGCTAAAGTCACATTTCAGGCAAAAACTACTTTTTTTTCATGTAAGTTTAATTTTTTATTTATTTGGTCCTATTAATTTGATAATGGTTCTATAATAACCATAATTTTAACCATGATATAATTATCATATATATTCAGTATATATTTATTTAGATTAATCCATAAAATTTATTGATCGAAAATGAAATACAGTGTTCATGGAGACAGTAGATCGTACGTACGCATGAACGTTGTTTTCATTTTCACGTAGGATTAAATGAAATTAATGTAATTGATATATTAACATTCCTGAATAATTTTTATTTCATTCATATCACAAAATATTATTAAATCCATCTTTTGACACTGAAAAATGTGTTCTATCATCTTTGCCTCAATATTTATGATGTAAACCTCACTTAGACAACAAATGTATAATTTGAGTAAAATTGTGTCTATATTTTGGAAGGAACATATTGTATTTTCATTTTAAATAAGAATTATCAAACACTTAGGGATGGATATTTCTTAGAAATGTTTCTTAATCCAATGGAACGGTGGTTTGAACCTCCCTCAGAGAGTAGGTCTTGGATTCCTAAAAGCACAGAAAAAAGGTGTTGAAGCCTTAGGATTAATTTTTCAGTATATTCCAAGCTAAGTTTTTCATAATAAAGAAAACCAAGAGTGTATTTAACTTTGAAATATTTTATTTGACAATTCAGGGAGCCCAAAATAACTTACAGATTAAATGTTTTTTCTATTAGTAGTTGAGAAATTTTTATGAAGGAATTTGAGTCCATCACACAAATCCCTTTGTGCAAGGTCCTCATAAAATTACCTTTGTGAATGGACCTCACGCTATTCCATTTACACATCCCCTTACATGCACATCTACCTATAGTCTAAAAATTGACCCTTTCACCTTAATTTTCAGATGACGGATGAACTCTCAAATGAAGAAGTAGGGTGAGGGCTCTAGTCACGTAGCTCCATCCCCAAAGTTATACATACTTACTTGGGAAAACCACCATAGCCTGACCACACTAGGGTGATTCCTCCAACCCAATTCCTATGTACGCCATACTTGGGTGACCCACAACTGGGAAACAAATACAACCCCAGCTCGCATTCCAATTAACCTTGAGTTTAGATACTCATCATTGTTCTAGAACCAATGGAGTCCTCCTAGGTGTAAGACCTAACCAAACCTCTGAATCAACATGAGTTGAGATCCTCATCATGGTTTCAAAAATGACTGGAATACCTGAAGAATCCGTGAATCTATTCTCACCCTAGTGGTTATCCCAGGACCACAAAACCATTCATGTATAGTTCTAGGACTCTATGGAAGGGGGAATTAAGAGGGATAGAATGATTAATGTTCCCTTAGTGTTTTAAACACAATAGTGCATGTGTGATCCACCTCCCCAAATCCAAACACAATAGGGATAATTCCCCTTATCAAGCCTAGGATTTAAGCACCAATAATTCAAATGAACCTGAGGAGACCTTTAGGGTCTAGAGCAAGGCCTCTCCCAAGTATTGTTTCCCAGGTTTTCCATCACACAAAGATCTCATCAGCTCACCTAGCCCCCACCTGTATGAGACTTCTTCAGCTCACCCATCCCTAACCATTGTGAGAAATCTTCGGCTCACTATTTCTTCTAGAAATTGGAATGACCATGTTTGTTTAAGGTTCAACCTTTCCAATCGGTTTCTAACGGGTTTATTCATAGAACCAGAAACATCCAATGATTCTATATCCATTTGGACCTACTTTCCAAAGGTAGGTTCTTATTAGTTGTGCAATGATGAGGCTTAAGAATTTTCATTGGTCGAGAGGATGAGAGGTTAGACTCATCACACCTTTTTTGGGGTGAATTATTTTCTACTTTGGGACTATCTTATAGATTTAAGTTATGTTCATGAATCATTATTAACTTACCAAGCATGAAAATGAGTTTTTTCCTTTAGATTTAGCAATCAATGATTTATAGGTATAGGATTTAGAGAATCTTTTATATGTATTTGTGGTTCTTCATCGATAGAGAATCATCCATATTTATGAGATATTCTTAGTCAATGGTATCCTTCAACGAATTACATAGAAATTTCTTGGTCATTATGATAACCATACTGGTTTTAAATCCACTCAGTGGGGAACTTGAAGTTTATTGTCCTTCAGAAAGACATGGACTATTTAAGAGTTGGGATCTTACCCACAAATGGGCTACCTACTTATCCTTGTTAAAAATAAAGTAATCAAAACCCACATAGTTCAACTAGGAGGATATAGTTTAACGTCATATGGGATGGAAAATAATTAATGAAATATGGGATTATACCTTAGAAAGAATTCCTACGTAATCTACTTTTAAGGTAGAGATCAAAGTCCATGTGGTTCGGGTGAAGAAGTATGAGGTTTATGAATGATTAATGGCCTAAATAGAGATGTCGTAATTTATTTTACACTCTAAGCCCACGTGAGTCATGCTCGGTTTTAGAAACAAGATTTATCAGAAAATCTGACGGTTGTTCCATGAAAAATGCAGTCATAAGAAATGATATGGGGATAACGTATGTATGACGACCCAAGTAAATGAAGATCAGGACTTAGTTCAGGAAAGAAGCCCAGGAGCAGGGTCTATAAGGGTATTTGTACTTTATGGAGATTTTGAATTTTAACTCAAGACTTAATACTAAAAAGGAAGCCCAAATTAAGAGGGTTTTATGATTGGGTTTTATTCCTGAGAAGGAAGCCCAAATCAGAAGAAAATAAAGTTGGGGCTTACATCTGAAGAAGATGCCCATTTTTTAAGGGAACTTATAACCCGGGTCTTAATCCTGAGGAGGAGGCCCAAAGTTAAAGGAAATTATGATTGGGGCTTACTCCTAAGAAGGAGGCCCAATTAATTCCTCTCAGATAGGGAAGCCAACAAAGGAAACATGCCATAAATGGCTTGGAAGAGGGTTTTTAAGGCCATATCTTGAAGAAGAGAGGGGGATTTGAGGAAAGAAGGTGCCTAGGAAAGAGGTGCACAAGTTTTTTTTTGGCATACAAGTCCTGGTTGCGAAATTATACTTGCGCGACATGAGTTGCCTCGGGCGAAAAAGACTCCATAGGGTAATACTTGGGAGACTTTGAACTCATTCCCTTAGTATCATCCCTAGAGGCTTCCAAAAGTGTGGCGCGCAAGTTCCCTTGAGAGGGAAAGGCAGCGCGCAAGTGTCTTCACATCCCTTTTGGGCTGGACACTTAGGCTCGCAAGTATTAATGATTTATAATACTTAGGCCTTATTCTTCTTGTTTAGATCTTCCATTCTAGGTAAAGAATTACCTTAGAAGTGTTTTGAAGATGTTAGAAAAAGACTTGGGAAACTAGATCTTGAATATGAGTTTTGGAAAAAATCCTCCTCGAAATAGGGGGCCCATAGGGGCTATTTATAGTCCACTAGGCACCTTGGGCGACAAAAGGAATTGGGTGCGCATGTGACTTGCACGACCTATATGTGGCACGAAAGTGACTTGTGTGACCAGAAGGAAACTTGCGTGACCTTTTCTTAGAGGGTTCCTCGCTCATGCCTTTGTCAATTTTTGATATTTTTCAAAGGATGACTCTTCTTGTGCTTAAGGTATTCCCATTTTCCATTTGTTTAGACTATGTGACCGGAAGGAGCATCAACAAAATGTCCCCCTCCCCTCAGATTTGGATACGAAAAAGGAAAGAGGATTTGAGTATGAGGAAAACGAGAAAAAAGGGTTCGGTGGTGCGCAGGTGGTAGGCGCGCAGGTCCTGGCGCACAGGGTTGTGGGATCGCCTATATATATGGGTGTCACTTCACGCAAACCATCCTGCCTTCCGAGTTTTTGAGCTGTTGTCATGCAAGTTTCTGCATCTCTTTGGTCGCTCGCTTTTTTCCTGTGTCGCGCTTCTCCAGTAAGATTTTGACTTGCGCGATAATACTTGCACGACTACACATGCAAAACCATACTTACGCATCTTAATGCCTTAGCCATTTTTTTTGTTTTCTTCACAATTATTTAATAATAAAAAAATAGAATTATTTAAATTTTAACTGTTAGATATTTTTGTAGATTCAATGGATCCCAGAAGAATTGGATCGGGTGATGAGTTGGCTAGCAAGTGAATTGATGATATGATGAACATAGTTGGCCATGACTATTATGATATCTGTGACAATACTCTCCTATATTTGTCCAAGTACGTGATGAAATATCATTTTAATTTCCCACATAGTATTTACTTGCCTTTATATGGCCATGGTAATCTACAAGGAGTCAACGTTCCAGATGCAAAGAACTATATTCCTCATTCATGGTTTTAGACTTACACTAATTTCGCTTCAGAAAATGTCTCAGTTGCAGGATCATTTGTTAATGCTAGAATAGTGGAGAAGGCATACATAATGCATCATAGCCCATGTACTCCAGATCTGAAACCTCACGAGCCTGAGCTGCAGCCGCATTGCTATCCCTCTATTTTCCGAAATTCTCAAATGGATCAATCCAAGGGATGGAAAAATAGTTGGGATTTTCATCCCGGAATAGGTGTGAAGTCGACTTGGATGTTGGCATATTGGGTACGACAAACCTGTGCAGAGTTTGTCGAGGATCTAAAAAGAGATGCAATATATGAAGCCATCTGGGGTGGGCAAACATATGTCTATAGGAATGATAATTTTTTGATTAAGCTAATCAGACACTCTATCCTAGAGACCAATTCTTTTCATATGACTCATGGAGAAGTAGGAATTAGATTTTGGGATGTTTACAAGATCTTGGGGGTTCCAATTATGGGTGATATGTATGATGAATTAATTCCCCCCAAGGTGACCTAGAATGATTCAGAGAAGACTCCGACTTTGGCTTAAGAGTTATTGAGAATTTTACACAAGCTCAAGAATTCAAAGTCCACCAAAACTCATTCTATAAAATATATTCATCCAGAGGAATGGATGGATATGTTTCTTATCAAGAAGAATGAGAATGGGCCCACCTTTACTCGTCCTACCAGCTACCCGAGAACAGAGAAGAGGGGTTCTCTTGGCACATTTTGGCCAACTCTGGAAGTGGGAGAGTTTGAAAAGTTGGGGTATAAAGTGGACCAAATAATCCCATAGAAAACCCGTATGGAGGGATTTTTAGCTTTATGGCTTAGTTTTTATCTTCTACTAGTTTCAGATTCTATGGGAGGCGTCAGGCCAGGGACCGTCGTTGTTGCAGCCAAGTTGGCTGAGAGGAAAATGGTAGGGTTGGCCACCCTTATTTTGGTGAAGATTAATAGGAGGTTACTCCATGTATATATGGGTATGTATCCTTTGAGAATAGTGGGACCATTCCAAGTTTTTTGCGGATGGATCTCCACTCACTTCCGAACTTATGTTATACAAAGTGGAGTACAGGTTCCTGGAAGTTCATTTAGGCCATCAGTACAGGCCTTTTCAAGAATTTCTCCATTTTATCTCAATCCTTATGATCTGAAGGTGAGGATGATAATGTTCAAGGAATTTCATTTCTTTCATTATGGAAACCCGCCTACCGGGCATTTTGTTGATGATGGAACAACTAGCCTGGAATTGAGGTCGTATTTTCTGGCATGCAGAGATGGTGTATTGGCCACCATAATTGACTGAGAGATTATATGAGAGGCCTATGATTCATATAGATTTTGACACCAATTCAAATTTCTACAGCAGATTTTTGTATCTCGTCCTATGCATGTCAGGTCAGAGCATCATCCAATGGTTTCCCAAAAACTATGGTTGCTGACAGCTATGGAGAAGACTAGGGCTGTGTTTGATCTACCAGTTGCTGGAGCGGTGAGTCAATTGACTACATGGTATGCCGAGAACTGGGAAGCATCATACCCTGAAGGGGTACTGAATCATTCGGTTCCTCCGGTGGGGAAAAAAGAGAACGGTCCGGAAAGAAACCCTTCGTCTGGAAGGTGACTCTTCCTTACCTAGAGCTGATTCACCGGTTTCCTCACCCGGGGCTAATTCTCCGGATTCCCAGGATGGGGATGATGAGGCATGACATGCTTCAAAGCGGCCTCGTGCTAGATATAATCCTCCTTCCAGAGTCAAGATACCTACTCCATTGACTCCTGGTGAGGTACATCATTTGAGGCAATTTAGTCGACATTATTTTATAGAGCAATACGTTTCATTTTCTTATCCTTTATCTGTGATTACAGGAGCTGGGAAGAAGTTGATGTCCTAGATTGTAGGACCCGCATCGCAGCCTTCTGGTGCACATACTGAATATTTATGACCAGAGGCTTTCCAGACATGGTAGAGTCTATATTGTGATGTTGAAACCGCCTGGATGGACTTATGCGAAGGGATACATATCTCTGGAGTGGGGAATCTTTGGGCTTCTGCTGATATCCTCTTCGAGGATAACCTTGATGAAGTGAAGACTTGCATCAGAGAGCTGGAAATGCTCATATATGCCACTAATTATTCCATTCCTATTACCAAGAGGGTGAAGTAAATGATGAATCGTGGCACCACTGAGGTGATTGGTGCTTCATTAGTTGAGGAGTGGCATGATTACGTGGCTCCTGAAGATGTAAATTTCATTCCTTATTTTCTTTGCAACTTAATTTCAGTCAAATCTTTGTTAATAAAGGAAATTACTTTTTTCATCCTAAATCTTGTTAAAAAAGGAACTATCGAGGTCCCTTCACCACAGTACATCCCTGGTGGCACCGATCCTAGAGCCGCTGAATCTTTTCGCTAGCCGGGCGAGGTATCTCCTACCCGAAAAGCCATGGACGAGGAGTTAGAAAGGTATTTTCACTCTCCAATACCTGTATTTGGAGGTGATGATGTCAACACACCCAAAAAGTCAAAGAATCAAAGGCATCGAAGGAAGAAGTCCGCAGCTAAACACTTCATCAGTAGTGGTAAGTCCTTCGGATAGTCATGAATCCTAACTCATTAAAAGATTGCTCATATTTCTTGGGATTTTAGGAGCTTCTTCGATTTAACATTTGAGGGAGAGGACTGACCCTCCTCTGAGGACGACGGAGGGTGCTGGTGAACAGTCGCAATTTCATGCTGACCTGGCTGCTCCTGAAGAAACGAGAAGATAAGAAGATCCAGCTTCAGTTCCCAGTACTGGTCCTATTGCTACTGCAAGGAGAGAAGAGCCTGATTCTAGTAAATTAACAATAATTAATAGAATGTTGAATGAAGACATCAACTTTCTTCCATTCTATAAAGCTTTAGGTTCAACACCTGCACCAGAACATTTGGCGACCACTACAATTGAATCTGCAATTTTCTCTGAGGAAGTTATTCGGGGTCAGAGGTCGTAGGAGGAGGGTCGCAAAAAAGACACATCAAATGATCCCACTGGTGAGACTAACCAAGAATCTGAGATATCACTGGATGAAATGATGAAACTTGGCGCGTCTTTTGATGAAATTTTAGATCATGTCAAATTACCATTTAATTTATAAGATTTTGGACATGAGTGTTATCCTTCATCCTATTAAAAATTTCTTATTACATCTCTGACCATGATTGGTTGAAATGTGAAGTTTTGTTTTAGAAAGCTACTGATCTGCCAATGCCTGAAGTTGGTTGAGACAACCCCATCATTGTAGAGACGGTAGCTCAAGTGGAGCTTAACCTGACCGAGCTTCTTGAAATCCATCCTGAAAATCATGTTGATGCTAGGAAAGATGGGGAGGAGCCTTATCATGCTGCTGATCTACCATTGGGTAAAAGATGATAATATTTGTGGATGTACTTAAATTGTAAAACATCTAATCAACTTTTGTTATCCTTTGGAACTAACCAATTATTTCAATTTACTATGCAGGGACATCAATTTCAGTGGCTAAATCCGGAGGTGAAGCCTCAGCCTCTGACCCAATGGGAGTAGAAAGTGAAGTACCAAGGGTCAGGTGGGGGGAGGAGTAGAACATGGAACTTCTTTAAGTGCATTAATCCCGGACTATATTCCCTCCTGCGATAGTGATGTTGAGTCATACCCAGAGGTGCAGAAGGTGCTCCAATTCTCACGTCGCATGTCATGGCATAATATATGGAAGATCATATCTGAAGTTCCACTTGAAGAGGTGTCTTCAAAGATCCCGTGAATTTCATCCTTATTCGTTATACTGGGACTTGGTGGTTTTGGATATCAAGAGATCCAGACTGTAGTGAAACAAGTCATCTTAAGGAGGGAGCAGGAGTAAAAGTGCCATCATGATCTGACCAGAGCGAGACTGTTGACCAATATCGGCGAATTTGCGGCTGCGGTGTCCCGAGCTGAGGATGGTCATGCTGCAAATCTGAAGGAGCTAAAGCATAAGATCAAGGAGAATGTTTTCCAGCAGATTCATCTTCATCAATAGTTAGATGTTGTTACAGGGGAACTTGACCAGCATAACAATTCATTGGAAGTAGTCCAAACGAATGGAATGAAAGCCACTACAGATGCCAAGAAGGCACTCCATCAAGCTAAAAAGAGTGAAGCTAGTCGAGTGAATAAACTTCAAGTGGCTGCGGATGAATCTCGGGATGCCGTAAATCAAATGAGAAGTAATGTTGAAAGCCTCTTGTAATTATTGAAAAAGAGAAGATACTCCAATCTGTGGATGTTCTTCTAATCTCGTGCATCAATGAAAAAGACATTTCATCTTCAATCGTTTATACCTGAATTATTTTACTAATTACTTATATATTATTATTATTATTATATTTTTTTACCTAATCCAATGGGCCTAGTAAGAATAGTTTTATTTTTGTTAGGATTATACAAACAACCCCACAAACATTGCATCTTTTGTTTCTCAATATTTCCTAAACCATACAATATATACGTTTAGGGAGATGAGATTCTACTTTTGTTCAAATTTACTTTTACAAGTTCCCAAGTTAATGAGTACCCTGTCTTTTGTTGGCAGTTTAAAGTCTTGCATGTCAGACATAAAAATGCTAACATTTAAGGTCGAGTAGCTTTGAACGAATGGATTAAAATTGACTCAATTACTTAATAATTTGTTTGAAAAAATATTACCACATTCAAGTATGGGGAAAAAATGTAACCTATGACTTAGAAATTTTGAATCTGAGGGATGATACGAAAAAGGGATAAAAGGCATTATAGGAAGTATTTCCTAAGAGTGAAGTTACCACTATTTGACAAACCCATTATGGGGTTGAATTTTGCAGGGCCACTTAAGGGCATTGGCTGTATAGTCAAATAATAGCATCATTTAGCTGACATGTCTGTTATGTAGACTATTTAAACAAGGCCACCTAGGGGCACGTGCTATATGGTCAGGCAAAAGAACTCTCAGAAATTTTACTTTTCTATTGCTAAAAGCTAGTGGATGTTTATGGAGATTCAAATTTTCCAAAGAACAGAGTCTGCTGTATGGAGAGAGGTACTTGAATATGGAGAGGATATTCCCAATCAAGATTGTCAAACAATTGGATGAATGTCACTCCTGCAAAGGTCTGACCCAAATGTAGGGAAGGGAAATATAAACCATGGAATTGAATACTTTTAGATCATTGAAAAGAGTATGATACAAATATGTTAAGGATGGTTGTTTTTTTTGAGGATCCCTACATATTCTCATTAAGACCAATAAGGAAAAAAGAGGTTTTCCCCACAACAATAAAGTTACCACTAGTTGACAGACCTGTTATGGGGTTTGAATTATGTAGGGCCACTTAAGGGCATTCGATTCATAGTCAAATAATAGCATCTTTTGGATAACAGGTCCGTTATGTAGACTAAAAATGCAAGGCCACCTAAGGGAACGTGATGGATGGTCAGGAAAAAGACTTCCTGGGTATCAGACATTTTGTGACCAGAAGTCAAGAAAATGGTTATGGAGATATGAAAGTATTTAAGGTTTGGAGTATGACACGTAAAAAATGGGTATTGTCCAATGCATGAAGGAGATACACAGACCCATGCTGACCATAATCATATTGTTGATGGGTCCTGAATTGAGAAGTTGGACATCACTACATATCTCATTAAGATGAGAATCAGGCCATATGTAGTTCTTGAAATACAGTTTAACGTCATGTGGGATGAGAGCATATGAGATATTAGTTTAGTGTCGTTGATTTAGTACCATAATGAGGAAGACACATTGTGTGTTTGTTATAAACCTGATGTGAATAAAGACCAGGGATTTCATACCACATTCATGTGCTCATAGGGGGACATTTCAGTCAAGGTACTGACAATGGAGTTTGGGGTTAGGCCCAAAGACTTGGGGCTGGGATCGAGGGATGCTCGGACATTACTACATATCCCATAAGGATGGGAATCATGCCATACGTAGTCCTGGAAATACCCTCTGTACAGATTTTATTCATACATGTGAAGGGTGAAAGGTGAATTTAGTGCAATGATGGATGGATCCAAGATTAAAGGTTTGGGTATTTCCATGTAGGCAAGTAGTCCTTGGAATATAACATGAGTGGAGATCAATGTCAATAATGACTTCCTCTCAGGCGAGGGTGTTAGAGACTGTTGTAGTTTAATGTCTTGCAGTGAGGACAATGGGGGACTGTATAGTTTAACATCATATAGCAAGGACGATGATGAACAAATGTGAATATATTGGTTTTGGGGGGGGGATTCATGGATCAACATCATATGAGATGAAGGTGAACCGATATAAAGATATTGGTTTTGGGCTTGAACCTCGGGAGTTTTCCTATGTACCTAGCCTAAAAGGCAAGGATCAAAGTCCGTGTAGTTAGATTGAGAATGAATTGGTGATTGAGTTATACTTGAGGACAAATCGAAGATGGTTTTGGGACTTACGCGTGGTTAACGGCCCAGAGAGAGTGTTATGGTTGAAGATTACTCTAAGCTCACATGATTCATTCTTGGTATGAGAAAAAAGAGGTAACAACAACCCTAACGATGCACAGTTTAATGTCATGTGGAAAAAATGGTGTTGTACAGTTTAGCGTCATGTAGCTAGGATATATTGTAGTTTAACGTCTTGCAGGACATATGCACTGTTTAACATCATATAGGAAAATAGAGGGGCTATACAGTTTAATGTCCTACAGCATGGAAATAAGGGACCATGTAGTTTAAAGTCTTTCAATAAGGACTAAGGAGTATTTTTGTTACACAAAATACTTCTTCAAGAATATTTCATTGGTTGGAGTTGTAATGAGTTCTCCATCCATTGAGATTAAAGAATAAGCTTCATTGGAGGAGAGATTAAGTATTGAATAAGGTCCTTCCCAATTTGGCTCAAGCTTTGGAGGTTTCTTTCCTGGTATCATTGGAGTTTTGAGAACCAATACCAATTATCCTTGAATGAATGAATGAAGATGAAATTTTTTATGGAAAGCTCTGATAAACATCCAAGTGGTGCAGGGTGCACAATATTTTTTCATCTAATTATTCCAATTCATCAAATCGATTTAGAGATTGTTAATCTATAGATAGCTGATCACAAATGGATACTCTGAGCGAAGGTAATTGAACCTCAATGGGGAAAACTACTTCTGTTCTATATACCAATGAATATGGAGTTGACCGCGTAGCAGTGCGCGTGGTGGTCCTATAATCCCATAAAGCATGAAATTTTTTATCAAGCCATGATTTCTTATCTTTATCCACCATCTTTTTCAGTATGTTTTAAAGAGTCTTATTGAAGGATTCTAATTTTCTATTTTCCACTGCATGATACCGATTTGAATGGTTTGATTTGATGTTGTACTCTTGATACAACTTTCTCATCTTGGATGAACAAAAGTTGGTGCCATTGTCCATCAATATTGTATGAGGGACACCAAATCAGGTAATGATATTAGACATGACAAAGCTAAAAATTATTTTAGAACTAACTTCATTGAGAGGTATTTCCTCTTCCCATTTGGGAAAGAAGTCAGTAACAGTAATAATATACTTCAACTGCTTGGATGTAGCCATAGGATAAGGTCCTAAAACATCCATTCCTCATGTGGAAAATGACCATGAGTATTTAGATGTATGAAGAAACTCTGTGGTTTGATGAATGAAGTTGGCACATACATGGAAAGAATGACACTTCTTAGTGAAATCAACAATATCTTGCATCATTGAAGGACAAAACAATCCAAGACTTCGAATCTGATCAGAATGTCTATGTCCAAACTGGTGGGCACCACAATCTCCTGCATGAACTTCACTCATGAAAGCCATTGTCTCTTCACTATCAATACATATGAAGATAATTACATCAAAAACTCACTTGTAGAGAATTGTTTGGTGATCTGGGCTATCATAAAGAGTAAAATTGACCACACGTCACCAGACTTATTCTTTCCCAGCTCTATCAGGTGGGAGTGTTCTATTTTGAAGGTATTCCCTGATAGGTGTCATCCATCCTATAGTATGACCATATGGTTCAGAAATCGGACTAATTTCATTAATTCCTTTGTTCGTATTTGAACATAAGGTGAAAATACATGACGGTGGGCAATACTGATGATTGTTTCATCCCGATTTAGATTTTCCAGGGCTGTGGCTACATTATCCAATGCATTAGCTTGGGAATTTTGTGATTGTGGGACATAAGAAAATGTCGTTTCCGAAGGAAATTCCACCAATAACTCTCTGAAGTAATCACACAAAGAAATTAAATCTTCTTTTCAGATGGCATAATCAACATTGATTTGTTTAATTACCAAATTTGAATCACCTTTTACCCTCAAGTGATTCACTTGTGACTGAAGTGGCAATTCCAATCCTGCGATGAGATCTTGATATTATGCTTCATTATTTGTAGCACCTCCCAACAATAAGAAGGAATAGGGTATCACTACCTTTTCTGGGGAAATAAGCATGATTCCTAACCCAACTTTTTTGAATTTAGGATCTTCCATTTTCTTCCCTGTTGGACTTCTGGTGGAACCATCAAAGTAAATTTCCCATGTTTGAGGATTATCTTGAATAGAGAAGATTCCTCATCAGGAAGTTCAATATTTAAAGATATTTCTTATAAATATGGGTGTTCAGCAAGGAAGTCGGCCAGTGCTTGGCACTTTATTACCTTTTGAGACACATACTGGATATCAAATTGCTGCAAAATAACTGCCCACCTTGCCAGACGTCCTGTAAGCATTGGATGATTAAGGATAAATTTGAGCGAGTTATTACGGGATACCAATTGGACCTCATGATTTTGCAGGCAGTGTCTCAATTTCAAAACTACGAAGATTAATGCTAGGCAGCACTTTTCAATACTTGAATATTGAGTTCCTGCTTCAAGCATAGTCCGACTGAGATAATAAAGGTTGTTCTATTTCCCAGCATCATTCTTTTGGGCAAGGAAGGCACCCAATGATCGCTCTAAAGCTATCACATAGAGAATAAGCGGTCTTCCTTCAACAGTTGGAATTAATACTTGTGTACTGAAGAGATATTTCTTGAAGATATCAAATGACTCTTGGCAATATTCGGTCCATTGGTAGGTGACTCCCTTCTTCATTAATTTGGTGAAGGGTAAACACTTTCCAGAAAAATTGGAAATGAAATGCCGAATATAGGCCAAGTGTCCATGACACCATCTTAATTATTTCAAAATTCGAGGTGGTGAAATACCAAGGGTTGATTTTGTCTTTTCGGGATCAACTTCGATACCATGATGGCATACAACAAAGCCGAGATATTTTCCTGAGGTTACCCCGAAAGCACATTTCAAGGGGTTCATCTTCAAATTATGTTGTCGAAGTTTGTTGAATATGATTTATAGATCTACGAGATGATCAGAACGTTGTCTGGATTTAACCACCAAATCATCCACATAAAAGTCAAAAAATTTCCCTAAAAAGGGTTTGGAGATATGGTGCACGACACATTGATACATTGCACCTTCATTTTTCAGGCCAATGGGCATTACCCGATAGCAAAACACACCTTCAGGAGATCTGAAAGCTATAGAAACCTCACCCTATGGGGGAATTCTTATTTGATTATATCCATAATATCCATCCAGGAAGGAAAGAGCTTCATAGCTAGATGTTACATCAATTAAGAGTTCTATGATCGGAACTGGAAAATCATCATTGGGACAATACCGATTCAAATCTCTAAAGTCAATGCAAACTATAATTTGTCCATTCTTCTTTTTCACAAGGACAGTATTTTCCCGAAATTTGGGATACTGAACATCTCTGATGAAGTTAGCTTTGATAAGCTTATTAACTTCATCTTCAATTTTGGTGGCATAAGTTGGGTGTGTTCTTCTTGGGGCTTGCTTGAATCCTCGATGTTCTGCTGGAAAACCCAAATGATGAGTGGAAACATCGGGATCAAGACCTAGCATTTCGGTATAATTACATTCAAATACATCTCGATTTTTCTTTAAAAATTAAGTATACATTTATTGCTCTTCAAGAGTCATGGCTGCACTAATTAAAGTGGGGCATGGATCCTCTTTTGTACCCAGATTTATTTCTCTGAGTTCATCCACAGTGGTAGAGATACCCTCTTCAAATGCTAGAGGAGAATCCCTGAGATCTTCCTCTTCTTCTTCAATATGTATTACTTCTTATGCTTCTACTTGCATAGAATATGAAGAATTAGAATTTCCATCATCAAGGGAGAAGTTAAAATTTGAACATTTGGAAGAAGAGCCTACCATTTCTGACCCTATTGATGATGAAGGGTCTTCCTGGGTTGATAGAGAGGAGATGATGGATTGAAAATGGTATTTCTATAACTTCTTCTGTCCTTGTTGATTAAGTATATGATTGCTGGATTTCATCGGACGAAATGAAGACATCTCCATTTAAGCTTTCATCATTTCTTGGAAAATCAACAATTTCTCCTATGTTGTCTGGCTCGATTGCCGTAATTGAAATTATGGAAGTTTCCATAAGAGTATTTGGATTTGGGTCTATCCCATCAATTTGACTAATAGGAAACACATAATATCTACTCACAAGTATGAATGGGTTTACTGGAATCTTTTCCAAAACATTTGGAGAATTAATTTTGGTGACCTTATTCGCTGTGGATTTTTCCTTTCCATCCATGTGATAAAACTTTGCCACAATGTATTGAGATTCAATTTTTTTGAATAGGGCTTTGTCACCATACAATGTACCAATTTGACCATTGAAACAATATTTGAGACATTGATGATATGACGAAGGTATGGCCGCATGTTGATAAGGTATTCCAAGAAAAATGTTGAAAAGTTGTGTCCTGATGAACAACCATTAAATCTGAATTAGAAACAAGGTCTCCAAACTGAATTCTAAGTGAAATTTTTCCTAGAGGTTCTTTTTCATTCTTATCATATCCTTGAAATATCAATGTAGAAGAAGATTAATCAGATTCAGTGAGGCCCAATCGACGGAGTGTATGAATAGGAATGAGATTGAATCCTGATCCATTATCATTGAAAGCTCGTCGGATGTATATATCATTGACTTTTCGTGATAGATACAAAGGTCTGATATGTCCATGTACAACATCATCTTCATCTTCATCTATAAAAGATATCACTGCATGGCATTCTACAGGATCATTCTCTATATGGTAGACTTCAGCCGTAGCAATTTCAGTTTCGAATTCTTGAGGACTTTACAAAGCCTCAATGAGTGCCACCCAAAGATCTTTTGGTAAATTCAAGGCATCCAAAATCAATAACTTGGCAGGTATTTCGGACAAATGTTTCAAGACATCATACTTTTGGTCTGAAGGTCTGTGTTTCCCATCATGAAAATGTGATTTTGCAGGTGCCTTAGAAGTTTATGCTTTGGAAGTAGATGCATCTCGTATCGGGGTAGGAGTTGGAAATACTCCTAACTTCGGTAGATTAGACCGACTTGATCTATTTATTTACTGAGATAAAGAAGGTGTAACCTCTATCCGTTCCTCCAAAACAACTACGCCAGGGCCAAATTTGAAATGTGTGGAAGAAATTTCTTGTTCCTGTTGAGCCCACTGAAGGGCTTTTCCACGAGTTTCTGCCGCATATACAGTTATAGCAGGGGTAGGATTGAAATAGTGGCTTCTGGAATATCCACATCTTCCCCTGTATCCCATAACTCTGTCTCTTCCTATAAATCCTCTGTTTGATATAGGTAACTTAGGCTCATCATGATTGAAATTGTGACTGGCATAAGGATCTGTTAAATGAATCATGTTTACGGAACCAAAGATCAACTCTTCATCTGATGAAGATTCTGCCTGATTAGCCAGTTCAGGATGTGCCGTTTAGTGGGGTGGTGCCCGTGCTTTTGAAGCAGATGGCATAAAATCTGCCAGAGTCAAAGACAACTTAGGCTTTGACACGAGTTCATATTCTTCTGACTGCTCTTATTTCTTCAAATTATGCCATCTCTTTGAGGATTTTTCTTCCGATGAAGGAGGTTTTGTTGTGGAATTCATAGCAGAAGAAACAATTGGTTGATTCAATTGTGTTCGTATAATGGCATGAGTTTGGTTGATCTTTTTCCTAGCCATCCAATCATCATATTTCTCTGTATTTCTACTTTTGACTTCATGCCACTCACATTTTTACTCTGGATCAGTATTAGTAACACATGATACCTGGGCTGAAGAACCTTTCAGTTTTACCTATCCAGAGTCCACCATCTTTTGTAGGAGGTATTTTAAGACCAAACAATTCTGAATGGGATGCCCCAACATCTGATGAAATGGGGAATAGTTGGAGAGGTCTTTATCTCCTTCCTTGTTCAGACTGTTGGGCCTTGGCAACTGAACCAGATTGTTTTCTAGAGCCAAGATGAAGTATCCAGGAACTTCTTCATTTAGGAAAGAATAAAATTTGTTATTAAAATCTTAAAACTATTTCTACCTTTGATATCTTTGATCATCTTGATGAGGCAGTCATTTTTGTTGACGCTCAGGAGGTGGATCCCTTTGATATGATGATGGATTTCAAGTGGGAGTAGGCACAAGTGCTTATTTAACTGTAACTATAGCATTCTATGCTTCTCCTATTATCCTTCCTAGAACTGATGGAATTACACGAGTTTTATCCTTGGTCTTTGTAAGAGATTCTTCGATCTAATGAGCGATTGAAGTAAGGTCTCGAAACCCTCCTGTGTATTTCATAGTGATCAACAGTGTTTGTAATTCATCATGCAAATTTGTCACACAGATTGGCAACAATTATTCTTGAGGGAGTGCTAAGCTTAAGGAATATATAAATCCCTTCCAGTGATCAATGAAATCTAAATCTCTTTCATTCTCCATTCTCTTAAAATTGGTAAGATCAAAAACTGTCATCTTTGGAAATGTTGAGCTGAATTGAAAAAGGAACCTTTTACGGAGATCTTCCCACCCATTAATTGACCGGGATTGCAATCTTGTATACCATACAAAAGTAGTCCCTTGTAATGACTATACAAAACTCCTGAGCTTTAATACTTCTTTTCATAGAGGAGTTCCCATCATATGATCACAACAAGAAACAAAATGTATTAAGTATTGTTCTGGATCTCCCGAACCATTAAAAATTGGGAATGTGGTACTTGCAAAATGTGATGGGGGAGGAATTGCATCCACCCATTCAGGGTAAGCTCTTGTTTCTAGATGAATTTGTGCACGCTTTCCTTCCATATATTCCAATGAAGCTGTTAATGACTCAATGATAGTCCTTAAATTTTGAGAAACATCTAGTTGATCTTGGACCTGAGCAGGTACAATAACTAGAGTTTGGATGGGTGTGGTGACTGGGAATTCCACTTATGGTAGTATTGCGGGTTGTTCTTGCATATGACCCATAGGATTGGACCTGTGGGGGTGTACTTGTAAAGGGGTATATTCTTGATCCAACCCAGTAGCTGTAAAAAATTCATTTGACTGGATAACTCCAATACGCTTAGGAGGAAGACTACCATGAAGTAGTTCTGCATTTAACCTCCTTAAATCCTTCATTTATTCTTCCTGTTGTGTGAACCATTCCTCTAATGAGAGTGATTGGACTTCTCCAGAGGAAGGGTGGAATGTAACCTGACTTTTACCCTTCCCCTTGGTGTGTGCCTTTCTGGATTATGGAAGGGAATTACCCAAAGAAATGTCTTTCCCCTGGGCTACCCTCTGTCTTCTGGTACGCACACCTCCTTCATTTGTTTCTGTGTGCACAGCCTCTTGAACAGGGAATTATTTATCTGATCCCTCTGAGTTAGCCTCATGCTCTAGGGAATCAGTAACAATGACATTGATGACATTTGTCGATGCATAACGCATTGCAGTCCTTTTGTCGGCATTTCTGCGGTACTGTCTTCTTCCATGTCCTTTATGAGACATTCCCTTGGTTTAGTTGATACCTCAGGAACTTCTTGTTGAACTGTAATTTGGAGGGAATATCTTGATAATTTGGATCTACGTTCCTCTTGTGGCATCTTCCCTAATCGATAGAAGAATCACTTTCACTAAGGAAGAGATTGAGAACATGAAAATGACCTCAGTCCGATGGACTGGGGCTGCTCCTGTTTTTCCTGCTCAACTCCTCGAATCATATCTATTGATCCCAATGGTTGGATTAAAAGAGTCCCCAGTCTAGAAAGATGAGGTGTCTCTTGAGCTGCTACATCAGAAACATTCTTAAAATCTCTCCTGATTTTGCAGACATTAGTCTGGAAATTATCCATATGCATAATCTGACATCCACATAAATCACCTAGCTCAGATTACTTTTGGATTATTTATGATGCTTCTATCACCTGATGATGTGCATGCTCTAAATGAGAAGCATATTTTATATTCTCATTTCCTTAATGCAAGAGTAATTCGACAACTTTTTCTTTATATTCCTGACTCTGGGAAGAACTACTTGAGGCCTATTCTTTGGCAATTCGTTGATTACGCACAAAACCAGCTAGATGTGTCCAACCATGGGAAATGACATTCCATGAGACCACTTTTTTAGGGCTTTGTTGACTAGAGAGTACAGTGAAATATAGTTCTCCATGAACACCCCATCCCATGATATGAATACCAGATGGGTCATTGATAATTAACTGGCGCAGCCTTTTCAACGTGCCAAGGCATGAACGCTGAAGGGATCTCTACTGTTTTTCAACATTTGGATGTTGAGAAACTAAGAGATATGCCAAGTTAATTTTGTGTTGCAACCCTTCAATTATCTTGACATGATTTTGATATTCATCATAAGATAATATTTTCTATTTTAAGTGATAAATAGTTTTCCATAAGTTGAGACAAATATCGTGAATACAATCTTCTATCAACATTTCTGGAATATCATACTTAGAGTCAGCCAAAGGCCAAAACATGACTGATATTTCACCTTTTTCTATTTGTTTTCTCATATTCAAAACTTCCTATTTTTCATTTGATGAAGATTATTCTACCTGATTGGACTAAAGTTGGTTCTTATTTGTTGCTTCATCAGATTCAATAATATTGGTAGAGAATTCATTTGTCAAATTAGAAGATGAATGACCCAGGGGTGGTTCAGAGAATGAATTACACCCCAGGATGTCTTCTGATTGAGAAAGTATTTCACCTGATAGTGGTAAGGCGTCAGACAAGACTAGATTTGCATTTGCAAGTGCCTTAAGATAAGATGGATTTCCCGTTACTACATTATCCATTTATGAATTTTCCAGGAAATACGAATAACTACTGTAGAGATGACATTCACAGATAAATTAATCATAATGGGGAGGACCACCCTAGTGGGTTACAACAAAAGATGAAACCACTTACTCTTCGGTCTTCTAGACATGCAGCAGGTTATTGTGGCTTTCATCTGAAGATGATACTTTGAGATGGACCGAATTGTCATAAAGAAATCCTTCATGAAGAAGTTTCAGATGAAGATATTTGGAATTATTGTTGTCACTTCTAGAATCTGGAAATGAGAGAGTAGAATCTTGGGTTGCAACAAACAATTGTCTGAGCGGTTCAAGAACTCCAACATCGAGCAAGGCCTTATTGCAGATTGTCTCTTGATTTCTCGACTGTGCTAGACATGTATTTTTCTTAGACACCTTCTTAATCACTTTGGAAACCACTTGTTGACCAAAGTGGTTATTATGGGCATTTGTATGTGCCTACTCCAGAGAAATGTTCAGGTTAGGCTGATTATCTCTATTTAAATCGGGTGTTTGTGCCGGACTTGATTGGCTATATGACATGGGGGAGTATGCCCCACAACCCTTCGGGATTGGAACAGAGGTGCGTATCATCTATGGGGTGACATGTTGATGAGTCACTCCACTGATAGGGAAGGATTTTTATTTCTTTCCATGTGATGTCGCTGAAGTTGTTATAATATTCTGATAGGTATCTAGAATATGGGTAGGTATTTGCTTCTGATCATTCACCATTATCAGAATGTGCTTGGTGACTTCGGCTACTAGAATGGAAATATACGTCCATTCCATGTCTGGAGTAGGTGTATGTGCCTGCTCCTATCCTCCTTTTCCTGTCAACGAATTCTGACAGTACTTATGCATAGGGGTAGAGAGTTGAGTCTGCTCCAAATTTTTCATCAGAGCTTTCCGACTGACTTCTCCAGGTGCTACCAAATGAGACTTTTGGCAGGCTTGATGAACATTGGCATGTGTATGTTCCTGTTGTGTATTCCTTGTCAAGTATGGTTGATGGGTTTCCGTGAATACCGGCAGATGAGACTGCTGATATAATTGGTGATTGTAAACAGGTTTATGTTCCTACTTACCATTTGCCACCATATTAGATTGTCGAGCTTCTTTGGATGCAGTTAGAAGAACCTACTTACTGACTGATTAATTATAAACAGGTTTATGTTCTTGCCTATAATACTCCGCTGGAATTGCCTGGCAGGATTTGTGTGTTACTTCCAGACGAGTCTGCTGGGCAGTGAAATTAGGACGGACGGGTGTATATGCCCGCTCATTGTTTTCCATCAAGTTAGCTTGTTTTAATTCTCCAGAAAGGGTAGAAGTAAGAACCTTCTCCCTATTGACCAAATTTCACCTCTGGTAGTCCGTCATGTGTGTTTGGGTCTGAGGAACCTAAGCCAAACCCCTAGAGGTGATACCCTCATCATGTTGAGAGTGCACTACCGCATGAGTCTGGCGGTGATTGTTGGTGGGATTCCTTAGGAAGGACTCCTGCCTTCTTGAACCGAGGCCTTGAGTGAACTCTTCATTCACCTCCTAGTAATATGGGAGGGACTGGTTGTTGTGTTCCAGGGATAACGACCCAAAACGGTTGGAAATGGTGGTTGGCACCACCTGCTTCTTGACCACTGGCCGTCGCTATCCAGACAACCAGGGTGAATTGTTAAGTTGGAGGGATTGTCGAGCGTCCTCTTGAGTCGGGATGGTACCATGTTTATAGTATTCCCTCACCAATGCATTCGATACCCAGCGTTAAAGATGCTAAGTAGGTGATATCATCCTCAGAGCGGGCGAGGATCCAGCAGGAGTAGCAGCCGAGGAATTCATAGGTGTGACCTTTAAAGAATCCATTTCTATATTAAAGATAGATCTTGGAAAAGAGTTCATGTTTTATATAACATACTTAATCAAGATAAGCTTGGAGAGACTACATCTTTTGGATGAACACATATGTGTTTGATTTCTTTGTTTTATCCTCATATTGAATTTAATATAGGCCTAAAAATAAGTAAAACATCATTTTAACTTGGATAAGGATTCACGTCAGGTTCACCATTTTTTATTTCTTCCAGAAATGGGAACGACATTGTTTGTTTAAGGTCAAACCATTCCAATAGGTTTTTAATGGGTTTATTCTTAGAACTAGAAACATCCAATGATTCTATATCCATTTGGGCATACTTTCCAAAGGTAGGTGCTCATTATTTGTGGACTTATGAGGCTTAATAATTTGCATTGGTCGAGAGGATGGAAGGTCATACTTATCACACCTTTTTTGGGTGGAATTATTGTCTACTCCGAGACTATATTATAGATTTAAGTTATGTTCATGAATCCTTATTAATTTACCAAGCATGAAATATCAGTGTTTTCCTTTAGATTTCGCAATCAATGATTGATAGGTATAGGATTTAGAGAATATTTTATATGTATTTGAGGTTCTTCATCGATAGAGAATCTTACGTATTTATTATATATTCTTAGTCAATGGTATCCTTCAATACATTACATAGAAATATCTTGGTCATTATGATAACCATACTAGTTTTAATGCCACAAAGTGGGGCACTTGAAGTTTACTATCATTCAGAAAGATAGGGATTATTTCAGAGTTGGGATCGTACCCGCAGATGGGCAACCTATGTATCCTTGTTAATAAGAAAGGAATCAGAACCCACGTAGTTCGACTGAGAGGATATAGTTTAATGTCATATGGGATGGAAAATAATTAATTAAAGATAGGTTTGGACCTTAGAAAGGCTTTCTACATAATCTACTTTTAAAGCAGAGATCAAAGTCTACGTAGTTCAGGTGAAGAAGTATGTGGTTTATACAAGATTAATGGCCCAAAGAGATATGTTATAATTATTTTTACACTCTAATCCCACAAGATTCATGCTCAGTGTGAGAAA
The DNA here is from genome assembly GCA_963277665.1 of Viscum album. NCBI lineage: Eukaryota > Viridiplantae > Streptophyta > Magnoliopsida > Santalales > Viscaceae > Viscum > Viscum album. The sequence goes on along the minus strand of OY728123.1, from coordinate 784,568,623 downwards.
TAAGAGGTATCAGTAAATCTGATTGTTGTTCCTTGAAAGATGTAGTCATAAGAAATTATGTGGGGATTATGTATGTATGACAGCCCAAGTAAATGAAGATCACGACTTAGTTCAGGAAAGAAGCCCAGGAGTAGGGTCCATAAAGGTATTTGTACTTTATGGAGATTTGGAATTTTAACTCGGGACTTACTCCTGAAAAGGAATCCCAATTTAAGAGGGTTTTATGATTGGGTTTTATTCCTGATAAGGAAACCCAATTCAAATGAAAATAAGGTTGGGGCTTACTCCGGAAGAAGATGCCGATTTTTTAAGGGAACTTATAACCTAGGACTTAATCCAGAGGAGGAGGCCCAAGGTTAATGGAAATTATGATTGGGACTTACTCCTGAGAAGGAGGCCCAATTAGTTCCTCTCAGATAAGGAATCCAACAAAAGAAACATGCCATAAATGGATTTGAAGAGGGTTTTGAAGGCCATATCGTGAAAAAGAGAGGTGGATTTGAGGATAGGAGGTGCCTAGGAAGGAGGCACGTAAGTATTTTTTTTCTAGCGCGCAAGTCCTGGTCGCACAAGTATACTTATGTGACATGAGTTTCCTTGGGCGACAAATAATCCACAAGGTAATATTTTGGCGACATTGAACTCAATCCCTCAGTATCATCCCTAGAGGCTTCAAAAAGGTTGGTCTGCAAGTTCCCTTGAGAGGGAAAGGTGGCACACAAGTGTCTTCAATTCCCTTTTGGGCTGGACACTTAGGCGCACAAGTATTGATGAGTTCCAATACTTAGGCCTTATTCATATTCTTTAGAGCTTTTATTCTAGGTAAAGAATTACCTTGGAAGTGTTCAGAAGACGTTAGAAAAAGACTTGGGAGACCAGAGCTTGAATATGAGTTTTGGAAAAAATCCTCCTCTAAATGGGGGGCCACAAGGGATATTTATAGGCCAGTGGGCACCGTGGGTGACAAAAGGAATAGGGCGCGCAGGTGACTTGCGCGACCCATATGTGGCCTGCAAGTGACTTGTGTGAACAGAAGGAAACTTGCGCGAACTCTTTTTAAAGGGTTCCTTGTTCATGCCTTTGTCAATTTTTGATGTTTTTCAAAGGTAGACTGTTCTTTTTCTTAAGGTATTCCCCTTTTCCATTTGTTTAGACTCTGTGATGGAAAGGGGCATCAACACTCATCCATCCCTCACCTATGGGATTCTCTTTTGAACCCTCTATTTATCCACAAATGGAAGCTAACCTCTTTTCATGGGCCTCCCACTAAAGGGAGATCAAATTAAAACCTACACTGAAGACTCTAGATTTACATGACCATGGAAAAAATACACACCATCATGTTTCCCATTCAGTTAAGAATTCTTTTGGTAAGTGGTATCATGCACTTATCATATCTGATGGGTAGTGTCTTACTGGTGTGTACAGTTATGAATCTATTCAGTAATGAGGACCAAAACCTTGGGGTAGTGATAGGGACCTCCCAGTCTCAGACATGAGGGATAGTTCTATGTTATCCCATTTTCATCTCCTAGACACAAGAGTTAGGGCTTTGTCCTCCCCCTATTATCTCTAAGAATATGGAATTCCCTACATCAGATGGTGGGGGGTCATATGATTTCATTTCTTTTTGATGTGGGTTAGTGTCTTATCCTCATCCCTTATCTAATTTCAAGAAGAGGGAATCCCTCCTAGAGTATTCCCCTTACCATTCTAATGGGTTGTAACTGGTTTGGTAGCCAGATGTTCCTATCCTGGTTTCAAAAAAGAGAGTGGAGATGGGCATATCAAAGGCCTTTCTTCTTCTACCATAACCTCAGTATATTCCACAAGTGGATGAAGGTGATTTTGTGGTTTTCCATATCTCCAACTTCCTCCTATTTCTCACACCGATCATGGCTCATATGGGATTAGAGGCTAGTTAGGATCATGAAATCTGCACTGTGAGATGTAGGTATTAGTAGATAATCATTTTCTGAATCTTCTTATTTCATTACATTAAAGGGACTCTATAGGTGTGGGTGTAACAGCCCGAGATTTTATGAAAAATATTCTTGTTTATTTCACTAATGTCTTGTGTTGTACGCTACACCAAAAGGAGCTTGCACAACACGCATCCTTGACTTGCCTTGCATTACACGCAATCACAACCTTCCTCGATAGCGTGTGTGGTACGTAATACTGAGTTTCACGAAACAATGATATGCTATTAAAATATTATTAAAACTAGCCGTTATGAATAGTAATGACCACTTTTTAAATTTTATAAATTTTAAAATGGACTTCATTTTTGGATTCGGGGTATCGAATTTAGCCTAAGGTGAAATTTTGGTACTTTTCGGATAACTTTCATATTCTGATGAATAGTGAAAATTACTAAATTATAATTAAAAACAACTTTTTTAATCGAAATAATTAATAGTGATAAATCATTAATTTGAGTGGTTTTAAAGTATATTTAGAATATATTTTTACAATTTAATAAAATGTTGGTCATTGGATGTAATTTCACATTTAAACTAGACATAAACAAGTGTCAATATTTTGATAGATATTGTTTCTTAAAAACACGCTATTTGTTTTAACAGCGGGATTTAATTATAAAATTAATTAATGCAACTTTTATGTAATGAATTTGGTAAAATAGACTTCATTTTTGAATTCGGAATATGAAATATAGCTTGGGATGAAATTTTGGCACTGTTCTGAAAAACATCAATTTTTGATGAATAGTGAAACTACTAAGTGGTAGTTAAAAAACTGAATTTTTCATAAAACTTAATTTTACCGCTTCTGTGAATGGAATTTCAAAAATCCGAGAGACACGGTTGATGTCAGTAAGTAAAATGTGGTTCAATGAGATGAAAATAATTTTTGGTGAATAGTAACTTTTTACTTTTTTTTACCGCGGTTAATAGTAAATAGGGTAACTAAGGGTAAATATGATATTAATATTACCGTAACACATGTCCTAATTCTATTGGACAAGTGTAATTCTACCAAAAACAAACTTAGGAATAAAATATGACCATTTAGGCCCACTTGGATTAGATTAGGACATTTATTATTAATTTATTTAAAGAAGGGTTAAAATAGTTAAAATCAATGTTTAATAAGTAAATCATTTTTAATATGGGGTTATACATAAGATAAATTCGATTGTAAATATTCATTAGAACGCTAAAACGATTTCCTACATGATGGTATTTTATTTGTAATTTTTAGACATCAAATAATATAATTTATTTATGACACAAAGATGATGAAGTAATTATCTTATTAATGAAATATTGACATAATTGATAATATAAATACCAAAATAAATGTAATTTAAGACTTTTTATGAAATCCACTAATTTTATAGGTTACTATGATATATTAGTGTTGATTTAATCAACTTGGTTTGAACATATAATTCTGTTATGACTTTCAAAAAAATCATATATCAAATAGTGTCAAAATTGACACAAAATAGTTTTTAAATCAAATATTATATTATTAATTGTTATTTTATTCCTAAAAATCTAAGGTTCGGCCAAATGACTTAGATAAGGATATATATATTAATAATAAACAATTTGGGGTTCGTTTGGCATGTTATAGTAAGTTTATTAACCATATAGTGAAAGAAAACAAAAAGACACGGTAAAAGTTAAATTATTTAACTTAGAGTTAAATCTAATTGATAAGGTTAAAATAATAACCTAAACTTGTCTAAATCCTATTGGTTGATAGGATTTCGACCCATACCCACTTTATCTTCGAAATAAGACCCTTTGGAACCATTATAAACCGATTTTGACTTTAAAATAAAATAATATTTTGAGGTATTCCTAAGGTGCCCCTCTCCTCCCTTATAAAAGGAAACCTCCTCTCCCTCCTCCTCACACCAATTTGAGCACTCAAGCTCGGCCAACCCCTGCCAAAATCTCTTCTCCACTTCCCTAAAAACATCCTAGAGGTTCTGGTCTTCCTCAAAGACCAATTTTAGTGCCCTAAGAGGAGGTCTCAAAGAGGCACTTCAAAGAAGAGGTAATTACCGTTACCAATTCTTTCATCTTTATTTCTTCTTCCACTTCTTCTTCTTAGGTTGTTTCATTATGAAGTAATAACATCAGTATCACTCATATACTGATATGTTATTATAAGTATGAAACAACCCTATTTCACCATCTATCCATCCTATGGAAAAAGAAATCACCGCGCGTGCGTACGTACGGAATACCGTCTCCACGCCGTGGTGTAATCTATTTCCCACCACCACCTTACATGGATGGGTATAATGGTGTAAAGAATAACTGTACATAGTTATTACAACATCATATTGATTCTGATATATTGTATGATCCACTCCAATTCAATTCAATATTTATAGAAATGATATCATCGCTCGTGCATACGTACGGACTACCGTCTCCACGACGCGATGAGATTCATTCTCCATGTTAACCATTTAAGAATGATTATAATGTATATATAAGAAATAATAATGAAATATATGACATTATAAAGCTACTGGATTTATGTATATATATACATATGTATGTCATCTACTTACTTCCATTTCAAGACAATAAGGAAAGGAAAACAGCGTTCATGCGTACGTACGGACTACCGTCTCCATGAACGGTGTTTTTCATTTTATTTATCTACCTATTATATATATATATACTTAATATATATGATATATAAATCATATTTTATATTCTGGAAGTGAGTAAATCATGATATAAGTAATAATGATGTCAAGAATAACAAGTCAAAACACCTACGATAAATGAAACGATTTTACCCAAAACGCTTCTTTAACATGGAATTTACAAAAGAACGGGTAATATAATGTCATAAGTGAACCATATATGATATCATAACAATTAATATGATTCTGTAATAAGTCAATAACATGATTTAAATCATTATACAGGAGGTTCGGACACTTACAAAGCAAGTCGGACCTAAGGTAAGGGAAATATCACAATCTCATTTTTATCCGAGATTGTTTATTCGTAAGTATTTACTGGGGTGTATTTTATCATCCACATCCATGTTTCATCAATATTTAATATTATTTCCATCCACCTACAATTGTTTAAATCCATTTTTACCCTTCGGTGAGTTTTTAGTAATATGTACGAAAGGAATCTTTTGTCGTTTTTCGTACGAGGTACTTTTTGACTTTTCCGACAAAAGTACGAAGAATGTTTTTTTTAACTTATACGGCATGAATGGATTTTTAAAACATTATTTCCAAGAAGCTTACTTTACAAGTTTTCAAGTTTATTTTTAATCAATTTCTTTTATTTTAAAGTCATATGACATGTTATGAAAGGAAAAAAATGTTTTTAAAGTAGAAAGGATATTTTCCTCAAGAATGGAGTTCAAGTATTTTATCAAAATTATTTTCCATCTATGATAATAAAAGGGTTCTGTTTTTACCCCTATTATTACATGGATTTGATTATGTTGTGATGGAAACATTTTTATGAATTCTTTTATCTTATATGAATTGTTTTATGATGTCATGTTGTTTAAGAATCCCATTTTTATTACATGGGTTATGCGATGATGTATGATTTATGATTATGTGGCACACATAAGAAAGGATTCATTATAAGATGGGTGGGACCTATATCTCCCTCCAATGCATTGGGTAAAGATTTTATATCTCATGAGATAGACAGGGCTGGAATGGTAGGTTATACCGGTTCAGTGAAACAGGACTGAAACGAGGGTTACTCGATTCAGAAAGGGACTTTGTCCACTAAGATAGTCTTGGCAATGAGTCATGACTAACAAGAAATGATTTCCATGATTATGTGTGCATGCCACAAAGTTTCAAGTTTTATGTTATGATTATGGGGATCTCATTTTCACTTTTATGATTTATCCCATGTTATGATATTATGAGCTCTTTTGTAGGTTAAGATTTCCAAAAGCTATGTTCTTATGTATATGATGTGATTGATATTTTTTTTTGTTAACCCTTACTGAGCATTTGAGCTCACCCTTTTATGTTTTCTTTTCCCCAGGATATAAAGAAAGGTTTTTAGGTAAAAAAAAAGGGAAGATCTTTATGGGAGATATTGAAGATCTTTCACCACGATTAGAAGATTAAGTTCCGAGTTTCCAAAGACACTAAACTATTACGATCCTTGTGTGTGTGTTTTTTTTATGTACTAAGTATTCCGCAAAAGTAATGTAATGTCCATGTACGATATGCTTAGGGTCTCTACAGTTGGTATCAGAGGAAAGGTTTAGTCAACCTTTGGAAACTAGGATGCGAAAACGTTAGTGAGATCCCTAGAGATATTTCTAAGGTATGTCTAGGGATGTCCCTAAGGATAAGTATACGTATAGGTTATAGTAATAGAATTATGCTAACGATCATAGAATTAAACCTAAGATGTTAGATATTGAAGGTACTCCCCCTTTATTATGTTGTTTTCCCTAGCATGATTTTTTCTCTCACACTATTCTTTTTGGGTTTTAGACGATGGCTGGAACCCGAAGGAACCGTGTTGATCAATGCAATGGACAATGCAATGATTGCCCTCCTAAACAAACAAATGTTATGGGAGATGGAGTGCAAAATCTTATTGCTATACTTACACAAGATATGAATCATTCTGGACTTCCAAATGAGCAGAGAAGGGAACAATATTCTATTGAGTCCTTCATGAGGCAACGTCCACCTTCTTTCAGTGGGTCTTCTGATCCACTTGTGGCTGAACAATGGATCAGTACTACTGAAAAGATATTTTCAGTTCTTCAATGTTCTGAACATGATAAAGTCATCTTAGCAGTATATCGTTTGGAAGGTGAAGCTGATCAATGGTGGAATCTTATCAAGAATACGAGGCCAAGAGATGAAATTGAGTCCATGGAATGGGACGAGTTCAAGAACATATTTTTCAGTAAGTACTTCCCTCGTATTCTTCAAACAAAGATGGAGAAAGAGTTTCTTGAACTGAAGCAAAGGGACGATGAATATGTTGGTACCTATGAAGAAAATTTTACAAGACTTGCAAGGTATGCTGCTGGAATTATCATCCAACCTGAAAGTAAAGTTGATCGATTTTTCAGTGGCTTAAAACCAAGTCTTCGAAGGGCATTAGCTATAACAGACTTCAGTAGCTATGAAGAAATTGTGCGTTGTGCTATCAAGGTAGAAATGGAAGTTGGTGTTACATATCCATCTCATGGTTTTGACAAGAAACGAAAGATGGAGTTCAAGGAGAAATCTCAGAATAATGGTGAAAAGAAGATGAATGTTTCCTTATGCACAAAGTCTGGAAAGAAGCATGGTGGAGATTGTCTTAAAGGGACTAGAAAATGTTTTAAGTGTGGAAAAGAAGGTCATCGAGCAGCTGAGTGTCGAAGTAATGGAAAAAGGGTTTCTAATGATGTGAATAAAGAAAACACAGCAGAGAACGCACCGCCAACACTTCAATGCTTCAAGTGCAAGGAAATGGGGCATTATGCTAATAATTTCCCTAATCCAAGGGTTAGTGATGATCAACATGAGCAACCACTGAAGGCAAAGGACAAAGGGAAATCACATGCGATCACTATTGGCAATGTTGAATATGACAACGATGTGGTGGAATGATTAAGTGTTTATGGGATTCCAAAATAATGTTGTATCATTGAGTATTGCAATATTTATTGATGTGGTATTCAAAGTGATTGAGATATTTTTTGGAAATAAGATGATATGCGCATAATGAAGACGAGAAAATGAAATGTTTAATAGTATTCATGAGCTCATGATTGATATAAGGACTAAGTGATATCATGGTTTGAGTATATAGAATTTTGAGGATTTTGGTATGTGGAAAGTGTTAACTTTTAACTGCACTCATGTTTTCACTAAGGTATTCAAGAGAATACACGATTAAGGACTTTGAATGTTTGGAATGTGACAAACAAGACATATCTTATGATATGTGGGGATCAACGACAGTATTAAATCTCTGGTAATCGTTGTCACTATATTATGAGAGTAGATTGCAGTATTATGTATAAGCCTAAAGATTAGACTGGATTATGTTGGAAATAAGTTAGTATTGTTTAAGGATAGAAGATTTTCGATATTATTGATGGGATGCTATAGTAACGTTGTTTTAGAAAAAGGACAACCTGCAGGACGGGCGACAACCCATCGCTTCGGACAAGGCTGTAGGAATCGAACCCACAACCGAAGTGCGACTGGCCTTTATCGCCTACCACTGACCTACAGGAAGTCCCTGTTTAGTAGAAACTAGTTTTATTATATTAAGCAGTATGATATATGAAGTATACGCCCATTTTAGGAACCATATATGATTAATCCCACTATAGATCGACTTATGTATATAAATTTTGCTAACCTTTTGAGACAGATGGAATGACCCGTCATTCTATCACATGATCTGCTAAAACTTCACGAATAACAAATTCAACTTCATTTATTTAAGAGATGAAGTGGAAATTGTTAAAGGCACGAACAACAGTGAGATTGTACCAAAATAAAGTAATTATTTATTCTAATTCAAATTCTTTAACTTTAGGGAAATGATCTTGAAAACCAAAAATGTTGTCCTAGTTCTCTTATACCTAATGAATCAGATGGTACCTTAGATCGTCACAAATTTATGGATTTGTGATTACTGGCTTTTCCATATCCATGTTCTCTACCACTCTCCATCAGAACATGATGGTTAGATTTCTCTTCCATATCCATATTTTCACCTATGTGGAAACCCAGTGATTAGTTTATTTGGGTAATCGTTACATTTCATACTTTAGTTTTAAAAGCCAAGTTTTGGTATTTTTTTTACGATGTGGGTTTCTATTAAAGAAACTTTCGAATAGTAAACCATTTATAACCCCGACGAATTTCGAGGGCGAAATTCATTTTAAGGGGGGTAGAATGTAACAGCCCGAGATTTTATGAAAAATATTCTTTTTTATTTCACTAATGTCTTGTGTTGTACGCTACACCAAAAGGAGCTTGCACAACACGCATCCTTGACTTGCCTTGCATTACACGCAATCGCAACCTTCCTCGATAGCGTGTGTGGTACGTAATACTGAGTTTCACGAAACAATGATATGCTATTAAAATATTATTAAAACTAGCCGTTATGAATAGTAATAACCACTTTTTAAATTTTATAAATTTTAAAATGGACTTCATTTTTGGATTCGGAGTATCGAATTTAGCCTAAGGTGAAATTTTGGTACTTTTCGGATAACTTTCATATTCTGATGAATAGTGAAAATTACTAAATTATAATTAAAAACAACTTTTTTAATCGAAATAATTAATAGTGATAAATCATTAATTTGAGTGGTTTTAAAGTATATTTAGAATATATTTTTACAATTTAATAAAATGTTGGTCATTGGATGTAATTTCACATTTAAACTAGACATAAACAAGTGTCAATCTTTTGATAGATATTGTTTCTTAAAAACACGCTATTTGTTTTAACAATGGGATTTAATTATAAAATTAATTAATGAAACTTTTATGTAATGAATTTGGTAAAATAGACTTCATTTTTGAATTCGGAATATGAAATATAGCTTGGGATGAAATTTTGGCACTGTTCTGAAAAACATCAATTTTTGATGAATAGTGAAACTACTAAGTGGTAGTTAAAAAACTGAATTTTTCATAAAACTTAATTTTACCGCTTCTGTGAATGGAATTTCAAAAATCCGAGAGACACGGTTGATGTCAGTAAGTAAAATGTGGTTCAATGAGATGAAAATAATTTTTGGTGAATAGTAACTTTTTACTTTTTTTTACCGCGGTTAATAGTAAATAGGGTAACTAAGGGTAAATATGATATTAATATTACCGTAACACATGTCCTAATTCTATTGGACTAGTGTAATTCGACCAAAAACAAACTTAGGAATAAAATATGACCATTTAGGCCCACTTGGATTAGATTAGGACATTTATTATTAATTTATTTAAAGAAGGGTTAAAATAGTTAAAATCAATGTTTAATAAGTAAATCATTTTTAATATGGGGTTATACATAAGATAAATTCGATTGTAAATATTCATTAGAAATAGAAAAAGATTTCCTACATGATGGTATTTTATTTGTAATTTTTAGACATCAAATAATATAATTTATTTATGACACAAAGATGATGCAGTAATTATCTTATTAATGAAATATTGACATAATTGATAATATAAATACCAAAATAATTGTAATTTAAGACTTTTTATGAATTCCAATAATTTTCTAGGTTACTATGATATATTAGTGTTGATTTAATCAACTTGGTTAGAACATATAATTCTGTTATGACTTTCAAAAAAATCATATATCAAATAGTGTCAAAATTGACACAAAATAGTTTTTAAATCAAATATTATATTATTAATTGTTATTTTATTCCTAAAAATCTAAGGTTTGGCCAAATGACTTAGATAAGGATATATATATTAATAATAAACAATTTGGGGTTCGTTTGGCATGTTATAGTAAGTGTATTAACCATATAGGGAAAGAAAACAAAAAGACACGGTAAAAGTTAAATTATTTAACTTAGAGTTAAATCTAATTGATAAGGTTAATATAATAACCTAAACTTGTCTAAATCCTATTGGTTGATAGGATTTCGACCCATACCCACTTTATCTTCGAAATAAGACCCTTTGGAACCATTATAAACCGATTTTGACTTTAAAATAAAATAATATTTTGAGGTATTCTTAAGGTGCCCCTCTCCTCCCTTATAAAAGGACACCTCCTCTCCCTCCTCCTCACACCAATTTGAGCACTCAAGCTCGGCCAGACCCTGCCAAAATCTCTTCTCCACTTCCCTAAAAATATCCTAGAGGTTCTGGTCTTCCTCAAAGACCAATTTTAGTGCCCTAAGAGGAGGTCTCAAAGAGGCACTTCAAAGAAGAGGTAATTACCGTTACCAATTCTTTCATCTTTATTTCTTCTTCCACTTCTTCTTCTTAGGTTGTTTCATTATGAAGTAATAACATCAGTATCACTAATATACTGATATGTTATTATAAGTATGAAACAACCCTATTTCACCATCTATCCATCCTATGGAAAAAGAAATCACCGCGGGTGCGTACGTACGGAATACCGTCTCCACGCCGTGGTGTAATCTATTTTCCACCACCACCTTACATGGATGGGTATAATGGTGTAAAGAATAACTGTACATAGTTATTACAACATCATATTGATTCTGATATATTGTATGATCCACTCCAATTCAATTCAATATTTATAGAAATGATATCATCGCTCGTGCGTACGTACGGACTACCGTCTCCACGATGCGATGAGATTCATTCTCCATGTTAACCATTTAGGAATGATTATAATGTATATATAAGAAATAATAATGAAATATATGACATTATAAAGCTACTGGATTTATGTATATATATACATATGTATGTCATCTACTTACTTCCATTTCAAGACAATAAGGAAAGGAAAACAGCGTTCATGCGTACGTACGGACTACCGTCTCCATGAACGGTGTTTTTCATTTTATTTATCTACCTATTATATATATATATACTTAATAAATATGATATATAAATCATATTTTATATTCTTGAAGTGAGTAAATCATGATATAAGTAATAATGATGTCAAGAACAACAAGTCAAAACACCTACGATAAATGAAACGATTTTACCCAAAACGCTTCTTTAACATGGAATTTACAAAAGAACGGGTAATATAATGTCATAAGTGAACCATATATGATATCATAACAATGAATATGATTCTGTAATAAGTCAATAACATGATTTAAATCATTATACAGGAGGTTCGGACACTTACAAAGCAAGTCGGACCTAAGGTAAGGGAAATATCACAATCTCATTTTTATCCGAGATTGTTTATTCATAAGTATTTACTGGGGTGTATTTTATCATCCACATCCATGTTTCATCAATATGTAATATTATTTCCATCCACCTACAATTGTTTAAATCCATTTTTACCCTTCAGTGAGTTTTTAGTAATATGTACGAAAGGAATCTTTTGTCGTTTTTCGTACGAGGTACTTTTTGACTTTTCCGACAAAAGTACGAAGAATGTTTTTTTTAACTTATACGGCATGAATGGATTTTTAAAACATTATTTCCAAGAAGCTTCCTTTACAAGTTTTCAAGTTTATTTTTAATCAATTTATTTTATTTTAAAGTCATATGACATGTTATGAAAGGAAAAAAATGTTTTTAAAGTAGAAAGGATATTTTCCTCAAGAATGGAGTTCAAGTATTTTATCAAAATTATTTTCCATCTAAGATAATAAAAGGGTTCTGTTTTTACCCCTATTATTACATGTATTTGATTATGTTGTGATGGAAACATTTTTATGAATTCTTTTATCTTATATGAATTGTTTTATGATGTCATGTTGTTTAAGAATCCCATTTTTATTACATGGGTTGTGCGATGATGTATGATTTATGATTATGTGGCACACATAAGAAAGGATTCATTATAAGATGGGTGGGACCTATATCTCCCTCCAATGCATTGGGTAAAGATTTTATATCTCATGAGATAGACAGGGCTGGAACGGTAGGTTATACCGGTTCAGTGAAACAGGACTGAAACGAGGGTTACTCGATTCAGAAAGGGACTTTGTCCACTAAGATAGTCTTGGCAATGAGTCATGACTAACAAGAAATGATTTCCATGATTATGTGTACATGCCACAAAGTTTCAAGTTTTATATTATGATTATGGGGATCTCATTTTCACTTCTATGATTTATCCCATGTTATGATATTATGAGCTCTTTTGCAGGTTAAGATTTCCAAAAGCTATGTTCTTATGTATATGATGTGATTGATATTTTTTTTTGTTTACCCTTAATGAGCATTTGAGCTCACCCTTTTATGTTTTCTTTTCCCCAGGATATAAAGAAAGGTTTTTAGGTAAAAAAAAAGGGAAGATCTTTATGGGAGATATTGAAGATCTTTCACCACGATTAGAAGATTACGTTCCGAGTTTCCAAAGACACTAAACTATTACGATCCTTGTGTGTGTGTTTTTGTTATGTACTAAGTATTCCGCAAAAGTAATGTAATGTCCATGTACGATAAGCTTAGGGTCTCTACAGTGGGTCCTCAAATCCTTTTATCCAACCCCAAAGGCCTCCTATTAAGTGTTATCCCCAATCATGTTATGACTATATTTAAGAGACAAATCCTATGTGAGTCAAACCTTCTTAGGGCCTCCATAGGCATGGTTCCTCACAACCAAACTACATGGGATTTGATTCCCATATAAGTGTGATATATAGGAATCCTCCTTAAGGTTCAAACAAAAAAACCAAAATAAACCTTAATTATATATATTACACATTAATAGTATGTTTATATCCGACCTAGGATCTCACATCCCGTCTTGGTTCACTGGTATTCTTTGGTATAAGTCCCACACTAAACAGTGACTTAAAACATTTTTTCCTGGACATCCTCACTACATGAAATTAAACTGCACAGTTTGGTCCTCATTGCATGACCATAAAAGGTATGATGTGTCCCATTAAGTGACACCAAACTGTGTGTGTTCTGATTACTTTTACTAGGATACACAGGAATCCCCTTTTAGGGGATTAATCTTGGCATCAAAAAAACTCTCGTCTCCCTGGATGACGATAAACTCCACAACACCCCACTACATGGGTTCTGATTACATTAAAAAAGATACCTAGAAATAAACATTCATGGGCCTAATCATAACATAATAACAACTCCCATATCCCTGGATGATGATAAACTCCATATCACCCCACTGCGTGGCTTAAAACTAGCACGCTAATGAAAAATGACCAAAGAATCTCTGACCTGTAAGAAAAAGGATACGATTGATGGATAACCTCAGATACATAAATATGTCTCTATAAATAAATATTCTTTAATACATATATATTATTTTAAAGTTCATGAATTATAATGATTAATTTATAACCCAAGGGTGGACAATGTTATACATTGGATTTAAAAAAGGATTCATGTGAACGTCTTAAATCGTTAATAGAGTCCTGGAGTAAGAAATGATTCCCCCAAAAAGGGTGTGATGAGATGAACCACCAATAATATCATCAAATTTTATTCCCTAAGCATCATCAGAACCATTTCTCAATGAACAGATTCCCTTGTAAAGTAAGTATGGGAAATACTTTGAATAGGGGAATTGTTGGGTGTTTCTGGTTCCACAAACAAAACACATTGGAATCCATTTGAAAATGGTGAACCTCACAAGAATGATTAAAAAAAATTCACCCCCACATAAATTAATCTTCAAGTGATACATATTTCAGAAACTCCATCTTTAATACCTTTCATGTAAAGTGTGAATGAATCACATCGCTTCGCGAGGCAGTAGTCTGTCATACACACGAGCAACGTTATCATATTCCCAAAAAATGGAAATCCTAATGGAATGTGTGATATAATAATTAGATAAGTATAATAATATAATAAATATCATATATAAATAATAAATCCATCATTAAGTCCAATTGTGAGAGGTGGAAATGAAAAAATGAATGACATCGGTTTGTGAGGTGGTACTCTACCATACACTTGAATGATGATTTTTAAGCCTTTTAATAGAAGTAGAGATTCTATTAGGTCCTGAACTTAACATAATAACATATAATTAAATTTAATATACTGGGTTTATTATATCATAATGGTACAATAATGATTTAAGGAGGTGGAGTAATAAAAAAATGATCATTAATGAACATTTCCCCTTCATCGAGTATCCTCCTAATGTTTGCACAAAAATACTTCTGAGGTTAGATTTATATCCAAAATAAGGCTTATAATATGAGAGGAGGGAAGTTTTGAAATTATTTTTGAAAGTATGGCCTGCACTAAAATGGTTTTAATGTGTGAGGAAGAGAGGAGAATGGGTGGCCTTTTATAAGTGAGGTGAGTGACACACTTGTAATATTTTTAAAAGAAATATTTTCAGCCATGTTTTTTCATTTTAAAAGGATAAAAAATGGATTATTATTTATAATATAATTTATAAGGTTTAAATATGGCTAAAAATTATTTTTTACAAGTTTTGAGTCATTGTTTACCCTTATCTTTTTAGTTTAACCCACAATAAAACCATTTTTACCTTAATCGTGGTAATTAATTTTTACAGTTTTCACTATACATTTTGGTAAAAAAGTAAGTTGAACTTATTATATAATATAAATTATTATGATTCCAAATATGGAATAAATTTTTCCAAATTCCATTCCAAAATGAGACAATTTTAATTTAAAATCAATCCAGCAGACATGATGATAAAGCATATTTTCAAAGAGAGAATGTCCAAAAGTTTACAAAGTTTTTATATCCAGTTTCAATATGAAATTTCTTAAAATTACATAAATTAGATTAATAAATATATAATTGAAATATTTTTACTTTAAAAACAATTTAATATAAAGTTTATCTTTATTAATAATTTAAATGAAAATGCAGTTTTTAATTAAAATTCAGTATTTTTCACTATTCCTCAAAAAATAAATATTTTTAAAAGATCCCTAAAAATTAACCCTAAGATAATTTTGATACGATTATTTAAAAAATTAAAATTATTTTTTTCAAATAATTGTTTTTTAAATTTGGAAACTATTAAATTTAAAACAAAACCCATAGAGGAGATGAAAAACCAGGTTTTTAATAAGTGTATTTTTTAAGCATAATATGATTTAAATAACTCTATGTCTAATAATAATAATTGAATGAAAATAAAATTGAATTTATTGATATATAATATATAAATTTAATTTAAAATAATCAAAATTATATATTATTTTAATTAATTAAAATGGATAAACATTATGCACATAAAAACATTTTTTTAGAAGAAATAGAACATTTTTAACCAAAAAATAAACTTATACTAAAATCCAATAAAAATTTGATGAAAAATTAATTTAGTGGATAAAATAAAAAAAATAATACTTATGTTACCTTAAAACATAATGGGGCCTTAAAATTACATAATTTATTAAAAAAAAGTGATAGGTTTACAAAAATTTGTATTTTTCACTATTCACTAAAAAATCAACATTTTCCAAAAAAACAAAAAAAAAATTCACCATAATTTAATTTTGATATGACGATTTTAAAAAATAATTCTATTTAATAAAAGAAATTTTCTAAAATCTGTATTAATTAATTATTATATATTCCCCTAAAAATTAATAAAAATCATTTTTGAACATATTTTTGAAGAATATAATTACTTTACAAAAAATTGATTGATTATTTTCTAAGAATTTATAAATAAATTTATATTGAGTAATAAATTTATATTTTTAATTCATAAAGTAGTTTATACTATTCACACTCACCTATTTAATGGATAGGTTATAATGGTCATATTTAAAATAATATTATTTCATGGTTCGCTGAAGCATGGTGTCACATGTCATGCAAGTTATCTTTGTTACGTGTAATGTAAGCTAAATTTAGTGTTTTGTATAATAGAATATATACTCATTATTTAATGTATTGTAATCTAAAATCAGTATTTCATGTATAAAAAAAAATTAAATTAAGGAAAGAAAAAAATTTAAAAAATCATAGGGTGTTACATTATACCCCCCTTAAAATGGATTTCACCCACGAAATTCATCTTTTTCATCGAAGGTTTAACAATTAAAAATCCCTTCATAGAAACTCACATAGTGAAAGTATTAATAAAAATCCTCCTAAATAGGAGAAAGGGA